>CM053585.1:203780571-203871147 GCA_028646515.1 Pseudochirops corinnae | reverse complement strand
AGATTGGGGGAGGGGGGATACATTGAGATGGCTGTTTTGGGGTGGGGGGTAGGGGAAAGATGGGGAGAAAATTTGTAACTCAAAATTTCGTGGAAATGAATGATGTAAACTAAACTAAAATTTTTTTTAAAAGCTAGAAAGCAGTCTGGCAGAAATTAGATATAAAAGTTGACATTATAAATAAGTTCAAAATAAGTAAAAAAGAAATTACCTTCCAAATCTATGGGTAGGGGAAGAGCTCGTGACCAAAAAAGGTATAGAGAGGACACAAAAGATAAAATGATCAATTTTTATTGTATAAAATGATAAGAGTTCTAGATAAATAAATCTAATGCATTTAAAATTAAAAGGAAACAGGTAACTGAAAGAAAATCTTTGCATCAAGTTTCTCTGATAACGGTGTCACATCCAAGATATATTGAAAACTGACATGAATATATATGATTAAAAGCCATTTCCCAATAAATAAGTGGTCAAAGAATATGAACAAGCAGTTTTCAAAGGAAGAAATCCAAGCTATCAACAACTATAAAAAATGTTCCAAATAATAAATAATTAGAGAAATTTCTTTTGAAGTATTATGAGGCTCCACTTAACATTCATCAGATGGGCAAAGATGACAAAAGAGGAAAATGATAAGAAAGAAAACAAATACAGCAGCACATTGCTGATGGAGTCATGAATTGGTGCCATCATTCTGTAAAGCATGGTCAAAAAGTAATTAAATTTTGTATAACCTTTGATCCAGATATACCACTATTGGGTAAAAACCCAAAGAAATCAAAGAAAGAGAAAAGAACCCTTATGTATAAAAATGTTTATAGCAGCAATTTTTGTGGTGGCAAAGAACTGGAAACTAATGAAGTGCCCTCTATCAGTGAATGGTTAAACAAACCACGGTAATACAAATATAACAATGTTATTATGTCATAAGAATGGCAAAATGGACAATTTCAGGGGCAACTGGGAAGATTTCTCTGAACTGAAGTGAAGTAAAAAGAATCAAGAAAACAATTTTTACAGTATTAGTAATATTGTAAAGAAAAACAGCTTTTAAATAAGACTTTAGAAATCTGAGTAATGATAAATTACAAGTCCAGAAGACTGACCAAGAAGCACATCACCCACACTTTTCAGAGATGGGATGGACTTAAAATGCAGAATAAGACATAGATTTTTGGGTGTGGTCAATGTAGGAATTTGTCTTGCTGGACAATTCTTATTTATTATGAGAGATTTTTTTCACACTGCTCAACTTTTGGGGGGGCTTAGGGGGAACCATGGAAATGGGAGTTGCTTTTTTTTTAAAAGCAAAACTTAATTTGATCAGGATGTATCTTGGAGGAAAAGTGGTTCTTCTGTAAAAATAGTAGCCTATTTTGGTGTATAGGAGAAGAAAAACCAGGATTTGTGCTTGGTACATTCACTTTAGCTCTCATTAAGTTCTTTGGTATGGGGGGGTAAAGTAGTTAATCATAGGAGTTCTATATTAAAAGGGAAAAAAAGTGGCAATCTGTAAGGAAAAAAACAGGAAACATTAAACAGGAAACATTAAAGAATCCAAAAACTTCTCTAAGCGCAGTAAAAGTTTTTAAGTAAAAAATTTTGAAGTGATTTTGAAACTGAACAGTATCTTCTTTCAATGCCTATAAAACTTTTTTAAGTCTTAAAAAACACACCTCAGAGCAATAATCAAAAGTAGCACCCAGGCAGGGTTGGCCAGTTAAAAGTAAAGGGCTATTGGTAAAAAAAAAAAAAAAAAATTATTTCAATTTTGCTTAAAAAGTTGGATACAGGATACTAAGAGAGGTTATACTGATTATTTTCAAGTTGTGACTTCTCTATAAAATTCTTCTAACACCGTCCTAATATATATATATGTTCCAAATTATCACAGGAAATTATGTCACTACAGTTTAATTTCCATGACTTAAAACTCAGAAAATTTATTAGACGATCCTAACATTTTCTTTATCTTAAAAATAAAAAAACCACAGGAATAACCCAGCTTGCTTGTTTTTGTTTTTAATTGATCATACTAACAATTGTTTCCTTCCTAGGCTATATATTTACATATCTCTGAGAATACAATTCTTCAATGCCAAATTAAGACAAATAAAATATTAACCTGACTTTAGCATAATTTACTACCAGGAAATTTGATCCTATAGTCAGTCCATTATGCAGAAGGAAGTACAATTTTAAAAAGAACACATTACTTTCCTGAAGAATTTCTATGACTGATGATGAAACTTTAACATAAAGCTAAGTTGGCATTGTCCCACAAAAAACCCTCATAGGATAAGAGATAAGAAGTTTACCTCACAGAAAAGGTGTGACATGTCAAGGGAACATGCAAGGGGGTTATTTCCTTGTAAGGATAATGTAAATAAGAAGAATAAGGATGTTAAGAATATGTGAAGTATTGAATTTTTCATTAAAGGACACTTTTGTTAGTAATTCTAAATAGCTTTTTTATATTAAAACATTTGTAGCGAGCTCACTATAGCATTCATTATTGTGATATTTTAAAAAAATTTTATCTACTTCTAACAATATTTTTAAAATTAATTTTTATCTACTGCTAACAATATTTTAAAATTATTATTACAATTTTCCCACCCCTTGTTAATATTGGTGATACATAATGCTGAGTGATAAAGAACATAAGAGGAGGCACAATAACACTCAAGACTGGGGAGCTCAAACCCAGCTCAAAGTTTTAGCCCCCTCAAACATTACCACACATGCCTTTGGCCCTCTGTTCAGAAAAACAGATCATCAGATTAACTAGTCTATGAAAAAAGAACCAAAGATTTAGGTAGTAATAGTACAAACACCAGTTATAAGGACTAAAAAATCCTTGCAATTTGAGATTCCTGCCTCTGGACTTTAAATTGGAAATGACGCAGTTCTTAAAAAGGTAAGTGCACTATTGATAACAAAAATAATTTAGGTTTTCCCTTGAGGAGTGTAGTGCCTCTCTATTCTGAAGAATAAAGAAGACACAACATAAAGTGAAAGACATTTTAAAGTATCTGGAGGTGAAAATTACATAGGAAATAAAGTTACAATGGGGAAAAAAAGGGAATGGTTACTAGTTTCATGGATAGAGGATCTGAATAAAAAATAAATTACCATGTAAGTATGTATGGGGAAGATTTTAGTTTGGCACCTCATTTGGGCGAGGTGGAAAGTGAAATATTGGTTCCTGCCACAACATTGAAAGGCACACAGCCCAGTTTCCCAATACCTATTCAAACAAAAATCTGCACTTTGTCGCAAACTAAATAATAATCAAGAAGCCCAATAACAAAACACAGTAAAATACTTCTTCCACTCCGGAACTACAAGCAAAGTCAACCAAAAGGCCAGAGGCCTTAGGAAAGGGGTCTCCCTGTGCCCCCACCCCAGCAAAACCAGCAAGCAGTGCAACCAACACAACCAGAGACATGCAGCCTGCAAGGTTTTTTTGTCTTTGGGGACAAGAAGAGCCAATGACTTTCCTAAGAAAGTTCCAAGGTGGTCAGACAGACCCAGGCTGGGGATCTTACAAGGCACAAGAAGTGCCAGAGGGCAAAGAGCAGAGAGGTATGTGCCACCTCAAATCAGCAGCGCTCAGATTTTGACAGCACAGACCCCGAGGCTTTAAAGGTCTTTAACATCCTGAGATGTTGGACAAACAAGGCCATGAACCTCGAGATCCAGAAAAGCCTGACTCCCAGAAATGGAGGTCAGCCCAAGAACCCAGAGTGAGAGCAAGCAGTGACCCAGCAGTACATCAGGAGGCATAGTCTGACTTTGACACAAAACCCCCATACAGCTGGAAAGATGCGTACATCAAAGAAAATATCAGCCAGTGTCAAAAGTTATTGGAAATCTAACTTCATAACAATTGCAAACAGAGACTCCAAAGGGAAAAATGGATTTTCCATAAGGACTACATGAATACTTAAAAGGAATGAAGAAAGATAAATAAAATGAAATATAAGCTCCAAGAGGAAATCACTGAAAGGAGAGTAAGTAGCTTAGAAAAGAAAACAGTTAGCAAGAATTAGATTCCCTGAAAACTAGACTAGACCAAACAGAAATCAGTGGCTCCATGAAACAACAAGAAATATTAGGAGGAAAAAAATCAAAAGATTGAAAAAATAGAGGAAAGTGTAAGATAGCTGTTATCAAAAACAATTGACCTAGGAAACAGGTCAAGAAGAGTTATTTTAAGAATCCTTGAACTCCCTACAGAGGAGTCTAGATACTATATTTCAATGAATCATAAACGAAATCTGCCTAGATCTATTTGAATCAGAAAGCAAAGTGAAGACAGAAAGAATCCACTGGTTGATCACCTCCTGTAAGGAATCTCAAAAGGGAAAGTCTCAAGAATGTCATAACTAAAAGCTAAAGCTCTCACATCAAAGAAAAAGTACTGCAACAACCAGAATGAAGCAGTTCAAGCAACCAAGGACAACTAGGATCACACAAGGCCTGGAACCGCTAACACCAGAGGAGATCTTGGAATATAATCTGCCAAAAGTTTACAACCAAGAATAATTTACTCCACTAGTCGAGTATAATCCTATGGGGGTGGGGGAGAGACAGAGAAGAATTGGCTCATGAAATAGAGGACTTTTGAGCATTTCTGATAAAAAGAACAGAGCTAAGTAGGGACTTTGAAATATAAACACAAGATCCAGACAAACTTAAAAAGATAAATTTATTTGATTGGAAGGAATTACATGATGATACAGTATGCTAACATCCTAATAGGGGGAGAAGAAACAGGTGTGTCTTCAGAACTTTAATGTCTTCAAAGGGAACTGAGGAAGATTAATAAAATAGAGGTCCTTGTGTAGTTGGGGAGGTTGGATTGGTTCTATTCTGAGGTTTTGAAGAGAATAAGAGAAGGGAAGGTAAAAGAAGGAATACACTAGCATAGAAAGGAAAAAGAAGGGATTAGAAAGTGAATAATATTATTTCTCATAATACTGGGATGTGTGAGAAGAATACACAAACATGGAAGAACAGATGGGGTAGTGGGCATCAGATGAATCTTACTCCTATCAGAAATGGACAAAGGAGGAGTACTGAACCGACATAATACAAATACACACACATACACACACAGTCTGATGTAGAAATATCTCAAACACTACAGGGAAACAAATGGGAATAGGGTGAGTGAAATAAGAAGTAAAAAAAACAGATAGAAGGTGCAAAAACATACATTTTTTTGCACATGGCCACTTTGTGGATTGCTTGACTATGCTTATCTGTTATGAGTGTTTCTCCCCTTCTTTCTCTCAGTTAATGGGGGAGGGAGGAGGAAAATATACTGGGAGGAGACAGAGCAAGAAATAGTTATGTCCAAAAAAAAGAAAGGCCTACTGTAACATTTCTTTTAAATGCACAGAAACAAAAGTAGTTCAAAAAATGTGATTTTGGAAGTAACATGTAGAATTTATAAGTATTTTAAAAGCAAGTAGTGTGAAGTGAAGATTTATAGAATTCTCTTTTTGCATTTTTCTTTGATTATATAAATCAGTGGTTCTCAACCTTCCTAATGCCACAACCCTTTAATATAGTCCCTCACGTTGTGGTGACCCCCAACCATAAAATTATTTTTGTTGCTACTTCATAATTTTGCTACTGTTGTGAATTGTAATGAAAATATCTGATATGCAGAATTGTGTTTTCATTGTGACAAACTGAACATAACCCACAGGTTGAGAACCGCTGAATAAATGCTCTTCTTGCTATATAAGGTCATAACAAAAATAGTTTTTAAAAAGAGCAAAAAAAGCAGCAATTGGGTAGGAAATATATGTGGAAAAACATGGGCACCACCTTTAATTAGTAAATTCTACTTTTAAATAATATATTCTTTGTAACCAATGGCATTCCTAGTTACAGTGGGTAAATGAACATTGTGGTGGCCTGTGGTAAATGGCACTTTAAGTGGCTGAAATATCTGATTACTGTGTGGTCACAACTACATTTTTATAATTATTTATAGTTGCTGTTTAGTTATATAACTATTACTTTAACTACAGTTGTAGTTAGTTATTTTATCTTCAAATTTTTGTTCATATATTAATAAACCAGAGTATTATTGATTTAGGTGTTTCTACTTTGGTGCAATATTACACCACTATTCCTTTGCTGGATACATAACTAGTGAAACACACTCAAATTCATTACAGTGATTTAAGAGGTTATAGAATATTTGCTGACAATGCATCGTATCAGATATTTCAAAAGGCTGTTATCTAGCTCCTTTCCAAGAACACAACGAATTCCAAGAACCTGGTGAACTCAGGATCTTTTGACCTCATCAAGAGCATCATTTTGGCAGATAGTACCTAAACACACAATTCAATTCAATACGCACAGTATGTCTACTATATTCCAGGCACTGCAGATGTGGAGTAAAAAATGAAATTGTCCCTACCTTCAAGCAGCTTTCACTCTACTGAGCGGGTGGAGGGGATACCATCTCATATCAACTGTTACTTGAAAACAAGGATGTGTCTTTATCAAATACATAGGATTAAAGCATACTTTATGACTTCAGGGAAGTTTTAGTTCAAAGACAAATGTACAAAGCTACTAGATAAATTTTTCCTGGACAGCCTTGCTCTAATAAATCTTAACAATCACCCAGCCGAGTGATGAAGTGAAGGTACACACAGAAAAGGAAGATAGATAGAACTCAGATATGAGAATGATAAAATAAATATACACCAAAAAAATGGTAGACAGGAAAGGAGCAAATGTGGAGAAAATCTACAACTAGAACAAAGGGCATGAAAGCCACCCTCAGTTTGCCACGGGGGAATGGGGTGGAAGGCTGCTCACACCACCATCTTATTCCAGAGTAACAGAGTCAATATGCAACTTTCTATTTAAATGGAGCTTAATATTGAGCTAACAAACAATTGTTTCTTTACATTTTTCATCTAAAAAGCCTTATTACTGGGGTGTAGGAATAGAGTGGTAACCTTTATAACAAAGAGATAAATGATTTTGGAGGGGAGATTAAACATCTTAAAACTAACCTTACTCCCTAAATCCTCAAAGTATCAAGTTAGAGCTAGAAGGGACCTTAGGGAAAACTTAATGGACTGATGAATGAATGAAGAATGAACCAATAAAAAAAAAGGTTTTTTTTGTTTTTTAGAGAGGGGAAGGCAGTGCTATTGGGGTTAAGTGACTTGCCCAAGGTCACACAAGTGAGTAGTGTTAAGTGGCTTAAGTAGAATTTGAACTCAAGTCCTCCTAACTCCAGGGCCTGTGCTCTATTCACTCCGCCACCTAGCCACCCCCTAAAAAAGTATTTGTTAAGTACTTACTTTGTACCAAGCATTGTATTAATCTCTGAGAATACAAATACAGAAAGTAAGAGAAGCCCTGTCTTCAAAGAACTTACATTCTGAGAGGAAAAGAAAATACACAGACAGACAGACAGACAGACACACACACACACACACACACACACACACACGGGAGTGCTGGTCAAGGATATTTTAGTCTGGAAGGTTATGGGGAAAGTGAATGTAGTCACTGGGCATTTGATTGCTTATCTTTTCCAAGAATGTTAGTGTTGTCTTCATTACTAATGATCATTTAGTCCAACTCAATTTTATTTATTTTTACTGAAAAAGTAATGAGGTCACAGAGAAAAGTTCATTTGACTCTTATGAAAACTCAGATTGAGTTGAGCTGAAGTCAAATAGTCTATGTCTTAGATTCTCAGACTGTCAGAGCTGGTCCAACTTCTTCATCTTATATAGGGAAAACAGAGACCCAAAGAGTGTTGGAGCAAAGACTAGCACCTAGTTCTAATCCCTAGGTCAGCACTTTTTCGAAGTCTAGGGAAGCCATGGCTCCCTCCCTTACTTTGTCAAGACTTCCATCACTGCCAAAGGACCAAAGAAGATTGATCTGACTAATCACAGACAGAGGAGCGAGACCTTTGAGCCTGCCTTTGGTTACTAGGTGCATTTTTTTCCCAAGTGGCAAAATGATAAAATTTTATGAGATAGTCCTTGAAGGGCTAACCCTAACTTTTAAGGGTCACCTGCTATATCTCCACTAAGGGGCCTATCTCATTCATAAAGATAATCTCCATCCTTACCTTCCAACCTGGGCAGTTTATCTATCCCTCCCTTCTCCCACACTTCAGTCTTTGCTGGTGGAGCCAAAAGAGATATTTAAACTGCTTGCTCAGAGGAAGCCCGATCTTCATTCCTTCCTACCACCCAATCACCAGTTCTGCCTGGCTACACCAAGTCCATCAGCAGACCTAGTCTAATCTTCTTCTGAGGGGAATACAGCTGGTCAGTGATACCTTTAAATTTCAAACCCTAGGGCAAATTTCACTACCCAAGGGCAATTACCCGACCTAGGGCAGGGCCCCAGTTATTGAAATGTGGAAGCTACAACCCAAATGGAAAGTAGCTCTTAAAAGTTAGACTAGAGCAATATATTTCACCAACCAAGGACAATTACCTGACCTAGGGCAGAGTCCTAGTTACTGGAATATGGATGCTACAACACAAATGGAAAGTAGCTCTTAAGTTTTGTTGCTCAATTGTTTTCAGAAGTGTCTGGCTCTTCCTGACACTGTCTGGGGTTTTCTTGGCAGGGATATTGGAGTGGTTTTCCATTTCCTTCCCTACCTCATTTTACAGATGAAAAAACTGAGGCAAACAAGGTTAAGGGACTTGGCCAGGGTCACAAAAGCTAGTATCTTAAAAGTTAGATTCGAGCAATAAACATACCTTTCTAATGTCACAATGGTCTTTTCCTATGAAATGTTTTGGGGCATATTGAAATTTGAGGCAGTGAGAAAACAGTTTGGGCAAATTGAAACGCTTGGTATTTCAAGAGAATGGGCAGGGCGGGGGGAGGAAATTTTGGAATAGTGGGACTATTATTCCACTCATCCACCTAAGATACTGTATTTCTAACGTAGAAACTTAGGATTGTGTCAGTTTTTCTGGCCGTCATATCACACTATTGATTCACATGTACCCTGAAGACCAATAAAAATCCTAGTATTTTTTTCCACATAAATAGTTTTCTAGGAATTTCTCCCACAATCTGATTTGTGGAGTTGCATATAATCTATGCCCTCATGTAAATACATAACTGATAAAAAATGTTACAAATAGATTAAGGATAAAGACCTGGGACATTCTATTAGAAAGGAATGTCTTACAGGTTGACATTGATTCATTAATCACCATTTATTTGTTCTGATCAGTCATCTCATTCTAAGCCCACCCAACAGTACTATACCATTCGGTTCATATTCTTCCATCTTGTTCCCAAGAATGTAAGGAGTGAATTTATTAAATGCCTTGCTGAAATCCTGATATACCACATCCACAGCACTCTTCTAAATTAGCATCTAATGATATTGTCCAAAAAGGAAATGAGACTAGTTTTACATGACTTGTTCTGAAGAGACTCCTTTTGGTTCTTAGTCATCATCTCATCCTCTTCGAACTAATTGCAAACCAATTCCTTTACATCTTCAGTATCAGTAATTTATCTGAGAAATTTGCTATGAAGATTTTTTCCCTAATTGTTTCTATCCTAATTCTAATGACACTGATTTTGCTTGTGCAAAAGTTTTTCAATTTTATGTTAAGCACAACTGTCCATTTTATCTTCTATGATCACATCTCTATCTTTTGTTCAGCTGAGAATTAATTACTTAGCCACATTTGTGAAAGGTACTTTCTTCCTTTCACCTCTATTTTTTTTTGCAAAATGATGTTTTCTCATGAATCTATTTGGAGTTGTTTGTGATACATGATATATAAGCTGTTGTTTAAACTTAATTTCTGTCAGACTGTTTTCCAGTTAACTGAATTTTTTTTTGGTCAAATAAGGATTCCTTAAGCCAGTAGTTTGGGACTTTGTATTTACCAAATACCATGCTATTATGTTAACCTGTTTCCAGGTCTTATTTTCCTAATGTGTTCCGTTGCTCAACCTTTCTATTTTTTTAACCAGTACAATATTTTTAAAAAATGATTATTCTTTAAGGCATGATTTTAGATCTGGTAGGCCCCCTCCAATCCTAACTTTTAAAAACTACTTCCTTTGTAGTTCTTGATCTTTTGTTCCTTCCCAAGAATTTTGTTACACAGTTTTTAAAGCAACTTATTGATAGCTTGATGAAATAACACTAAATCTGTAAATTAATTTGGGCAGTAACATTTTTGTTATCTTGGCACAGTCCAACTATGAACAATGTTGTTGTTCAGTCATTTTACAGTCAGGTTCAACTCTTCCTGACCCTATTTGGTGTTTTTTGGCTAAGATACTGGAGTAGTTTGCCATTTCCTTCTCTAAATCATTTTATAGCTGAAGAAACTGAGGCAAAAAGTGTTAAGTGACTTGCCTAGAATCACACTGCTAGAGTCTGAGGCCAGATTTGAACTCATGAAGAAGAGTCTTCTTGACTCCAAGCCTGGTGCTCTATCCACTGTACCACCTAGCTACCCATGAGCAATTAATATTTCTCCAATTATTTAAATATTCCTTTATTTTCTCAAGTACCATTTTCTAGTTGTGTATATGTTAATCCAATCTTTATATAACGTGGTCTCTAGTTTTCTTACTATCCCAATCACCTTCCTTAAGATATGCTCTAATTTGTAAACATCTATCCTAACAGTGACCTCACAAAATTATTTTTTCCTTAGTTTAAAAAAAGCTACTTTGCTACTGAAGTCCTACTATGTTTCTTTACTTTGTTCAGCAGGTGATCCACATCTTTAAAGATATGCTAGCAAAGTACACGTTCGGATAGGCCTTAAACCAAGCAGAAAGGTTTTGCTTTAAGGGCTTAGTTACAGACTATAGTAATCATCTGAGAAATATCATAGCTAAATTCAGAGGCTGGTCTCAAGGTGATACATTTTAGAGCTGCAGCAACTCCCAAGGAGTACCTACTAAGTCACTGAGGGATTGTTATTTACAACAGTAAAGTTATCCACTCCAACAAAACCATGGATATTTCTTAGTACTGACTCAAAAGAAGAGAGCCTGGATTGCTGGCTGTTCAGGGAAGACCATATAGATAATGTCAAAGGTGATTTAAGATCCATGGCCATGGATGATGAAAACAGGGATGCACTTCTTTAATGTTCTCTAAATCAGTCTTGGTGTTGCCTGGTCATCTTTATGCCATGTCTCTACCTTCAACTGAGTATTCCAACTCCTGTCCCAGGCTTCTGAATGGTAAGACTGCACTATTTTCAGCCCAACCTTAACCCATCATTCTGCTGTTTTCTGAAACAGTAATCAATTCAACATTATTCTTCCAGGAAATGAAATGTCAGTCAATTGTTCTAAGACTCCACTCGCTATCTCTATGGGTTCTCTGACCATACTTGGCCACCACTCTTCTGTATGTGTACCTTCCTATATTAGAATGTAAGTTCTTTGAAGACAAGCTCTTTTTTGCTTTCTTTATTTCCATCTCCAGGGCTTAGCACAGTGCCCAACACAAAGAAAGCACCAGATAAAATGCTTTTTCATTTAATCAAAACAGGAATTTAATAAGCTGTCTTGTGTCCCTCTCTGTTGTCCTCTTTCCCAAGCACTCAAAATAGGAGGAGGTTCTACCCCTTTTTTCATAAACTACTTCAATGAGCCCAAGATTCATTCTAGACTATAATATTCTTATATTAGATGTTAAATTAATATAGGACCTCGCCATTCTGCTGGCTCTTAATTCCCTAACACATAGCTGCCAAGTGGGGGAAAGGCTTGAAGTAATCAGACCTCCTCTCTTACAAGTTATGCTAGAACCTTTTAGCAGGAACACTCAGTTCTGGCTCAGCCTCTACTGAGTTATTATTTTGAGTTCCTCAGTTAATCAGAAGACTTCTCATCACTACAAAGTGAGTCATTCATGGCCCCTTCATCATTCATGGTCAGGAAATGGCTCTTAAAAGTTCCACTGGTTGGATTGGCAGCAAATGAGGATACTGTGCATGCTCTGTAAAACCCACCAGGAAGGGCAAATCCACATACACTGTAAGTACCGATCCTCACGGCCGTGTGTGTGTGTGTGTGTGTGTGTGTGTGTGTGTGTGTGTGTGTGTGTGTGTGTGTGTGTGTGTGTGTGTGTGTATGTGCTTTTAAATCATAGTTAGTAAGATTACTCATCAGTCACATCAGTCCCTTTTTTCTATCAGAATCAATTTTAATTGTGTCACCAGAATTTACTTTTTGAGAGTTTCCCTTCTGCCTTGAACTAACTTCCCATTAGTCTCAGATCCTCTCTATATTATCTCTGGACTCTGAAATTCTTTCTTCTAGTCTTAATGTAAACACTAAACTATTACCTATACCTAATACTAACACCTAAAATACCTATTTCCCCTATAAATGCTAAAATGACACCATCGATGCCTCTCAAGGTTTTTAATCAAATTCCAATTTATTACTGTTTCATTACTTTCTTTACCTTCTAAGAAATTAGAAACAAAGAAAGTCGAGGATTATGTTTCCCTGCTTCTTACATAGACAGACCTTCAGCAAACTTCTGGATAGTTAAATTCTCTCATCATAAATATATCCTGTTTCTATACTAGCTTTATGAACTATTAGGAACTCATCTTCCAATTCCTCTAGCTGTCCTGTCAGCCTGTAGAATATCTGCATCATTATATCAAAGTGTGTTTCTTCCTCTTTTGATACTTATTCAAATGCACTCTACTGTGTCTCCCTGCTCAAGTTTGCGGATTTTCACAAGTGATTTTTTTTATGCGTCCTCTCCCCTTCCAGGAATTAATTTCTATTTCCTTTGTATATATTATTTATTTAGGTATTAGTGTTAATATTGTCTCCTGAATCCCCCTACCCACCACAAAATAATATAATAGCTTTGACGGGCAAGAATTCTTTTGTTTTCTTCTTTGTATCCTTAGCACCTGAATTTAGTATCTTTTTTTGGTAATATTTAAAAAAAAAATAAACCATGACAGTCCCTGGACTTATAGAAAGGTCAGCCTTGAGCAGTAGTCTGACATCAACAAAATTTTAGTGAGAATTGACATGATGTACTGGGAAACCATGCTGACTCTGGATGAAGGATGACAAGGGTCCAAAATTATGGTATACTTCTTACTGTGTGACACTAGACACCAGACTTTTCACTTTTCTAAACTTCAGTTTATTTAATTTTAAAATGAAAGAGTTGGACTAGAACCTAGATCACAGACTTAGAGCTGGAAGGGACCTTAAAAATCATCTGACCCAACCCCTTAGTTTATATATATGAAAACTGAGGCCCAAACGGTTAAATGACTTGTCCAAGGTTACAGGCAGTAAACAGCAAAGCTGAGATTTACACTATAATCCTAGGAAATACCAAGAAGTGAGTGCTAGTTTCTTGACTCAATTTCTTGATCCAGGGCCAACTAGTATTGACCCAGGGTCAAGATTTCATGTTAAAGAAAAGTAAAGCAACACCTCTGGTTCATCTGGATAGCCTAATAAAAACAGATCCTTCCAAGATTCTAATAATCCTAAGAAAAAGAATAGATAAAATTAATATATATCAATATTTTGCTTTAGTTAATATTCTCCTTGAGAGAATATATTTTGATTCACCCGGGAATGTCCTTCCTAAACACCTAATAAGAACACAGTAAATATTAATTGATGAAGAAGATGATGCTGGTAGTACATGGTTTTAAAATCAGTAACTTTAAAAATACCAATCCCTGGGTGTCAGTCACATGAGGTCACCTTCACAGCAAGAAATGAAATCCTTTCTACTTATATCTTACAATAAAAAGACTTCAAGTTTAATGTTATTTTAAAAAATTAGAAACAAACTATAATAGTAAAAATATACATTTATTATTCATTCCAACTCAATCATACAACAGTTAATGCTTCATGGATAAGGACCACATAAATCACCAGGTCTAAAAACTCACAAAAACCATGAAATTTGAAGACTGTCATGAATATATTTCATTTGCTGCACTCTATGTATGCAAAGTACTAAATCAAGGTCCAGGATAGTGATTTTTGTCCCCAGAGAACTATACTGTCAGGTTATTTGTCCCAATAATTTTCTTTTAAAAACTCAGTGCAAATAGATTTTATATCACCATCACGTCCAAATAAACTTGAGCCCAAACAATGGAAACATATTAAATCTTATACCTGATTCAAGTTTGTTTTCTGCTGCTTTTGCTACCTGTCTATCTCTGTGCTCCTTCTGCTGACTGTGGAAAGGAATGGGTATGTTCCCCCTCAACAGCGTCCTGGAAATTTTGTTATTATTTCTTTCCCTCTCACTAACCAGTAACAGCAGATGATCTGAGGACTCAAAGAACTGGATAAAAGGAAGAATATTCTTGAGTCTCCAACCACTTCTGTATCCACTAGGTTGGAGAGTGGGGTTTGGAGAAGTGGGCATAAAGGGATTCAAAAGGCCTCTGCCCAGTCAAGCCAGATTGGTTTACACCTGTCTCTTTACACATCTGGCTGGGTCTACTTGCAGTTTCATTCATGAAATTTCCTTTTACTCTGACACAGAATAATTAACTTTTATAATACAAATACATTTCTCAAGCATCAGTGGAAATCTGTGTTTACCAAGGCCTTCCTGTATCTAATTTTTTTTATTCTACCACACAAGGACAAACAATATGCAGGATTTTACATTTTGTAGTGCTATCTTTACCCTAAAATTTTCAACTGGTGAGCACGGAAAAGGTGAAAATTTCATCCAATCACTCCTATTTTTTTGTGCAGTTCACAATACTCAGAGTTAGTACTGTTAACAGAACCATCAATTATAATATAACTATTGCCTAAGTAGCCTCTACAATGCTAAATTACAAAAATGGAGCCCCCCAAAATGGGTATTGTAAAGGTTTTTCTGGGAGTAGTGGGTAGGAAAGAGTAAAAAAATTTTAAATTTGCCTACTGAATACAATATAGTACAAGTACCTAGGTTAATTTGAATCCAACCATTTTTGAAAAAATGTTCTTATAAATAATTTGTTTTCACTATAAGCCCATGCTTTCTGGCAAAGATATATTACTCAATAGGCCATCTACTAAGAAGCACTAAAGTAAATAAGTCATTAAAGCTAAGTTTATATTTAAGCAAGTACAGTAAAAGGTATGCTATTCTTTTGAGAATTAGTTATAAACAAATATTTGAGTTCTAGGAAAATCAATCTCTTACCTGATCCATCAAGACTTCAGTCTGGACCTCCTTAAACTAGATTATTTTTATTTCTCAATAACAGAATGGCACAGAGATTGCTTATTATCTTCCATAAGTTTTATCGGTAAGAAAGAAATATTTAGCAGTGGGGTTTTATAGCTAAAACCTTGTAGAGAGCAACAATTTTACACAGAAGTTGACTTTTTAAGTTTAAAAATACCCTATAAAAATTAGGTCAACTTGTATATAAGATTAAATTGCAGGCTCTCCCCAAGAGGACATCATATTCCTTGCAACCCTCTTCATTAAAGGTTACTCCTTTTGCTACTCCCTATGATTCACCAGGACTTAGAGAAGTAAGCACACTTCTAATTTCTTTCAGGTTACTATTCTACCATTATGTCTGAATGGCCATCCCTCTTTTGAGATTAATGTAATCAATTTGAAAATTTTAACAATTTTATTCATACCTTTCGATTTTATATAACAACAATTTCCACATAAAGTGAAGCTTTTCTTGCAACAACAAAAAACAAGTTTAAAAAAGTGGTTATATCTGACTGCTGTTCAATTATGTCCAAATCTTTGTGACCCCATAGACTATATCGTACCAGGCCTGTCTGAGGCAGGGTTAAGTGACTTTCCCAGGGTCACATTATCTAGTAAGTGTCCAAGGCCAGATTTGAAATCAGAAAGCTGAGTCTTCCTGGCTTTTGTTCCTGTGCTCTACTCTATCCACCGTGCCACTAGCTGCCCTTATATCTGACAGTATATGCAATATTCTCTTCCCGTATGCCTCTCCCCACCTCTTGCCCCTCACTTTGCTGAGAGTTTCACTCTGTTCTCTGGAATCAAGTTTGGTCTTTATTCCGCATACCTTCCTTTTAGTATCCTTTTCTATATTTTAATCATTATGTATATTGTTCTGATTCTGTTTACTTCACTGTTTCATTCATGAAAGGCTTCCCATGTTTCTCTGAATTCCTTATGATCATGGCTTCGTGTAATTCATTTATGCCAATCTCTTCCCATTCTTGTTGCTGTCCTTCTACTTACCTCCAGTCATTCTTCTTTTTCAATTACATTAGTATCTGATTCAGTGGCTTCTTGGGATTTAATATTCATAGTAAAGATCCCTCTAAAACAAGCCTGCACAACCTAGACCCATGGGTCTTAAGCAGCCTGCAGGCCACTTGGAGCACACCAAAGGATTTCAGGCAGCTTGCAAAAAATGTAAAGGAAAACATCCTCTAGACTATGTAGGAAAACATCCTCTACATTTTTCTTGGGTAGGCCATCCAAAATCCTTTGGCATGCTGCAAGTGGTCCATGCAGGCCTACTCTAAAACCTAGCACAGAATTCATCAATATCCTGTATTCCAATGATTTCCTTTTCCAGCTACAAATGGCATGATTACTCTTTACATCTCCCCATATCTCAATAATTAACACCATCAAGATCCAAAACTTTTAAACATCAAATTCCTTCCATACTTCCATCTATCCCACTATCTCATTCATAGTAAACCTACCCTTACCTCAACACTACCTGTATTTTTGGCCCCAACTCCAGGTCTGCTGAATGTTACTAAAGTAAATGAAATTAATGAAACTGATCCTATTTTGTCCATTATAAATTCATAGTACATAACACTTCAACTAGTTCCTCTAAATCACTTGATAACCCTACTCTATACAACTCCTTTTCACTATAAGCAACTATTTCAAAAAATCTTCTTTCCTCCAGCCTAAGAGGTACCACACTCCCAAAACTCCTTCAGCTCCTCTCTTCCCATCCTTAAAATTTGTAAGCATTGTCACACACATTCTCTTTCCCTCCAGTCACAGGAGTTATCTCTATTCCTTATTGATTCCGTTCTCCCAGTCTCCTTCTAGGATCTTGCCCCATCAGTCTTTTCCATCTCCACTCATCTGTATTCTATTCCTCTACAATGGCTTCTTTTCATCTGGTCTACAAATACACGCAGGTTTCTATAATCTTTTTTTTTTTAATAAATGTGGTCCTATAACCCTTCTACCTTATTCAGCTATCATTCCATCCTGATTTCCCTTCATTGTTAAACTTTAAAAAAAAAAAACCATTCCCAATGCTACCAGTACTTTTTCTTTAAAAAAAATTTTTTTTAATTATTATTTTCAGTTCCCAATTCTTTCCCTCCCCTATGCACTGGCAAGGCAAGGAATACGATACTCATTATGCATATGAAGTCATACAAAACATATTTCCACATTAGCCACGCTGCAAAAAAAAAAGCAATAAAAATGGGGTGGCTAGGTGGCGCAGTGAATAGAGCACTGGCTATGGAGTCAGAAGGACCTGAGTTCAAACTTGACCTCAGATACTTAACAATTACTAGCCGTGTGACCTACGGCAAGTCACTTAACCCCAATTGCCCTGCCCTCCCCACTCCAAAAAGAAAAAAAAAAAGCAATAAAAAAAAAAGAAAGTAAAAAAATACGCTTCAATCCGCCCTCAGAGTTCATCAGTTCTCTGGAAGTAGACAGAATTTTTCATCACAGGTTCTTTGGGACCGTCATGGATTATTGTTTTGGATCAGAGTAGCTAAGTTTTTCACAGCTGATTATCATAACAATATTACTGTTACTGTGTACAATGTTCTACTAGTTTTGTTCACTTTACTTTGTATAAACTCATATATGTCTTCCCAGGTTTTTCTGGAACCATCCCTTTTGTCAATCATTTCTTAGAACACAATAGCTTTCCATCACAATCATGTACTACAACTTGTTTAACTATTTCCCAACTGATGGGTATCCTCTCAATTTCTTTTGGAGTATAGACCTAGTATCAGTATTGTTGGGTCAAAAAGTTTTATGCTGCCAATTCTTTATTATTCATCCTTTTCTTATTCCTTTGTATCTGACTACTCTAATGAAACTGTTCTTTCAGAGGTCAAAGACACTCTAATTAACAAAATCTAATGGATTTTTTCAGATCCTATCTTCCTTGACCTCCACAGCTTCTCACTGCTGACTTCTCACTACTGGCTACTCTTCTCTTTCTTTAGAGTCAAGAAACCATACTCATTGTTTTCGTATTTCTCTAATTGACCCAATTTGATAAAGTGGAAAAATAATGGATTTGAATCCTGGATGCCACCTAACTTCTTTGGGCCTTAGTTTCCTCATCTAGAAAATGTGGGGATTACATTTAATGGCCTTTATCCATTCTAGCTCCAGAATATTATGATCATACTAGTTTCTCATCTTTTTCCTGACCTTTTACCGTGAGTTTCCTCAGGAGGATCCCTAATGGTAAGGACAGACAAAAGGAGAAAGACAAAAAGGATGCCTGGGAAATGGAAAATACTTAAGCACCAACTCAATTTGCTAGTACCACTTTTACTGCTGATAGTATTAGTTTTGAAAAAATACACAATGCTTAATTGGGAAATGGTTAAATAAACTGTGGCAAATTACGTAAGGGAATACTATGGTAAGAAATGAATAGAGAGAGACAAGGAAAGAGATATGAACTGATACAAAGTGAAGTAAACAGAATCAGGAAAAATATATATGATGAATACAATATGAAAGGAAAGAGTAACAAAAAAACTGAAACTATAATGACCAATCTTGACCTCTACAAGTGGAAGACTGTAGATTGTAGAACACTGTATATAACATCAGACTTGACTGATGTATAGGCTAGTTTTTCTAAACAAGGTTTTTAACATTCTTTTTTATTATAAGGGATGGCTTTCTGGAAGGAATGGGTGGGGAGATATTGATAAATGAAGAGGATGTAAAAAAATACAAATTTTGAAAATGAAAAAATCCCTATTTAGTTATATATAACCCCTACACCTCTCTATTCACTAAATTCTATCAAACTTTAAGACTTTATGAAATCTTTGACTTTATGGATAAGAAGGTTTTTCCTCTTGAAACATAAGCACCTTGAGAACAAGGCTTGTTCTGTTTTTGTCATTACATCCCTAGGACCTAGCACAGTGTCTTCCAATAGAAAGTGGTTCATAAATGCCTGCTGAACTAAACTGAATTCCCTACATAGAGAAATTATCATTTTCTTTACTAGCCTTTTGGCTTTTTTTTACCTATACAATTAGTACACTTCCACAAATATTCTGGATGGCCATACTGAAAATTAAAAATTGAGTTACAAATAAATTTCTCTACAAATATGTACCCGCTTTCCCCAGTGATATTGTATGCAGTTTTATAACTATGTGCCCCAGGTTAACATGGAGAATGTTTTGTTACTATTGGTCATACTATGTCATCTCAGTAAATGCCTTTGCTTTGAGCTAACTGTACCTTCTGGCTACAGATTAGTGTGGCCTTATGAGTTATAGGCTTAAAAGCATAGATGCAAAGAGTACTCCTGAATCTGAAATGATAGTTATTCTCTTGTGCACCCAACCTGGGAGTACAAGTTGATGTGGAAGGAGATGGAGGAATATATAAGAAATAAGGAATAAGGGAGAATGTTAGCTTGAGAAGCAGAGAGTAGTAGAGCTTTGGTATTTGGTTTTTAAGATAAAAGACATCTGTGCCCATTTGTAGGCAGATGAGAGAAAGCTGGTGGAGGAGATATTAAAGATGCAACAGAATGAGGGAATAACTGATGGAGTAGTGTTCTAAGACATTCTTCTAGGACCTAGAAGAATAAGCACAGTTGGAAAAGTTAGCTTTAGAAAGTAAGCATATGCTTATCTCTGAGACAATTCCTAGTAACTAAGTATAAAATTCTACCTATTTTTCCCCAAAGTATTTGTAAATTAAAATTTTTTATGATTCATAAAAAGTGAAAAGAACTATTCATAGATGTTTGGAGTTGTAAGCCTACCATTATGATATACACATGAAATGCCCATTAAACAATCCCTGTTTAGCTTATGATTAATAGCTTATCTTATTTTAAAACGTAGGGATAAATATGGCTAAAAAATATCACTTAAATTTTAAGTAAAACCACTAAAAAATGACGTTTGAGAATAACAAAAAAAGGAAAGTACCTACTAAACATTCACTATGGAAATGCTGGCCATATAGAAATTATTCCATGATTTCCCTTTGGTTGTAATCAAAATAGCAACAAAAATATGCTTTTGCTATCAACCTAGAATCTGGTTGTTGTTTTTTTTTAAATCCAGGAAAAATACATTGTCAAATATGGTCAATATGGCAGTTAGTTTTGCTGAACCAAATTTTAGTCCTCTTTGTTACAAAATTCTTTGTTATGAAGGGAAGATCAGTACAAGAGAAGTAGACAGCAACAAACATGACATTTAAAAAGCATCAAACAAAACAAATTAAATTTTTTTAAAACGATGAACAAAGTTTCAGTCTCTTTTTTCCTTTTCTCCTACTTACCTAAAAACTCAAATTCTTCCCAGAGATTTTAGGATGAAAATAATCCTAACCCTATTACTAATAAAAAAATTTATAATACTACTAAATGATGTGAATGTTGGTAGAGCTAAATGAATGATCCTGTTTACCATATACTATTCTATTCTTTTCTCCCCTATTCCATTTCCACCACTGTTTATAACACTAATTACCTGTAACTTAAGCTCACCATAAAAACACATAAAATTGTCTCATCAGGGCACAAATGAAGGCAGGTTAGGCCTCTGCTGGACCTAGAGTCAGGAAGATCTTAGTTCAAATTCAGGTTAAGTCATTTATTAATGGTATAACCCTGGGCAAATCACTCACTGTATGCCTCAGTTCCCTCAACTGTAAAATAGCAGCACCTACCTCATAGGGTTGTTGTGAGGATCAAATGAGATATCTGTAAAGTGCTTAGCACAATGTCTGGCACACAGTAGGTGCTTAATAAATGCTGTTTCTCTTATTCACCTATAAGAAACTGAATTCTGGGAGAAAAAATTCAAATAAGAACTGAAAGTGTACAAAACTATCAAACAGGGATAAAATGGGTATGTTCATGAGGCTGTGGGAAAACAGGTCCATCCATACTGCTGGTGTCATTCAAAACTGGTTCAGTTTTCAAGAGAATATCTAGTAATATGTAAAGAGCCAAAAAGGAGTTTATATCATTTGATCAAGTAATTCCACTTTTGAGAATATATTTCAAGCAAACAACTCAAAACATAAAAAGTTTATGAAGATGGTAGCATGGTGAAGAGAACAAAATACTGACTTGGAGGTAAGAAGACCTAAATTCAAATCTCAGCTCAGATATTTACTCGCTGTGTAACCCTGGGCAAGTTACTTAACTTCTCTGGGTCTCAGTTTCTTCACCTGTAAAATTAGAGGTTTTGACTCTTAAATTTCCTTCTAGTTCTTATCTATAATCCTATATTCATAGCAGTACTATTAATAAAAGTGAAAAGTAAGAAACAACCCAAACACCTAATGACTTCTTTTAGCTAAGTAAAATATTGTATATTAACCTAACAGCATAAAACTAATTTATATAGCAAGTAGTTGTCAATATATGGAAACATTTATATCAAATAAGTAGAGAAAAATAGAATATAGTGTTATTGCAGTTATACAAAAAAAAATCTCTCTTCAGAAGAGTAAACTCTTAGAAGATTTGAGTAATGTAAATGAATTTGAGGTATATATTTCTCAAGTTATTTTTTTCCCTTGGGTTGCTCAAATTTCCAATTAAAAACAACAACAAAAATGAATGTATGTCCTATGCTACTGTACTGGACAGATTAAGGAGACAGGAAACTAACAGCCAAGAGGTTAAATTTAGCATGAATATGTGAGAAATCTATATTTATCTTCCCTCACTCTAGCTAGAACCTTAAACATTTCAGTGTCAGAAAATTCCACCATACAGATTCATGGTTTGGACCTTAATTTTTCACATGTTTTCTTTAATGGGAATAACATTCAGGTGATCTTCTTGTGCTAAGAAAGCAATACAGAGGAAAAACCTAAATCACTAATGTGCTGGACACTTTCAAAATAAAGAGGTGAGACAAGAAACACATGATCACCTCCTCGCTATACCAAACACTGTTTTCCCTAATTTTTGAGGGATCAATTCCAGATTTTGAATGCGAATTTAGTATCAAACAAGTGAATCTTTTCTTCCTTTAATGCTGACTTGTTGAAATGTTCCCTTTAAGATCAGTAGCAGAACATAAAGGATAAACTTTTTTTAAAAATTATATTACGCTTAAAGAAAAGCTACTAATTTTAAGATAGATTCTCTTATCTGAAGCATAAGAAGAAATTGTGTAATAGCATGACACCTTCATCAAGACACCTTTGATTGTCTACTGCTGACAAGGCATGGTGCTTGGTGCTAGTGATACAAAAAGAAAAAAGACAGCCCTTGCCTCAAGGACTTGACAGTCTAATTGTAGAGACAGAGCATACAGACAAAGTATTAATAATAACAATACAAGGTAGTAATACAGGCAGTAAGGGACATAAGAAATAATCTGCTGGACTTGACCATCATCTTAAATGAATTCTTTTTCAGTCCTGAGTTAAAGTACAATGATGGTTCAGGAAAGGTACACTTTTACACTTTGTTCTTAAGCCCAACTTTTTTTTCCTCATCATTGCTTGCTTCCTCCTCCAACTCACTTTATTTTGTATATATACTATATTTGCTTGTAAACATGTATCCCATGCAGTAGAACACCGGCCATTTAAAGGCAAAGGCTGTCTTGCTTTTGCATTTGTATACCCATCACATAGTCAGTGTCTGACATACAGCAGGCATTTAATAAATACTTGCTAACTGATTGATCTTCCATTTTTGCATACACTAATGTGCCAGAGTGCAATAATCAGGCCTATACCATCTTGTTTTAGCAGATTTTGTGAGAAGTCTACTTTTTGCCTTAGTACCTTGGGAATGCTGATAGGACAAAAACATGCTCAGTTGTACTGAGATAAGGATAGAAGGGGAAGAACCCTTCACCTACCCAAAACCCATCCAGCCAACCTTCATCATTCAAATTTCTAGTATCCTCTTTATTAAACGTGACTATATTGGCTAATATAAACTGTAGAGTAATGATATTTTCATTACTGAGTGTTAAATCTATTTTGTTACAATTTTCCCTTCACCAGAAGGACTATACTACATATCTTTCAGTTTCAATCCTTATTATTAGTTAGAATGGTGATATTAATACAAATAAAAATGCTAATATACCTTCAAATAAACTTATGGAATGTCAATTACAAAATTTTTTAGTTATGAAGTTCCAAATGTAAATTTCACTACCATATTACTGAAATATTAAAATCATTTTGTAACAGAATTTCTTAATATAAAGATTCCAATTTTAAGAATATAATACACTTACTTTTTTACACAGGGGAAAGAAAAGCAAAGATAAATTTAACTTGTACTTTTTGTAAACAATGAAAATCAGAAGCAAAACATTTCTTGTGTTAAAAAACAAATCTTACCACATAGCTTCCTACAATTCATCAACTAGATTTATATCTAAGATTTTAAAAGATCATTTAGAGTAAGTTGCTCAAGACAGGAGTTCTCAAGAACTTGGGAAAAAAGACTAGAAGTAATTCTTTTTGTTCACAGAGGGTTACATAGTTCCTTTTGAAAAAAAATTAATTTAGTCTCCTTGTTAGCAAAAAGCATACACAAAAATATTTTTATTAACAGGCAAAAAAATACATTAACATTTTAGTTTTCTTAATTACTATGTACATATGAAAGTTTAATTGTAACAAATTAATTATTTAATATTAATCTAATTGTGCTATTATACAGGCACGTAAAATATAGCTTAACATAGGCATAAAATTATGAGACATAAATATTATAAAATCATAAAAGCAGATTTATCTTAGATATATACTACAGATTTTGGTTGCCTATATCATACTATTCTTCTAGATAATGCTAATGTAGGGATTCTTAACCTTATCCTGGAACCCTCTGGCAGTCAGGTGAAGCCTACAGACCACCTTCTACGAATAATGCCTTATATGAATAAAATAAAATACAAAGGATTACAAAAGAAACATATATTGAAATGATCAAAATATTTTTAAAAAATAAGTTCATGGCACACTAGGTTAAGAACTCCAGTAGAAAGGGTACTGGATTTATTACTGGCTCTGCTATTAACTATCTGCATGACTTTAAACAAATTACTTAATTCTTCTGTGTCCATTTTCTCATGTGTCAAACGAACATAACAATGCCTTCCGTAACTACTTCACAAAGCTTTTCTAGGAAGATGACTTGACATGAAGGCACTTTAAGAAGATAAAAAAATTATAGAAACATAAGGCTTTTTATTTTATTCATTTTGATTAGTTATCAAATTTGAATTTGATTTCTGAACTACACTTTCAGTTACTACAGAAGCAGTTAGAGCTGCTTCTCTCTTTTAGCTACTTCTCAAAAAAGAAAGAATGTTTTTAAGATACTAATAACGTTTAAAGATGGTTTTGCTCCATCATACTAACTACTATTTCATTATGCTACAAATTCCATGTAGCAACTTTCATGACATCCAAAGTTATGTCACATTATTAATTTCTATGAAGATAAAAAATGTAACAAAATAGCAAGGGAAATATGACACTTAAAAAGGTAATAATTGTTCACCAAATTTAGTCAACTTTTACCCAAACCTGAAACCCCAAAGCCAAAGTTATTTATAATTCTTAATTCTTGTTCTACTCTGCTAATAACACAGGAAAAGTCTTAAAACATACCAATGTTGAAAATTGTTTCTTTAGCTGTCTCAGTGTGTCACAGTAGTATAATACATTTTTTTAATGCATCGTGGAAAAATGCTCCTACTAATAGTCTCTGAAGAGTTCTTCAAAATGTCCTGTAGTTGAAGAATAAAAATATATGATCTTAAAACTAAGCAAAGCTAAAACAATGAAAACAAAATATATACTTATTTCCTTATCATTTTAGGCAACAGAACATCAATAAATACTCATGGAAAAATCTATAAACTTGTTAGGAATTTCATCCATGTTCAATTAAATAATTGTTCAAAAAAATGTTATCCATGTTCAAAAAAATAATACAGTACAGTATGAACAGACACACTAATTTAATGGCATACTGTTAAATGCAAATATTTGTTACAGACTTCTTTCCCCCAAAAGAATTCTAATTCTATATGTTTAACTGCACCTTCAGATAAATATATTAAATGGTTAATAAGCTCTCGTATAGTTTCAAATATACTTATTTGTTAACTTTTGATACTGATGGAAACCTGGTCATCTCAAGTTATCCAGAATCAAACCTGTGAAGAAAGGCAATCTAATACAGGAAATCAGCTTTTGTGATGATACCAAAAACTACTTGTATATCTTTCAAATTAAAATAAATGTATTGTATTGTATTGTATGGGGGGGCTGTGTGGTTATATATAAATCAGGTTAAGTCTAATAACTTACTGGAAAGAATTTATATTCTATACCAATTTTTCTTATTATTATGGCTTCTAAAGAACAAGGAAAACTAAAACCATCACTCAAATGAGTTTCCTAATACTCTAGAAAAGAGATAAAGTAAGCAATGAAGTGTTCTTCAAACAAAGTAGACACAAACATTTTTAAATAACACTAAAGATGTCACATGGCATTTTATAATTTAAACTGAGTTAAAAATGTGTTTTGTTGGGAAGGGGGTATAGCATGAAAGGAAGGAAAAACACAAGAACAGAAAATTAAAAACTGTGGTCAAACTATCTCAACCTTTTAGGAGTGAGCACCTGGAGCTAACAAAAATAAATTTATAGCATATACTGGAAATCTCAAACAGAGCACCAAGACTTATATTTTAAATACTATAGTGTGCTTTGCATAGTCAGCATTTGCTAAATGTTCTTTGAAATGAGTTGAGTCCACTGTGACAACCTAACAAAAAACTAGTTCAATTCAAAACATTTTTATTTAAGTAGCACTTTTCTTACTAAATAATTTCTCTTTCACTCTTGTACCACAGATATAGTCCTTTGTAAAGGATTATAAATTCCTTATAGATACTCTGACAGCCCAAGTCCTTGAATGCATAATGTACCAATACAGAATCCAAACCTCTTGGAACAAATTTTCCATTTTTGAACATCCTATTTCTTTTATATAACTATAATTCCTATCATAGACTCTCTTCTCTTCTATGATATAAGTATTATGCAGGTCTTTGAAGCTGCTTAATCTACATACAATACCAATAAATGAAGTCACTAAGTACTCTTCTTTAAAGGAGATAACATGGATAGTCACTATGGCCAAAATGTGTTAGAAAAAGCAGACTGGGGGAAGGGGTAATCAGAATGCATACCATCTTGGGGTAGGGGGAAAGGAGAGATGGGGAGAAAATTGGGAATTCAAAATCTTGTGGAAGCGAATGTTGGAAACTAAAAATAAATTAATAAACAAAAAGATTACAACCTCCTAAAGAAAAAAAAATAAAATAAAAATTTTTAAAAATACGTTGGAAAAAGAAGAATATAATAATGTACCTAGGACCGTTGAGAGAGAGTGTAAAGAAAAGAAAAAAATTGAGAAATACATGGACCAAGTAGTAGCTCTTGTCATAGTACTTGGGACCACCATGCTACTGTACCACACTAGCTCCTCTGAAGAACCAAGGGGGCTTGAACTCAGGTCTAAGCTAGGTACAACATTTTCTTCTCTAAGCCTGTATACAGAATTTAAGGACTATGCCAGCCTAAAGGGTCATCACCATGATATCTGAGAAGCTGAATATCTCCCTCTGAATCATCAAGTCCTGATTGTTGTCAAGAACTTTACATAAGACTAGGTAAGATTAATTGTTAGCACAGTTAAAATTACTGCGTATTCCTCTTGTGGTCTAGTGAATACAAAACTGAAAAAGGAGTTGGGAAATCTGACTGAGCTCCACCAACGATTTCCTATAAGGCTATGAGGAAAGCAACTAATTCCTTTAAACAAACATGTCTCTGCATCTGTAAAATGGACGTTTCTTTTCTGATTCATTCTACCCGGATAATCTAAGTTTTCCAGATGATATTTTAAAAATGTCTTTGAAATGCTTAGATAAAAGGGTGCTATGGAATATCCAAATAAATTACAGTGTGTGAATGAAATATTACTATGAGAAACTGTGAATATGAAGAATTCAAAGATATATGTGAGAATACAACTAAAATGATATAGCGTGTTGAAGACAGACCCAAAAGACCAATACATGTACTATGTCTCTACACAGAGGCAATATATAGAAGTCAACATTAACAGTAATCAGCAGTAATAAAAGTATATTAAATATACGATGGGACAGTTAGGTGGCATTGAATGTCAGGTCTGGAATCAAGAAGATATGAATTTAAATTTGAACCCTCAGACACTTACTAGCTGTGTGACCCTGGGCAAGTCACTTCACCCTGTTTGCTTCAGTTTCCTCCAGTTTCCTCATCTGTAAAATGAGCTGAAGAAGGAAATGGCAAACCACTCCAGTATATCTTTGCCAAGAAAACCCCCAATTGGGTCACAAAGAATCTGATACAACTGAAACAACTGGGCAACAACAACAAAATATATATAATGATTTTTACTATCTTGTCAATGTTAATATATACATCTTTGTTTCTCTTACAAAATTATCTTTAAAAATGTACATAGTAATATGTTATGTATGCAACGTCAAAAAACTAGAAGGTCCCCAACAAGCTGAGTTTATCTGCTGCAGCAGATTCAAAGATAAGAGTTCTACAACATGGTCAGGTATAGATGGATTACAATTTGCAAAGATGGAGAAAGTACCATACTGATGAGATTGTTAGTTGATAAACTGGGAAAGTTTAGGGTGTAAAAGTTGAGGGTGGGAGGTGGGAAGAGCATGAAAGTCGTCTTCATTCTAGGGTTGACAACCCTTCTAGGGTTGACAGGTGCAACAGATTTGGGCTTTTTGGCTCCAACTGGCAGAACCAGGAACAATGGGTGGAAGTTGCAAACAGGCAAATTTGATGTCAGGAAAAGTTTCCTTATAGGCAGAGATATTTGAAAGTAGAAAGGAATGCTTCATTAAGTAATAAGATTAGATGTCTTAAAAAAAAAAGCTGGATGAGTATTTGTCAGGTATAGTAGATATTCCTTCTGGGGTATGGATTAAACTACTCAGCCACCATAGTATTCCTTCTAACTTTAGAATTCTGTGAGTATGTGAGATCACAGATTTCCTGGAACATCTGAATACAATAACCTGCATAATCATTAATAATAATAAGATGTAGAGGATATTTTTCAAGAGTGCTAGATATCTTAACATCCCATAATAAATACTTGAAAGGAGACTTTTCAAAGAGAAGGAAATACTTATTTAAATTGACTTTTGTAGTAGAGTAAGAAGAAATTCTAATCTTGAAATATTTTAAAATTTCATTTTAAATTTGGAACTATGCCCAAAGAGCTATAAACCTTTGTATACCTTTTGACACAGCAATACCACTACTAGGTCTGTATCCCAAAGATATTTTTTAAAAGAGGAAAAGGATCTGATATAGGTACAAAAATATATATAGCAGCTTTTTCTGTGGTGGCAAAGAATTGGACATTGAAGGGATGTCCATCAGTTGGGAAAAAGAACAAGTTCTGGCATATGATTGTAATGGAATACTACTGTGCTAGAAGAAATGATGAGCAGGATGCTTTCAGAAAAACCTGGACTTACATGAATTGATGCAGAGTGAAGTGAACAGAACCAAGAGAATATAGTACATGGTAACAACAACAGTGTATGATAATCAACTGTGGATGATTTAGCCATTCTCAGCAATACAATGATCCAAGACACTCCAAAGGACTCATAATGAAAAATGCTATCCCCCTCCAGAGAAAGAACTGATAAGAGTCTGAACACAAACTGAAGCATACTATTTTTGATGTTCTTTCATGTATGTATATGTGTGTGTGTTGGGGAGAGGTCTGTGTTTTCTTTCACAGCATGCCTAATATGGAAATATGTTTTACATGACTACACAAGTATAACCTATATAAAATTGCTTGCTTTATCAGGGAGGGAAGAGGGGTGGGTGGGGGAAGATGGAGGTAGGGAAGAATTTGAAACTCAAAAGTTTAAAAAATATATTAAAAATTCTTTGTACACGTAATTGTGTGTGTGTGTATATATTATTCAAAAATGTTTATTTTAGGAAAGAATTTAATTAATTCATTTAAATTAATGATTCTATCCTAATAATACAAACCAACACAGATCTCCTTCTCTAACCCTAACCTTTTTCTATCCTGATCTAGATCTCTCAGACTAGGTTTCTCACACATATGAGGCACAACAATTCAGGTACCCTATCTAAAACTGAGTATGTTAAAAAGACAATTTTTCTATCAAGTTACTCCCTACTCTTGTCACCTATCCTTTCATTCAATTTCCGTGAAATCAATGACAACTTTTCTTTTCCACTCTCACACTGTCCACCATTAAGTTCTGCTCATTTTCTGCCATAAAATTCCTCAGATCTTCTCCATTCTTCATTTTCCAAGTTTCGGTCTAGGTCCTAAACACTAGAGGCCTCACAGAGCCTATAACCTTTCTGTCAACCCTCCTACCACACTCTATGTATGGATGGATTTAAGAACAATTTTCCCGTAAATCTATTCTGTTATTATTTCCCTTTTCAGAATCTTAAATTGGCCCCCTGGACCAATCTCAGGTTCTACCCCAGAAGGAAATGTTAAGACATAAAAGATGTTAAGTAGGCAATGGCACATTACTAAGAATGACTTACTTGGTATGAAATGAGGCTGTCTGCTGAAGTGATAAGAACACTTGTAATCAGTAGACCTGGATTCAAATCCCAGCACTGATATATGCCAATGGTCACAGAGCTAGCAGATCCCTTAACTTCTTCGAGCCTCAGTTTGATCTGTAAAATGAAAGGGTTGTACACTAGATGATCCCTCAAATCTTTTTTCAGTTCTAATGGTCTGTGACCCTATGATCTATAAGCTGGGAAAAAGACAACTATGACCATAAAAGGAGATAGGCAAATCATATAGTGAATGAAAGAAAACACATAGTCAGCCCAAGTGCCACCCTTGCAGTTAAAGATATTAAAAGAAAAGAAACAAGTTCTCTAGCTTGTAGAGTGCAGCCTCTATGGAAGACTCATTAAAGATATGGACAAAAATGATAAAATATGATGAATCAAAAATCGGTTACCATCTGAAGTAGTGAAAGGAATACCTGCACAGATAAAAATCACTGCAAATTTAATGTCTTCTATTTACCTACACTTTATATAGAAGTATCAGGCTATACAACTGGTCTCATCTTACCCAACTCCTTCATCTCCTACTACACACACCATAGCTATTCTCTTCAGAGTAACATGCAATAACCTTCTAATTGGTCTCCCTCCTTAAGTCTTTTCCCACTCCAAGTCATCCTCCACTCAGCTGTCAAATTAACATTCCTAAGCATAGAGCCGTTCCTAGAGCACTACTCTCTGTACAAACTCCAGTTTCAAAAATAAAGTCCTCTGTTTGACATTTAAAACCCTTCACACCCTGGCCCTTTCCAGTCTTCTTTCACTTTACTCCCCTCAACACATTCTACAATCCAGCTTCATTGGTCTACTTTGCTGTTTCTCACACACAACACTCCATCTCCCAATTCTGTTCCTTTGCACTGGCTATCCCCTATCCCTGGAATGCACTCCCTCCTCCCATCTAGCTCCTATCTTCCTTGGCTTTCTTAAAGACTCGGCTGAAATCTCACTCTCTGCAGATCTTTCCTGGTCCCTTCTGCTGCTAATGCCTTCCCTCTGAGATTACTTTTCATATATTTTGTATATATTTTCTAGACATTTACATGTTGTTTTCCTTTGAGTACCTAGAGATCAGGGATGGGTTTTTGCATTTCTTTGTACTCTCAGTATTTAGCACAGTGCCTAGACCACAGTAAGTGTTCAATAAATGCTTATTGAGAATAAGTACTATGTGCCCCCTTCTACCTCCAAATGAGGAGATATCATTCCTCTTGATTAGGATAGTTTCACCATTTCTCTGCCATTTTCCACCAAAATATTTAAGGATAATTTCCCCTATGAAATTTTTTTAGATTAATTCCTCGTGGTTCCAGCAGCAACACTTGTAGAACCCCTTGCTCTATCATTTTTCTTCTCTGATTACATACATAATCTCTAAGCAGCTAGAGTTGAGTTTATGTGTAAACATATACCCACATGCTTTTACACATAAGTATTATTCCTGTCACTTGTGCATGTATATCAACTTGTATTTATCCTATTTCCTCTGTTAGGTCATAAACTTCTTAAAGGCAATGACCAATTCTTCAAATTCCTTTGTAAGTCACAACATCATTTAATACAGAGATCTGTAAGTAGTAGATACCCAAAAAACAATGTTGACAGGTCCGTGTAAACATCTTGCTCGTCATTATACATAAGAGTATTTTTCTTTTTGCTACTCTTACCCTGAAATCCCATTCTAAAAGGAAAATATACATACTTAAATAATGACAGTGTTGCCTTGCTATGTTGCATTTCTTATTAGATATGTTGTGGGGGCTACCTTTTAGGTAAAACTACATTATAAATTAAGTCAACAAGCATTTATTAAGTGCCCATTTTGTGCCAAATTTTATGCTAAGTGTTAGAGATACAAAGAAAGATAAAAAAAAAATCCAGTCCCTGCTCTCAAGGAGTTCACAGCCTAATGGCGGAAACAGCACGCAATTAACTATATACAAACAAGATATACAAAAGGTAAATTGGAAATAATCTCTGAGAGAAGGCACCAAGATTAAGAAACACTGAGAAAGCCTTCTTGTATTAGAGAGGACTTTAGTTGAGATCTGAAGGTGGCCAGGAGGCAGACATGAGCAGGGAGAGGTCCAAACATGGAGGAAAAAACAGAGAAAATACATGAAGTCTAGAGAAAGAGTATCTTTACTGAGGAACATCAAGGATGCTAGTGTCATTAGACCACATAGTATATGGAGGGAAGTAAGGTATAATTAGATTGGAAAGGGGCCAGGTTATGAAGGGCTTTAAAAGGCAGACAGGGGATTTTATATTTGATCTTGGAGGAAATAGGGGGACATTGGAGTTTACTGAATGGGAAGTGAGAAATACAGTCAGATCTTCACCTCAGAAAGATCAATTTGACATCTGAGAGGAGGACAAACTGGACTGAGTAGAGATCTGAGGCAGAGAGCCCAACCATCAGGCTACCGAAATAAACTAAGTTGGAAATAACGAAGGCCTATACCAGGGTGGTGGCAGTGTCAGAAAAGAGAAGGGGTACATAGGAGAGATGGTATTTGAGTGATTAGACTTCCCTTTAATAGGATACAAGACAGATTAGCCTTAGATAAAATTCAGCTCTACAGAAAATGGTGTTATATTGGACCTCCAGTGTATAATAAATACTAAGGTGAAGACAAATATGTATTGTAATGTAAAATAATTTTTATAACAATTGCAAAATAAGTAGAACTATAGGGATGAAAGGAAAAGGGATAGTAGTGTTTTATAAACAAAAACTATTTCTGTACCCTATCTCCATGCAAATATTAAAAAATATTCATGCATATAGGACAGTTTCTGCATAATTTTATGCTATGGCCAGAAAAATGAATTCTCATCAAACTATAGTTACATTTAGTGACATCATACTGTCTGAAAACAATTCAAGAGAAAGAGGAAACACACTTTTTTCTGTAATTATTTCAAAGAATGATTAAGTGTGCTCCTTTAGTACTAGGAAAACTGCTACTTTACAACTGACACTATACTACACTATAAGATCTTTATGTATACGAACATAAAGAAAACTATCACTATATTTTTCTATGAAGAATGCCATCTGACATGCTGTTTCAAAACAATTATTAAAATAATAAAAGAAAACTTCATAAATGAGTAATTTTAAAAATTTGCTTCTGACAAAATTACTAATGATTTCTTTGTTGCCAAGTCTTCCCGATCTTCATCCTCCTTGACTTCTTGGAAGCCTTTGACACTGCTGACCACTCTCTTCTTTCTGATCCTTTCTTCACTTAGGTTTTCACGACACTATTTGATCCTTCTCAATCTCCTTTGCTGGATCTTCATCTCAGTAATACCCAATAACTGTGGGTACCCCACAAGGGTCTGTCCTAGGTCCTCTTTCTTCTTCCTCTCTACTGTTTCACATGGTGATCTCATAAGTTCCCATGGATTCAACAAACATCTCTTTGCTAATAATTCTCAAATATACTTATCTAGCCCTAAACTCTCTGTTGACCTCCAGTCTCCAACTGCTTATTGTACATCTTAAATTGGACGTCCTATAGACATCTGAAACTCAACTAACCGAAACTTCAATCTTTCCTCTCTCCCAATCTAACTTTCCTATTATTGTCAATGATACCACCAGTTTCCCAGCCACCAGGCTTGTAAACAAGGTATCATCCTCAATTCCTCATTCATTTTCATGCCTTATATACAATCTGTTGCCAAGGCCTTACCTTCATGACATCTCATATACACCCCCTTCTCTCCTCTGACACTGCTACCAGTGAGAAGCCCTCATCATGTCACACCTGAATTATTGCAACAGCCAGCTAGTTGACCTCCTTGTCACAAGTGTCCCTCCATTTCAGTCCATACTCTACTGACTTAAAGAGACTATCCGAATGTCTTCTCTTTGGCTATCTCACAAGCCTAAAAGGCTCTTCCTTTTCTACTCTAGCTACTGACCTCCCTTGATTTCTTTAAGTCTCAACTAAAATCATATCTTTTACTGGAAGCCTTCCCCAAACCCTTAATGCTAATGCCTTCCCTCTGTTAATTATTTCCTATTTAACCTGTTCATAGCTTATTTTGTATAAATGTGTTTACATGTTATCTCCCCCATTAGATTGTAAGCTCCTTGAGAGCAGGAACTATCTTCTGCCTCTTTTTGTATCCCTAGACCTTAGCACAGTGCATTGTAGGCACTTAATTGTACTGCATCTCACCTCCTACTCAATAAAATCTCTTCTTGTTGTTCAGTCATTTCAGTCGTGTCCAACTCTGTGTGACCCCATTTGAAGTTTTCTTGGCAAAGATTCTGGTATGGTTTTCTATTTCCTTCTCCAGCTCATTTTACTGATGAGGAACTGAGGCAAACAGGGTTAAAAGATTTGCTTAGAGTCACCCAGTACCTGAGGCCAGATTTGAACTCAGGATGATGAGTCTTTCTGACTCCAGACCCAGCACTCTATCCATTGCGCCACCCAGCTACCCCAATAAATTCTAGTAGCTTTCTACTGCCTCCAGGATGAAAATTAAAGTCTTCTGTTTGGTATTTAAAACCATTTATAACCTTCACCCTTTCTATCTTTCTAGTTTTCTTACACTTTACTCCCTTCCACACACTCTACAATCCAACTCCATTAGTCTCCTTGTTGTTCTTCACACAAGACACTCCATTCTCGCACTTCATGTATTTTCACTGACTTCTTCTCATGCCTGGAATTCTCTGTCTCATCTCTATCTGCTGCCTTCTGCGGCTTCCTTCAGGTTCCAGCTAAAATCCCACTTTCCACAGGAAGCCTTTCCTGGTCTCCTTTAATTCTACTGCCTTTTCAGTGTTGATTATCTCCAATTTATCCTGTCAATAGCTTATTTGTACCTAATTCTTTGTATGTTGTCTTCCCCATCAGACTGGGAGCTCCTTGAGAGTGAGCTGGCTGCCCAATGGGTTGGTCTGATGTGACTCAGAAGATAGATTTAATTTTCCAATAAAAGAACATTATCAAAGTATCTCTGATGGAAAATAAATTATTGGCATTGTACTTTCAACTTGCAATAGGCTTTGAAATTCAACACCTACTCAATCAATAAACATTTATTAAACACTTAAACATTTATTAAGCACATATTTTGTGTCCAGCAACATGCTAAGGGTTGGAGATACAAAGACAGGCAAAAGACAGTTCCAGCTCTCAAGGAGATGACAGTCTAAAGGGTGAGACAACACAAATAGCATATACAAACCTAGACAGAAACCTGTATTACAAAAGGATATTTCAAGATGATTTTTCTTTATATATAGTGTACTTCTTCCCTAAACCACCTTGTATCTATTATGCATATGCTTTCTATAGGTACATACTGTATCTCCCATTAGAAAGTAAGCTCCTTGAAGGAACCATTTCATGTTTGTCTTTGTATCCCTACTGTGTAGCACAAAATGCCTAGCATATAGTATGCACTTAATAAATGCTTGTTGACTGATTATAGATCAAAATGATCATCTTTACAGTCATTCAACAGTATATGAATATGTGTGTATATATATATACATATGTTAATTATATATACATCTAGTGCAGATGTAAATATATATGTATGTGTGTGTGTATATATATATATATATACTTAAAGGAACATCTGAGTAATAACTACAAAATTGGTTGATTTCACTCTTTAGTTTCCTCATTTGCCATAATTTTCTCAGGAATTTTTCTTATTTTCTTACTATGCCTTTTGCCAGTCATGGAAAACATTGTGGGGCATTTTCTGTCATTGCTAATGAGTAATACAATAAATACTATCATAATCCAATACAACTTCTTCCACAAGAACATGGGAATGATTAATGCTTTGGGTTATATGATAAACAAGTGCTTAAGATAGAAGACAAAATTTTAGAAAGGTCCTTAGTCCTTTTCTCTAAAATCCTCAGGTTTTTTTCTGGTGCAATTTTATTGCCTGTACTGGGCACACTAAAGCAAAGGGCTCTAGGGAACTACAACCAGAGTAAAGGACAACAATTAGAACTGAAGAAAGCATTTCAGAGATTTAAAACCAAGTCCTCTTCCCTTAAAATGTGTACTTAAAAGAATGTTCACTTATACCTCATTTAGACCATTAAAAATAAATATTTAGCAGTAAAGAAAGATTATTGGGGTGTGGAGAAAGAGACAGGAACAGTATCCTAAACGGTCTATCATCACTGCACAATTTATTAAAATACATCCTAAGAAAGGGCAGGAGGAAAAATATGATTTGCTTATGATGATTTCTGGATTTAAAAACAAAATGTGAATTGGGCAAGAACTTGGACTTAGCAAGAAATGAAAAAAAATTTCAAGTCTATGTAGGCTCACAACTAAAAACAAGAACAAATTCAGGATTCTAAAGCAAGTAGGGGAAAGCTTTTAAAGTACATGTAACTTACTTTAACCCAATGGAAGAGGAAGATGATGCCAAATAAAATGAAAATTGGATTCATGTACAAAGTCACAGCAAGTAACAACTTTTATCAAGTTTGTGGGCTTATGGGGATTTTTTTTCCCCTCTACTTAACATTCATTAAACTCATTTTCCTAAGCTTACAACTGTCATAAAAACCCTTTGAAAAGACCAAGTACGACCGTCCCAGAAACACAGACCACAGGGACAACCTGGCCCAATTTCTCTGTACATCTGAAAAAGCCAGTTAAAGGACAATATTCAAAGTTCAGGTTATGAAATTGTAAATCTGTTTATTAAAACTTGTATGTTATTTCCTAACATTGAAACCAGGCACCCAAAATTAATCCAATTTTAAAATATTCAAGAAGCTTCAAGATTTACAGACATAAAGTAGAATCCTCTTATAAAATTATTTAAGGTACAAGAATCCACATCCATGTTACAGGAACTCATTATTGGTGAGAAAGATACACTATATGTTACTATGGACACCAGAGACAAGATCTGACCCAAAGTATAAATGAATCAGTGATATAATGAGGTTGTTTCATAACTGCAGGGGGTGGTGAAATTCACTACATAAGGATAAACAGCAAGCATTTACATTTATCAAAGATGATATAAAATTAACCGAGATTTAAGCGTGAGGAAACAACATATCAAAACACAAAACCGACTAAAATTGTTCAATTAAAAATCAATTACCTTATCAAAAAAAATTCTAATTTTCAGGAACAGGTAAATGAGAGTTCCTGTAAATACAAATCTAAGTTTTCCTTTATAGTTCTCAGGCTGGCTCCCTGGGCAATAGATTCTATATTAGGTTTCACTCCCCAAATACCTCAGTGATAATTCTTTACCACATTTTACATGCTATGACTGCAACCCGTTTTATGAAAGACACCAAAATAATTACAAAACTTTTCACTGAAAGATGTTCACATTTGTATTTGTTACAATAAATGAAAAACATGGCCACATTGCAGGTAAACTGTTAAATCATACAGTAATTACAAAGATTAGATACTTCTGAGTATTTTTTTGATCCAGGACAATCCATAAAATTATCAAATCAAAGGACTCTTCTGCAGCAAGATACTCTTATTTTGTTTTCACTGCTACTACAAATTCCTTACTGTAATTATTCTTTATGAATAAAAGATATTTCCCATTCTTAGTGAAAATGCCTAACATAAACCAACAATAAAGGTTGAGATTCCTAAGTAGGAAGTGAACCTATAGTAACTCTTTTTAAAAGCAGGAAGTTAGATATTACAATAAATCAAATATAAAAGATAAAGCAATTGATACAATTAAAATGCAAGTGAGAACTTCAGTACAGGTGTCTCTGCTCAGTGCTGTTTGCAAAACACGTTTTCTAATTAGCATTTCTTTAAACAATGCTGATAATAATCTTGTCACTGTAATCCATGCTGAATGAATCACTGAGATTGTAAAATAGAAAAGCATGAGGAAATTCGCTGCTAATCTCCATTAAACTTTCTTTTGTTTACATTTCCTTATCAAGTGTCAAAAGCATTTTTTCCTATAACATTCAGATTTCACTGAAGTACAGCTACTGACAGGTTTTGTGTGTGTGGTGTATTAACCAGACAAGATACTAAATTTGTGAAGGTAAAAAATAAATAAACTAGAAATCTTTCTAGACCTGAAAATTCAGCTCTATTCCCTGTCATCTGGGATTGAGTTATCAGACACTTACTTGTATTACTTTGTGAAACTGACATATCTATTTACAGGGAGACAAAGCCAACCCAGCATTACAAACCCTTATTTTGCAAACACACCTTCAAGTCCAATCCTTCCTCTTCTCTCCTTAGAGAACATGCCTTTGGGGTGGCAAGGGGTGAGAAGGGAATGCTACCCCCACTGAATCTATTACCTAACATATAAAGAAATCTCAGCCCTTTTGGTTAAGTCTCACATTCAATTAGCTGCCTCACCAAAGAGGAGAGAAATGATCTTGCAGTTTTGTTCTAGGGTCACTTCTTCCCCCATTTCAGCCTGTAATTAAAATGGAGGCAAGGCCAGGCGATCTGTGTCTGGCTTTAGGGGGAGACAATAACCCAAAACAGGCCTGAGAGAGAGAAAGAAATACACAAGCTTCTCTGTATTACCTCATCCCCTTTTTCCAGGCAGTTTTGAGACATAGACTCTTCAGAAACTCTTGGTGCAACTTGCCTATAGGCTGCGTTTTGGGGGAAGAATTTTAATTCTGGGGTTTGGGTAGGAGCCTCTCATGGGCAGTGGGAGCTACTAAAATGCCCCTTGTCTCCTCTCCCTAGAGCTGGGTGTTGACGCAGCAGAAATTACCGGCTGGAAAATTCCCCTTTTGGAGGTTACAGGGAGGAGGGAAGGAGGAGGAGGAGGAGGCACAAGGGGAGGGAGGGGGTGTGGGGTTAAACCCTGGCACACACCAGACTTACCTCGCTTCAGTAACAGCCCTCCTCCAAAACCAGAGTCTCAGTGTCCGCCCGCCCCCGCCCCTCCAGTACAACACGAACACCCCCCCACATACACACACACACGCTCACTCTCACAGACATCCTCCAACTTCCCTCCCCCCGCAGCCCCGAGAGCTGGTGGTTCTTGCCCGGTGGCCCCAGGGGGTTCAAAGCGGTTCAGGGAGAGGTGTTGCCAGGGTATAAAATGGGAGTGAGGCGCCGTCAGACCTGGTGGCAGAGAAGGGGAAAAAGGAGGGAGGGAGGGAGGGGAATCACTGTGCCTTCCAGCCACCCCCTCCGCTAGCCCGGAGGAGTGAGAGACAACTGCCACCCGCTGCCACCCCCGCCGGGTGCAACTGGGAAGGGGGCACAGGACGGACCTGGAGGCACGGACGCCAATCCCTCCCTCCGCCCCGGCCCTGCCCGCGGGGCGCGGGGCAAAGCCAGGAGAGGGGGCAAATGGGACCGTGGCTGCTGCCGCGGCGGAGTCGTCCCCGGGCTGGGTCAGGGCAGCTGGTGCCTGTTACCCCCAGCCCCGGCCGCCCCGGGGTCCTCTGCTCCGCTGCCGCAGCCGCCCGGCCACAGGGGGCGCCCCGCGTACAGGGGCGCGGGGTCCTTCGCTCCGGGCGCCGGAGCCCCGGGGGAACCCTCGGGGCTGGGGGGGAGTAGGGGCAGGGGCACCGGGCAGAGGGGAGTCCCCGGCCCAGGAGCTGAGCGGAGGCGAGGGCAGGCACCGGGCTGGGCCGGGCCGGAGCGGACAATGAGCAGCCGGGCTCGCCGCTTACCTGTTACCCCATGGGGCGGGGGGAGGCAGGGAGCGAGGGCGGCCGCCGGAGGAGGAGAAGGATGAGAAGGAGGAGCGGGCGCCACGGCCGACGGACCCTCGTCCAGCCCGAAGCCCTTTTCTTCGGCCCCTGCCCCTGACCGTCGCCCCCAGAATCCCGGTGCCGGGTCCGAGTAGCCGCCGGAGCTCCTCTCGCTCGCTCCGCTCTCAGTCAGTCCGTCAGTCAGACCCGCTCCAGCGCGCCCCCGCTCAGCCTCGCGCGCCCCCGGCCGGCTCCGCCACCCCCCCCTTCACACACGCCCCCTGCCTCGCGCGCGCCCGTGAAAGGCGCCGAGCAAGCGCTCGCGGTCTCTGACCCCGCCCCCCAGCGCGCACCCGGTCGCTCTTGATTGGCCTCTTTCCGCTCCTTTTCTTCTTCGACCGCCCTCTTTAAACTCCGCCCCTCCTGCCCCTGGCTCCTAGCCCCGCCCCCGTCCCTATGCCCCCCTGCTGTGGTGTGTCGCCTCTCTGGTTCTAGGTGCAGGGCTGGGGGAGGGGTAACGTGGAGGGGCCAGTGTTCCAGAGGTTTGGGTTCGGGTCTCCTCTACCCCTCTAGCTGGGTGGCTGGACAGCGGAAGTGAGGGCTGGAGAACGCTGGGCATTGTGGGAAGCGCCCCCTCCCCTGGGTTGGGGTGGGGGGGCTTCAGAGGTCGGGGGGGGGGCAGTTTGCTATAATATAGGTGGTAAAGGGTCCGACCTCGGGGCTACTGATTTCCTCCACCTCTCCACTTGCGCTTTCCCCCTCCCAACCTCAAGGTCCGCACGGGGGTCTTCTGTCCCCCAGCCTTGGAGGTGCACCCCTCTCCCAGGGGCTGCTTTCTCTGTAATGACATCTGGCAGGGGGACCTCTGAGAACCCGAGGGGCAGTGAAGTCCAGCCTCCAGAGGATGCGCTGCGGACTGGAGTAGAGGGCTGGAACTAAGCTAGCTATCCTCCCGTCTACCGGCGGGATGCTGCTGTCTTCGGCCTTTAATTTGTCTCTTATTTTCTTTGCTTCGGGGGTTCTTGGGACCATATTTGTAAACGCTGAACTGAAGGGACCTGCGGGGGCAGGAGCAGAGGCAGAAGCAGGGGCATGGAGGGGTGCTCGTTATGGGAAAGTTAGAGGAAAAAGCATTAGCCCAGCCCCTTTCCTCGGCTCGGGGCTTTTCCAACAAGTCGGTTCAGCACGTGTTTTCTAGGCTCGTTCCCAGCCTGAAAGATTTTCCTTTGGAATTTCTGTCGGATTGGTTTTTCTTTTTGGGGGACGGGGGGAGGGGACGGCACGTGGGTAAGTTCTGAACACTACTAGGAAATCTGTTTGCTGATTTCTTTACTGGTTTCGTGCATCCCCAGCCTGCCTGTATACATTTGATCTTTTCCCTTAGTGCTGCAAACCAGCCAAACTTCTAAAGTTTCCAATTCCTCCTGTTGCTAATACTTGGTCCACTGTCAAAGTTTAGGAAGAAAATATTTTAAAAGCTGTGAAATTGTGAACATTTTACTGAAAAGAACTAAAAAAATAAAATTTCCATCTCCCAAAGGGATATTTCTCTTATTGGCACATTAAAGAATTGCTAGTGTGTTGCTATTTGCATTAAGGGTTTTCTGTTTCTTTTATTTTAACCCCAGGAAATTAAGTGAGAAGTATTTGAAGTCCTCTAGTGATTCTGAAATAACTTATTTTTCATGCGTCAGATGTGGTTATAGGTCTGGGGCTTTTCTGGGTACAAACTGCACAGTGTGAGTGAGAGGTTATGCTATGGAATTGGATTATTATCCTGCCTCCTACACCCCCTTGTAGTAGTGATACCAATTTTGCAGCCTTCTTAACCATATTGATGGAACTGTTACCAGAAAGGTCATGACTAAGTTACAGCAACCTCCGAGTTATTATTTGCAAACATGAAGCAAATTGTAGTGATTTTTCATTTCCCCAGTTTCAGCAACTTGCTCTAAGGAACAAAGGCATCTATAGTCACCTTGCACATTCAGAAGATGTTCAAAAATAAGGAGCAAGATCTTGGCTCTGAGCATTTATTTCCTGGTATTCTCTTCTCTGCTTTGCTGGGCCAAATCTTGTGGGGCTCCAGGAGCCCATACATCCCATACATCTATAACCCTCATTTATGACTGGACAGAAACAGTTCTGTTGCAACTTCTCTTCCAGCATCTCCCCACCCCCCCCCAAATGCATAGAAAAGCTGACTGGGGCGTGGGGGGAGGGATGATGCGTGAAAATGCTCATCCCATCTCCATTTCCTCAGAACCGTGTGTAGGCAGGATGAGAGCTGAGGTCTGAGGTCCCACATTCCTGTTTGAATTGCACTAGACCAAAGGTCACTTGGCTTCCTCCTCAGGGGACCATGAAGGAAAAAGGGAGGTGATCTGTGTGACCAGTGAGCCGACAGTTTGGGGAGTAAACCACATTTCAGCAGAGCCAATGAGAAGACACAGCAGGGTGTATGTGCCCTCACTCCCTATGGGGCTTAGTGACTTAGAATTCCTTCATTAGTGGGAGGCAGCATGTCATAATTGTACTTTTTTTCATGATGTGTAAGGAGGCATTCACTGGAGGGAGTGGGAGGGCAAACTTTGGGGGAATTCTCCTTGAGTGAACAAGGGCAAGTCTGACTACAAGTGATGAGAGAAGATTGAAATGAAATAACAACCCTGAGGACATTGTTTCTCCTGACTTTTTTTTAAGTGGTTGTAATGAAATGAAGTACCACCAACTGTCTGTGTTTATAAAGGACGAGAAGCACAGGGGCTTCAATCTTACTAGTACTTTTACTGATGAATGGAAGCAGCACAGAAAAAGTATACAAGGCTAGACTTTTTGAGGTCATTTTTGCCACAACCTAGAAGAACTGAAACAATTTAGGCAATGACATACTTTTCTGGCTTCCAATGCCTCCCCATCTTGAGGGTGACACTATGAGCCACCTGGTGTCTGCAAGTTGTAGGGGGATAAGATCCAGCTATGCATCCTGAAAATGCCCCTGGGTTTGATTAGCTTTGAATGGGTCCTCTATCCGTTAGGGGGGAGTAGCTTCTGGCTCCCATTTCTTTTAAGATCCAGGAAATCTCTTTGAATTAATGTTTTCCTTTTGCCCAGTGACCCGTTCCTGTACCCGTTAGGCTGACCCTGAAAGTACTCTCTATCTGTGGATTCAAGAATTTTCATTGCAAACCCCCTGCTTGAAGGGGAAAGTAGTTGACAGATTTGTGGGTTGTCATAATTTAACCACAGGGGATGTAGGGTGGGGAGTTGAGTTTGGCCTGCCAAAGCTCTTCACTCTGCCCTTCAGGAGAGTCATGCTGCCTCTTCCCAGGAAGACAACTTTTCACTGAAGACCTTTCCCTCCCCTCATGGAGGCTTAGGTGAATAACAGGTACAACTCACTGGATCTGGGATCCTTGAATGGTTGGTTCTGTATCCACTGGTTCCTTCCCTACTATTTTCAAACATATTAAAGTCTTCCTCATCCTTAAAAAACCTTCACTTAGCCCTACCAGCACTTCAAGCTATCATCTTATATTTCTCCCTTTCTCAGCTAAACTCGAAAAAGTTGTCTGTGCTCACCACTTTCATTTCCTCTCCTTTCAATGACTCCTCAGCCCTTTGTAGTCTGGCTGTCAACCTCATCAATTAATTGAAATTCCTCTCTCTCCAATGTTACCAATGATCTCTCAATTGCCAAATCTAATAATCTTTTTCCAGTCCTAATCCTTCTTGACCTACCTGCTATATTTTACACTGTTGACCACCATCTCCTGAATTTGCTTTCGTCTTTGGGTTTTTGTGACACTACTCTCACCGGGATTACTTCTTACCTGTTTGACCTCTCCCTCCTAGTCTTCTCTATTGGCTCATCGACATTGTGCCTCCCCTCCCCACTCCCCTTAACTATAGGTATTTCCTAAGATTCTGTCCTTGGCCCCCTTTTCTTCTTTGATATACTCTATTAGTAACTTCATCCATGATGATGGGTTTAGCTGTCATCTCTATGCACATGATTCCCAGCTTACATACCCAGCCCAGGTCTCCCAGTTTCAGTCCCATATCAACAATTGCCTACTGGAAATTTCAAAGTGAGTATCCTAGAGAAATCTTCAACTCAACAGAACTCATCTTTTCCCCAGACTGTCCGTCTTCCAAATACAAATCTGTATTTTTGTCAAAGGCACCACCTTCAGTGTCTCAGCTTCATAATCTTGGCATTATTCTCTATCCTTACATTACCTCACCCCATATATACAATTAGATAGATGCCTTATCTGTGTTCTCTTGATGTCTCTCACAAATGACACTTCTCCACTCACACAGATGCCACCTTAGTTCAGTTCTTCATCACCTCTTTCCTAGAGTATTATTGCCTCCTAATTGGTCTCCCTGACTCCTCTCTAAATGACCCCCAACCATTTTAGATACTGTTACCAGAGTAATTTCCTTAATCACAGACATTAAGGTCTATAACTCCTCTAATCAACCAATTGCAGTGGCTTCCTTTTGCCTCTAAAATAAAATATAAAACTCTCCTGTTTAGCTTTTAAAGCCTTATATCAGAGGGATCAAATGCGCAGCCCACCCACAAAACTCCTGAATGTAGCCAAACCAGATTAAATGCAATTGGGAAATGTTTAACAAAATAAGTAAAAATATACTACAACATTGATAATGTTCATTTGTGGTTTTTTGATGTCAATGTGTGGCCTGAAAGGATTCGTTTCTATTTGAGTTTGACACCACTACTCTACATAACCAGGTAATATACTACTTTTCCAGACCCACTGGACATTATTCTGCTTCTAGCACCATGTGATCCAGTCAAACAGACCTTTTCTCTGTTCCTCACTAATGACATTCTATCTGGCCTTTCTGAGACCTTGCAGGCCACGCCATATGCCTGGAATGTACTCTCTCTTTACTTCTGCTGCCTTATAAAGTGCTTCTTTTCCTTTAAGATGCAACTCGGGCACTATCTCCTGCATGAAGCCTTTCCTGACCCTGACAACTATTTGTTCCTTCTCTCCCAAACTACCTTATATGTAACTACTTTGTATGCATGTGAGTTAGCTTTGTATTTGTGCTGTATACATTTTTATATGTGTCTGTTGTCTCTCCCATTAGAAGGTAAACTCCTGGAGAGCAGGGATTGTTTCATGCTTTGTTCTTATATCTCCAGGGCCTAATATAGTGGCTGGCCCATAGTTTTTGCTTAATAAGCATCTGTTGATTGATCCATGGTTGTAGGATCCCTAAAAGGAGAACATTGGCTTCTCTTGGGGGGGAAGGGCGGTGCTATCTTGCTCAAGCAGAAATTATAGTCCTTTTATCTTCTCACCATGTGGGTTGGAAGATGGGGCTCTTGATACTGTCTGTGCCTGACCCTGAACTTACAGTAGACACTTAATAAATGCTTGCCAGATCAATAAATGCCTTCCTATGCTGGCAATCCTAGAAAGGCTTTTCACTGCCTCAATTGCTGTTTGCAGGGTCTGTCACTGTTTCTGATTCTGTTCCTTTGATCTTGAAGACAGACCCCCTCCCCAGCCCCCAGTCCCACCCCAGATCAGTCTCTCCTTGCTTTGTCACTAGGATGGATTTGTAACTGTCACTACTCAGCACAGAGGCTGACTGGGATACATTTCCAAGCTGGATTTTACAAGGCACTGATGGGACCACTTTGCACAGAAGCTGTGGGGTGGATAACTTTGTTGAGATTCATTTGGGAGTCATTTAAGTGCTATTTGGGGAAATTTGTGTCCATGGAAGCCCAGTAGGGCTGTTTTCAAATGACTTCTCTTGCTACCCTTGGCTAGTCTGAGAATCCATTTTCTGCGTCCCAGCTTCCCCCTGCTACATGCTATTTTAACTGGGTCACCAAAGCAGTGACAGTAGTCAGGACTGGGATGCCCATTTCATTTGTTCTAGAAACAACAAAAGGAGGGTAAGACCAAGGAAAACTGAAAAGATGGGAAGGCATATTTCAGAAGAATTAGCTGTATTTCCTAGCTAAGATAATTCCAATGAGGGAAAAACAAACAAACAGAAAAACAAGTCTCTTCCTGTTGTCAGCACCCATGATCAGATAAACCAGTGTTAATATTAGGAAAGTAAGCTTGTAGAAGTCAAAATAGCTCAGAATTTCTATTCCCTTACTTGTGTAACCTAAGAGAATGCAAACAACATTCTTTGGGGTTTATGTACTCTAGGATCTAAACAGTGGCATCTCAGTGTTCACCAGCTCTGTTCAGACAGAGCCTAGCTCGTGCACCCAAGGACTGAGCTAATCAATAATGACCTTCCATCTCACTAGGATTGCAGACAATGCGTTGCAATATACTGAATAGATACCTCAAAAGGTAGTATCTAAAGAACAGACACCTGCAGAATTGGCAGTTGCACAGAATCACTGCAATTTAGAGCTGCTGAGAGCAGCTCTCCCAGATCACGGGACCCAAGCTGAAAGTACCAACATGGACACGTGATTGACTCTGAGAAATGAGATAAACCCTAGGGCCAAAGGAACAACTCAGAGACCTGAAAGGCCTTTGGAGCCAAATGAATGAGACAGTCCATACCTCTCAGCATCTCCAGAGTCAGTTCAAAGGAATATCTGGGAAAACCTGTGCTCTGCCTTTCAGACCCCCTTAGGAAGATGATAAGACATAGGACACAAAAGCATATAAGGCCTCTGCGTGAGCTGACTGAAATGAGATCCAAGAGAGGAACTATTCTGTGAATCAGAAAGGTCTGGTTTCAAATCAAATCCATGCTAGTTGTGTCACTTGGTCCTTTTGAGTCTCAGTTTCTTCATCTATAAAATGGGGAAATTTATAACACTTCACAGGGTAATTGTGAAGATCAAATGATATGTATATATAAAGCACTTTCTAAATTTTTCTATGTAGCTGTGTAGTGAAGTAGCTAGAGGGCTAGACCTTGAGTCAGGAAGATCTGAGTCCAAATCCAGGCATAGACACTAGCTAGCTGTGTTACGCTGGGCAAATCACTTAACTTCGGTTTCCTTAACTCTAAAATTGGGACAATAATAGCATTTACGTCCCAGGGCTGTTGTGAGGGTCAAATGAGATCATATTTGTCAACTGCTGAGCACAGTGTCTGGTAAATAGTTTATTGTTGTTTTTCAGTTGTTTTCAATCATATCCAGCTCTTTGTAACCCCATTTGGGGGTTTTCTTGGCAAAGATATTAGAGTGATTGGCCATTTCCTTCTTTTACAAATGAGGAAACTGAGGCAAAAGGGTTAAGTGACTTGCCCAAGGTCATATAGCTAGTAAGATAAATAGACACAATAAATTTTTTCTTCCTTCCTTTCAACATTTCAGTAGTTATTATTATTATTATTATTATTATTATTATTATTATTATTCTCATTCTCATATGTGATAGAGTTCAGATGGAAATGGTCCTGGGACAAATTGCTATCCTACCATTGTTCTTTTTATATTCAGTGAATTATTGCACAGATTGACAAAAATGATTCCTTCTTAAAATTGAAGTATTGGGATATAAGCTCATCCTGAACAGGATCACTGAAAGCATCTTTTGGACAATTCGGGTAACAGAGTGATGGGAAGTTAAGCACTTCATCATATTCCCACGTGGTTTTAATTTTTTCTATTTACTCTTTATATATGTTGAAAACTTTTCACTGCATGAAGATTTGTTATTAGTATTTATTTTGAAGAATTTACTTAAAAATACTCTTCTTAATTTTTATGAGTTGTTATATCTTGGAAATTATGGAAAACACCTTTGTCTGTGATCATGCTCCAGTCCAGGATAGTTTATCTATTTATTGACTTTCCAAGTATATTTTGGGGTTTTCATTGGCAGTACAGAAAATTGTTGTCTGTTAGTTAATCAGGAATACTGAGGTTCTGGTGTATAATTCTGACCACTTGATCATGTCTTTCTAGGTATTTAATAGGTGCTCCATTTTTTAACATCGGCAATGATATGTTGCACAGTTTCCACCATTTCACTGCAAAATCTTCATCAATGTCTGGACTCCTCAAGAAGAACTTTTATGTAACTTCTGGCTATGATCATTATTATTATCGTTTGCCCTACAGCATAGCCATAGAGTTCTTCATAACTTGGCTCTGTCTTATGTTTCCAGTCTTTGTACACATTACTTACCTCTGTACATGCTATGATATAGCCATGCTACTTATGCGACCTCACATACAATCTTGCATTTCCTGTCTCTGCCTTTGCAGCAGTTCTCTCCAATATCTAGAATTGTCTCCCTCCTCAGCTCTGCCATTTAGAATCCCTCCCTTCCTCAGGACACAAAGCAAGTGCTGTCTTCTACAGGAGACATGTCCTGGGTCTCCCACCCCTGTCACCTTCAGCTACTAAAGTAGGGTTTCTTGGCCTGGTATCCACAGATAGATTACAAGGGTCTATGAACTTACATGGGAAAAATTACATTTTTAACTCAATATGATTGGTATCCTTTATGGTCTTATGCATTTAAAAACATCATTCTGAGGGGTCCATCAGTTTCATCAGACTGCCAAAAGGGTCCATGACAGAAAAGAGGCAAAGAACTCTTGTGCCGAACAAAGCCGTTCCCTCTAAGATAAGCTTCCACCTACTCTGTGTGTATCTTGGATGTACCTATTTATATCTGTATTGTCTTGCCAACTAGATTGGAATCTCTTTCAAAGTAGGAATTGTTTTTTATTTTTGTTTCTATTTTTGGCACTTAGCACACTGCCTGGTATATAGTAAGTGCTTGATAAATGCTTGTATATTCATTTATTCAAGATAGAACCATCAAAGGCAGAACAGGAGGAAGGAATGGGAAGATTCCTGAGGCATCAACATTTCAGATTTTCCTCATTCAACAAAGAGGATGCCGCCCTACCCAAAGTAGAGAACCTACTGAGAGGGTAGGATGCCCCAACAGACTGAGAAGACAATGTCAGGACAAACTAAAACACAACTGAAAGGTTATGCTATCAAAACAGCAGGGATTTAGTCACAGGACCAGTCTGACAGAAGAAGGCAGGCTGTGAGAAAGAGGTTATATCAGAAAGAACAGTGCCATTTTAAGGCAAGGAGATAAAAAGTCATTCAGAACCGTAAATTGCAATTGTGACTTCAAGCCCAGGCAGTGTTCCCATGAGCACAGTATATGGAAGACAGTGGGATGCCAACTTCATCTGTGGTCACATCCACATTGGGATGGCCCAAGAGGCAACATTTTCGCATTTTCTTTATGAAATATTTGATTTCTATTAATAGTTTTTGTTTTTACATCACCTTTATTTTTTATTCTATTACTTCACTCTCCTTTACCTTGTTAAGAAAACAAAGAAAAGAACATAAATGGGGGAAAAGCAAGTCAGCAACACCAACCAATATATCAATTGAGTCTGACACTGTACACCATATTCCTGTGTCAAAGTCCTCTACCTCTGCAGTGATGGGGGAGAGGTACATTTTCTCATCTGTTCTCTGGGGCCATGCTTGCTCATTATAATTATACGGTGTTCAATTTGGGTGTTTTTTCTTCTATTTACATTGTTACAATTGTGTATATTGTTGTTTTCTTGGTTCACTTGACAACAATTTATACAGGGTGCCCCAAAAGTCTGAGTGTGGTTTTAAGCATTAAGAACTTTCTAATCTTTTTAGAACTATTAGATAGTTCTAAACAGCTAATAGCTATTGATGTAATTAATAGCTTAAAACCACACTCAGACTTTTGTGGGGCCTTGTGTATGTCTTTCCTTAGGGAGTAACATTTTTCAATACAAAGGACATCTAGAACATACAGCATATCCCTAAAGGGTGACATGGAATAGAGTCATGGCTTTATAGTTAGAAAAGACCTTAGATGGAACAGATTCCTTAAGAATCTGGCCCATTTGTCAATAAAAGTGGCACAAATGCTCAAATTCTTAAAATTTGACCAATAGCTCAGATTCTTAAAATCTCACCCACCTCAACTGGTGTTTTAATCAAACTTGTCTCTGACTGAAGAAAAAAAAAAAGACCTTAGATGCCATTGGGTCTAATGTCTTCATTTTATAGATGAGGAAACTGAGGTATAGAGAAGTTAAGTGACTTGGCCAGGATCACACAACCATTAAGTGTCTGAAGCAGGATTCAAGCTCAGGTCTTCCTGATTCCAAGTCCAGAACTCTAGCCACTATTCCACCTCGAAATATTACACACGCACACACACACGCACACACACACACACACACACACACACACACACACGCCCTAAGCGGGTAGTGGCTAACTCTCCATCTCAGTCAGAATTAGAAATGGTACACTTAAGTGATGTGGTTCCTTAATAGCTTGTATTTATATAATACCTTAAGGTTTGCAAAGCATTTTACATATATTATTCTATTGGATCCTCATATTTTATCCAATGCTACAGGCCTTATCACCCCACTATACAAATAACAAAACCAAAGGATAAAAAAGTTAAGTACTTGCCCAGAGTCACACAGTCAGTCACCGACAATGTGCCAGGCTTTGGGCTAAGTGTTGGAGATACAGAGAAAGGCAAGGAGGCTCCTGCCCTTGAGGAGCTCACAATCTAGTGGAGGAACCAACTTGAAATTAACTATGTACAAACAAGCCATACATTCAACTCAATTTCAATTGAATAAACATGCATTAAGCACCTACTATATGCCAGGCATTATGGGAAGCACTGATAACAGATGAAGAAAAGACAGTTTCTGCCTTTAATCAGCTAATAATACCAATAATAATCTAGTAGGGAAATACAATATACAGAATAAAGCTAAAAACCTAGGTGAGGGCACAGGGAGCAGAGAACACCCAGCATGGACTCATGATGATGATGACGGTAGATTTGGAACCAAGCAAAGCAACCGGTGGCATATAAAAAGATCTGGCATTTTGAGTCCTCTAGAAAGGGAGGCTTTGGGAGGCTTTTTTGCTCTGCCCTCCAATCAAAGGGTAGGTGCCACTGAGGAATGTTTGAAGGGATTTATTATCAAAAGCTGAGTCTATCTGCAGGATAAATAAGAAGTACTCAATGGAGGGAAAGCGCTAGAATTCTTTTTCACACTTTCAAGTTCAATCTGAATCATCAACATCTTTTTCATAACTTTTCCAAGTCAACCAAGAAAAAATGAATCAAGCCCTGATTTGCAGGATTAGCTAATATCTGAGGCAGAAACGTTCACTCAAGAAGTTTTGGGTTTTTTTTTTTGTTTAGTTTTTATTTTATTTTAGTTCCAAATTCTCTCCCTCTCACTTTCATCTCCTACATCCATTTGAAAGCAAAAAAAACCAAAACTCATTACAAATATGTATAGTCAAGCAAAACTAATTCCCACATTATTCGTGTCCCAAGGAAAGGAAAAGAAAGGAGAAAGGTCAGGGAAAAGGGACTTCTGTCTGGGCTCTGAGTCCATCATCTCTCCATTTGGAAGTAAGTAACATGCTTCATCACAAGTCCTTTAGAACTGTGATTGGTCTTTGTGCTGATCATAGTTTCTAAGACTTTCAAAGCTGTTACCTTTACACCATTATTGTCACTCCATGAATTGTTTACCTGATTCTGCTCCCCTCACTCTGTTGATAGTTTCCTAGGTTTCTCTGAAACTCTCCCCATCATCATTTTGTGTAGCACAATAGTATCCTATCATGCTCCCGAACTCAATGGTGTATTTGTTTAGCCCTTCCCCAATTGAGGAGCACTCACTGAGTTTCCAATTCTTTGCCATAAAAAAAAAGAACTGCTATAATTATTTTTGTACTTATGGTCCTTTTCCTCTATCTTTTTTCTCTTTTGGGTATATAGTAGATCTAGTAGTAGTATTGCTGGGTCAAAGGGTATCCATAATTTAATAACTTTGCGGGCATAATTCCAAGTTGCTTTCCAGAATACCTGGACCAGTTCGCAACTCCACAAATAGTTGAAAGCACTGGAATTAAGGCGAATTGGGAAAGGCTTCTTGTAGAAGGTGGAATTTTAGTTGAGACTTGAAGGAAACCAGGGAATCCAAAAGATAGAAATAAGGTGGGAAAGTACTCCCAGGGTATGGAGGACGGCAGTGAAAATGCCCAGAGTTGAGAGTTAGAGTGTCTTGTTCAAGAAACAGCAAAGAAATAAATATCATTGGATTTAAGAGTATGTGGCAGGAGGTGGGCAGGGTATAAGGTGTAAGAAAACTAGAAAGGGGTGTGTGTGTGTGTGTGTGTGTGTGTGTGTGTGTGTGTGTGTGTGTGTGTTTGTGAGAGAGAGAGAGAGAGAGAGAGAGAGAGAGAGAGAGAGAGAGAGAGAGAGTGTCAGAGAAGAGAAGGGAGTAGACTCAAGAAAAGTTAGCAAAGATGAAATCAATAAGCTTTGGCAACAGATTGGATATGGGGGTGAAAGAGAGTGAGGAATGGAGGATGAAACCTAGCTTGTGAGCCTGGGGGACTGGGAAGATAGGGGTGCCCTCTACAGAAAGAGGGAAGTTTGGAAGTGTCAGAGATGGGGATTTGAATGCAGGTCTTTCCTGACACCACGTCTAGCACTTTTTCCACTCTATCCTATTGCCTCTTAATAAACACTTATTAAGCACTTGCTGTGTATATTTAACTATGTGGAACTGAGAGATTGACTGACAATTCCTGAATCTCTAGCTAGTTAGAGTAATAACAACTTTGTTGTTGTTCAGTTGTATTTGACTCATTATGACCCCATTTGGGGTTTTCTTGGCAAAGACGCTGGAATGGTTTGCCATTTCCTTCTCCAGTTCATTTTACAGATGAGGAAACTGAGGCAAATGGGGCTAAGTGACTTGCCTGAGGTCACACAGCTAGTAAGTACAGTTTTGAACTTAGGAAGATGAGTCTTGTAACTCCAGACCCTTTGCTCTATCCATTGTGTCACCCAGCTGCCCCAGTAATAATAATAGCTAGCATTTATATAGTGCCTTACGGTTTGCAAAGTGCTTTATAAATATTATCTCATTGTATTCTCATAGCAACCCTGGGAGGTAGGTGCAATGAGGAGGAAGAGGAGGAGGAGGAAACCAAGGCAGAGGTTAAATGACTTGCCCTGGGTAAGTCATTATACTTACTTATACATTATACAGTCTCTCTCTCTCTCTCTCTCTCTATGTATATATATATATATACACTATACATTATACTTACCACAGCTGGTAAGTATCCAAGTCTAGATTTGAACTCAGGTCTTTCCAACTCCAAGTTCAGTACTCTATCCAACACTGTACCACTCAACTGCCTAATAAATATGTAAAAAAGAAACTAAAGGCAGTGTTGCATAGTAGATAATGAGCTGGTCACAGAGTTGCGAAGACTTGGGTTGAGTTCCACCTCTAACATGTACTAGCTGTGTGACCCTGGGCAAGTCACATAACTTCTCAATGTTTCAGGTAATTCTCTAATACTATAAATTGCACAATACTTGCAACTCTGCATTGGTAAAGAGGATATTCTGACAAGGGGTTTCCTATATCAATCAGGTCCAGATCAAAAAAAAGAAAAGAAGTAGAGCATATTCTCTACCCCTGAAGACCTTTCAAACTCTATTTGAAATGTCAGTAGTAAGCAATGAACAGAAACTTTGGTAAGAAGGAAGACTTAGGAGGAACTTCTTGATTCTTGATTCCTGACAGGTCCTATAGAACTAGGTTATCCAGACTTACCTTCTTTTCACGGCAGTTCTTCCCTGAAAGCTGCCACTCCTCATTTTGCTAATCCCAGGAGAGGATGGATTTTTATCTGCTTTTGTACAGATGCCCCCATTAACTCCTTACCTTGGAATTTGCTTCCTTTCTTTTTTCAATAAACACTGCTTTCCAATAATACCTGTGCTAGTAGCTACTGGTGTACTTTCTTTGACAGATCACTCCTTATGATCCTCTATGAATGCAAGCCTTCTTCCCTTCTCCCTTCCTAGCCAATTTACATCCTTATTCCCTTCTTCCCTTCAATTTCCTCTTATTCCTCTACTGAAGGATTTTTTTTTTTACTGAAAATCTGATCATATGAACAACAGCAAATGGATCAGTATTTTCCATATTAAAGGAAAATTACAAGGTTGGACCCAAAACCAAGTGGGAAGTCCATTCTAGTCGAGTTCTTTGATAAGGGGTGAAAAGATACAGTAGATTTCCTAAAGGAAAAAAACTTCCCCCCAGAGCTTGGCCTGGCTGAACACCCATTTCTGCCAGTAGTCTATAGTTTCAGTTGGCTGCAGGGATCTGGCTGCAGGTTGCAACACTACTCACAAAGTGAGAGGCTACTTTTGCCATTCAATTTAAATTCTCTCACTTATCCCCTAGAAGTACAAAATCAGGGGGTAATGCCAAGGCACTGTGGCAAGCTAAAGTCTCAAAGTGCAGGAGCAATTTACCTACTGAGGTACCCAAGATCAGCCTCCAAGGGCCAGGAGCTGTGAAACTGTGCTGCATATATCAGGCCCTGGCTTTGCAATCTCCTTCCTAGTTGGGCCTGGCTATAGTTATTCTCACCTTTTAGCCATCATAACAAGCTAAGGTTTCCAATCTATGGATTGTTTTGTCCCTGCTCTTTCCCCTTCACAGTCTTTCCTGAGAGGACCCCTTGAGAGCAATTCTTCAGGTCCAGGAGGGCCAACTGCCAACCTCCCCCCCCCAACTGCTGCTCCAACCTGCCAAACCCCCCCCCCACTGTCAGCCCAATCTCCCGCTCACCACTGCCAATTCCCAACTGCCATTCCCAGCTGCCACACTGCCAACTGCCAAACCCCCAACCTTCATTCCAAACTGCTAACCCCCAACTGTCCTTCCAAAATGCCCCTGCCAACTGCCAATACCCCAGTTGTCATTCCCAAGCACCAGCCTCCCCACTGTCATTCCCAACTGTTAGGGAAGCTGGGCTACTCCCCAATTTCACTCCCTCCTTGGCCTCTTAGGCTTCACTTACTGGGACCCTGCCCTGAAACATATCTTCCCTCAGCTTGGCATTTTCTCCACTTGGGGAGCTGGAGGAAGGCAGCGAGGAGCAGGAAAGGTTGAGACTGAGAATGCAGGCACAGAACTTAGGACTCAGAGAAAGCATGCAGAATGCTCACCTAATTCATTGTGGTTTAGTAGGCAGATAGTAGAAGTGAAGAGCATTCTTTTAGGGGACAATGGACTGTGTACCTGGTGGGATCTTGGGGAGCTAGCAAGGAGTGAGGGGAATAGATGAGGTTCTAACAGTAAAGGTCCTGGCCATTGGCCTTTGTCCTGGGGGAGCAGAGTGTGAGGGAATAGTCAAGGCCTGAACCTCCAGCCACTCCCCATGATCTGATCTTAGGGAGAGGTCCAGCAAGTTCCAGGAAGGGCTATTAACTTTGGAAGGATAGATAGAATTAAAGAAACTTTCATTTCCTTCCTTCTTCCACTTTTGAGTTATTTTCCCATCAGAATAGGAATTCTGGTACTCAGGACAAATTCAGTTGGGGGGGGGGGGGAGGATGAGCTGTGAACACAGAAGACAGTCCACCTTGACTGGGTACAGCAGGACCAGCAAACCTTGACCCCCAGGAGATATAGGGAAGTGGCCAGAATTGAGGCTCAGTAGTCAGGCAGAACAGAGATAAGACCCTTAAATAACATAGTAAAGCTACAGGGGCTATGGTGGGGGAAGGCTGCCAGAGGTAGGAACTCCTTCATCTCCCAATACTGATGCTCTGGAGAAGAACCTCAGTCCTATGTCCTTGTTATAGTTCTGTCCCTGACCCCAGGCTCTCCCACATATTTTCTGAAATATTTCAAGACCCCAGTAAAGTCTTTGACCACCTTTTATCAGTCCACCCTAGTCAGGAGATCTCAAAGGACTCAGCATAATAGGTAGAGAATGTAGAGACAGATGAGTAGCTCACTGAACTATTCAAGTCACAAACACTGCTCCTTTCTCCCCTGGGGTATTGGGTGGGGACTAGGAGGTGGAAAGCAAAAGGAAGTGGTATGCCTGAGCCAAATAAGCCTCCTCCAGGCTCCATCAAACCTCTCCAAAAGGAATGCTTCCTGGAGCTGGACTCAGGCCCCTGGTTTTCTATTGTGAAGTGACCATGGTTGAGTGTGAAAGGTGGCATTAAAAATAGATACCAGCCTGTCTGGCCCATCGCCTTCTCCTGTTGAGCCTTCTACCCATGTGGCCAGACGTCCCAGGTAGAGAAAGTACTACTGAGGATCCTGGCTGATTCATGTATAGCCTTGGATTAGGGCCACATGGAGGGTGTGTCAAATGTGGACTTTACCACAAGTTCAGTCTCTTAGTATCTGGGGTCTTCTGGCTTAAGGGATAGTAAATGGTGGCTGGGCATGAGGCCAGGTGTCTGTGATTACACAGACACAGTTCTGTGTTGGCTGGAAAGAATGATGTCTTTCATGTGTCTCCTTCTTGGTGAAAAGGTAATGAAGAACTAAGAATCATGCAATCATAAGTTTGTACCTGGAAGGCATCTTAGAGGTCATTTTACCTTTAACACCCTCATTTTAGAAATGAGGAAACTAAAGCCCAGTGAGGTCTCACTGACCATTGTCACCTAGGTAGTTATCAGCAGAGTAAGGATTTGTAGCCAAGTCCTCTGACTTCAAACACAGTGCTCAATCTGGTTATTTATCTCGATTTCTCCTCAAGTCTCCTCCTAATTTACCACTAGCCTCTCCTCAGACACAGTATGAGGAAGTCAGGAGTAGTGCTAGGTGCTTCTGTGTGTCTCAGCAGTGTCAGGATACAGATTACCTAGCACCTAAACTAACATGACCCAGGCTTGAACCACTCCAAACCCCTCCCCTGTCACTTCTCCCTCAGAGAGTTCTGGGGCACAAAATCCAAAACCACGAAGTCTAAGACAACCCAATCTGATCCATATCTCCCCATAAAGTCTGAGGAAAACAGTCTCCATGAAAAAAAATCTACAAAGATTACTTGGTTTCTTGCCTTCTAGGAAAACCAGTGTCTAAAACCATCCTGGACAAATGGGCCCTTAGCCCAATTTTCAAACTTTTCAGAAAAAAAGAGATTCTACTTTTCAGGTCCCAGTACTTAACAACCTCAGGGAGTTCTTTGTATCTAAATTTAGTCCCTTGTGATGCATATATGGGCAATTTCTACTTTTTGCTGCTTCTCATTCATGGCTCTGTTCATTTGACACTGCCTAATAAAGACCTATGTATTTTGCTACTATTCTCCATCATCCCCTCATTCCAGATTTTCCATCCCTGTTCAAGTTGAGGAGGGCAGGATACTACAACAGCCTAGCCAGGATTTCACCTAACCATGATCACTTCTATATGGTCTCTGAGATTGTATTGCACCTAGCAGCTGGCATTGCACTTCCAGCCTTGTGTCTCTCATTCTGCCTTCCATGGAGATGGGGAACAGCTGGCCACTGTCCTGTAAGTCACATTCCTTAATTGTCTTGAAGAATGTTACTTTATCACCCTTGGCTTTCTCCTCTCTAGGCCAAACTGTCCCAGTGCCTGGCCCTTGAATCTCTTGCTGAAGCGGCAAAAGCAGTGAGTTCATTCACTGAGAAGGGACTAAAAAGGCCAGTACTTTGAGGGGCTATGTGAACATCCTTGGGACAGTCACTCCTGCAGAATCTACCTTGATTGTCAATTCACAGAAGGAAACGAGGAACCCAAGCTGGGAGCAGTGTTTTCTCCTTCTAGGTTCATAGCTAGTACACACACACACACACACACACACACACACACACCCGAGACAGGTAGAGAGAGACAGGCACAGATGCAGAGAAGTAGAAACAGAGAGAGATAGAGGACAAAGAAAGCATGCAACCAATACCTCTCCTCAGAGAGCTAACATTCTGTTTTATTGAACAGTAGTCTATCACGGCTATAACTACCAAAGAACTAGGGTAAGGATGGATCTCAAATTCTCTAAACAAGCTGTAGAATAGGTTGGGTTGGTCCATGAAAATATCCTGGAGGAAGTACACTGTCAAGAGGCTCTAGGGTTGGTCCCAGCTCTCCTCTGACTCCTTGGGTGTTAGTGGGAAAGGTATATCACAATTTCTGCACTTCAATTTCCCTTTCTGCATCCTAGAAAACGGTAACCCTCTTATTTCTCTCCCTAACCCACCCCAGCACACAGACTCCTCTTTGTCATAGGGAGTCCTAGATTGGAACCTGAGCAATCCAGAGAATGGGTATTGTTTAGAGATGCAACAAGGTATAATGATTTCTCAAGGTGGACTTTGTCAGGAGACAGCTTGGTTCAAACCCTGTTTCTGACTCTTAGCAGCTGTATGACCATGAACAAATCACCCCTGGAATCACAGTTTTCTCATCAGGCAAATGGTGTAATCCCTATGGTGCCTGTAGGGTTGTTGAGAGGATCATGTACTTAAAGCACTTTGAAAGCCTTACAATTCTCTATAAAGGTTCTTTTCAGGAGGTCCCCAGGGCTCTGGAATACAGGCAACCCTGCTGGAAGCCAGCCATAGAATTCCCAGCAACCAGTCTCCCAGACCTGATCTGACTCTCCCAGAAGGGGACCCTGGTGCTCTGATGTTTTGACTGGGGAAGGATATCCTGCCTATACTTTAGACATCAGCTCATCATCCTTCTTCTCCTCTGCCTACGGGCTGCCTAACCCAGCCCCATCTAGTGAGAAGCTCTGTGTCTAAGGGACTGGACTTTTCACTGCTGCAGTTATGAATCTGCATTCCCTTGGCCAGGCTGGGTTGTCATGGTTACCATGGTCAGGGTGGGACAAGGCAAGGTCACTGCCCAAGGGGCCAGCCAGGCCATGGGGCAGGCTTTCCAGGAGCTCAAGACATTGCTGTTCCATCCCCCGCTTCTTTTTCCTTCTCTCTCCTTTCTTCATCCATAAAATAAAAAAGTGTAGGTTTTCCAACTACCTCCGTACTCCCCACTTTTGCTGAGGTCCAATATAGGAAGGCTTGTTGTTAGGACAGGATTCCCCCACCCCCATCCCCACTCCCTGCCTTTTGGCCCCAGCAGGAAGTCCCTTACATAGGCACAAGATCTTGGGGCTGTAATTCCATCTCTGGATACTGTAACTGGGAGGATATGTGGGGCTGTGCCCACACCGAGGGCCTCCCAGGCTTGGCATTCTCCCCATAGACATTATCTGGAAACTCCTTTTCCCTTAAAGGACGAGGGTGATGGCTTCCCCCAACCCCTCAAGCCTGTGTGGGAGTCAGCACTTCCTGTTCAGAGGAGTTTATTAGGCAGAGGGCAACGGGAACTGGGCTGATCCTGCAGAGGGAAGGTTAAAGGGAGGAAGGGGGACAGTGAGGCAGAGGTCCCAGATCATCTGGAATAGCACCTAGCATTGGAAACAGGCTGGGGAGAGAGGTTGGATAGCTCCCAGGTGGACCCCACCCTCGTTTGTGAAAGAGGCTTCTCTAGCTCACATTGCTGGCTTTGGATTCCTGCAAAGATAGGCGGGCTCTGGTGAAATGGACACGGTACTTACTCTGCCCCTCCTGTCCTGGGCCTGGCAGCTTGGGCACCTTGCCCTCCTGCCTGGGAAGATATCCCCATTTGGGAAATTGGTGAGGAAGCATTAGCTAAGAGACATCTATAGAAATGGACTGTTTAGTTTGTACTCTGTTGATGCAGCAGGACATTTGGAAGTTAGATATTAGGAAGGGAAGCAACATAGCAGAGTGGAAGAAAAGGTTCTGGGGTTTGAAGTCAGAACACCTCAGCTCAAATTCTGCCTCTACATTTACTAGCTGTGTGACCTTGGGCAAGTCACTTAACCTCTGGGCCTCAGTCTTCCTATCTGTAAAATGAAGGGATTGGGATGAGATGACCCCTAAATTCCCTTCCAGTTCTAACCTGTGATTATAAAAACTTTTCTGGCAGGTACAAAAGGTGTTGGGCCATACTGAGAATTTGTCTGGGAAGGTTTGAATGTACTCCTGCCCTGAAATGAGGAACTAAACCAGATAGACAGATATAGGGGCCTGTGTTCACACTGAGGGTCCTATTCATAAAACTAGAGATCTTGTCCATTCACAAAGTGGATTTTATGCTATCACTTGAGAGCTAAGGCCTTCTCAGTGTTCTCTTCCCCTCCTTAGTCTCCCCTTACAGAGTTGGACCTAGAAGAAAGAGGAACTGCCTCCCTGGAACTGATGGGGCCTCCACCCTGGGCATGGTTTCTGCCTCCACTCCACCTTCCTATTCAATTTTTCTTTCCACTTGTTAAAATGAATCCCAGGGATCCCTTAGCCCTCGTTACCCCTACCTCTACCTTCATTCCCAATCAGTCACTGAGCCCTTCTCTCTGGTACTCAGAATAGTGGGGAGAATCCTGGCCTCAGGACACTGCTTGGACGGAAGTGTCTGAACCTAGACCAGCCCAATCCCCTGTTCACTTCTCCAAAGAGCTTTGATTGGCCTCTCTGTGACTAGGTGGCTGCAGTTAAGTATCTGCAGCAAACCCATAACAATAATATTGGATCTGGGGTCCTGGTATAATTTACAATGATGTTCCTACAGGATTTGATGGAGTTCTTGCTTGGGCTGGGCTAGGCAAGGCTGGGTTGGGTTAAGCTTGGGAAACTGGCTAAGGTCCCTAGGTATGAATTAGTCACCCCATAAAAGGTTAAATGATGAAAAGATCCTTTTGATCTTCTGGGGATCTTAAAATCTCCTGTATTTTAGTGCAGTTATCTAGCCTCAAAATGTTTTTCTCATTCCAAGTGTCTCTATTTATATCTTTTAGACACTGCAGGACATTCTCTCTTCTGAACTTTATTGTACTTGATTCTTAATGGAGCTCTTCTCTTTCCCTCAAATATCAGCTTCAGCTTCAGCTTCTGAGTTGCCCAGTATTGTGCCCAGATTCTGTGGGAGCGGCACAGTCAGAGGATGGATTTTTTTTCTATGGGATCTATAGTGAGAAGGTGTGTGTGTGTGTGTGTGTGTGTGTGTGTGTGTTTGTGTGTGTGTGTGTGTGTGTGTGTGTATTCAAACTCACTTTCTATGTGCAAGTCTCTGTATGCATGTGTGCCCCATAATCCATATGTACGTGTCTGCTTTGGTCCCATGTGTATGCTGGCATACACTACTGTGTATCTAGAGGTATGTCCTGTGTATATGGGTGTGTATTTAATTCAGTCAGTCAGTCAACAAACATTTCAGTATCTACTGTCTGCATTGTACTGTGCTCTTTTTCTTCCTTCTCCCTCTCCTATTAGCACAGTAGGTTCTTTGTAGATCTGTGTCCTATATCTGTCAAATTCACTGCTGTGGGCATACATGTATATGTACTTGTAGTATGTACTATTGTATATTTGAATATATATACATTATTGCATATCTGTGAGTGTGTGGGAATGTATACCCCCATATATGTATATAAGGGAAGTATTCTTCTGTGACCTATGAGAGCCAAATGGAGATTCCCTGTAGATGCCTTAGATAAGGGAGATATTTTGAAACTTTGTTGGTGGTTCCCAAGGTTATCCAGAAAATCAGACTGATATCAACAGGTGCTGTTGGGAAAGTGGTGATCTTTTTGTGGCTTCTCCTTTGTGAGTTTCAGTTATCAATCAGGGAAGTGCCAGAGCAGAAGGTAGAAGGTCAGAATGCCCAGATCACAAGCTCAGGACACAGAGGAAATGGAACTGGTTTATACTCCCTCCCAACCAGATATGCAACACTGAGCAAAACAATCTAAATTTTTATTTCCTCCTCCATTCTAACAGTACCCAATAGTTCCTCTGTGAAATATCTGGTCCCCAAATAAATCTCATTCTTTCCCTTCCCTTCCCTTCCCTTCTTGACAATCTTTATTTCTGTCCCTTTCCTTATGGAGCTTCCTTCTTTTTCTTCTTCTCTTCCTTCTCCCTCTCCAATGACTCTTTTTCTCTTTCTCTTTCTTCTTTCTGTTTTCTACTGTCTCAATTTGTACAGTTCTTTACCCTTTTCTACCTCCTTATAGAATTATAAATTTTCAGTTGGAAAAAAAAACCTTTAAGATCATCTAGTTTCTTATTTTATAAATGAGTAAACTGACACCCAAAGAAATTAGATGACTGTCCCAGGTCACAGAGTTAATAAATGGCAGAGTAAGGCTTTGAACCCAGGTCCTATGACTGCCAATCTAGTGCTCTTTCCATCGTATCATGCTGCTCCTGTTATCTCTCCATTTGTGCCTGAACGTCTGCTTCTCCTTATTTCTTTCTTGCCCTCTATCTGCCTAACATTTTTCTCAGTATACAGCAAGAGTCATGTTTACACAGTCAGCCATAATGATTTTGTTGCTCCTTCTAAGAAAGAGTGAGGCTGGTCTTATTACCTCTCCCTTTCCATACATATTTATCTTTTCTTGGACATATATGTGATGCCCCACACTCCATGTGTATGTAGGTGCTTTGGTCCCATGTGTATGGGTGGCATGCACTGTGGTAGACACATATGTATGATCACACTTCCTAGGCTAGGATCTCTTCTTTCCTCCCTGCCCTCCCATTGGGAATCTCCAATTCCTAATTCCACTGTCTGGGCTCCAGACTATAGAAACATCCTGCATTGGGACCTGAAATTTGTTCTCTTTAGTGAAAGTCCATTGGGAGGAGGGAATACTTTGGGGTACCATTATTATCCTCAGGCACAGTATTCTTCAGGCTACTTAGGACTGGAAAGCTACCTGACTATAAAAGCACTTCTAATGGATGGATATACCGAACTCATCTCCCCACACATATACACCCAAACCCCAGATCATCCTGAAATCCAGGTCACTAATTTTCTTGAAGTTCAGATCTTTTCATCCTTCTACTCAGAAACCACTGAGTGGAACTGATTTCAACTTTATTGTTCATTATTTCCATATATGCCCTCTATACTCCAAACAAACTGAAATATACCCTGAGCTTTTCCATTTCTATTCCCACTTTGTTTTATTTTCGCTGGTCCTTCTGCCTGAAATACACACCTGTCCTCACTCCTTGACCCCCACATTTCTACCTGTCAAAATACTGCCTCCTTCAAGACCCAGTTCAAATGCAACCTCATTCATTTTTATTATTTACATTTTAAATCCAATGTTCTTATGAATAACCATTTGTGAAGGATCTCCTATTTGGAAGGCCCTGGGGAGCTGTAAAGATATATGATGGGATTCCTGCCCTCAGTAACCTTATGGTCAAAAAATCACATATAAGCACATTAATATATAAATATATTAGAAATATAAATATATAATATAAATATATTATAAATATAAAAATACATAAATTAGAATGATAAGTCCACAGGTATGAATACAAAGTGCTATGCAGTGAGATAAGGGAGAGATCACTTCAAGCTGGGGCAGCTTGAGGATGGTTTCATAGGTAAAAGATGAGTAGGATGTCAACAGCCAGGTCTAGAGATGGAGGGGAGAAAGCGTTACAGGTAGAGACAATATTGTCTGCAAAGGCAAAGAGGAAGGAAATGAATGTGGACAAGCATTTATTAAGTGCTTACTGTGTACAAAGCACTGTACTAAGTTCTGGGAATATAAAAAAAGCAAGAGAGACTTTGCTCTCAAAAAGCTCCCTTGTACTTGGTGGAGATAATACACAGAGGAGACGTCAGCTGCAAGTCAAGGAAAGTATGAGATGTGTTCCAAATAGTCCAATTTGGCTGAAGTGAAGAGTATATGAAGGGGAATAGTAGGACATAAAGTAGAAAGGTAATTCTTGAGGTTGAGACTAAGGAATTTGATTTTTATTGCGTGGGCAATGGGGAACCAACATAAGTTTTTGAGCTACTGAGTGACAAGATCAATTCTTTGTACCCAAGGACAACATGCCTCCTCAATGAAGCCTTGACTGTCACTCCCTCCTCTATAACATTTAGGCATGCTGTCATATTCTGCCTCTTCCAGTTACTTATAGATGTGTCATATACACAACTTGACTGTGCAATCTGAGAAGGAAGGGATTTTGTTTTGGTCACATCCGCATTCTTTTCCCAACCTTCATTCACAACCAAAGCTAAGCTTTGCACACAAGAGGCTTTGGTAAATATTTGCTGAATAGATGAATGAATGGATGAATGAATGAATGAATGAGAATATGAAAAAAGGCAACAGAACTAAAAGAAGTTCAAAATAATCTAAGGCTGACGAAGTCCTCAGTGAACTTCTTTCCTATTCTATGGGCTTAAATTTCAATCTCTTCTACAACTCAATTCTGGCCAAAGCAACTCAATGAAGATCTAATCATTGATCTCATTAAACTTCCCTTCTCTTCAGGGAGTATGGGGAAAGATATGATTCCTATTTTATCAAACAGCACAGAGATATTGAGTACCTAGCTCCAGGTCAACCATCAAGCTAAGAGTGAATTCAGGAGTAGAACCCCAGCACTCTGGTTCCTAACTTAGAAGCTGGTACTTTGTTGGTTCTACCTACCCTCGAGTCTCCCCAATTTGTGTTTATTCAGTTCCCAAAACTCCTCTTCCTTCCTCTGAGGTTGCTGCCCAAGACAGTACAGGATAAGGTGGGTTGGGCTCTGCTCTCTCCTCAGGGGAGTTGCTGAGCTCAGCAAGATGAGGTGCACCCCCCCCCACCCTTTCCTGAGGAGGGGGGGCATCTCAGGGCTCTGGTGCCGGGGTGGTTTTTGATACCCAGAGAGTTGGGCGACTTTATCAGATCACAGGTTTTCCTGAGGAAGGAAGGGTGGGGGTGTGTCGCCCGGAATGGGGGGCCGTCTCCTCTGGGTGTGCCTCACAAGGCCATGGGGGCAAGGGCAAGGGAAAGGAGAGACTACACTTCTCCCACATGGTTTCCATTGCTGGACTTGTCTAGCCTAATCCCAGATGTCCATGCCTCCACTGCCCCTTGATGAGTTCAGTACTATTTTCTTTACTACAGACAAGGGCACTGAACATCTCTCACAATGGCTGAGCACTTCAATCCAGAACAGGCTCTGTTCATTCTCCTACTATGCTAGGAAGAACATCAAGAGGGGGACTTCCCAAAATGTGTCCAATTTTCAGACCCCTTTTTCTTGTCCCACACTTATAGGAGCAGTGATAAAGGAGTAGGTACCAGGGCATGGTCTGGGGCTAAAGAGGACATATCATTTACTTCTTGCAAGCTAGGGCCCTAGACCAACATGTCTAGAAAAGAGACTACTTTTACAATAGTGTCTAGGAGTTAAATGTACCATCACAAGAAATCTGAAAGTAAATGATAAAATCTCACAGCTACTGATAAATCCCACTGAAAGACAGGTTTCTGCCCTCTTGTAACAGGCTTCAGATAATTACATTCTATATGTCTCCTCCCTCCCTCCCTCTGTCTAGAATAGATGAATGCCTAGCTAGAATAATCCCTTCTATTAGTAGAGAGTCATTGAAAGAACCACCTGACCAGGTCTCTGAGTGCTTAGGGGTGGGAATGGAAATAAGCTTGGAAAAAAAGGAAGTTGGGAGGGGAAGGTACAATATATTAAGAAGTATGGCCAGTGGCAGCAGGAGGTGCAATAGCAGTAGGTGGTGTTTAACTATAGAGTCCTAATCTGTTTAGCCCTGGGTAAGTCCAACCAAAGAAAGACTTGGTTTGTCTAGTCCATCAATTCTCCAAACAGATAGTTTGTGTATAATTAGAAAAGAAAGTCTTGATCACTAAGAGCCAGCATTGGTTTACTAGAAACAAGTCAAGTTAAATTAATCCTTTCTCCTTTCCAAATACAGTGGTATTACAATAGTAGCAGAACAGAGGAATGATAAGACACTTGAGGCCTTAGACATACTGATACCCAAATTTTGCAAAGCATTTGACAAGAGTCTCTCATTATATACTTTTCTAAATGATGGAAAAATGTGGGGAGGATGATACAGTTAGGTGAATTTGTAGCTAGTTGAGTGGTTTTGCATGAAGGATTGACTGATGAGTCAATGTTAACCTGGAAGGAAGTCTTTCATGGCATGCTGCAAGGCTCTGAGCTTTTCAACATTTTTATCAATGGCTTTTAAAAATGAACAAGCATTTACTAAGCAATGACTGTGTGCCAAGCCCTGTCTTAGGCACTAGGAATATATAAGACTGAGTCTCTACCCTAAAGGAGCTTCCTTCTAAGGTAATTCTAATTACATTCTAATAAAGAGGAGTCATACTTATGTAACATCAGAGAACCTTCCTCTGCTGGACCAAGTCCTAAAGGCCATGCCCATTCATACTCCATAGGATGGTCCCTGCAGCATTCACTCCAGCCAGTCAGGGGACTCCCTTGATAATACCCATCATACACATACATGAATATATAGAGAACACATACAAAACAGACACATGGTAACTTTGAGAGGGTCACTGTGGATATTGGGGAAAGCTTCCTGAAGAAAATACTGCTTGATGATTTCCCAAACCAAAGTGTTGGCAGTCAGGGGAGAGAAAAGGGAGTAAATGAGAGACAGCTAAGGTGAAATTGACAGTTCTTGGCAATAGACTGGGAATGGAACAATCTAGGATAACTTCTAAATTGTGGAGCCTGAGAGACTGGAAGAATGTTCTTGCCCTCTATAATAACAGGGAAGGTAGGAAGGGTTGGATAGGGTTATAAACAGGATTACATTTAATAGGGACAAATGTTAGGTTGCATTGAAAGGTAGTACCCAGAAAATCACCCAGAGGTGATAGTTTTTCTGTCTTCTCTCTGATTAGACTACATCTACAGTATTTTTTTTTCCAGTTCTGGATGCCACATTTTTTAGGGAAGAAAGATTAGAATTGCTCTGTTTGGCTTCAGAGGATGAAACTTGGAGAAATAAATGAACATTGCACAGGGGCAGATTTTAGTTCAAGACGAGGCATAATTTCCTAACATTTAGAGCTGGCTAAAAGTGGAAATGACTTCATAAGGAATTGTGGGTTCTTCCTCACCTAAGGTCTTTCAAGTAAAGGCTAGATGACCACTTGTCAATGGTGATATAGAGGAGAATCTGGACTAGATGGCTTCTGAGGTCCTTTCCAACTCTTAGATTCTATAATTCCATAAAGAACATTGACAAGCTGCATGGTGTCCAGAGAAAGATAATCAGGTTGGTGAGAGGAGTGGAAACAATATTATATGATGATTGACTGGAGAAATGATGTGTTTAGATTAATGAAACAAAGACTTAGGGGAAATATGATAGTTGTCTCCAAATATTTGAAGGGTTGTCATATGGAAGGGAGATGGCCTATTTCCATAAGGTTCCAGGGGGTACAAATAGGATATGAAGTTCAAGAAGGCAGATAAGGAAAAACTTTCTAACAATTACAGTTGTCCGAAAGACAATAAGCTGCTTCATAAGGTAATGAATACTTCATCATTGGAAACATTCAAGAAAAGGCTAAGCGACCCTTGTTTGCGATGCTGTGAGAATATTCCTGCATGAGGTAGGGAGTTGCATTAGATTCTGTGACTAAGAAAACGCTTACTATTTTAGGGGGAGTGGTGGAGAAGGGAGAGTAAGAAGAAAGGGAGGGTGGGACAGATTTAAGGTGGTGTCCTCCAGACAGAATTCATTCATTTTTTTCAACAAATCTTGGCTGATCTCCTCCCCCATTTAGCCTGTTGCATTGTTTCTGGAAGACAAAGAAGACACTAAGCCCTAGGGGGAGTCCACAGTCTAACCTAGAAGGAGTTTTTCCCTTGTTGTGCTAAACTGGGACCTGGGAGTTGAGGGAAGAGTTCCCATAGTTCATCAGTGGGGACTTTTAGTCCACCCTGAGTTCACAAACTGGAACCAGTTAGACAACCTGGTAGGGCTCCCAACAATATCCAATGAGGAGAAAGCCCCCAATGGTGAGCCTTCCCGGAGAACAAGGTTTCCCCTAAGTCCAACAATGAATTCTTACCCTGATGTTGAAAGGTTTCTGGGAATGAATCACATGAAAAGGTGACTTCTCTCCCCCTAAGGTAAATTCACCAAGGGTGAGGCACCATCATCTGAACTTTCCCTTCTTGGAGTCCACCATTATTCCTGGTGAAGACTGCAGTTCCCTGTGCCAGGTGAGCCCAGATCCTTGGTGCTCTGTAAGAGGACCTGGAAGGGTTGAGACTCAGACTTCTAAAAGAGGAGACCTCCCACCCTACAGGGAGAGTTTGCACCTTCCTTTAGCCTGAGTAATGCTTTTGTAGAGGTTTAAGAGTTTATAATCCTTGAACTGTGGAGCTAAGAGATAGGCTGAGCCCCTTGTGGCAACACTGAGATTAGGAACTGGAGCTCCCAAGACAAATAGTTCAATATATGTTCTGCCCTGCTAATATTCAACCCTGGATCACCTCTAGCTGTACTCCTAAGCTGCCAAACACTGTTGGAAGAAGCCATGAAATTATGCTAATAGGATTCACTACAAATTTGTTATCTAACTTCCAACTGGGACTTCTCTGATAAAATGCAATGAATGATCCTTTTTATTCATCTCTGATTGACCCTCCATCCTGTTTCCTACAATGGCCATTTGAAACCTTTTCTTCTGTCTCCCACGTTCAGTCTCTCAGTAGATGATCATGCCTCCTACTTTGTTGAGGAGGGAAATCATTCATTTAGAACTCCCTCATCTCTGCTACTTCATACTTTAATATCTCTCTATGTCTTCATCAATCCTTTTCCCCTTTGCTATAGTCTTAGAAAATTAGTCAGACTTTTTGTGAAGGGCAGTTTTTCTACTTGTGCCTTTCATTTATCTCCTCCCATCTCCTTTGGTAATCAGCTCTATTAATCATTTCTTTTCTCTTTCATCTTCAATTTCTCCTTATCTACTGGCTCTTCTCCTTAGGTTCAGGTCTCCCATATCCTTAAAAAGTCTTCCCTAGACCATGCCATTTCCTCCAGCCATCACACCATATCTCTCCTCACTTTCTCTTCTCAACTCTTACAAAGAACAGTCTACACTCACTGGCCAGACTGCCACCACCCTTTCACTCTTCAATCCCAAAGTAATCTGACTTCTCATTCAACTACTTTATTGAAATTACTATGATCTTATATCTTATATCTTCTGGAAGACAAAGAAGACACCTATGATCTTATAATTGTGAAATCCAATGGTCTTTACTCAGTTCTCATCCTTCTTGACTTTTCTACAGATTTTGACGTAGTAGCCTACCCCCCTCCTCCTGAGTCCCTTCTGCTATCTCTGGGATCCTTCTCTCCACTGGTTCCTCTCTCACTAATCTGACCAATCCTTCTCAAGCTCCTTCATTGTTTCATCCCTATCTTGATACTTAAGCATAGGTTTCTACTCCATCTATTCAATTATCATCTCTAAGTAGACATGTAGTAAATCTACATACCTTCTTCTATTATTTCTCCAACACCAGTTGCATGTTTCCAACTGCCTGCCAGGCATCTCTACCTGGTTGCCTATTGGCATCTTAAATTCAACATATTCAAAACAGAACTAATTCCTCTTCTTTCCCCTTCACTCCTCTTATTTGTTTCTATTGAGGGCATCATCTTCTACCAAATTACTTAAGGTTGAAACTTTGGAGTCAGGCTGACTCTTCCCCCTCTCTCAGCTGTTAAGTTCTGTCCATAACATCTTTTTATCTGTCCTCTCCCCTCCTCCCATTGCCACCACCCCTGTTCAGGTCTTCATCACTTCTTGATCAGAGTATTGTAATAGTCTCCTAACTAGCTAGTCTCTCCTTGCTCCAAACCATCCTTCACACAGCTGTCAAAATGACTTTCCTAAGACATAAGTCTGGTCTTATCATTCCCTTGTTAAAAATCCTCCAATCACTCCCTATGGATATAAGGAAATTTTTAGGAGCCTTCTGATTCCAAGCTACTGCTTTAACTTTGTTTTTCTTGATTTACCTTTTAGCTCTCTGTGTTCCAGCAAAACCAAACTACTAGCTATTCCTCAGACTCACCATGCACTCTTCTCTCTTGGTGCATTGATGCAAATTTTACCCCTCAGTTGGAATGTACTTCCTCCTCATGAATGCTTTTCAGAATCCTTTGTTCAGCATTCTATTCAAGTGTCACCTCTTCCACGAAGTCCTTCTTGACTCCTCCAGAAAGCATTTTCTACCTCCTCAAATTTTCCTGGAGCATTTGGTCTTGACCTCATTTTTATGCCACAAACTATCCAAATTCAGTCACACTTATCCATGTACATGTTCTGTACTTCATCATAAAATATAAACTTTTTGAGGGGAGAGATTGTGTCTTTTTTCTGTCTTTGTAGTTCTATCACCAGACACCTAAGTGGCTTGAATATAGTAGGCCCTTAATAAATGTTTGTTGAATGAATGTGAATGAAAACAATGAAAACCTGAACCAAATCCAAGGTCAGGGTGGTACAAATGGCAAAATTCTTCCCTCTTCTTCCAGGGATCCCCCACCTCTGCTCCTTCAATCAATGTGCCACCTTAGCCTAATGATTTAAGGTTTTTCTACCTTTTTCAGTTTCTTTGACTGGAGAAGTTGAATAATAATACTTGCCCTACCTAATTTGCAGGGTTGTATGGGGGAATCAAATGAGATAATGTGTATGAAAGAATCATGAAAAGCCTGCTTGTCAAATCTGCATCAGATATTAAGTTAAGAGGGATAGTCAACGTTGTGGATATGTAGAACTAAGGTTGCAAAAGATCTCAATAGGCTAGTACAATAGGCTTAATCTAGATGGATAACATTTAATAGGAGTAAATTAAAGGTCTGTAATTAGGTTCAAAAGTAAAAGATGGTGAAGTCATGACTAGACAACAGTTTATGTGAAAAAGACACATGAAAGTTTTAGTGAACACCTCAAATTCAATTTTAAATCCAAGTGTGACAAGGCATGCAAAAACCTACTGCTCTCTTAGGTTGCATTGAGAGGTGTAGTGTCCAGAATGAGGGAGGTGACAGTACTATTGTACCATGCCCTGATCAGACCACAAATGGAGTGTTTTATCCATTTCCCTTCCCACAATTCCATCCAGTTCTAGGTAGTACATTTTTAAGAAAGGACATTGACAAGCTGCAACATATCCAAGGGAGAGTAAATCAGAATGGCAAAGGACTTTGAGACCATGCTACATAAGGAGATCATATGAAAGAAATTAACCTGGAGAAGATTTTGGGGGTGGGGAGGGTAGGCATGTTAGCTATACTCAACTGTTGGAAGGGCTGAAATGTGAAGAGAGATTGAATTTGTTCTGCACGGCCCCAGAGGGCTGTTCAAAGGCCAATTCAGCTTGATGTAAGACAAAATTTCCTTATAATCAGAGTTGTCCAAAAATGGAATGAGCTGACTAGGGAGGCAGTAAGTTCTCAATGACTGATGCTCTTCAAGTTCAGGTCAGATAGCCACTCATTGGAGTAATTCCTATTCAAGTACAGGTTGGCCTGGATGACTTCTGAGGTTCTTTCTCACACCAGATTCTATGAAGAGCTTTGGAAAATGTTAAAAGTGCTATACACACATACTTATATATATATATACACACACACACACACATATATACATATGTACACACATGTGTATGCGTGCATGTGTATGTATATATGTATGTATGTGTGTATGTATGTATGCATGTATATACCTATACACATATATATATAAAGGATGATTCTTCCTTCAGATACATACCTGGGAAAACTAGGGAGGCCCTGCACTATATGCCCAAGGGTGTGTGTGTGTGTGTGTGTGTGTGTGTGTGTGTGTGTGTGTGTGTGAAGTGAAGGTGAGGATGGAGATGGAGAGAGTCCTTGTTGGACCTGAGTCCAGCGTGGCCTTAAAGCTGTGATACAAGAGAGGCCTGCCTCTCAGGCTTGAGCGAGGTTGGATCAGTTGGGGAGTGACCGAGTTCCTTCCTAGTCAGTGCAGACCCATCCTGCTAGATCCATTATAGGTCTGCCACACCCACATAAGTACTGTAGCTGGAGGCCACTCAGCACCTCCCTCGGGTGCTCTCCTCACCCACAAGTGCTCGGCATCCCCTCTGCTCACTCTGCCTCCTCCCGGAGCTCCCTCTTCCTCCACCCTCTATTCCACTGACCCCATTTAGTGGAGGCTGGAGGTAGGGAACGGTGGGAGGGAGGGAGGCTTGCCTTCACCCCAGCCCTTCTCCACTGGGGCCTCAGCCCTTTCTGTTTCCAAAGAGGCCCCAGCGTTATTTTTAACTTAGGGCAGCTCTCCCCACTGGAGAAGGAGGAGCGGAGCCCAGTTGAGGGGGAGGGGCAGGAGTGGGAGGGGAAGGGGAAGGGCAAGAAAATGGGAGGGAGTTGTCCTGTCTTTCTGCCAGATGGTCCAGGTTTCTTTTCTCCTTGGGGGCTCAAACTCAGTTGATATATCTGTCCCTTTAGGCTGGGGATAATATTCCTAAAGGTTTCTTTTTTTCTTTCTGATTTTTAAGGTCACTCTCAGCTGCTTTCCATTTTTCCACAGCTCCTTTGGCTGTGGGAAGGGATTCAGGGCCTTGGAGGAGCAGTGCCCAGAAGTCAGGACTTCCCTCTAGTTTACAGTACCACAAAAGCCACAGACAATGTCTAGTCTGGCCATGAAGGGCTCAGATCCCCTGAGGATGGCTCCTCCCCTGAAGAAGGGGCTCAGGCCTTCGCTGTTCCCTCTCTCTTTCCCTCAGCTAGATTCCTGAAGGTTCCAAGAAACTTGTCTCTAGGTAAATATGGCCTGTGGGACCCCATGACCTTCCCCAGTGACCATCCTCTGGTCTGCCTCCTCATATCCCCATGACACCCAGAAGGTCAGAAGCTCACAGTGTTATCAAACACCTCCACCCATTTTCTACACACACACTCCTCCACTCCCCTAACACAATGGCAGAGCTGAAAGAATATTGAACTAGGACTCTGGAAGATGAAATTCTAGTTCCAAATCTGTCACAAACTCACTGTGTGACCTTGAGAAAATCACTTCCCCTCTCTGGGCTCAGTTTCCTCCTCTGAAAAAGGTGGGAGAAGTGTTGAACTAAAGTTGGGTTTCTAAGGTTCTCCCCTGTTCTCAGATTTGATTCCCAGAAGAAAGGAGGTGGGTCCCAGGAATCCAGAAGAGGGTCTTTTGGGTATTGGGGAATGGGGTAGAGTAGATAAGGGGTAGGAGTCCAGCAGTTAGTCAGTCAATCAACATTTGTTAAGTGCCAGGCAATGCCAGGCTAAGTGTTGGGGATACAAAGAAAGGCAAAAGACTGTCTCTGCACTCTAGGAGCTTACAATCTAATAGGGAAGACAACATGCAGATAACTACATACAAACAAGCTGTATACAGGATAAATAGGAAATAATCAATAGAGGGAAACACTAGATTCAGAGGGATTTGGGAAGCGTTCTTGTAGGCTGGGGAGCTGCCTCAAACCTTGCAGCCTTGTTCAAGTGGTGACCTGACCTTCTCAAGGCCCTTCCTGTCCCTTTTTCCCTTGTCTCCCCCTCCTCTTCCTCTCCTTTCCCTTTCCTCTCCTCTTCTGTCCCTCACTGTCCCTCTCCCTTCTCTTCCAAAGCCTTTGTTCACAGAAGCCCCAGCCAGGCCCTGGCTGCCCTGAAATCTGTCCAAGTGAAACCCCAGATGGATGAGTCTGTGCCTGGGAGTCCTGAAAAGGGGGGCAGGCAGAGGCCTTGGCCCATTTGGAATGTGACCATAGCCCTAGACTATCTTCCTGAGGGGTTCTTGGCTCAGGTCTGGGTGGGCAGATACCTCAGATTCCTGATTCCAATCCTTCATGCCCTTCCTAGGCCTCAGCTAAGAAGGATCAACTTCAGGGATTCTTTGGTTTTCAGTGAAGTATTTCTAGTCAGTATTCCTACCCATGGGTGTACAGTGGCAAGGAACATGTAATAGAAAAAGAAGAAGGGGAAAGAGATAGTTTGAATATGGGAACAGGGCACCAGCAACATCATGTCACACAGGAAGCTTTTTGAGCACTAGAATCAGATGGTCAATGAGGGTTCCCAACTAGAGACTAAAGAAGGAAACATGACATAGGGGCTCATAAATCTAGACTAGGAATGGACCCTACACCATTCCCCAAAGTTCCTGTGGTCTATGCAACCTATGCAACTCAAAGTTTCTCAGCCTTGGCCTAGAGAGCAAAACTTCCTGGAGCAAAACTCTGTCCAGCACATCTGGGCAAATCATAGGTCTTCTCTGATCTCCAGGGGTTTGATGTAATAGGGCCTGACCTGATATAAAAATCTCCCCCTAAAACCTGACTCAAACAGTGAGCTGGGTATTACTCATGGCCTATAGATCTATGACCTTGTCCAAAGATGGTAACCTCATACACAGGAAACAGGGTCTGGGGTATAAACATTTGTAAGGCAAAATCTAGAGGAATCCCCCCTGCTCCCTACCCCATGCACACCCTTTAAAAAAGATTTACCCTTGTCTCCTGTTTCTGTGCTCTGCCCTGATTCTTCTGGGACCCTATCTGAACCCCCATCAGCTGGAGTTGTATTATAATCAGTCTGTTGACCAGTGGAAAAGGATATCTAGGCTCACACTGGCCAAATGGGTGGTCCATAGTACAGTCTGTCCTCACTGTGACTTAGGACTCAGAATCCAAGCAATTTAAAGAGAACATGCTTAAAGAGGGCCTTGCGATTACTTTGAAGGGAAACATGTGGTCACTGAGGGAGGGAGGTAGATGAGGACAGCTTGCCCTTGGCAGAGGGCAGTAACTCATCAATTGAGATGGAGTTGGGGACAGGGAAGGGAATGGCTATCCATGAGGTAGGAGCTTATCTTTCCAGTCAGACTATGAGCTACCCAGGGCAAGGACTCTGTCTCATCCTTCTGTTTCTCACACAGTGCTCCACATATATAGGGCCTGGCACCCAGGGGCTTTTATTGACTGATGGATCAAACAAGGATGCTTACAGAGCTGCCTATATAAGGCAGCCCCTGGGGACTTCCAGGAATCAGGGGTTTTGAGGGCTTTTCCCAGATAACTCTGTTCTTCTCTACCAGCTGCCCCTCCATGAGCTCCCATTCTCTTCATTGAGCATTAAAACAAGAAAAGGAGCAAGACAGAAAGAAAGTAAGGGTCGTAGTTGTTTTGTTGCCTCAGAGATGCATTAACAGATTCTCTCCAGTCCCACACATAGGGAGCCACATGGTCTAAACATCCAGCTTGGGTGGAACTTGGTCAGGAGAAAAGGTTCTTATCTCCAAGGCCACCTGGACATCTCAGAACAGGGACCCTGGTCTTGCCGTTCCCTGGAGACATTCTGGACTCAGCCACTGGGGGTCCAGAGTCCTTCAAATAATTGACAGTAGGCCATTTTGTTACTTGTCTAAGCTTTAAAAAACCTGACAGGATCCATAGATTCACGTACAACTTATCCAGCAATACTACATTGATAACAAATACTTCATTCAATTCAACAAGCATTTACTGAGCACCTACTATATATAGTGCTGGGTACTGTGATAGGTGCTAGGGATACAGAGACAATAAGAAATCTCCCTGACTATAGGGAGCTTTCATGTTTGGGGGGAATACAACATGAACACAATTAAATAAGCAGAAAGCATATATGAAGTAATGCAAAATAATTTTAAAAGGGAGAGCACTAACAATGGGGGGAGGGCGAAGAGAATCAGGAAAGGTTTCTTTTTTGTTGGCAGCATTTCAGTGTGCTTTGACAGAAACTAGGGACTCTGAGAGGCTAAAGGGGCAGAAGGTTGATTTCCAGGCAAGAGGGACTGACTACCTATGCAAAGGCTAGACACAGAATGTCCTTATCAAAGGACAGCTAGCAGGTTGGTCTGACTAGAAAGGAGAGTGTACAAAGGGCAGTGAATGGGAATGAACCTGCCTGGCAAGGTAGGCAGCAGCCAGATTGTGAGAACTTTGGATGCCAGGCTGAGGACCTTGTATTCAATCCCTGAGAGCCACTGTGAATTTTTGAGTAGAGGAGGGGCATAATCAGATCTGCGGATTAAAAATAACAGTTTGGCAGCTTTGTGGAAGATAGATTGGATGGGGAAAGAGACTTCAGGCAGGGAAATTAATCAAGAGGCTATAGTCCAGACAAAAGGTGATGAGACTCTGATCTAGGGTAGAGGCTATGTAGGAGAAAGAGTTGAGAAATGTTATAGATCTTCAGGGTGTGGCAACTGATTGGAGGTGAGGGAGGTGGTGAGGGAGAGGGCAAGTCAAGAATGACTATAACACTAAAAACCTGGGAGACTTGAAGGGTGGCAAGATCTTCAATAGAACAGGAAAATTACAAGGAAGGACTTTTTTTTTAGGAGGAAAAGACCCTGCATTCTATTTGGACGTGCTGGATTTGAGTTACCTACAGGATTTCCAAGTAAAGGCAACCAGGAGACAATGTTAATTCTGGCCTAGAGTTCAAGAAAGAGATTAGGACTAGATACATAGATTTTACATTCATCTTCATTGAGCGGATAATTGAATCCACAGAAGATGATGGGGTAATCTTCTATAGAAATGTAGAAAGAGAAGGAAAGAGACTCCAGGACAGAGAATATAGAAAGAGAAGTAAAAAAAAGCTCCAGGACACAGCCTTGGTAATGCTCATAGTGGTTGGAAAAGAGTAATGATCCACCGAAGGAGACTAAGAAGGATGGTCAACAGGTAGGAGAAGAAACAAGAAAGATAAACATTAGCAAAGCCAAGGGAGGAGAACTCCAGAAGAATGAAATGTCAAATGCTACAGATAGGTCAAGTAGAATAAAGAATGAGAAAGTGCCATTAGATTTAGGAGTTTAATCACCAGTTGGCAGAGATAACTACTCACTGGGGTTGAAATACTGAGTTAGAACCTTGTTCTTTGGTTACCAAACAGTGAGATCATTTATCCCTCAATTCTACCTCTCACCATAGGATAGCAGCCTTTGCCTAGCGTTGTGAAGATTTAGGGATCTATACATTAGAGATTATCTCAGAGACCTTACTTAATATCTAACCCACCCCCTTAAGATTTCCATGAGCACTAGTCATATTACCTTGCCATAATGGAATTGGTTCCCTAAGGAAACAGACACACATGCTGGGTGCTGACTGCAGCAATTTTACTTAGCATAGAATTGATAAATAAATAACAGTGCTTAATAACAAGGAGACAATGAATAATAATAAACAATAAACATATACCGAGAGGCTGCAGTCTCTGTAGTCTTGTCACTGTTCAATATCCCCCAAGTCTCCCAAACATAGGATCAATGTGGACCCAAGGAGTTGTAGGTAATGTACAATTTGAGTCATCTCTGAAGCAAGGGAACTGCAACGTGGTTACCACAGGATGTTCAGTTCATACTTCCCTTAAGTCATCAGTCATAGACACAAAAACTCTGGAATTATAGTCATGGTTCATGACATTAAAGTATGGAACAAGGCGTCTGGTGAAAACTGGAACTCAAGAGTTGATGCTTCTCCTGCCTTGGCTGTCTGGTCACTGTTAGGGACCTCTGACCTCATGCAGCCACAGTTAATAAATAGAAGAGTAGCGTAACTGGAATCAGTAGCCAGCCCCAGCAATGAGCCATGCCAGCACCATTTCTCCATGCCACTTTCTCTCTGACCTTGACCACCATTCTCTGCTGCCACTGTGTCAGATTACTGCCTCTCTCACTCTCACAACCCAAATTCCCAACTTCTCCAGATAGGCTTTGGAGGTGGGGAGGGGGTGGCAGTCAAGCAGTGAAAGGAAATTAGAGAAGTTGAGATATCATTGGTAACCTTAGAGAAAAGAGTTTCAGTCTATTAATGGGATAGGGCATTGTCATCTGCCCTACAGGTGAACTCTCCTCTATGTGCTGTCTCCCTCTACTAGAATGCAAACTTTAGAACAAGGACTATCATATTTTTGTGGGGAAACAGTGGAAATAAGTGCAACTATTCACGTTCCAGAAGTTTGGCAGCAAAAGGGGAGAAAAATAATAGGACAATAGCTTAAGGGAATGGCAGAATTAAGTAAAAGATATTTTAAGAATGAGGGGACGTGTTTATAGGTGTCATGAAGCCAATGAGAAGGAGAGATTGAGGATGAGAGAAAGGTAATATTCAGATGGGGCAAGATCATAGGAGAGGGAGGAAATGGGATCAAGTAGGGGCACTGAGATGGTGAAGTGGATGGAGTTCTTGAGTCATGAAGACCTAAGTTTAAATTAAAAAAAAAATTATTTTTGGAGGGGGAAGGCAGGGCAACTGGGGCTAAGTGACAAGTGCCCAAGGTCACACGGCTAGTATGAGTTAAGCATCTGTGGCTGGATTTGAACTTAGGCCCTCCTGACTCCAGGGCCAGTGCTCTATTCACTGTGCCATCTAGCTGTCCCAAGACCTACATCTAAATCCCACCTTAGACACTTACTAGCTGTGTGACCCTGGTCAAATCACTTAACCTTATTTGCCTCAGTTTCTTCATCTATAAAATGGGGATAGTAATAACATCTATCTCCCAGGATTGTTGTGGAGATCAATTAAGATGATAATTGTAAAGCTCTTAGCACAGAGCTTGACACATAGTAAGTGCTACATAAATGTTAGCTATTATTACTATTAATATTATTATGCCTTAGTCTTGGCAAGGTGAAGGTTGGCCACCTCTTCATCAGAGCCTGGGACAGAGGAGGGTAGCATAAAACTTGATGATGAAGAAGGGAGAAAAGGAAGTTCATCTAAAAACATCTAGTAAAAATTAATTACCAAAATAAATAGCATTGTTCCAGGAACAAAATTATTTACTTAAAGATAAAAATTTGCCAAGTTAAAAAAACTCTAGAGAAATTTTATAACTATTCCTTGGAAGGAATTATTTGTGTAATTCATGAAATTTGAATTGTTTCTTTTTGGCTGCTTGTAATATTTTCTCCTTGGCCTGGGAGCTATGGAATTTGGTCCTGGGAGTATTCATATGGGAATATTTTTCAGAAGGTGACCAGTGGATTATTTCAAATTCTATTTTATCCTCTGAACTTAAGCTATTGGAACAGCTTTCCTTCATAATTTCTTGAAATATGATTCCTAGTTTCTTTCTGATCATGGCTTTCAGGTAGTCCAATAAATTACCTTTCCTGATCTATTTTCCAGGTCAGTTGTTTTTCTGATGAGATATTTCATTTTCTTCTATTTTTTTTATTCTTTTGATTTTGTTGTATTGTTTCTTGCTGTCTGATTAGCTTCCATTTGCCCAGTTCTGATTTTTAAAGAAATTATTTTTTTCCAGCAAACTTTTGTATCTTTTTTCCATTTGGCCAATTCAACTTGTAAAGAGTTCTTTTCTTCAGTGAATTTTAGTGCCTCTTTTACCATCAGACCAATTCTATTTTCTAAAGTGTTATTTTCTCCAGTATTTTTTGATATCTCTTTTACCAAACTGTTAGTTCTCTTTTCAAATTTTGTTGTATCACTCTCATTCTCCCCCCAATTTTTCTTCTAGTATTCTTAGCTCTTTCTTTAACTCTCCTGGGAATTTTTGTTGGGTATAAGTCCAATTAGTATTTTTCTTTGGTATTTGTTTTCTTTTTCTGAGTTTGTGTCTTGGTCTTCCATGCCACCATAGTAGCTCAGAGGGTTATGATAAGAACCAAGTGAGGCAATAGATATGAAAGCCCTCTGAAATATTAAGAATATTGTGGAAGATATGGGGTTTTATTAAAATTGAAGGCCAGAAGATAGAGAATAAGCAGCAACCTAGTAGGTCTGTGAGTTCCCCTGCCAATCCTAAATTGTCTTAGGCTGGAAAAGTGTCTCACCCAGACATTTTGTTGGCTCTGCCTCTCCAAAATTTGATTTGAGGTGTTATTTTAAAGTCATTTGGAGAGGAACGTTGGGAGAATGTAGGTTGCTGTTTGTTCTCCAACTTTTGGCCTTCAATTTTAATAAAACCCCATATGTTCCACAATGTTCTTAATATTCTAGAGGGCTTTCATATCCACTGCCTCACTTGGTTCTTGTCATAACCCTCTGAGATAGACAGGGTATTATTCCTCATTTTTCAAATGAAGAAACTGAAGGTCAAATCATGCTTCCTCTTTGAATTCCTGACCAGTCCAGTCCACAGTGATCTCTGTCCTCTTCCTCCCTTGAACTCCCCTCTGGGTTTCTATACAATACCTATGTTGCTCATCATCTGTATGTAGGAGGTTATTACTTCCTCAGTTGGAATGTGTGGTTGAGGATTTAATTTATGAGTCTCTATCACAATGGAAACCTGCTCTGTACCCACCATGGTAGCTATTCAATTTTTTTTCTCCTCAAGCTACTTATATCATACTTGCCCCTCTGTCTTAGCATTTTCATCTCAAAATTCACTGGAAAAAGTTGAAGTCTTTCCTTTCAAATTCTCCCTCTTCCCCAGTTCCATATCTGAAATCATATTAGCATCACAGCCTATTCTCTCATTTGGTCCACTCTCAGAGGATAAGAGTACCCTCTTTATCAACACCAACTCCTCTACTTGTACCACTGGTCCAGTCTTCCCCATCTCCTCCATGAGCTTGCCTTTTCTATTATTCCTTCTTTCCCTAATATTCCACCTCTCTCCTTATCTCCTAGCTCCTTCCTCAATGCCTATGAACATTCCTCTATCTCCCTCACCTTTAAAAAACTTTCATTTGACTATACCATCTCAACAAGCTGTTGTCCTGTATTTCTCCTCCCTTTCACAGTCAAAATCCTAGAAAAAAAAAACTTTCTGCATTTGTTGTCTTTACTTTCTTACCTCTCTTCTCTTGGTTCCTGGCAATCTGGCTTTCAGTCCTACCATTCAACTGAAACTGCTCTCTCCAAGGTCACCAATGATCTCTTTATGGCTAAATCCAATGGTCTTTTCTCAGTCTTTTTTTGTTTTTTTTTTAAATCTATCTGCTTTCACTGACATTGTTGACCTCTTTCCTCCCTGGGTTTTCATAACAATGCTCTCTTAGTTCTCTTCCTACCTATATGGCTGACCCTTCTCAGTCTCCTTTGCAGTATCATCATCCATGTCCCACCCCTATACATAGGTGTACCTAAGATGTTGTTCTCACTCTGCTTTCCCTTATCCTGGAAGTTCCCTCAAGGCCTGTGGCCTCCTCACCTTGGAATATCCCTCCACCCTTATAGCTCCTTCTCCCACTGGTGGGTTGCTCCTGGAACCTCCATTCTGAAGAAGTACCCAGGACAAACATCTTTCGTTCCTCTCTCAACTCTGCTTCTGGCTCTCTGGACTTGCCCACCTTAATAAGTACTTAATAAAAACTTGTTGCCTTGACTGACTTGACTTGGTGATCTCAGAAGCTCCCATTAATTCAATTATGATCTCGATGCTTATGACTCAAGATCTACATACTTTATCTCTCTCCTAAATTCTAGTAGATCATTTCCAATTACCTTCTGGACATTTCAACCTGAATGTCCCACGGGTATCTCAAATTGTCCAAAATAAGGTATGTTCCAAAAATCTTAGTGCACTTTTAATCTTTAATAGCTTAAATAACTATTTAATATATATTCATGTTGAGTGAGGAAAGCAGAACCAAGAGAGCTTTGTACACAATTACATCATATGTGTGACAACTAACTTTGATAGACTGGGCTCCTCTCAGCAATGCAAGGTTATAAGATAACTCCAAAAGATTCATGATGGAAAGGGATATCCACATCCAGAGAAAGAATTATAGAGTCTGAATGCAGATTGAAGCAAATTACTTGCTCTCTTTCTCTCTTTTGTGTTTTGTTTTGTCCCTTCTTTCTTGTTGTTCACTCCATTGGTTATAATCCTTCTTTACAACTTGACTAATGTTCAGTGTGAAGGTATTTGTAGAACCTATATTTGATTGCATGCTGCCATGGGGGGGAGGTAGGAGGAGAAGGAGATGGAGAAAATTTGAAACTCAAGGGATTGTGGAATTGAATATTGTAAACTAAAAAGTAAATAAATAAATTTCAATTAAAAAATATATAAATATATTCATATGTTCAATTTAAAATATATATTCAATTAAAAATATATTCATTTTTATATTATTTATATTTAATGTAATAACTATTCAATAGCTACTAAAGTTTAAAACTGCACTAAGACTTTTGAACTGCTCTGTAGAACTCATGAACTTTCCCCCTTAAACTTACCCTTCCACCACGAAGTTATGCCATTCCCATTGAGGACAGCACTATTTTTCTAGTTATTCAGGTTCATAATTTAGGATTAATTCCTGGCTCGTCCCTGTCACTCAACCTTCTTATCCAATCAGTTGTCAAGTATCATTGATTCTACCTCCTCAACGTCATTCATATTCACCCTCCACTCTCCACTCACACTTCAATCACTTTAACCCTAACCCTAGTTCAGGCCTTCATCTGCTCTTTTTCTAGACAATTGCGAGAACTCCTTAATTGGTCTCTCTGAATCCCTTCTTGAAGCTATCCTTCCCAAGCTACCGAGCTGATAATCCTAAAGGACAGATCTGACCATGTCATCTTGCAAAATAAGCCTTAGTGAATCTCTGTTGTTTCAGAGGTCCCATCAGTGACTGAAGTTGGTAACAGAGAATACTGGAGATGGCAGCAATAGTCACAGGAGTTGGGAGGTGATTGAATAGAAGCTTTGAGATGGACACTCCCAGGAAGCCAATTTGTGAGTATTTCAAGATCTGGAGAGATTTCAGGGTGGCAATAGATTGACCCATTCAGCATCATATCATGCCCTGAGAGAAGACAGCCCAGTGCAGCCTCTCAACTATCACTGATGCCTCATTCCTCAGTGAACTTCATGAGAACTCCACTAATGAGAAAAAGAAAAAAAAAAAGGATTTATAGTCACTAGGAGTTATTAGTTTACCCTTTGGCTATAGTTATTCTGTGTATGTCTACTTCACCACTATTTTAATAGAAGGCTGATTCCAGGCTCTGTATGGACTTTGTGTATACAAAAAGAGAGTGTACTCCCAGTTTAGGGTTCTTACTATACCTGCTCAGTAAATCGCTTTTACTAAAAGGTAATTGCGGAAGATCCTAAGTGATACTACTAGAAACCTAGGCCTTCTGGGTACCTATACAGCCCTGAAGAGGGTAGTAGTGACTGTCCCTCTAGGGACCCCAAGCTGTGTATTTAAGTTCCCAGTTGGTGAGAGTAGGCCCAGAGGAGGTGTGTATATATTTGTGATATATATATATATATATATATATGCACACACATTATATAGGTAGATAATATACATATATTTTATATGTTTATATAACAAATATGTATCATAATTTATATGTAAGATATATACATTTATATACACATGTAATGTTCACAGAGGAGTAAATATGGGATATATGCATATACACCCACATATGCATATATACACACATGGTCACACAATATATGTATACATATACACATGTGTGTATATATTGTATGTCTAAATACCCTGTATTTACTTATCTGTGGATGTATTATGTGTCCCCTCCCCCACAGAATACAAGTCCCTTGAGAAGCTATATCTTGATTTTTTTAAATTGTAGTCCCAACACCTAGCACAGTGCTTGGTACATAATAGGTGCTTTATAAATGCTTTTTGATTGACTGATTGAACATTTTGTCCTTACAGTCGACAAACCAAAATCATGGAAAGTGTTCATTAAATACTTGTAAATCAGTTGATTTACTGATGGATTGAGAGGTTTGTCCAAAATATAGATAGGGTCATTGCCTATTTCCTTATCCTATATTCTGTACGTTGTCACTTTATTTATTTACTTAACATATATGCAGAATACATCATGTGAAAAGCCAGGCTAGATGAATCAAAAATTAGAATTAAAGTTACTGGGAGATTTATCAGCAGTCTCAGATACGCAGACTGACAGTAGAAAGTGAAGAAAAATTAAGAAACCTCTTGATGATGCTGAAAGATGAGAATATACAAGCTGGCTTGAAGTTTAACATGAAAAAAAAAAACTAATATCATGGCAACTGGTCCCATCACTTCCTGGCAAATAGAAGAAAAAGAAATGGAAGCAGTGTCAGATTTTATATTCTTGGACTCAAAGATTACTGTAGACAGTGACTGTAGCTATGAAATTAAAAGACTCTTGCTTCTTGGAAGGAAAGCTATGACAAATCTGGACAGCATACTAAAAAGCAGAGATACCACCTAGCCAACAAAGGTCCATAGAGCCAAAGCTATGGTTTTCCAGTAATAATGTATGACTGTGAGAATTGGACACAGGAAAGCTGAATGCCACAGAATCAACACTTTTGAATTGTGGTGTTGGAGAAGACTTTTGAGACTTGCTATCAAGGAGATCAAACGGTCAATACTTAAAGAAATTAATTCACACTATTCATTGGGAGGACAAATACAGAAGCTGAAACTTAAAACTTTTGTCACAAAATGTGAAGACAGGACTCATTGAAAAAGACCATGATGTTGAGAAAGATTGGAGGCAAAAGGAGAAGGGGACAGTGGAGGATGAGATGGATAGATAGTGTTGTGGAAATAATGAATATGAATAGCTTAGAGAGACTTCAGGAGATAGTGGAGTATAGAAGGACCTGGTGTCCATAGGGTCACAAAGAGTCAGATATAGCAGAATGACTCAGCAACAGCAACAAATTCTTTCCATTAAGCCACCCCTCAGCAAAATGGATCACAAAGGGAGTAGAGAGAACTAGGATTCAGAGAGCAAAAGGCTGGGGATTGTTCTCAGATCCTCCTCACAAGGCCCTGGGCCAGAGGATCTTGGTATATGTTGGGGACCAGGTCATTTTTGTTCCCTGAGGGAATAAGAAGAAGTTCCTAGAATCCTCACCCAATGGTGTCTGAGACTCAGACTATATTTCCAATTCCATATTCCATAAGGTGAAGGACCCAGAACTTTCTTCCTCCTTCCTCAAGAGACCTTCTACTCTGTCCTCTACAACACCTCAGCAAAGAATATGTCCAGGTTACCTCTGAGTACACTGGGAAAAAACTCAATCCCAGCAATAAGAAGTTTTCAAAACCTTGTGAAAGAGCTTTGTAATTACTAGTGGAGAAAGGGCAGTAACATACTGATCAAATTCAGAGAAGATGTTTTAGGCCAGGAAAAATCAAAGGAGAGAAAAGAAAAACTATAAAACAATCTATAGAGAATCTTAGAGTAACAGAAGGGGCATCAGTGGTCACCTAGTCCAACCATCAGCAGAATCATTAATTCTATCTATTACAAAACCAAGTGTCCATATAGTCTCCACTTGAATACCTATATTGATGGAAAATTCAGCACCTTTTGAGACAACTGATTCCAATTTTTTGACAGCCTGAGAGGTAATATGGTATAGCGGATTGGGCATTGGAGCTTCAGTAAGAGAGACCTGGCTTCAGATCCCAGGTCTGTTACTGTATGACCCTGGGCAACTCACTTTACCTCTGTCTCAGTTTTCTCATGTGTAAAATGAGGGAACTGGATTTATTGTCCTCTCAGGTCCCTTCCAAGTCTAAATCTATGATCCTACAAACTGTTAGCAGTTTTTCTTTATATCAAGATGAAATCTATCTCATTGCTACTTCCACCTACTGCTTCTAGTTCTACCCTCTGGAGCCAAATAGAACAAGTTTAATCCCCTTTTCACAGGACAGCCCTTCAAATATTTGAAGACAGCTATCACATTCCCCACCTAAGTCTTCTCTTCTCCAGGCTAAATATCCCCAGAGTTTAGAGAACTGAGCAAAAATCTATAGGCAGAGATTCAATTTAGATAAATGCCAGGAACATCTCAGCAGGAAAGGAATATGGTCTGGGGAATCCCTGAAGGAGGTCTGTTAGAAAACAGTGACACAGGTGGAGTCCAGGGAGCCTGAAGGGGACTGAAAAAAAAAAAGTGTCCTGGGACCAAACCCAGAGCTTTTTGTCTTCTCTGAACTCAAGAAGTGCTTGTGTATCTGTTCTTCTCACACAATAGAACCTGTAAAAACCACCCCAAGTTAAGAGAGTATACTGTGAAGTCATTTGGTCCATTCTCCTGTTCCTTGGGCATATCAATTAGTCTATTTTATTAAATAAATAAAAGTGAAATTAAAATGAATCCAGAGAGGACCTCTCCAGGGCCTTCTGACCCCTAATAACACCCCATTCAACACTAATTTGTTGAATGGGTATCTACTAGGGACAGGCCCTATGCTAGACAGCATGAGAGACACAAAGATGAGTAAATGGGGGGAGATAAGAAATGTACACAGATAATGAGAACACAAGGCAGAACATAGCAGGAGAGAATGGAAAAGACTACAGGAAATTTGATGAGGAAGAGAGAATTTCCAGACTTGGCACAGGAGGCAGAAAGAGAATCAAGGGAATTTCATGGAAGAAGTTGAATTTGAACTGGACTTTGAAGGATGGGTAGATTTTTTGACAGGGAAACATTGGAAGAGAGGGAAATTCAGGTGTCGAGAACACGAAATCATGGGATTTTAGAGTCAAAAGGGACCTTAGATATCGTCTAGGTCACCTTTTCCATTTTACAGATTAGGAAACCAAAGTCTAGAGAAGTTAAGAGCGATGCCCCCAAACTCAAATAGACATTAAGTAGATGCACCAGGATTCATACCCAGATCTTCTGAGAGCAAGTCTGGTACACTGCCCACCATATTGTGTTACCTCATGACTATGAGTTCATATGTGTGTATGTGTGTGAAAGTAAGCGACCTGGCAGACCTGGAAACAGTGGGAGGAGACAGAGAATTCTGGGAATTGTAAGCATATAAGCTAATGAACAGAAATAAAGAAATCAGGAGAATGCAGTAAAAGAATCCCAAGCTCCTAGGACCCTTAACCTGAATGACCCTTTCAGTTTCCCTTCTCTCTGAGTTCAGTCTCATCCTTACATTGTGATCCCCTTTTCAGGCCTCTAGGCAGTCCTCCAGCTCAGGTGGTTCTCGGAGCTCCCTGGGGTACCCTGACTTGACTTTTTCTCTAGGGGAGAGGGAAAGCCCTGGCGGTCTGTCCTCAGGAAGATGTGGTGGTAAGCCCAGGGGATTAGGGGGAGTGAGGAGAGGATGGTAGAATGAGAGATCATTTTCTCCATCCCTGCTGACCAATTTTTCCTCCACTCTTTGCCTAGACAAACTTAGAAAAAGCCTTGCAATACTATAAGGAAGCCAAATCGATTCAAGAGGAGCTGGTTGAGGGAAAGGGGGATCAAGAGGAAACCCTTGTCCCAGGCTATAATTCACCTTGTCCTCACTCATTCCTCTGAGGTCACTGCCAATGGGTTGACTCCAGGCTGCTGAGGAAGTGTGTAAGGTAGGGAAGGGGTTGGGAGTGGGACTAATTAAAGCAGATGGATTGTCCTCCCTCACCTGGGTGTGGCTATCCTGACCATGTCCAGAAATTGTACCTTCTTTTTATGTTAGGAGATCCAGAACATTATTCAGTGCTATCCCTAACATCACAGTGGAAACTGGACTGATATCCAGAAAATAGCAGGAAGTTTCCAATAAATAAGATGAAGTCCTCAGGATGGGAGTGCTAATTCTGAGGTTGTAAAGAGGGGAGACAGTATCCCAGGACTCAGGTACAGGGACACATGAGAGAGGAACAGAGAGCTAGGCAAGAACATTTCCCAGCTCCAAAGTCTACAATATTGCTTTACACATCCCTTCACATCAGAGCTGTAACATTTTAGCTTCACAAAATATACCTCTTAATCAATCTTTTTTTAAAATTAAATTATTTATTTTTAGTTTTCAATATTTGTTTCTATAAGTATTAAGTTTTCTCCCCCTCCCCAAGACAGCTTGCAATCTGATATGGGCTCTACACAAACATTCCTATTAAATACATTTTCACATTAATCATGTTGCATAGAAGAATTATAATGAATGAAAAAAAATATGAGAAAGAAAATAAAAGAAAATAGTCTGCTTCATTCTACATTCCAACTCCATAGTTCTTTCTCTGGATGGGGCTGGCATTTTCCGTCATGTGTCCTTTGGAATTGTTTTAGGTCCTTGCATTGCAAGAAGGGCTAAGTCTATCAAAATTAGCCCTTGAACACTGTGACTGTTACTGTGTACAATGTTCTCTTGGTTCTGCTCCCTTTATTCAGTATCAGTTTATATAAGTCTTTCCAGGTTTCTCTGAAGTTTGCCTGTTCATCATTTCTTATAGCATAGTAGTATTTCATTACATTCTTTTTTTTTTTTTAAATATCAGATTTCTTTCTTTGTTCCAAATTTTAATACCTGGCCATATGATGTACATAATGTATCCACATAAGGGCCACTATTCAAACTGGCACATTAAAAATAGACCAATGTATCATTCTTGGTTTTGTTGGTTTGATAACTGGACAGAAGCAACGGCTTGTTTTCATGAGGGAGGCTTTCAAAGACTCACAAATGAATACATTCCTCTTCACCAACATGAACCTTAATGAAGTGGTTTACTCCAGCAACCAATTGATGTTTAAATTCCAAAGTCTTAAAGACTGGAAACTTCCTATTTTCCTTCTCTTCAAGCTGTGCTTTCACCTTGTCCACGATCTGCTGCGTCTCGGCGGTGGCCGGCCGGGTGCCCGAAAGCCCTCCACACATCATCCTCAGGAGGCGGGCGGCAGACGGACAGTGAGGGGCGGGTGGAGGAACAGAGAGAAGGATCCATTACATTCTTAATCACTCTTTTAAGACAAAATTATTTGAGGAAAGGGAAAGACCCCAAGACACTGCCCCCCTGGGGCAAGACAGACCCCAAGAAACACTCCTCCTGGACAGAGACTATGAGACACCTTGAGGCCCACACTGAGTTAGTTGGAAAGACTACACTCAATGATAGTTAAAAAAGGGATCAGCATGGAGCCAACTGAAGGAAGATCTCAGATAGACGTGACTAGAAGTACTGGAAGGAAGAAGGTTGCCATCTGGTAATTTCCTGTTTTAACTATTCTTACTAGCTTGGTGCTATGCTCAATTGTGTCCATGATGCTGAAGGAGAGTAAATCCTCTAAATTTTGGCACTCTGGAAAAGCCCTGGCCACTCCACCCTAGTTATTGCTCTTCTATACAGGAAGAAGAGAAGTTAATTTAGGATAGACTAGGTCTTAGACATACAGGAAGCTAGGTGGTACAGTGGATAGAGTGCCAGGCCTGGAGTCAGGAAGACTCAACTTCCTGAGTTCAAATCTGACTTCAGACAGTTACAAGCTGTCTGACCCTGGGAAAGTCACTTACCACATGTTTGCCTCAGTTTCCTCATCTGTAAAATAAGTTGGAGAAGGAAATAGCAAACCACTCCAGTATATCTGCCAAGAAAACCCCAAATGGGGTCATGAAGAGTCAGACATGACTGAACAACAACAAGGTTTTAGACACTGCTGGCTTCTCTTAGCTAGGGGAAAGGGGACCTTTGGATCCTGTCATTCATTTTACCTAAGGGCTTCCTGATGTGACTAGATCAGTAAGATTTCATATTTCAAACAAACTGAACAATTCACTGTTCCTCAATCTCACCAGCACACTCTCTCTTGTCTCTGTATAGGTAGTCCTCCCATACCTAGAAAGCACACCTTCTTTATCTGATTCTATTCAATCAACAAAAAACTGTTGAACTCCTCTCCTTTCCAAGCCTAGTTTAGGTACCTCCTACATAAAGGTTCTCTTGATTCCCTCAGTTGAACTTGATCTCTCCTTCCTTCAATTTTCCTGGAGCACTTTGGCTGGATTTTCCTTTTGCCTTATTCTATTTCTACTTTAGATCACACTCTTTGTATACATGCTGTTTCCCCCCAGTTGTATTATAAAGTCCTTTAGGGCAGGGACTGTGTCCCCTCCCACCTCTGCCCCACACTTGTATCCCTAGCAGAGTGCTTTGCATATAGTAAATTCAATGAACATTTCTTTGTTGAATTGATCTAAATATATACAGAGCCACAGAGTCACACATGCAATGGAGTGTTGGGCTTGGAATTAGGGAAACATGAATTCAAATCTTGCCTCTAACCCTTACTAGTTGTGAGACCCTTGTCAAGTTAAACCCCTATGTGCTTCAGGAAACTCTCTTGTGATCTATTTCTACCTTGTGGAGATCTCAAACCTCTCCATTAGACCCCCTTATGAAAATCCCAGATCCTTTGGGTATTTGAATATGATGTCTCCATCACAACTATTGATGTCCTGTCTCACATGAAGAGGTAGCCTTATTCCTTACCAACACTAACCCCTCTACCTGCACAAGTGACCCCATTCCATCTTTTTTCTCTAACAGATTGTCCCTTCTGTCACACCTACTCTGTCACTTAATCTTCAATCTCTCCCAGTCTACTGGCTCCTTCCCTACTGCCTACAAACATGCTCATGTCTCCCATATCCTCAAAAAACCCTCACTCAGTCCTTCCATCCCCACTACCAATTGCCCTATATCTTTTCTGCCCTTTGTGGCTAACCTCCTTGAAAAGGTCATTTACAATAGGTTCCTCCACTTTCTCTCCCCTCACTCTTTTCTTATCCCCTTACAATGTTGCTTCTGACCTTATTCCATGGAAACTACTCTTTCCAGTTATCAATGGTCTTTTAGTTGACAAATCCAATGGCATTTTCTTATTCCTCCTTCTCATTGACCTCTTTGAGCCTTTGACATTGTTGATCACCTCTTCTTAGGCACTCTCTTCTTTCTAGATTTTTGGTATACTACTCTCCCCTGGTCTTCTTCTACCTTTCTGATGAGTCCTTCTTAGTCTCTTTTGCTGGATCCTCATTCTGATTATACCCTCTAACTGTAAGTGTCCCTCAGGATTCTATCCTGGGCCTTCTTTTCTTATTCCCCTATACTACTGTAAAGCCAAGCACGAGCAGCTTTCCAGAAGAATGCCACTGTGAACAGCTTTTAAGGTTCTGATTACATAGTATAGTGAACACTCTATTCAATAACAAATCAGAGCAAAACATTCAAAGTAAATCAAGGTACAGCATTTACAATGTTACAACTTATCACAGATAATCAAAATACAGCAT
>CM053585.1:203741991-203780071 GCA_028646515.1 Pseudochirops corinnae | reverse complement strand
TGCTGATCTGTTTTTCTGTTTGTTTGTAACTTCTGTTTGTATTCTCTGAAGTTCAGGGTGCTGACTTTTTCCCCCTGAACTAGGTAAATGATATGTTTGATTAAAGTAAGATTGTTAACCCATTTTGAGTTGCTTTCCTTTAGAAAAGCAGATCTAAGAACCTGTGCTAGTAGCCGCCCTGGGTATGCTAGGGTGCTTGCTGTTACAAGGTATTATTAATGATTAAACTATTTTGCAAATAAACCATACTAAAAAAAGAGGAAATTTCAACTAATATCAATTAATTACATTTATTACTTAAGATTTTTATTTTTTATGAAATCATATTAATGTTTAAAAAATTATTTTGCTAAGCAGTATAAGTTTTAATACATTTTTCAGGTTTTCTTACTGTTTACATTTAGTTAATGAGACATATTACACTTGCCAGCAATCAATTTATTGTGCTCTGGAATCATGTTTGAAATCAATTTCTTTAGAAATCTGAAAACTAATCTTAACAGCTGCTTTATTTTCTGAGTTTACTTTCTTGAAAAACCATTGTTCCCTACTGATATTTTTCAGCAATTTGGACACTTTAATTTGTTTTTCATTGGTGTCCAATTTGCTTAAGTCAGGATTTGATTCAAAATGGCAACGAAGATTGTATTCCTTTGGAACAGCTATTACTTCTCAGCAAACGAGGCACAAAATTTTGTCTCTTTGTAAGTGAATAAGTATCTAGTTGTCACTCCAGATTAAACACTCTGTTCTGATTCGATCTCCCATTTCTGTCACACATCTTATAAGGTCACCCCAAAAACTTTAACGTTAGAACCAAAAAATCTCCGCAGCAACTGCTCACGTATGAAGAAATATGGAACTGAGTGTCTAACCTTGGAGAGAGCACCAGACACTCATGTAACTTGGAAGCTGAGCAGGAAGGGAGGAGAAGAAGCCCTCATGTTGTTGCCACTCATTGCATAGCAGGCATCAGCTGCATTGGTGTGTGGCTGCACTTACTTTGTCTCTGTTTAATGCCAGTAACAACTGAAAACACAGCAAAAAAGATATGACTCCTGCTACTCTCAGACTAGAGAGAGACTGATGATAGTTGTTTGCTACAGGTCACATGACAAACAGGGGAGAATGCACAGTGGCAACCCACTCACCCAGTTACATGACAGGCACAACAGTGACTAGTAGAAGGTGGCTTAAGAAGGGCACAGGCAAAGCACTGGTTACATCTTTACTTTCTTTTATATCCTTTACATTTTTCACTGGCCACCCAAAATCTTCTGGCAGGCGTCAGGCCATGGGCCATTATGTTATGCAGGCCTGCTATAAACTAAGAAGTATGTGGAGGGAAGTCCTGAGTCCTCAGAACATATAGCAGTTCCTGCCAGTTCATCTATTTAGGAACTTCATGGGAAGGGGCTTTGAATTCTTTGGGTATCTCTGGCAGTTCTGGCCAAATATCTTTCTCAGGTACCCTGTTAGGCACTGAAGATACAAAGATGTCCTTGCCTTTAAAGAGCTTTTTTATCTGGAGAAAAGCAGGGCACAAATAGATATGTCCAGGGGTAACCAATAGGTGGTGCTATCTGGTAAGGTTGGTTAAATAAAAGGACACTTATTTCTAGAAGATTCTTTCATTATTCAGTTCAAAGCCTCCATGCTAGGATAAAACCTTAGTTATTTTAAACTGAGTTTCAAATCTCAATCTTATTTAATTCTGTGTACTACAAATCATTTACTACATTGTAATTCCCCTGTATATAATAGACATGAATCACACAGAAATCATAATTGGTCATAGTTTTTTTTTATGAAATCCTCAAGAATTAAGAACAGTTTAAAGAAATTGCACCAAAAATCCATGCCAGCTGAAGGCACAGGGGAAAGGAAGGGAATTAAATCTTCACTGCCCTTTCTCTGACCCCAAGAAGTGACAACAGTCAGAATCCACAGTTTCTTCTAGCCATACCTACCAAAAGCCTCCACTTTCTAATAAGTGGATGAGCCCCTGGAGCCAAGTCTACAAAGCCTAGAATCTAATTTGTGAACTCACATCACAACATACCTGAGGAAACTTCTCTCTCTCTCTCTTTCTCTCTCTCTCTGATGTTCAGTGTAATGCTTCTGTATGCTTGCTCTTCTTTTGAAACTAAAACTTCATCCCAAATCTAATCACTTTGGAAGAATCCCACTCCACCCCCACCACACCCTGGAGCAATTACTGTCTATTATTACAATCCCCAGAATTCAAAGAGTTTGATTTTTACAGCCTTTCATGCTCTATGGAATTCATTTGGAACACCTACTTACATTTCTCCCTGCGGTTTGCAATTCTGAAATCCCCTGCAAAATCAGATGGAATTTGTTTGGCATCTAAAATTATGAACACAGCATCAAAATGACCAATATCACTTGACAGAACAAGGATGACTGAGAGTCCTTAGGGTGCCATTTATAGCAAATATCCATCAAACATATATACAATCAACTTTGTATAATGCAGAGCATCAATTGACAGGGTGCTTTAGTAACTACAATACTAAAGGAGTCAGGAAGACTCGTCTTTCCTGAGTTAAAGTCTGGTCTCAGACACTTACTAGGTGTATGACCCTGGGCAAGTCATTTAACCACATTTCCTTTAGTTTCCTCTTCTATAAAATGAGCTGGAACAGGAAATGGCAAACCATTCCAATATCTTTGCCAAGAAAACTCCAAATGAAGAGCTGGACACCACTAAAAACAACCGAACAATAAAAATAGAGGCCTTTCAGAATTCTTCCAATGAGATATTTTACATTTTCTTCTATTTTTTCATTCTTTAGATTTTGTTTGACTGATCTTGATGCCTCATACAGTCATTAGCTTCTACTTGTCCAATTCTAATTTTTGATGAATTGTTTTCTTCAGTTAGCTTTTGTACCTCCTTATCCATTTGGCCAATTGTACTTTTTAAGGAGCTGTGTTCTTCAGTGAGTTTTTTTTTCCATTTTGTCAAAAAAAAATTTCTTTTTGGCTTTTCAGAGCGGGGAAGATAGGGCAATTGGGGTTAAGTGACTTGCCCAAGGTCACACAGCTAGTTTTGTGTTAAGTGTCTACAGCTGGATGTGAACTCAGGTCCTCCTGACTCCAGGGCTGGTGCTCTATTCACTGCAACACCTAGCCGCCCTATCAATTGTATTTTTAAAAGAATTGTTCAATTTTTCTTCTCCCTCTCTAATTTAACTTTTAAAATCCTTCTTCAGCTCTTACAAAAATAGGGTTTGAGACCAGTTCGTATTCCCTTTTGAGGTTTCAGATGTGGGTATATTATCAATGCTATTGTCTTCTGAATTCATATTTTGAACTTCCCTGTCCCCATAGTAAGAATCTATGGTCTTTGCTTTTCTAATTTTCTTCTTGTTCATTGTGATTGCCTTTTTCCTGGATTTTTAAAGTGGAACTCTGCTTCTGGGTTCAGGGGACTCTGTCCCACACTTCTTGTACTGGGGTTGGGGCCTGGTTACTGGCTTTGTGTGCTGTGGCCTCTGGTCCTGGCAGCTGGAAGCTATAGAATGCTGTAGCTTATCTGGTGCTGAGCTGGAACTGGCTGGTGTGTGCCGAGGCTAAGTAAGGTCTTTCTATGTTTTTCCCCTGGGTTACACTAAAGCTCAAAGCATGAGGTGTGGGGGAGGGTATAGAGGCAACCACACCAGCATCCCCAGGACAGTTGCTAGCACAGGTTCTTAGATCTGCTTTACTAGGAAACATAGCTGTTTAAGGGGTCAACAATCCTTTTTTTTTTCTTTTGCTTTTTTTTTTAAGGCAATTGGGGTTAAATGACTTGCCCAAAGTCACACGGCTAGTAAATGTGTCAAGTGTCTGAGGCCGGATTTGAACTCAGGTTCTCCTGACTCCAGGGCCGGTGCTCTATTCACTGAGCCACCCAGCTGCCCTGTCAACAATCTTTTTTAATTACGTTTGCTATTTCAGGGGAAAAGTCAGCACCCCAAACTTCAGAGAAAATACAAGCAGAGAAGAGCAGAGGAATAAAGACCAACAGACAGGGCTCTGACTGCCTGAATCAAAGCAATATTGTTATACACTTTACATACATCCCTGGATCTAGAGGACCTTTACATTGAGCAATTGGGGAGCTCTGAACATGTGGCCACTCAGAATCTCAAAAAGGGAATCACAAGAGCTTTCTAGTAAGTGAGCCCCCAAGGGAAAAAAACCAATTCAAAGTATATATATACTTTGCAGAGCCAGAAGGGATCTCAAGCCCTTCCTAATCAGAAATTAACAAAAGGTGTGAAAATCTTCCTATAAGCAAGCCTTCCCTAAGCAAGCTTCCCTTAATGGGCTCCCCCAAGAGGCTTGTTAAAGGGTGGGGAAGATCTTAAATCCCATTAACGTTATATAGGGTGGTCTGGCCTCTGGAGGTCTTCTCCTCCCCTAACCTCTAGGGCTGCACTAGAACACAGCAGGCTCTGCCAGCTTGTGGATGTCCATCTACACTGGGGTCTGCTGATTCCCCTGGCTGTGTAAAGTCACACCTTGGTCTTGGTGATTGCTAGCTCCACCTCCCCTGGGGCTGAGGATCTCCCACCGGTCCACTGAGGTGGGGCTTGCTGCCAGCTTCCTGGGATATCTCCCGTCCTGTACTGCGTCCCTTCAGCCACAGCAAAATGGACCTTTCCCTTAATACCCTTAGCCTTGGGAGCTAAAAGACTGCCTTAACCTTGCCCCGCTATTCCAGGATTTTTCTTGGGGTAGTATTCTCTGGGTTTTTCAAGGTCAAGAAGGGAGGATACAAACACTTATTGTTTACTCTGCCATCTTGGTTCCTGGAAGTTAAAAAAACAAACCAGAATTCTTAATTATAGAATTGAGACACTTGTGGGTAAAGGTGGGATAAAAGCATGACATGAAGTGAAATGAAGGTATAGGTCATAGAAGTTGAGGAGGAGGATATATTGGGAGGAGAAGCTGTTTAAAGGAGCTTCAACTTATATACATATTTGCATATATGTTGATGCACACATATATGTATATGTATGTATGTATATATATATATATATATATATATATATATATACATACATATGTCTTCCAGCATAAAAGCTTGGCTGAAGTTGAGAGGAATACTGTGACCCAGGATCCGAACTCTTTAAGAAAGGAGGCAGTTAGTTAACTGCCAGAGAATTTTGAAAGGGTAAATTATCTTTAGAGAAAGAAACTCAAAGGAGATGCTGCTGAGTGATGGCAAGAGGAGGATGTGGGAGTGGCAGTGGGTAGCAAGAAGTAAACCTATTCCTCCTCCTGGACCAATGTGTTTGGGATAAGTATGAGAGAAATTTCGTCCACTATTGGAAAGGGTGGTCAGAGATGCATTGTCCTTGGGCATAAATTAGGTCTTTGAGTGAGAGCAGGAGAAAACAAGCTCAAGATGAAAGGAAGTGTATTAATAAAACAGGATTCAAAACAACACAAAGAAAAGTGTGGGCAGAGCTGGATTGGGGTTTAGAAGAGTTAGGGCTGAAGTGGATAGGGATAAAAATGGGTAGAGGAGTTGCCTGAGGAATTAGGAATTCAGTATCACTGGAAATAGAAGAATATTCAGGAAATTAGTTTAGTGTGGGAAGAGGAGGAAGAGAGAGATAAGGAAAGACCCTGTAATCAAGCTACCCCTTGTTGGGGGTGAGAAGTAGGAGGTTGGGAAAGGGGCTCCGTGTGTAGGACCAAGGGCCTGGTTCTGGGCCTGGACAGGTTCCACAGATTACCACCTTTCCCAGCGCCGTTAGGAAAGGCTGAGGTTCACCGGACAGCAGATTCTTTAGTCCGGCCCTACTCTGCCCTGGGAGTTTCCACTGCAACCGCACCCTGTTTGCATTAGAGCTTTTTCCTAGCACCACCGCAGCCGGGGGTATTTCCTGAACATTCCTCCCACCGCTGTCCCACCCCGCGATTTTAAGATCTGGCCCCGGGGCCTGAGCCCCCACCCTTGCCCCCCAGCCAGCCCGCTTCCTCCCATACACCCCAGGGGCTTTCCGCTAGCCAGAGGAATATGTGTTCTATTTTTAAATCTCGATGCTCCTCCGGGACCCGCCTCCTCCCCACTGGACCCCTGAGGACCTGACGGACTGATTAAGGGAGGGTCCTGGAGGTGGAGGGATTGGGGATGACTAGGTGTGGGAGGTGGTGGGGAGGCAGAAGATTCTCTGAAGGGGGGGGGCAGCGGGCTTCGGGGTGGGGAGAGGGATAAGAAAACACGAACCCAGTTTAAAATAAAAACTCTTGACCCCAACGGATTATGGGGTTAAAGCCTAGTTCCAGGGGTAAAGAAGGCGTGGGACTGCAGGTGGGATTGCTTGGAGGGAGGGAAAGGGGTAAACTGGAGGGCGGGGGCGCTGTTTATTGTTCGCCGGAAGCCCCGGCTCCACTTGGGAGGTTTATTCATTTCTTTTTAAGCTGCTGTTTATGCCGTGGCCTGGAAAGCCGGGAAGCTTTCTTTGAGGTTGTCCTTTCGTCGGTCCCGTCCTCCCCTCCATCTCCCTCCCTGCCACTACGTGGTGACCGAGAGTGGGGTGGGCGTAGCTGTCTCTGGTCTGGAACTGGGCGGGGCAAGGGCTCAGGCCGGACGCAGGTGGCCGCTAATCCTTCCCTGCTAGGTTAGGGCTGAGGAAAGGGAGGAGAAGGAGAGTTGGAGTCTCCTAGGATAGATAGGACCTTGGATGGTCAAAAGTTGGCTGAGGATGAGAGAGAGCCTCGCGCAGTGAAGTGGGAGTCAGTCATGTTTGCCTGGGCCTTGGAAGTGAGGGTCAGTGAATGAGGTCCACCTACCGAACCTCCAGGGTCTCTGTCGCTTAAGATGGGGGTTGGGTAGCACTCCTGTGTAGGGCGCTCTGTGCTTCCGGAGGCCGTGCTCCACAGATCAAAGCCAGACTCGCTCCCAGACGGCTTGGCCCCTGTGGTCACTTCCCCAGCTCCCACACAGGCAGAGAGCAGGTGGCCCCAAACGATCAGGGAGGTGGGGTGTGATCAGAGCAGCCTTGCACGCAACCTCCCTCAAGCTGGGCCCCAATTCCCCTCCTCCATCGTCACACTCTCCCCCCTTTCTGTCCCCCGAAAACAAATCCTATCGGCTTCAAAGGAAGCTCAGTTTGGGCAATGAACGCCTGGATTTTTTCTTGGACCGGGAGGGCAGTCAGGCCGAAGAAGGAAAAAGGGAGACACTTATGGTGGCCAGTGGAAGGAGGTCTCTCTCTCAAGGTGCTGGTCCTACTCCCTCCCCCAGCCATCCTGAGCGGGCTCAAATGGAAAACCTCCAACACTACTGGGGAAGCAGTGTATCACAGAGGAAGGAGCAGCGGATTTGAATTCAAATTTGTGCTCTGTCGTTTGCTAGCTGTGTATTGTTGTTGAGTCGAGTCAGACCCTTCCTGATTCCTGCGGGGTTTTCTTGGCAAAGTTACTGGAGTGGTTTGTCATTTCCTTTTCCAGTTGTCCTTGTTTTACAGTTGAGGAAACTGAGGCAGAGGTCAAATGACTTGTCCAAGGTCACACAGCTAGTAAGTATCTTGGCTGGATTTGAATTCAGGTCTTCTAGACTTTAAGCCCAGCACTTTATCCACTGTGCTACCTGCCTTTGCTAGCTATGTGACCTTGGGCAAATCACTTAACCTCTCAGAGGAATCAGAGAGGAAAGGAAGACTGAGAGAAATTAAGTGGCTTACCCAAGTTAACACAGCTAATATATGATAGAGCTAATATTTAAATTCAGATCCCCAAACTCCCTGATTTTAAATCCATTGTTGTTTGCATTGTACTTTACTGCTTCTTCCTTTCATTTGAGACTTTCCATTTAAGCTACCTGAAGGCTGTGGTGGGAGGAGGAGCAGAATTTCCTTCTCTTTTACAGATAAAGAAGTTGAATTAGATGACCTCTAGTCATGAGAGATGAGAGAGTCCTTCTGACCTTAAATCATGGATCTTATGACCTTTACAATCAGATAGCAAAACCAGCTCTGGCCTCAACTAGCCTGGCCATACAAGGACCCTGAGTGACACATCCTTGAAGAACTCCTTTTAGATGATGGGATGAAGTGAAAGAGATAAGAACAAGCTGTATGTATGGGTATCAGAGTGTGTGTGTGTTTGCATAATATACAGGGTGTTATTGTATGTACAATATTGTCTGCAAGACGATATGAATGTCTCATCAACTTGGACGCTGGTCCCTCTAGAGTCCCCAGTCACCATACAGAAAAGGGGTTTGGGGAGGGATCATGGTACAGCTGAAAGAGCCTTGGCTCCAGAGTGGAGGCCGTGGGGTTCAAACCCCAACTCTGAAACTTAATACCTATGTGACCTTGGGCAAGTCATTGAGTCTCCATGGGCCTCAGTTTCCTTATTTGTAAAATTATTGGGGTTAGACTAGATAACTTTTAAGGTTCCTTCCAGTTCTAGATCTGTTATTCTCTGAAGTACTTACTCCCTTGATGGGGAGGAGCTCCAGATTATGAGACACCCCCCTTTCCCTCCCTATCCCCCCAACCTTATTTTCTATCTTCTTACAGAAACACAGTTAAGGTGAGAATCATAGAAAAATAATCCTTTCTGAGCTTAGGGGAAGGGTCTTCCAATAAACCAAGCTTTCTGGTTGGGGTAGGGGGAAGGATTTTCTGCTTCACTCTTCTTCACCATCCCCACCGCATCCCCTCTAAGAGCCAGAATGAATATCATTTGATGGAGTGCTAGTTACAGGATTCCTCTAGCTTCTTGGCCTGTAGTCTGCTTCTTCCCCAGATCTCTTCTGGGGGATTGAGGACAAGGAGAGAGGATGGCTGGGTTGGGGAGTAGGTCCTGGGAGGGCTGCAGCTGAACAGGCAAGGACTCTGGTTAAATTTGAGAACAGATAGTGCCTGTGAAAGGAGCCGGGGAGGAAGTCTTCAATGAGGTCCCCTGGGGTCAGGACTGGGGCAGTTGCTGTTTTTAATCCATGTAAGTGGCTTAGAGAGAGTTGAGAGAACTATAACCTAGATCTGGGTAGAACTCAGGGACAGGGAGGAGGGGAATAGGTAATGGGGTAGAGTTGAAGCATTCTTTCCTCTGCCACCCCAGACTCACTTTCCTTCCTGCCTCCCCCCCACCCCTCAAGAAGAGCTATTGAACAGAGGGGAGAGAAGAGCCATGTGTCACTTAGATCCGAGGAGTTTGTGGGGCCTTTGATTTTAATCACACTCCTTCAAATCTATCTCTGCTTCTATAGCTGTCCCTACCTTGATTTCTCCTAGTGTTTGGACTTTGTGATTTCCTCTATTTTCTAAATGCTTATGTTCTCTCTATCTCTCTGTCTCTGTCTCTGTCTCTGTCTCTCTCTGTTTCTGTCTTTGTCTCTCTGTCTCTGTCTCTGTCTCTGTCTCTGTCTCTCTCTCTCTCTCTCTCTCACACACACACACACACACACACACACACACACACACACACACACACACAATCTCTTCTCTTTGTCAGCATGACCACCAGGTAAGAATGAGTTTTCTGCTCAGATCATAACTTTGGGGCCATGCTACCTCCCTGCTAATCCTTGTGGCCACCCTGATGGGACAAAATGAGTAAACCAGCTCAGAAAACCCTGATGTACAAACTCATATCACCAGTATGCGCAAATGTATTCCTGTCTCCGTGAATGTACCTATATATATGAATGTGTATGTACTATCACTTGTGCATGCATATATGTGAATCCATAAGTGAACAGGTACATCTCCATGTATATATGAATGCATATGTTTACAGGAAGCATGTATGTGATTTATTAGTGGGCACATGAGCCCGACTGGAGTACATGGGGTACACTAGGGAGCTGGAAAAAAAATCTGATCTCTGTGTATAGTCAGAGCAACTGTTCAGAAAAGAGAGAAGCCTCCTGTACCCGACTTAGAGGCAGTAAAGGCTACCATACAGGACTAAAAAGCAGAAAGGCTCGTACTCTTTCAAAGGGTACCAACTCACCAGTCTCTCCCCTCCCTACAGGGTATCCTGTGCACTGTGCCTTGTGTCCTAAGTAAAGGAGGTCTCAATATTCATCCACCCACCCCCAAACAAAGGCATACAAACATCCACAAATATCAATAGACACAAACTAGCAAAACCATACATGTCAACATAAACAGACCTAAAACATACTCACACAATGTGGGCAGGGTGGGTTGAGGGGAGTGGTTGGGGAGAGAGAGAGAGAGACTGCTGGGTTTGAATGCCCTTCCCTCAATGTCTGAACAGAGATCAGTTCTTGCTCCCTCCACCCTCCTCCCCTTACACCAGTATTTGTGAGCCAAATGGAGAGAGGAAATTAGAACAAGGAACTCCCCAATCTCAGGGTCTGCTCTTACCCACATCTCCTTTCTCTTTGGCTTTATACTTAGCAGATCTGTGAGTGTCCAAGTCCAAGGTAGGTATGGATAATGATGATCATAATAACAAGTGACATTTACATCGTGCTTAAAAAATTTTAAAGGTCCATACATACATTATCTCGCGGAGAGGAAAGGGTCTTGCAAACATTAAATACTCAACTCTTCCTGTGATCTCATTGATTCAGGAGTTTGTGCCAAAGATGTAGATCACAATACCTGCCCATGCTGTGGGGTTCTCATCCATCACCTTGCAAAAGTTCACCCCAGGGAATCTACCCAAAGTGATGGGAGCCTTCCTCACTTTCTGACTGCCCACATGTCATCTCTCCCCATACAACTAGCCCATCTTCTGTTTCTAACACACAAGTCCTTAATGATAGCTTTTAGCCCTGTTCTTGTTTTGGATTTTCTCATGGGATGTAAATTGCAACCTGCTCACACACCCACCATATGCATTTTCATTGCTCACTCTGTGATGCTCATGTTTAATACTTGAGTGACAGTGTTGTTCCAGGTCTTGCCAGAGTACACCAATACTAACAAAATGTTTGTATTGAAAAGATGTGTCTTTGTTGTTATGGGAGGCTTAGGGTCAGTTAAAGAGCTTTTCAATTTCTAGGAAAAAAACTCAACAATCCAGCCTACTTTTCTTCTCCTTTTCAAATTGAAGACTAGCTCACTGTCCATCTCTATTGTTTGTCCTAGATGTACAGGCTGTTGGACAAGCTCTATAAGGTGTCCATTCAGATACATGTTGAAATTTGGGCAAAAGATATTCTTCATCCATTTGGTCTTCCATATGTAGATAGACAGAAACGTCAGACTCAGGCCTTTCTGTAAAATTACCCATTGCCACCCAAACTAGATTAAAATATAAGTGGGACTTGTTTAATAAAATAAGTAAAAATGCAATATAACATAGATAATGTTAATTTGTGGTTTTCTGTCACTCAAGTATTAAACATGAGTGTCCCAGAGTGAGCAATGAAAATGCATATAGTGGGTGGGTGAGCAGGTTGCAATAATAATCACATGAGATACTAATATAGGTACATTATTCCCATTTTTTTCAGATAAGAAAACTGAGGTTCAAGAACATACAACTATTAAATGTCAGAAGCAAGATTCAAACCCAGTTTCTTGACCTAAAGGTCAATGTGCTTGCCTTTTCCACTACATTTTCCTTAGCAAAAGCATCAGATGGGAGTTTGGAGTTTCTACAAGAAAGGATGAATTTTGTTCCTGTTCCTTAAACAGGGAATCTAATCTTATTGTATCTTGGCATCAGTGGCAGAAACTCAACAGTTAGAGGGAGTTAAAGAAGGATTTTGTTGTGAAGGAAATACTTTAAAAGATTATGAATTGTGTTAAAAATCTCTTTGCCCTCATACCATTCTAGGAACTCATCCCTATTCATCACAACTCCCCCGCCCCCTCCTGCCCCGCCTCCAATAGTCTATATCCTCCTTTGCCCCTTATGTTCCATTGACTGAGCCATCTCCAGTTGTCCTCATCCCTATCTGACACTGGACCCAGATGGCTCTGACTGGTTACTTTGCACAGCCCTCTCTCACTTAAAACCAATTCACTTGTAAGTCATAGCATCACCTTCCTAATGTTATAGTCCTCTTCAAAAGTGGAGGACAAACCACAATCTGTTCCATTGCCTTCTGTAATCTCTGCTCTGCTGTTAACTGACTTCCTTTCATCCTAGATCTTTTCTTTGTGCATTTATTTTTATTTTAAAAATAACTATTAAAAACAAAATAAATATACAAAATAAGGTGTAAAATCTTACATGAAAACCTAACATTCAATAAGGTAGAATCCAGGAAATCAATAAATAGCAAATGGGCAAAGGCAATGTTTTTTGTTCTGCATTTCCTTCCAGGTTAATTCAAAGTTCCACTATCTCTGGCTTTAATTTTTTTAGAAAATATAGTCATAGTGCCATTGGTGGAACTGTGAATTATTCTAGCCATTCTGGAAAGCAATTTAGAATTACACTTTTTTTAAAAAGTGACTAAAGTGTCTATATTCATTGATTGAGAGAATCCACTGCTAAGGAGTCAAAAACATAAAGAAAAGTTCCATGTACAACAAAATAATCGTAGCAGCATTTTTTGTGGTATCAAAAAACTAGAAACAAATAAATGTCCATTGATTGGTGATTAGTACATGAATATGATTTCAGTACAAGTACACAATAAAATGTTATTGTACTATGTGAAACAATAAGTATGAAGATTTATAGAAGTATAATATCCCCTCTGTCTTATTCTACCACTTCCCATTAACACTGGCAGGTTGGATCTCCACAAGGTAATTGACTACCACTTCCCTCAAAGTTCTTGTGGTAACTCAGATAAGTTGTAACTTCTAACATTGTTTACAAGCCTCCATCCAAAATGCCCTCCAGGAGAACAAAAAACTAGGTGATACAGTGGATGGGGTGCTAGGTCTGGGGTCAGGAAGTCTTGAGTTCAAATCTCGTCTCAGACACTTACTAGCTCTGTGAACCTGGGCAGGTCACTTAACCAATTTTTGCCTCAGTTTTCTCAACTGTAAGATGAGGATAATAATAGTACCTACCTCACAGGGTTGTTGTAAGGATCAAATTGTGTAATATTTATAAAGCTCTTAGCACAGTGCCTAGAACATAGCAGGCACTTAATAAATGCTTCTTCCCTTCCTCACCCCACCCAGATTCTACTAATTTTTAGAAAAGAGCATTTGCTAAAAAAAAAAAAAAAAAAAAAGTATAGTAAGAACAGTAGTTAGTCAGTAAACCTTTATTAAGTGCCTACAATGTGCCAGGCAGTGTGCTATGTGTTGGGGATACAAAGAAAGGCAAAAATCAGTCCCTGCTTCTGAGAAGCTCCCAGTCTAATAGGGGAGGAAACATATAACAATTATGTACAAACAAGCTATGTACAGAGTAAACTGGAACTTATCAACAGAGGGAAGGTACCAGAAATAAGGGGAAATTGGCAAAGTTTTCCTAAAGAAGGTGCGATTTTAGCTGGAACTTGAAGAGAGCCTGGGAAGATACGAGGTAGAGATGTGAAAAGAGAGCCCTCCAGCCTCAGTCAGGAGAGAGAGTACTAGGTAAGAGGAATAGCAAGGAGGTCCGTGTCACTGGACATAGAGTATGTGGAAGGATGTAAAATGCAAGAAGACTGGGAGGGTGGGGGAGAAGGAGATTATAAAGGGCTTTGAATGTCAAACAGAGGTTATTACATTTGGTCCTGGAGATGACAGGGAGCTCCTGAAATTATTGAACCGGGGGTAGGGGTGATATGCTCAGAGATATACTTTAGAAAGATTACTTTGGCAACAGAGTATCTATCTAGACTAGGAAAAGATTTGTGGCAGGGAGACCAACCAGCAGGCTATTGGAATAATCCAGGGATGAGGTGATAAAGGTCTTTTTCAGGATAGTAGAAGGGTCACAGAGGAGAAGGAGAGTAAAGGAAAATTGTTACAAGGTGAAATCATCTTGGCAACAGATGAGGGGATGAGAAAGAGTGAGATGTCAAGGCTGGCATCTAGGTTGTAAGCCTAGGTGACTGGGAAGATGATGACACTCTCCATCATAATAAAGAAGTCTGGAAGAGGGGAAGATTTTGGGGGGGAAAAGCTAAATTAGTTCAGTTGTTGAGATTAAGATGTCTGCAGGATATCTGGTTTGAGCTATCCACGAGGCAGTTGGAGATGTGTCACTAGAGGCCTGAAGAGAGGTTTGTGCTGGATAAGCAGATTTGAGAATCATCAGCACAGAGATGACAACTGAATCCAGGGGAGCTAATGAGATCACCAAACGAAGTAATGTAGAAGATGGAAAAAAGAAGGCCCAGAATAGAGCCCTGTGGGACACCTCTATAGCCGGTATGATCTGGTCAAAGATCCAGCAAAGGAAACTGAAGAGTGGTCAGATTGGTAGGAGGAGAACCAAGGGAGAGTAGTGTCCTAAAAACCTAGAAAGAAAAATCAAGGAAAAGGTGATCCATAATGTCAAAGGCTACAAAGAGGTCAAGATAGATGAGGATTGAGAAAAGGTCTTTAGGTTTAGCAGTTAAGAGATCATTAGAAATTTTGGAGAGAATAGTTTCAGTTGAATGATGAGGTTAGAAGTCAGACTGTAGAGAGTTAAGGAAAGAAAAGAGGAAAGAAAGTAGAGAAACCTATTGTAGGCAACCTTCTTAAGGAATTTAGCTGGAAAATGGAGAAGATAGGGCAACAGCTAGTGTAGATGGATAAAGCAAATGATGTTTGTTTCTGATGATAAAGGAGATGTTGGCAGCTGGGAACCAGTCAGGAGACAGGGAGAGATTGAAGGTAAGTGAGAGTGGGGAGATAGAGGGGAAAATCTCCTGAAGAATATGGGATGGAATGGGATCACTTATACATTTAATAGGCTTAGACTTGGCAAGGAAAAAAGCCTTCTCTTCACGTGAAATGGGAGTGAAGGAGTGACAGAAGATATCATAGGGAGAAGAGAGCTCTTTGTGAATGCCCTCAATATTTTCAGTGAAGTATGAGGTACTTCGCCTCTCAGCAAACACATTCACCTAAGAGAAGGAAAGAATAAACACAAAAGAGACAGGGGCCACATGCTCATGGACACATGACAACTAAATGGGAGATAGATTAGCTACTCTTCTTCCCAACTCAATAACTCATAGCAGCTTTACCTCACACCCCACCTAGCAGGAAAAGAAGCAAAAAGGCTTTCAAATGGAAAGGTCACTCCTCTTGTATGCACATACATTTCTGGTTCAGCAACTGATGAGTCCTCAGTCCTTCTAGTTCCTCAGAAAACCGGAAAATTCTTCATCATCACACAGTAGCAGTCACTCATAAGCAAAAGTAGCATTGCACAAATATACCTTAAGTGGGCGCTATCAAACAAATAGAAATGGACCCCTTGGCCACATATTAGGAAACCAAAAATTAACAAGATCTGTTATATTATAGTTTTACTTATTTTGTTAAACGTTTCTCAATCGCATTTTAATCTGGTTCTGCTGTACTAGGGAATGTTGCAGTCCTAATGCTGAACAGCAGGCTTCTGATCTAGTCCAACTAATTTTCTAGATGAGGAAACTGAACTGTTAACTGACTTGCCCAAGATCATACTGATGCTAATGGTGCATCTGAGATGATCTCGCTCAACCTATACCAGAACACTAGAATCACTGAGTGGTAAGCTAATAGTTTAGTTGGTGATATGCAAAATGGGTGTAATAAATAGTACTTATCGCCTGGAATTGTGAGAATATAATTATATAATATTTGTAAATACTTTGCAAACCCTTACGCACTAATAAGTACTATAATCACTGTATGAATGCTAATAAAATATTGTTTAAAAGCCATCATTATCAAATTTTTCTCTCAACTTCCACATATTGTTCCTGGTTCTGACTTCAGAGGCCCATCAGGAGGGATGGAACTCTTTTTTCTAATACAAAAAGTTGTAACTGATGGATAGTTACCACATTCTTTCTAAATTTTCTCTTTTCTAGGATAAATATTCCTAGTTCCTTAATCTATTTTAATAGAGGATGATCTCCATTCCCTTTACCATCCTGGGGAACTTCTTTTGGACATCTCCATCGTGAGTGTAGGCGAGCGAAGAGAAATCAAGCATAGAATTTGTGTCTTTGCTATAGGTATCAGGAGCTTTCCTCCCCCCAGAAATTGACTTTAATGGAAATTAGTTTAATCCCTAAGACTGGCGGATCAAGAAAACCCTGAGATTCTGAGCCTATAATGACTTAGTCCATTCCCTACCTGCAGGGAACAGCCTGTCACCTGTCACACCAGCTATGTGCTGAATCACTACCCATTTGTCTGCTAAATCTACATCCGTGTCCTGGTTTCCAATCTCACACAGTTGTTAAATTCTTGCTGAAGTGGAACTATTCTGTTAAGGGAGAAGATCTTGGTTGATTCTCTGGTTCAGCAAACAATTCGGTGCTTCCTATGTGCTTGGTGCTGGTTAGGAAGACTAACCCAGACTTGACTTGAGGCTTTGGAGAGAATAGGGTGCCGAAGTTGCTATGGTCCCTATTTTGGCAGGTTGCGCTGGGGGTTAGACACGGTGAAAAGTGTTGCCGGATACAGGTTTGGGGTCAGTGCCCCAGTACCAGGAAGCAAGATTAAGGCCTTTCAACTAAGGGAAAATCCAAGTCAAACCTTCACAAACTATTTCCCCATGTTCTCATCTCTGTTTCTGAATCTGGAATCCTGAATTTTCTATTTGTTTCCTTTCCTCCTTCCTACCCCAGACTGTCTCACACAAGTGCACATCCCTCGCTCAGTTTCCTGGGTCCCGGACTCCCGGCTTAAAGTGGTGGAAGTGTCAGACTCTCGGGACAAGGAAAGCTGAGCAGACCAAGGGGAGAAGACGCTTTGCCCTTCATGCTTTTACCAAAAGCTTCCTTTCCCCTATCTGCCCCAGATGCCACTGGCTCAAACAAGCGGTCGTGGACCAGCCCCCTTTCGCGCGGCGGTGATACGACGAGGGTGTGGGAGGATTTGGCCTCAGGGAAATCCAGGACGAACTTTTTATCTGACCATCTCACTACATTCAGATCCAGGACCTGAAGTCTCTCAGGTAGCCATCCTCCGAGGAGGAGGGAAGGGAAAGGCTGGACTGGATCTTCGGGACTCGTGGAATGGCTTTTGCAGCTGGATTTGAAACCTCGTGTCAGGAGGTGTGTGCGGCTTTCATAGGCCAGAGCCAGTCTCTTCTGTTGTCTAGCCCAGCTGTCCCAATCCTCGTCCTTTTCCCACTCCCCTTCTCAACAGGGTGCGCACCCTGCCTGGAGACACTGTGCTTGTATGGCTAGGTGGTGACTGATCAGTGACCCCTGAGCCAGGAGCAACCTTTGTCCTGGGGCAGCTGTGAAGAGGGGTGAGGGGTGGGAATCAGTAGTTCTCAAAATACCAAGTAGGGGAGGTCGAATCGCTAGGATTCGTGAAAGCCAGGGAACAGGACCGGGAACATGTACTTAGGAGATGCCAAGAGGGAGAAAGCAGAGGATAAACAAGTTAAGCATGACCAGAATTTAGAGGCTTCTCAGCTTCTCTTCCCACCCCTACATAGATAATCAAGCTGACTTGTTTCCTTTCTCATGGCCAGACCAGTCCACCTTTGCTCACCTTGTATTCCCAGGATCACTGGGTTCTAGGAGACTGAGTGAGTGAGAAGCCTCACCAAGGACTACCCTGTGAGATTCTAAGCATGGCAGCTAGGTTACCTCTGGTATATTCTAGGTTCTCTGTAGAACTCAGCACCAGCATTTCTAATAAGTTGTTACTGAGGGACAGTGGAGTATGTGGAAAAGAGTTGGGAGATTTGGGTTCCAATCCTGCCTCCAGCCACCAGCCTCCACTAGCTGTGTGACCATAGGCAAGTCACTTAACTCCTCTGAATCCGAGTTTTGTCATCTATTAAATGGAGATAATTATGCTTGGAGTGCCACTACCTCACAGGGTTGTTGTGAGGCTCAAATAAGATAAAATAGAAAAGATATGTTATCTCATCACAACAGTACTACAGTCATGATGATGTCCACATTCATTCAATTCAGTAGCCTTTATTAAGCACCTGCTGTGTCCCTGGTTATAAAATGAGCTGGAGAAGGACATGGCAAACCACTCCAGTATCTTTGCCAAGAAAACCCCAAATGAGGTCACAGAAAGTCGGATATGACTGAAACAACTAGCACAGGACTAGGCAGTGGAAAAAAAAGAAACTGGGAAGCTTCTCTGGGCAAAGAAAAATGACTGGAAGGGGGGATTGAAAGGAAAAAGATCAATAATCAATGCCTTGAGTGCTTTGCTGTATATTGGCTGGCTAATCTTTTATTAGCTATAATCATTAGGATAAGAAATAACTGTGATTTACAGTAAAAACAGTCCCAGGTTAAAAAAAAAAAAGTGTGTAACCAAACTATGATGTAGTCTCAGGGAAATTCCTGTCTTTAGTTAACCCTAAAAGTGTAACTAAATTATTATAAAGTGTGGATCTTAAGTATGTGACCATTATAATCATACCTATATATTAATCTTTAATTAAAATGATAAAGTAAGAAAGTCCTAAAAAGGGCTAACGGAGACATCATGGCAAGTGTAAAGTTAGGACATCACAAAGTTGGGACATAGTGACCTGCAAAATGCAATCTTGCATGAATCAGCTTCTAGAGGACTTTGCTGCTCCATACATGAATCAAGAGACATATAAATAACAGGGAATTCTGTGTCTTGGGGACTCAGATCATACTGCGCAGACTGTAGATCCCACCTCTGTTTCTCTTAATAAAGGTTAATTTCTTTGCCTGGAGAAGCTTCCCAGTGTCTTTTTTATAGTCATAGGGGAATAAATACAAAGATCAAAATTAAAACAATCCCTGACCTTGAAGAGCTTTGGGGGAAGTGTGGGAAGGGGAGTAGTAACAGAGATGTTCATACAAAATCTAGACAGTATAAATTTAAAGGGCAGGGGAGAAAATTACTGGCCCTCACCCCTCCGAATCATGCCTTCCCTCCCACATTAGCACCTCCCCAGGGCTACCCATGGGCTCTGCTGGGTACCTGAGATAATTTACCTAAAGTTCTTTAAGATACAGTGAGTGGTGTATAAATGCCAGCTATTCCAAGGTTGATAGTGTACTTCTGTCTCATTTAGAACCCTCCAGATGTAGAGGCAGAGTTACTATTAGAACTCACATCTCTTGAGTTGGTTCTACTGTTTCCAGCTCCACTCTGTAGTTCTTAAGAGTCTTGAGTGTGTGAGGTAAGGGTTGAGAGCTCAGTGTTGTCTCAGTATCAGTGTCCTAGAAGGACTGGGTGGGTTGTGAAGGGAGCCAGGCTCTCATAAACAGTAGAAAGCTGTGTGTATGTGTGTAAGCCGGGAGGGTGTGTGGTGGTAGCCTTGGGGTAGGGTCGGGTAAGGATGGGACAGGAGGAAGATGGGGGCAGCATTCCTAGGGTTTTCTAGTGTGTGATAGGCTATTCTTGAATGAAGTGAGAGAATAGATACTTGGAGGCTCATCTGTTTCTTTAGAGGTTGGAACTGGGGAGGGGGATGCTGTCTGCATGAAGGAGATAGATTGGGTTAGCAGGAGGAGAACTGACCATGGTTATCTCTTTTCTTCAAAGCAAGACCATGCCGAACGTGTGGTCAGTATAGCCGTTTGCTAAATACAGGGCAGGTTGAGGCCTGAGGTTGGAGGGTTTTTAACATGTGGATGACGGTTTATTCTTAGCCTGAAACTGCTTGGTAGGAGCAGTTACCAACTATCCTTGAATGAAATGAGAGCATAGACAATGAAAGTCTCATCGGATGGGACTCAGAGGGGAGGAAGGGTCAGTGTGTATGAGAGAGAGAGACTGGGTTAGCAGGAGAGCTGACACTCCATGTTATCTCTTATCCTCAAAGCAGGGTCATATAGAAGGTGTGGTCAGTATAGCCATCATTTGCTAAATACAGGGCAGGTTGAGGCCTGAGGTTGGAGGACTTTTAACATGTGGGTGAAGGTTTATTCTTAGCTTGGAACTACTTGGTAGGAGCAATTTCCAGCTTCCAGTTTCCTCAGTCTCTAGGGGTGGAGGTAAGGAGCCAAGTACATATGCATGTGCTCAGTCCTGCCCTAAACTCAGATGTCCCCAGGCTCAGCCCTACCTGAAACAATCTGCTCTGAGCCCTGGCTCTGCTCTGGGGCCATTGTATGTCCCTAGGTTCAGCTTCGAGTTAGCAAGGAAAGGAAGTTAAGCTCATTTCAGGGGTAAAGGGAGACAAAGGAAGAGATGGAGGTAAACATAACATGAGCTGCAACAGGAAGCCAGGCGTTGGCGGTAACCATCCCTCCCCCTGAACCCCTGACTCCCTGGCTGTTCAGCTGTCCTCAGGGCTCTGGGTAATTCTCTTCCATACCAGATGTTCAGCAGCTGTCTTGGCCATTTCCTCCCCCTCTTGCCTGACCCCAGCATCCGCCAGGAAGTTCTCCCCTGCCTGTCCTCAGGCACTGACCCTGTTCCCCACCTTTCCTCCCTCCGCACCCCATTTCCTGAGCTGAATTGTTTGTGCAAAGGAAACCTTGCTTCTCCCTCATCTCTTCATCCCTGTCTGTGTCTCCCACGGATTCTAAGCCTGTCTCTCCTTCTCCTTCCTCTCAGTCTTGCCCTCCCTTCGTGCTTGGCCCTTACCTCTCCATCTCAGCTCTAAGCAATGCATCCTTCTCTCCCTTTTCTCCCCTTCCACTGCCCCCACCCCCTCTCACCCCTCCCTTTTGCTCCTGCCAACTTGCTCAGCTTTCCTCCCTCTCTGTCCTCTGGGGCTCAGACTACCCATGTGGTCTGCTCAACCCACGGACAGAACCTCATTCTTTGTTCTCAGGAGGTAGTTGGACCCGGGGCTTCTCTCTCCAGAGGGGACCCTAGGGTAAGGAATCCTCCCCCACATGTGATCCTAGATCTCCCCCATCCACCCGGGAGAAGACCCCATCTCCAAGTTCTCCCCCCACCTCCCCACAGGCCTCTTTAGCTCTCCTTTCTTTATTTAGCTTCTTCCTCTCACAGGCTTTGCTGGGCTCAGGGCGGAATAAATCACTCAGCTCCCTGGAGGCCACTGAGAACACAGTCCAGGGAAGGGAGAGGTCTCTCCTGGCAGCTTGTGGAGGCCTGGAGGAGCTCAGCTGCAGTGGCTGCTCTGGGGGAGGGATCAGAGCTGGCTTGGTGACCCTGAGGGCTAGTGGGGCTGAGGTCAGAGGCCACAGAGCTTCAGCAGAAGAACAGAGAGTTGAGGGGGTGGGGGGGTAAGGGCTAGGTGGGGGCTCAGATATCTCTTGGGGACTGGTATTGAGGGATAGAATTAGGTGGGAGGATTGTGAAGTCTGAAGGAAGAAAAGGGATGGTCTCTTAAGAGCTGATAAACAGGGAGATATGTACCTCTCCTCCCTGCCCCCCTTTCTGAAGCCTTCCTGAGCAGATGGGGGTGGGAGGGGGCAGGAGGTCACTGTGGTTGCATCTGGTCCTGCCTGGAGGGGGGCTGCTCAGAAGTAGACTAATGGGGGGGTAGCTCCTTTCCTGTCACATGCTTTCCTGTCTCATAGCAAAGCTGGCGACTCTGGGGCAGTGATTTTTCCCAAGGGGAAGGGTGGGGGACAAGCCAGACACAAGGCAAAGAAGCAGGGCCCTAAGGGGTGGGGGTGAGGAGAGATTTAACCTTTGCCCCCTCTGGATCCGTCTCTGATGTGGGCTCTGGGCTCTGGCTGACAACTCTATCTTTCAAATGTTTCCCATGGACTGGGCCATTTAGTCTCTTGATGCCAGGGGTAGGTCCCACCCAATATAACAAATTGGTGTATTTGCAAGAGCAATAAATCACCATTAGGGAAGGATTCAATGTCCATAATCAACTTTCCTGGTATATTCAAAATATGATTTGATATACACAAATTTGATTTATACACAAACTTTTCAGAAATCCATCTACTGGATAAAACAAAGTCCTCCTTTTTAGATGAGATACCCTTTCTTGTTTCCTCTTTATAGAGAACCCACACTGAAGAAATATGACTGTAGGCTAGAGATTTAGGGCACAATGGAGAATCTACCCCAAGCAGCCCAGGACCTTCTTCCATATGCCAGTGGGATCTTGACTCCAGGCATTTTCACTAGCTGTCTCCCGTGCCTAGAATGGTCTCCCTCCTCATCTCTGTCTCCTCACTTCTCTAGCTTACTTCAGTCCCAGCTAAAATTCCCACTTTCTACAGGAAACCTTTCCCAGTTAAACTTAATTCTAGCTAGTACCTTCTCTGTTGATTATTTCCTGTTGTCTCATATATAAGCTTGTTTGTATACAGTTGCATGTTGTCTTTCTCATTGACTGTTAGTTCCTCTAGAGCAAGGCTTCTGTATCCCCAGTGCTTAGCACAGTTCCTGGTACAATACAGGTATTAAAAAATGTTTGATTGACTAACCAATTCCTAGTCCCTGCTTTTTCTTCTCCAGAGAAAAAGCCTACTGGAGAGACTCCCACCCTCTCCCCTTCAAGTGTCTGTTTGTCCGTTCAGAATTCCATCCTTGGATTAAAATTCCATCCTAGGGTCTCTGAGGCACCCTCCCCCAAGTTTTGAGACTGAAAGTAGCACCAAAAAAAAAGAAGAGATACCAAGTGATATCCCAGATTTCCCTCCATATCCTCTCCCCCCATCCCAAAATGTCCATGTCTCACCTATAACTGTGCTGGCTTCCTTCCCTACCCCATGGAGACAAGTTGGAATATAAAATTCATCAAAACATTGATCACTAAGGGGCAGCTCAGCTCATTCCTTACCCATCTTCCAGCTTCTAGTCCCACTGCTGAGGCCCCTCATCATTCCCTGACCTTTGCCCTGTCACCCAATGAGTTCTGCAGGGAGGAGGTCAACTTAAGGCTACAGCTCTCCAAGGTCCCAGGTCAAATTCACATGGAGGAAGAAGAGGAAGCCAATGAGAAGAGGCAGCCTTCAGGATCTTACTGAATGAGAGAGCTCTTCATGAGAAAACCTTCTATGTGGTTACTTAGCCCCCATGCTTGATCACGATCTCCTGTTTATTTCTCCCTTGCCCTTCCTAAATCTATACTTTATCCTCATTGCATCTCTGGTCACTGCTTGTTCTCTCCCTGTTCTCTCTGCCCCTCTATTGATTGCCCCTGCTTTGCCCTCGATTCCCTCTCTTCTCACTCTTGACCTTGTGTGTCCTTCACTCTTGACTCCCTTGTCTTCTTATCTTAGTACAATTTTCTCTGTACCCATTTTCAACCTTAAACCACTCCTGGTATTTGCTTTCTCTCTTTGTATTCCTGAGCTGCTGAATTCCTGTGGAGGAAGTCATACCACTGTGAAAGCTGGGTCCACTAAAAAATTAATGCCATCTAATTTCAACTTGGCCCTCACTGGTGCACAATTTTTTTTCTTCTTCCTTGATCTATCCCACTTCTCTCAGTGTCTATTTCAAAGCTCTTTGTTGCTCAGTGTCCCTTCCACATCTTTTAGCATAGGTCTCTGCTTCCTACTTTGAGAGAAAGTAGAGGGGGGAAGAGAGGACAGGAAAGAGCTATAATAAAGTAAGCTTCTGGAATAAGATTGAGGGCACAAGTAGAAGTTAGATACTTCAGAATTACTTTCTAAAATCTAATTAATGGGAGATACACCACTGGGGTCTAACACACAACAATGGCAGAAATCCAGTGGGGTTTCCCACAGAACCCTGAGTGGTAAGTAGTCAACTGACTCCCCGGGAACACAAAACCAGAGTCTGAGTACAGATTGAGGAGGTAGGACATTAGGTAATCATGCACCACCAACTAACTTCCTATAGTATGTCTATGGATATTATGTAGGCATATCCAAAACAGAATCATCATTTCCCCTTAAACCTGACCTCCTCCAAACTCCCCTATTTCATATTCTGAAACACCATCTTCTCTGTCACCCAGGTTTACAACTTCAGAGTCATCTTCTAATCTTTCCTCTCCCTGACCCCCCATATCCAATCAATGGCTAAGACTTGTCAGATCTGTCTCCACACATCTCACATCTGTCTCCTTTTCTCTGTTTATTACCCTGGCTCAGACCCTATCACTTCTTACCTTGACTCCAGTATTAATCTCCAATCTAACTGGCTTACCTGATGTGAATTTCTCCCCTAATCAACCAATCTTCCATGAAGCTGCCAAAATAATTTCCTTAAAGTAAAGGTTCCCCCACTAAAAAAGACCTTCAGTAGCTTCCCCATTGCCTTTGTTGTTGTTCAGTTGTATCCAGCTCTTCGTGGCAAAGATACTGGAGTGCTTTGCCATTTCCTTCTCCAGCTCATTTTAGAGATGAGGAAACTGAGGCAAACAGGGTTAAGTGATTTGCCCAGGGTCACACAGCTGTATCTGAGGCCAGATTTGAACTCAGGTCTTCTGACTCCAGGGCTGGCACTCTATCCACTTCACCATCTAGACACCCACCTTACATTGCCTACAAATACAAACTCATTTAGGGTATTGTCATTTAGGGCATTCTACAAATAAGACTCCCACCTACATTTCCAACTTTCTCTCATCCTGTTCTCTTTCATGAAGTCTATACTTTAAGATATACTGTTGTTTTTGTTGCATTACCTAAACTCAGTAACTCCATCTCCCATCTCCAGGAATTTGAACAAGCTGTTACCCATGTCTGCAATATACCACTTCCTTAACTCCTCTCAGAATCCTTTTCCTTAAAGCCTCAACTCATGTGCTACCTCCTCTATGAAGCCTCCCCAATCCCCTTCCCCTACTCTCCTAACCCCTTCCCTACTCCACCAATTGTCAGTGTTCTTTGTCTCATCAGTTTTGCTCATTCTACACTTTTTTGTGTACATGTGGCCCTTCAGTAGAAAGTTCCCAGAAAATGAGGATTGTTTCATCTTCACCTCTCTCCCCAGTACCTGATGTATGTGCCTTGCACATATGTAGTAGGTGCTCAATAAATGGTTGCTAAATTGAATTGGTATGAAGGATCTGGGCGTCTTTGGGAACATTTGTGGTCAACTGTTTGGTTTTATTTCTTTTCATGGTGATAGGAAGTACTGTCTGTGATAGTATGCGATGTGAGGTTTCCTGGCAGAGAGAGAGTCAAAAGAAGTGAGTCACAGATAGCATTCTGTGGGTAGGGTGCCAAAAGCCCACCAGACATTCTAAGGCTTCCTGATGGCCTGAGAGGCAGCAGGGTGTAATTGAAAGAGCTCTGGATTAGGAAGTGGAGGACATGGTTTGAACCTCTGCTCTGCTTGCTGTGTGACTGAATCTAAGCAAGTGATTTGCCCTTCCTAAAATATCTCAGATTGCTCACCTATTAAAAAAGGAGTAAATAATCTATGACATCTTCCAATTTTAAGTCCTGTGAATTGCACTGGTTTTGTACCATGAAATGAATGATTGAACTGTGGCTAAGGTGCTCTGCTGGAGATGAACCCAAATTCAGGATATTTGGGAGATGCCTGCTGGAAGCACCATCCTAGTCTTATACCAAAGTCATGAAGAGGGTGCAACAACTGGGTAACTTTCTTGTTAAACACTTAGTTATCTGTGTGTGATAGTATGGGGCAATTACTATGAATTACTTTTTTTTCCTCCATCATAAACTCCAGAAACAACTCATTTGTCATCTGAGATGTGTGACAAAAGGAAGATGTGTGAGAGGAAGGACACTGGAATCTAAGGTATATCAATGAAGGGACAGGGGTCTGAACATTCAGGCTGAAGGATCAGAGTGGTAGAATGTAGCTTTAACTAGGACAAGGTCAGGACATAGAGATTTTGATAAGAGTTTAGAATTTATTGTAAAGACTCTGCACCTATGGCTGACTTTTGCTTTGAGAGGTATACATTTGTTACCTTTAGAATCAGAAGGTCACTTCAAGGAATTTCTCAAATTGATCATTTCCTAGCCTATGCTACTTCATAAACCCAGGTGGATGGAAATTACCTACAATGGCAAGGGAGGCTTACTGGTCACTTGAGCATCATAATAACATTACAAGAATTCAAGGGAGACCCTGGATCCCTACTTCTTCATTAAAATTTCAGCCCAGAAGAGAAGGCTATACCAGTAGAGGGAGGAGCTTTCCTGAAGCATTCATTCATTCATTCATTTAACAAACATTTGTAAAGCACCCATCATATGGCTGCACTGTGGAAAGGACAGATGAAACCCTTATCTCAAGTTGCTTACATCCTATTGGGAGAAAACAATATACACACACAGAAATTCAACATAATTCAACGTTAGTATCATTTTAAGATGTTCTAAATGTTTTACATACAGTATCTCATTTAATCCTCACAGCCTGTGAGGGAGGTGCTATTATCATCCCCACTTTATAGATGATGAAATTGAGCCTGAGGGAGGTTACCTGACTTGTCCAGTCACGGGACTTAGCCACCTGATTACCTCTATACAAAGCAGGCACGGTTACTTCTAGAGGGGATCCGGACAGACTTCGTGTAAGAAGTAAGACTTAAAGAAGCTGGGTGGAGGTGAGGAGGGAGTATGTGGGGTGGGCTAAGAAGGGGAGACAGTCCTTGCAAAGGAGATAGAATATCTCATACCGAGAAAAGAAAGCAGGTTAGTTTGTCTGGAACATAAAGTAGGTGAAAAAAAGGAGTGTATAAGAAGCCTGGAAAGGTAGACTTGGACCAGATATTGAAGGATTTAAAAGCCAAATAAAGGACATTATCTGAGATTTTGTTAGAAAAAAAAACCTTTCTTGGGGAGAAGGCTAAAGAGAACTAACCCCACGGGGTGAATTTTGCTTCTGCCCTTCTTGACTTTTGTTATTTGTTGATTTCCAGGCTCTGTTGTTGTTCAGTCCTGTCTGACTCTTCATGATCCCATTTGGGGTTTTCATAGCAAAGATAGTGAAGTAGTTTGCCATTTCCTTCTCCAGCTCATTTTACAGATGAGGAAACTGAGGCAAACAGTTAAGTGACTTGCCCAGGGTCACATAGCTGGTAAGTGTCTGAGCTTGGATATGAACTCAGGTCCTCCTGACTCCAAGGCTGGGACTCTATCCACTTCACCATCTAGCTACCCTTCCAGGCCCTGACCCCTCCCTTAATTAGAAATAGCTACAACTTCTTAGTTGTAGCTCCCCCCAATCCCTTGCAGATTCAGCTTCCTGTCTCAATCTGTTATCTGACTTTCACTTTTTGACTCTTTCCCTTTCTGCCTAAGGACCGCCCCTTTACGAAACTCAGCAGCTTCTTCAGTCCTCCCAATTCCCCATGCCTGTTCCCCAACGGTTCATTTGGGAACATCCCTCAGGCAAAGAAGGTGCATCAACACCACTTATATTACTAATAATCAGCATTTATATACCTGCTTTCAGAATTACAAAACACTTTCTAACGACCACATCATCCACCTACTCAATAAACTCCAGCGGTTATCTATCATCTCCAGAATCAACTATAAAATTCTCTCTTTGGCATTCAAAGCCCCTCATAACCTAGGTCCACTCCCTCCCTCTTCCAGTCTTCTTCCACCTCATACCTTCTTCCCCTTCCCATCCCCCAGTTACTCTGATCCAGGGACACTGGCCTCTTTGCAGTTCCTCAAACAAGATACTTTCAAACCCAGGCATTTTCACTGGCTGTCTCCCATGCCTGGACCATTTTCCCTCCTCGTCTCTGATTCCTGGGTTTCCTACTTTCCTTCAGGTCCCAGCTAAAATCTCACCTTCTACAGAAAGCCTTTCTGGTTCCCCCCTCATGCTAGTCTTCTCTCTGTTGATCATTTCTCGTTTTTCCTGTATATAGTTTGTTTGTACATAGTTACTTTCATTGTCTCCTCTATTAGACTTTGAGCTCCTTGAGAATAGAAATTGTCTTTTACCTTTCTTTGTATCCCCAGTGCTTAGTACAATGCCTGGTACATAATAAATATTTACTGACTTTCTGATTGAGGTAGGTAGAGTAAATATTATTCCCTCATTTTTTGAATGAAAAAACTGACACTGATTATTGCACAAGTATTACATGACCATTTCCAATCAAATTATGACTCCAAATCTAAGGTTCATTCCAATCCAGGATTTGAGAAGTAAATTTTCTCAGGGTATGCTCACTTACAGATAGATGCCTGTCTACTGTGGCAGGACTGAGTCCTTCCCCTTCCCAAAGATACTTGCTCTCCCTCTTAGGCTAATGTGCTCAGGGAAAAAGAGGAAGAAAAGGCTAACACTTGGAGCTGGTGGGACCATGATGGGTGCCAGCAAGGAAGGAGGGGTTCCTCAGCCTATCTAGCTTCTCTGGATCTGTCTATCTTCCTTCCAGAGGCTGAGATATCCATGGGGGAAAGGGTGGAGAAGCATAGAACCCTTCTAAATTTATATTTTAAAACTCTTCAAAAGAAGCACAAACCTCTTCTACCACAGTTCAGCTTCTCTGAGTGGTAGGTGCCAGGTCCGCCTTCCACCAGATTTTTTGAATTAACGGAACAGTGGGTATTAATTGCAGCTTCTTCCCCCAAGGCTCAGGGCCTCAATCAGGTGACCCCCATCAACCCGTTCTTCCCCATGAAAGGAGAACCTGTCCCCACAATCTGTCAAAGAGGAACAAGGGTGATGGGGTGGTTTGGCTGGGGTGATGGGAGGAGGGACAGGGCTAGAGGGGAATGGACTTCAGGAGGCTGAGAAAGAGGAAGTCTCTACCTCCTTCCCACCTCAAACATAGAGGTCAAACACTACCAGAGTTGCAACAAAGCAGATCTAGGACAGCATTGAGTGGAAGGGGGTTTCCAACCTGGATCCCTACCCCTTCTTTCCTGGGAAGGTCCCAGCTTCCTGAAATTGCCTTACTGTAAAATCCCTGACATTTGGAGTCATTGGGCTCTTCAACCACCTGTCTTTGGCCCCTGTCCTACCCTACCTTTAGGAACTAGATATGACCACATTCCTAGGGTGATACCCTCTGTCTACAGGATTGGAATGCTTGATAGCAATCTGGCCCACTCTGAGGAGCCAGGAGAATAATGGTATGGGGGCATCTAGATCTAACTAGCAAGATATCAGACATCTACTATCTTCCCTGGCTTCCCCACTAGGTGACTTCATCCCTGTGTCCCCAGGAATTGGGTCATAGGAGTTTTAGAGTAAGGCTTGAAATCAATCATAAACTTGAATTTGATTCCCCTCCTTCATTATCCCTGTTTGAAGACCTGGTCACCATCCTGCTCCTTATAATCTGGTTCAAAAGTGGGGTAGTCAGGAGAAATGGGATTCCATGGTCCATAATCCATTGACTAGGATCCTTAGGTAGTTAGAAAGGGAGAGTCAAAAAAGAGAAAGGTAAATTGTTCTGGGGGAAAACCTGTTCTAGCTGGGGCAGGATCACTGGGAAAGCCAAGGCCTCTGACTTAGTCTTATAGAAGTATCAATGACTTGCAAAAGACATTGACATTATAACAAATGTCCATGAGTGTGAACCTGAATAGCAACACCTAAAAAAAAAGTGAATTCTCTTATCACCTCTCCCTCGCCCAGTTCATTGTGAGATTGGGCAAAGGCAGAGGGGGTAGAGTGGGGTGGGGCCAGCGGTAACTTTTAGAAAAGAACTTTACAGGGAGTGAAAGTGGAGTAGTGGTAAGAAGACAACTTGGAGTCAGAAGACCTGGTTGGAGTCACAGCTCTGACTCTTACTGGCTATGTGGAATGACATGAGACAAGTCTCTGGATTTCCTTCTCTATAAAATGCTGATAGTGATACTTGTAGTATCATAGGGTTGTTGTGAATAAAATACTCTGTAAACCTCTAAGTGCTACAGAAATGTGAATTCTCTTCCCTTCTTTTGGAGAGAAGAGGTAAGGGGTCCTAGACTCCACTGGAACTGGGCCACTCTCTATCTAATGTAGGTTGATGGTTACTCCCTAGTTTAGGACAAGGGTGACTCTCTGGTCACTCTTGAACATCATTATATCACTCCAAGAATTTAAGGAGACCCTGGAGTCTTACACTTTCCTTAAGATCTCAGCCCAGAAGATAAGGGTGCATAAGCAGGGGGAGAAATTTCTGAAGTTAAAACTTCCATTTATTCATTCACTCAACAAGCATTTATTAAAGACCTAACATGTGTTGGGCACTGTATTAGACTCTGGAATACATTGACAAAACCCAAAATGGTCCCTGTCCCCAAGGAAAACAATATATATCACAGGAAAACAACATATAGACAGAAAATTCAATACAAAATTTAGACGAAATAACTTCCTTCTAAAAGAGGGTACCAGCAACTATGGAGATCTGGCTAGGAGATGGGACCTGAAATGATTCTTGAAGGAAGCCAGGGATACCATTAAAAAGTCTGACATGCCCTCTAGGTTAGGGAAAGTAGATTTCAAAGCATATAGGAAATATAAGTAGGGATCATCCCATGGACTAAAATACTTGACAGGAAGTCAGCCTAGAAGGGATGGGAGATACTTCAAGAGTAAAATTCAGATGACAAAAAGGAACAATTCCAGTAAGAAGAGGAAAAAATGAGATTTGTCTGAAGAGCTTGATATGCATGCAGTTGGAATTTGCCAACTAGCTTAGATATTCAAAAGAAATGTACAGATGATGGAAGCAAGGCTAGGTAACATAAAATGATTATTAAAGTGTATTCTGTTAAAGTGGTATGTGAAAAGCTAAAGTTCTGAATGAGCTGAGGCTAATGCAGGAAGCTAAGGACTGTGAAAAGGGGAATTTTAGCTATTTTGGGAGAAAAACGAGGATCAAAGAAGGAATAGGAGCTTTGCTTGGGATGGAGGGGGTGATGATAACTGAAAACAGAAAAGTTAGAGATGTTCAACTCTTATTTCTGTTTTCTCTGCAAAGGAGAATGACTTTTACACTAAAAGTCATAGAATAAAAATGACTAACAGAGAAGTGATAGCCAAGATAAGTAAGGAGAGAGAAGGGAAGCACTTAACTGCCTTTGATGAGCTCAGAGAACCAAATCCTTAGTTCCTAAAAGAATTCACAGATGTGATTTTTGAGCCCTATTGGTGACATTTGAAAGAGCGTGGAAAAAATGGAAGAGGTATAATGTTGGAGCAGGGCAAATATCAAAAAAGCAAGAGAACAAATTCCACAAACTATAGGCCAGTGATCTTGGCTTCAGTTCCTGGGAAAATTTTTAAATGGATCATTAAAGAGATAAGTGATGAGAGAGGGAAGTAGTGACTGCAATGAGTTAGTATAGCATCATCAAGAACAGCTCATACCAGACTAGCCTCATGTCCTTGCTTTTGATCGGATTATTAAACTAGGAGAGGAAGGAAATGCTGTGGATATAGTTTATGTAGATTTTCACAAAGTTTTTTGATAAAGCTCCTTACACTATTCTGGAGAGAAGATGGAAAGATGTGGATTAGATGATAATACAAACAGATGGATTCTGAACTAGTTGGATGGCTCAACTCAAAAAGTCCATAATGTAAATGGTGGGAGATCTCCAGGGAAGTAACCCTAGGGATCTGTGCTTGACTTGGATAAATATATAGATGCTATGCAAATTTGAAGATGATACAAAGCTAATAGGAATAGCTAACACAGTAGATGACAGAATAAGGATCCAAAAGGATCTTGACAGGTTAGAACATTGGGCTGAATCTAATAAGATGAAATGAAATAAGGGATAAATGGAAATAGTCTTGCACTTAGGTACCAAAAAAATCAACATTACAAGTATAAGATAGAAGAGACATAGCTATACAGCAATTATTCTGAAAAAGATCTGGGGTTTGACAAGCTCCAAAGGATACATGACTTAAACATAATGGTTGACATCATAAACAAATTAAAGGCACAAAGAAGAAATTACCTTTTCTATTTATAGGGGAAAATATTTCTAACAAGGGATAGAGAGCATTACAGAAGATATAACTGACAATTTTGAATACATAAAAATAAAAAGGTTTCATAGAAATAAAACCAATACAGCTAAAATTAAAGGGGAAGCAGGTAACTGGTAAAAAATAATAATAATTTTTTTTGCAACAAATTTTTCTGTTACGGTCTCTTTCCAAGATATATAAGAAATGGATTAAAATTTATAAGAATAAGAACCATTCTTCCATTGATAAACAGTAAAAGGATATGGACAGGCAATTTTCTTTTTTTGCAGGGGGTAAGGCAGGGCGATTGGGTTTAAGTGACTTGCCCAAGGTAACATGGTAAGTGTTAAAGTGTCTGAGGATGGATTTGAACTCAGGTCCTCCTGAGTCCAGGGCCAGTGTCCTATTCACTGCGCCACCTAGCCACCCCCAAGGACAGGCCATTTTCAAAGGAAAAAATCCAAATTATCTATAGCCATATGAAAAAAATATTCCAATTCGCTAATAATTAGGGAAATGAATATTAAAGCAACTCTGAAGTTCCATCTCACAGTTATCAGATTAACAAAGTTGACCCCCCAAAAAATGTTGGCAGGGTTATGGGACACTAATGCACTGTTCGTGGAGTTATGAATTGCTTCAACCATTCTGGAAAGTGTAATGAATGAAAAACCTGACAGAGTTTCTGTGTAACTAATAACCAATTTCTTAATTAGGCTAATAAATCATCAATAAATTGATGGTCAGTGGTTTCTCTTGGTAGCCAAAGATACCTAATTGAGATACTAAATGCCTTAAATATATTTTTTTGAAAGGTAATGCCCCTACAGGAGAAATTAACCCTGATTGATGGATATTTAAATGAGGAGGTGGGCTAAAAGTCTTCAGTTTCTCTGGCTGAGAACTGGCTGATCACAAGACTCAGTTGCCTCTGGCAATATGAACAGGAGACTCTACCAGACCACTCTGATTGGTTTTCTCCTTCATGATCACCCTAAACTATTGCATGGAAATGGACTTACTCTCTCAGGGCAAGAATTTACCTAAATTTGATTCTGTTTACACTTCAAACTGAAGTAAAATCTTCTAGTTGGATGGGGTCCTGCCCATGATTAAGAAGAACCATACCCAAGTATTAGGGTGATCTTCTCTATCAGCTATGCCCTTCAGAGATTGACTGACTGACTTACAAAGGCTGATCCCTGAATGAGGAAATAAAAAGCCTGGATCCTAATTAATGATGGGTTATTAATATAACAGAAAATAACAATTTATCTCAAAAGCATTTTGGAACCATGACCAAAAAGTTGCTAAACTTTGAACAAATGCTTTGACCCAGAGATACCACTAATAGGCCTAGAATCTAAAGAGATCAAAGAAAGAAGACAAAGACCCATATATATATATAAATATTTATAGCAGCTCTGGTAATGGCAAAGAAACTAAGGAGGTACCTATCAGTTGGGGAACAGCTAAACAAATTATGATATATGAATATAATGGAATACAATTGTCCCATAAGCAATGATGAAAGGTTTAGTTTCAGAGAATTCTGGGAAGATTTGTAGGAACTGATGTAAAGTGAGCAGAACCAGGAGAACAAATCATATAATAACAAAATTGTAAAAACTTTGAAAGACTTAAGAACTCTGATCAACAAAATGACCAGCCAAGATTCCAGAGGACCAGTGATGAAGCATGCTACTCATCTCCTAAGAAGAGAAATGATGGGTTCAGAGTACAGAATGAGACATAGTTTTGGTTGTGTGTTTTCTTTTCGGGGGGGTGGGGTGGGTACAATGGTGGACATACACAATATGAGGATTTGTTTTACTTGACCGTGCATATTGTTTACAAGGTTTTGTTGTTGTTTGTTTTTCAAGGGGAGGGAGAAAGTGAGAGAGAAAAGAGTTATTTCTTAATTGAAAAAAATATATGTATATGCATATACATACATACAGAGAATCTGTATATGTGTATATGCATATGAGTATATGTATTTAAGTGGATTACAGGCTCAATATGAGCTAGCAGTGTGGTATACTTAGCCCTGCAAAACCTAATATAATGTTGAACAACATCAAAAGAGGAATAAAGTCCCAGAATAAGGATAATTCCTTTGTGCTCTTCTCTGTTCAGACCATGTCTGCAGTATTTTGTTCAGTTTACATTGTGTCACAGTTTAAGAAAGACTTTCATATACTGAAGTGTCCAGAGGAAGGCAACTAGAATGGTGAAGCATCTTGAATCCACGACCTATAAAGACTGGCTAAAGGAAGTACTCATGTTTATTTTGTTGAAGGGAAGACTTAAGGAGAATATATTAATTTTCAAGTTTCTGAAAAAGCTGTCATATGGAGGAGGGATTAGATTTGTTCTGTTTCACCTGAGGGGGCAGAATCAGGAGAGATGCATGATGTTGAAAAAAAACGCAAATTTAGGCTTGATGTGAGAAAACTTCAGAATAATTAGAGCAGTCCAAAAGTGAAAAGAGTTGTATCAGGGGTTGTAGGCTTTACATCTTAGGAGGTCTTCTTCAGAAAATCAGGACAATCACTTATGGGATATGTTGTAGTGGAGATTTCTTTCCTGTATGGATTGAACAACCTCTCAAATTCTGTGATTCTGGAAGCTGTAGTTCACAGAAAGGTAAAATTTTCAGAACTTTCCCTCTAGTATGCCCATTAGTTCTACGAAAAGAGAGAAGCAAGAGTTAAGTTAAACTAATACATTATTGGTGGAGTCTCGAACTAATCCAACCATTCTGGAGAGCAATTTGGAACTATACCCAAAGGGCTATAAATAAGTACATACCCTTTGACCCAGCAATACCACTTCTGGGACTGTATCCCAAAGAAATCACAGAAGTGGGAAAAAGACCCATATGTACAAAAATATTTATAGCAGCTCTTTTTGTGGTGGCAAAGAATTGGAAGTCAAGGGGATGCCCATCAATTGGGGAATGGCTAAACAAATTGTGGTATATGAATATAATGGAATACTACTGTGCTATAGCAGACTTCATAATAACTTGGAGAGGCCTATATAAACCGATGCTGAGAGGAGAGCAGAACCAGAATCACATCGTATGTGTGATGACTAACTTTGATAGACTGGACTCATGTTATAAATTTCAAATTTCCTCCCCCTCCTTCTCCTCCTCTCTCCATTTGAAACTTAAGAGATTGTGGAACTGAATGTTGTAAACTAAAAGTAAATAAAAAGACATCTATTTAAAAAAGAGAGTTAAATTCATAGAAGGGGTTCTTAATTTTTTTGTGTGTGTCAGGGATACCTTTGGCAGCCTGGTAACATCTATGGACCCCTTCTCAGAATAATGTTTTTAAATGTGTAAAATAAAGCATATCAGATTAAAAAGTAAACTAATTATATTGAAATGCAGTTATCAAAACATTTTTTAAAAATGAGTTCTTATACTGTTAAACTGTGAAGGATCATAGGGCCATAAAGATAGGGCCATGAGCTGGAAGGAACCTTAAAGATTATGTTTTCCAACCCCTCAATTTTACAGAGGAAATTGAGACCTGAAGAGGGGAAATGACTTGTCCAAGGTAATATTAACACACTGTAGGTAACAGTTCAAATTCCAACCAAGCTTCCAACTTTAAATCCAGCACTGAGAGAGGCCTCAACACGCACCCTTCTCCACACCAGATACTCACATGACCCACAATCTGGGGTAGAAGATCATAGGTTCATAGATTTAGAGCTGCAAGGGACCTTAGAGGACATCATTTTACAGATGAGGAAATTGAAACCCAAAGAAGTTAAGTGATTAGCCCAAGGTCACACAAGTATTACATGTCTATTCTTCCTAACTCTAAGTCCAGAACTCTAAAACACCTTTTGAGTGGTTTGACATTTCTTTCTCTAGATCATTTTACAGATGGGGAAACTGAGGCAAACAGGGTTAAGTGACTTGCCCATGGTCACACAACTACTAAGTGTGGGGGGCCATATTTGAACTCAGGTCCTCCTGACTCTAGGGCCAGCACTCTATTCACTTTGCCACCTAGCCCTCCAGAGGTTTCCGGTTAGAAGTGTTTAGTGTTTTGAAGGAACAAGATCTGACCGGTCCCCAAATCTTTAAGAGCTCATGACCTCGAGCTACTCATGGTTCCCTTCTTTTTTTCTTTGTTTTGACCAGCTCTGGACTAATGCTAATTCACAAGGCAAACTACCACCATCGCTTTGCCTTGTCTGGCCTCCAGAGTCCCTGGACTGATGACTTAGTCAGCACAGGTAATAAAGGCAGCCCCTTATAAGGGGATTGAGAGAGTCAGGCTGCCTCAGAGCTCCATCTACTCTGAGATGGGGGAGAACGGGAAAGAATGGAAACTACAGAAGCCGATCTGCCATTCAACTGCTTCTTCCAGGGTGATGCCTGATATTTGACGGTTCCTTGGGGCTTCTATAGACTCCCTCCCGGACTCTTCAAACCTCCCTAGGCCTAGTACTTACCCCATGCCATCCCTAACCCCATCCCTATCCCTACCCCGCTATGGAAGCCCCTGTCTGTTGCTGCTTATGTGTGTGAACTGCTTCGCGAAGGCACTTGGGCACATGTTTAAAACTTTAATTGCCGACAATTATAATGATTTCAGGAGCTGGCCAGTGGACTTTCGTTGGGATGAAGTAAGCACCCAAAGCAATGGCCACCCAGCACTGAGTGGTGCTGAGGCTGCTGAGGGTGTATTGTTGATGCAGGCTACTCCACAAGGCAGCCACAATGGCCCCCAGACCCATTTCCTGAACCAAATTCGAGACCTACCCCGCCAGATGGTCAGTTATACACACACTCGTTAGGCCGCTGGCTCGTCTATCGCGGGTCCATGTTCTTCACGACCAAAGCGCTGCTGCCGAAGTTGCTCGAGGGCCAAGCTGTCCTCCTGCACAAGTATAAAGAACAACGAGCTAAACTGAAGGCTTGTGACGGCAACGAAATTGACCCCATGTTCCTGGATCGGCGTAGGCAACCTGGCAGCAAGGACCGTGGCTTGCGCCTAGTCATCTGCTGCGAGGGCAACGGAGGCTTCTATGAGATGGGCTCTCTTGCGGCGCCTCTGGAGGCTACTCGGTGCTGGGCTGGAACCATCCAGGTTTTGCTGGGAGCAGCGGTGATCCCTCGCCACAGAACGACGCCAATGCCATGGATGTAGTAGTCAAATACGCTCTGTACCGATTGAACTTTCTACCTGAGCGCGTTGTGATCTACGGCTGGTCCATTGGCACTTTCACGGCTACGTGGGCCACCATGACTTACCCACAGCTGGGAGCGCTGGTACTGGACGCTCCCTTCGACGACCTCATGCCGCTGGCTCTGAAGGTGCTACCTGCCTTCTGCAAGGGACTGGTAGAACGCACCGTGCGGGAGCATTTCAACCTCAACGTGGCTGTGCAGCTTTGCTGTTATCAAGGGCCCGTGCTGCTCATCCGCCGCACGCTGGACGAAGTGGTCAACACGGAGGCTCTCTCCTCAGAGAACGACGACCAGGTCCCCCGCTCTATCGATTTGGTGGGCAACCGAGGCAACTACCTGCTCCTGAAGCTGTTAAAATACCGGTACCCTAGAGTGATGACGGATGGGACCGTGGAGGCTGTGAAACACTGGCTGCAGGCAGCTAACCCAGAGCAAGAGGCTGCCGTATGCCGGAAATATCGTGTGGATGGCAAATGGTGCTTGACTGTATTGCAGAACTATAAAAGTAAGATCAATAAGTGCAAAAAGAAATTAAGGTGGAAGGACCAAAGCACCTCTCCACACCACCACAGCTTAGACTTCCCCTGGAGTGTGGGTGAGGACCTGTCCCCTGTCCAACAGAAAAGACTTGGAATATTCCTGGCTCAGAAATACATGAAGAACGTTGAGGCCACTCACTGCTGTCCACTGGGTCCTGAGGACTTCCAGTTGCCTCGGATATTGTAAAGCTGGATTGGTTTAGAGGAAAGGTGGAAGGGGAGAGGGAGCTGAGAGGGAGGCAGGAATGCACTGAGCTTTCCTCTATATTGCAACTAGCCTGCTCTAGGCTCCAGTCCTGTCTTGCCTCATCCTCCCCCTCTTCTAGGTGCCAGTAAAACTGCCTCTCAAGGTGTGAGGCCCCAAAGAGGTTCTTTTTTTTTTTTAAACAATGAGTAGCATTTATTATATGTTTTCTTTTTTTTTTATTTACTCATTTACTTTTAATTTACAAGATTCAGTTCCACAATCACTTGAGTTTCAGATTTTCTCCCCTCCCTTCCCCCCCCCCCCATGG
>CM053585.1:203723933-203741491 GCA_028646515.1 Pseudochirops corinnae | reverse complement strand
ATTCCATTACATTCATATACCACAGCTTGTTCAGCCATTCCCCAATTGATGGGCATCCCTTATATTTCCAGTTTTTTGCAACCACAAAGAGAGCTGCAATAAATATTTTTGCACATATGGGACCTTTTCCCACTTCTGTAATCCTCAAAGAGGTTCTTTCTTTGGAGGTGAGGGGGGTGGGAGGAGAAGAAATGACCATAACACTATTCTGGTACAAAATCGAAATTCTTGCCCTAGGAAGACAAGAGCCCTGGGGTCAATTTATAACTTGACCTTGTCCTCTCTGGGCCTCCTTTTCCTCATCTGAAAAATAGGGGTGGGCTTGATTAGAAATGTGAGTTTATTTTCATTGAAATGTTGATTTCAACATTTTACAAACACTTATTAAGAGTTTCTGTGTGCAGAGTATTGTACTAAACACTTGGGAGAGATATAACATTTAGATAATATGAGGACCCTACCTTCATAGAGCTAAGTCTAATAGAGAGATAATACAGATAACTATAATACACACTAACACATGACAAGTTTTTTGCTTTTGTTTTTGAGAAGTGCTAAGCAAAGTTTTGTGTGAGGTCCTAGGAGAAAAAATTCATGACTAGCAGGAGGATCAGGGAGGGCTTCATAGAGTAGGTAACATTTGAAAAATAGTTTTAAAGGCTGGGCAGAAAATCAACAGGTGAGAGGAAGGATATTTCAGGCAAAGGGAAATTATATAGAAAAGATATGGAGAGGGAAGAGTAGTCCAGTTTGAATTATAGAGATCATGGAAGGGAGTGATTATGAGTTAAGGCTGGAAATAAAAGGTAGTAACAAATTAGAGGAGTCCTTGAAAGTCAGTCAAAAAAGTTTGAATTTTTACTGATTTTAAACTGTCATAGACAATTTAAGCAAAGAGATGACACTACTAGATGCTGTTTGGATAAGTACAGAAAAAATGAAACATTAGTATGAAGTGGATTGAAGTGGATAGGAATAGAGGTAGGAAGATCTGTTAGAAGCTGTTTTGCAGTAGAGAGGAAATAGAAAGGAGAATTAGATCAAAGACTTACAGTATAGCTGGAAGGAGTTCATGCAGGGTTTATGTAGTCAAATTTTCCTTTATTTTATAGATGAGAAAGCAGAGGCAGAGAAATGTTAGGTGACTTGCCTGAGGTAACACAGGTAGCAAATAACAAGAGTCTAGACTTGTACCCAGGTCCTCTAACTTGGAATTCAACTCTTTGCATTATACCTGATATCTTAAAAGCCAAAATTGACCCTTTGGTTTCTCTTATCCAAGTACTAGAGTTTAGTGAGCTCAACCCTGAGGACAAAATCTTTCCAACTCCCAAATACCTTAAAAGATATTTTCAACTCTGGCCTTCCTGAGCCCTTTCTCTGTGATTCAGTTCAATCACCAGGACCCCTCAGTCAGTCTGCTGGCTTCTGGATGGGGAGAAAGAATCAGCAAGACTTCTTTATGAGAGGAGAGGCAGAAGAAAAAGTCCAGCTTCCACCACGGAGAAACCTTTCTGGACATTCTTTGAAGTCTGAGATACCAGTCAATTGAAGGATTTAGCACAATACCTGGCACATAGTAGGTACAAAATACACCCATAGCCCCTTCCATGGAGCCCAACTAGAACCATGACACAGCTGAGATAACTTCTTTGGCCCCCACGTTCCATCATGGTCTATGAATGCTTTGAGTAGGGTATCTATACTCTAGAGAGACTCTAGAGTATAGATACCCTGCTCAAAGCGTTCATTCTCTTCTTCGGCACATACTTCCCGAAGTGACATGACTAATTCCACTGACTGGGCTATGGGTGCACATAGATGTATCTCTGGGGATTCACTTAAATGTTGGACATTTCTCTGATCTATAGCGTGAGACAAATGAGAAATTGCCTAGAAACCTGGCAATTCTAGCAAGAAAGCTTCCCTGTGATAATGCTGCCCCCTTGCCCCCAAAAGAGGCATTACAACCAGGGTCATTCTGGTCAATATGGTATAAAGTTCCATATTCTTGGAGAAGGCAGCCAGGGTATCTAAGGTAGGGCTTATTCAGCCTGAGGCAAGGAACCCTCAAATGATCTCCAGGTACAGTCAATGGGACGTTGGATCCACTTTCAGGAAGGACATGAGGAATTCAATTAAACAAGCACAGATTTGCTGTATTCGGGGCACAGTGCTAGGAGTCAAAGGAAAGACAGGGATGGAAGTGATTCCCAGAGTTCACAGGTCTAGTAGAGCAGGCATCATGTGTGCACATATCTGGGTGCAAGGTGAGGCACAAGACAATGTTGTGTGGAGTAGGAATGGCATGGGATTTGAGATAAATCAAGAGAAGCTTCATAAATTTCCCAACCAAAATGAGCAAGCTCCATGTCCCTGATATGCAGGTTCTAAGGGGCTACCTTCTGGAATACTGAAAGATTCAAAAAAAAGAAAAATATCAGCCTAGAGAGTGAAGAAATTGGACTTGACCTGTCTTCAGGAGATAGGTACCCTGGTGTGAGGTTGACAGACTGGCCCTAGAGACCTTTTGTGAAGAAGATGGGGCTTGAGCCTCTTTCTTAAGGGAGTAGAATCCAGGTAGGGGGAAAAAATTAATTCATCTCAATTCCCAGGATTGCACCAGTGCCTCTGCTGGGAGAAAAGGACACATCTCAGACCAAGCTCACCATTATGACTGGCATCCCCTTTTTAACGCCAGCTTACTTTCTCCCCAGATGCTCCTTCAGGTACTTTATGCACACAGGCTAATTGATGGATATGGAACTTGTCTCAGGTTTAACCAGCTCCATGCTTTTGCTCATGAAGTTTCCTCTGACAAGTTCAAGTTTTTCAGCAACACTGTAGAACAGTTTCAGATCTAATTCAATTTGACAAGTATTTATAAAGTGTCAACCACACACAAAATACTATGCATAGATGCAAAGAATACAAAGATAAAGTGAAAAAAATAGTCCCAAGTAGTTAATCCTTTTTACTGGGGATGGGAGTGGGGAGGAGAATACAACTTGGAAGCAAAAGAAATAAAATAAAATAAAAACCCACATATGATAATCTGAGGAAGAGAGAGAGCAATAATAACTGGTGATCATCAGGAAAATGTTCAATCAGAGATGGATGGCACAGAGCTAAGTTATGAAGAAAGCTAGAGATTCTAAGAGCCTGAAGTAAGGAAGGGAGAGAATTATAGACAGCTAGTACAAAGGTGTGGAGATGGGAGGTGGAGTGTTAATTTGGTTATATAGGACAGTTTGACTGGAACTGAGAATGTATGAAGGCAAGTTGAATATAAGGTCAATAAACCTGAGAGGATAAACTGGAGCCAGATTGTGAAGGGTTTTACATGCTAAACTGTTAGACGTTTTGTATTTTGTCCCAGAAGCAATAAAGGGTCACTCAAGTTCTTAAGTAGGTGAAAAAGTTAATCAGATTAGACTTTAAGAAAATTATTTTGGAAATAGTATGGAGGATAAATTGGAGTGGGGAAAGACAGCCTAATCAACAGGCACCCTGATCATACCTCTTTCCAGCACTGATACTTGACCTCGACATTATAATCATTCCTCAATGATTAGCCTTCTCCTATCCCAGGATTCTCTAAATTCCCCTCATCTCAGTGATTCTGGACCCTCTAGCGGCTGATATACAAATCCTGTTCCCTATCCCCAACTGCCAACTCTCTTGCCTCCCATCCCCCTTGACTTTACCCTTCTCCCAATGTCCCATTTGAGATCTGCCTGACCCTTCCATTCATCCTAAATCTTTTCCTTTCTCACTCCTTCCATGTTCTGACATTCACTGAAACCCAGCTCCCCTCTGAGGACTCTGCACCCCTAAACACCTTTTCCAGTACTAGTCTCATTTTCATTCGTAAAGCCACTTTGTTCTCCTTCTCCCACATAGCACACCACTCATGATGGAGGAGTCCGAAGACTCCTTGCTCCCTATTGCCATTTCCAGACTCTTCTCCTACCACAACATCTCCTTTGAAGCTATACTGTATAATTTTTTCCCCCAATCCATATCTTGCTGGTCATTATCTATCGACTTGCAAGATATTTGCCCCTTCCTTCCTCAGTGAGTCCAGTGCCTGAACCAGCGTTTCCACCTTTCCTCTGTCTTCATGCAAATTCATACCCACATACATACTGCAACATCCTCAAATATCCTAATTTTCTAGTTCCTCAATCTACTCAATTCCCATGACCACCTCCACCTCACCTATACACAGATATGGTCACATGCTTGATCCTTGCCATCATGCACAGCCATTCAACTTACATGAGTTCCAAATTTCTTTATGTGTTCATAATCTTCTATAATTCTGTCTTTGCTGTTATTTAGTTGTTTTTGTCACGTTCAATTCTTTGTGACCCCATTTGGGGTTTTCTTGGCAAAGATACTGAAGCGGTTTGTCATTTCCTTCTTCAGGTTATTTTACAGATGAGGAAACTTGAATCGAACAGGTTTAAGTGACTTGTCCAGGGTCACCTAGCCAGTAAGTGTCTTGAGGTTGGATTTGAACTCAGGTTTTCCTGACTCCAGGCCTGGCACTCTATACACTGTACCACCTGACTGCCCATTCCATCTTTACCTATGTCTTGACCACCTAATCCTATTCTTCTTCCTTACTGTGGTCCCCTTTCTTACTCTCAGGCTGTCACCTATACATTGACTGAACTCTATTCCCTTCCCCACCTTGACTGACCCAGTTCATGTTACACTATGCTCTATTCTCCAGTCTCTTGCCCATTTACACCTCGCTAAACTTCAATTTTGAATTACTCCCATCATCTATCCAATTCACTTTCTGCTGAACAAGACTGGAATAAATCAAAAAACTCTGCTGATAGTGACATCTACTAAAAATGTATGTTACATAATCTCAACTAAACCCTCATGGTAGCAAGGTAATCCTTTTACACATTCCTAATCAATTCAATCCCACTTATCACAGTTGCTCTTCCAAAGGTTTTCATCCTTCCTCAAGTTACTCACATTATGACCTCCTCCCAGACTCTCAGATGAAGAGGGCTTATACTTCACAAAAAAAAAAAAATTGAGTGGATTTGAGGAGTTCTGTCTTCTTCCTCTTTCCTCTTCATTTCACATCATTCACCTATCTTCCCCTGCTATCTCTTCTGAAACTCCTATCTCAAATGAAGAGGTAGTACTTCTTGCCAAGACAGACACTTCTCTAAAGGTAATCTTAATCATATTCCCTCCCTCTCCCTCCTCCAGCAAACCCCTGCCATCATCCCCACTCCCTAATCTCCATTTTTCCCTATCCGTTGGCTCCTTCTCTGGTGTCTATAAACATTATGCCTTAATAGCATTCTTTAAAAACCTTCACTTGATCCTACCATCCCCACCAGCTAGATAGCCTTTATCTCTCCTTCCCTTCTCAAGTTAACTCCTTCCAAAAGCTGCCTACACTAAATGTCCTCACTTTCTCTCATCTCTTCTTAGCTCTCTGCAGTCTGACTTCTTACCTCATCATTCAGTTGAAATTGCCCTCTCCAAAGTTACCAATGATCTCATAAATGCCAAATTTAATGACCTCTTCTTAATCCATTCAGTTCTTGACTCCTCTAGCATTCGATACCAATGATCACCTTATCCTCCTCCTAGGTATTCCTTCCTCTATGGATTTTTGCAATTCTCTTCTTTCTTGGTTTTCCCCATACCTATCCAAATGTTCTTCAGTTTCTTTTGCAGAATCTTCAGCTGTGTCACATCCATTATCTGTGGATGTCCCCAAAGGCTCTATACTGAGTCTTCTTCTCTCTTTCCTCTATACTATATTTCATTTGGTAATCTTGTCAGCTCCCATATGCACAATTATCTCTGTGCAGATGATTCCCAGATCTATGTTATCCAACCCTAGTTTCTCTCCTGAGCTTCAGTCCCATATCACAAATTGTCTTTTGGATATCTTGAAGTGTATGTCCCATATGCATTTCCCGCTCAATATGTTTAAAAATGCATAGTCTTTTCCTTCCAAACCCTCTTGCCTCTTCCCAACTTTCTTAACAACGTCCATGATACCACCAGGTCACTCAGGTTCACAACCTCAGTATTATCCTCAACTCCTTACTCTTACTCACCCCACATATCTAATCTGTCCTCAAATCTTATCATTTCTCTTTTCACAACATCTCTCCTATGTGACAGTATGCCTCCTTTTCTCTAATCACATGGTCCTGTTCACCTCTCGTCTTGACTATTAAAAAGTTTTCTTACTGGTCTCCCAGCCTCAAGTGATTTCCCATTCCAATCCATCCTCCACTTAGTTTTCACATGGATGGTAGCATTCCTAATACTCGGGTCTGATCATGTCATTCCCTCCACTCAATAAACCACCGTGGTTCCCTATTATTTTCAACATCAAATATAAGGTGCTCTGTTTGGTATTTAAAGTCCTTCATAGTATGATATATTACTATCTTTTTGAGTCTTTTGGGGGAAAAAAAAAAGTATAGTTAGGTGACATCCTGGATAGAGTGTTGCACCTGAAGTCAGGAAGTCCCAAATTCAAATGTGCTGCTTACTAGCTGTGTTGTTACCCGGGATAAGTCACTTAAACTGTCTGTCTCAGTTACCTCACTTGCAAAATGGGAAGAATAATAGTACCTGCTTCCTAGGATTGTTGTGATAATAAAATGAGATATTTGTAAAGCACTTTGAAAACCTTCAAGAGCTAGCTATTGCTATTACACTTTCTTTTTCATTATACATTTTACTCCTCTCTCCTTCCTCTCTTCCTGTTTGCTATTACTGTCAAAGGTGCCATCATCATTGTCATCACCTGGGTTGTCAACTTAGGTATAACTTTGACTTTTTGCTCTCTTTCACCTCCTCCCTCATATCTATTTGTCAAGTTCTCACCTTTCCACATTCATACAGTCTTTTGTGTATGCCCCCTTCTCTCTTCTGATGCTACAGCCACCCTAGTGCAGGCCCCCATCACCCCACACCTGGCCCATTTCAACAGTTTGCTGGTTGCTCTCCTTGCTTCAAGACTCTCCTCTTGGAGAAGAGTTGGTGACTGTTTGGACATGGGATGACTATGAGATCGTGAATGTACTTGACTTAAATAAGGACGTGCACTCAACTAAAATAAGGGGAGAGATTACTTCTCTTTTGGATATGTTAAAATTGATAACACCTGTGGTATATACCTTTTAAAATGTCAGACAAATAACTGGTAGTGCTATATGTCTAGATATGTAGACCTAGGATTCCTTTCCAAAGAGGTGATAATTAAACTGATTACAACTGATGAGCTCACCTAGAGATAAGGAATATAAAAAGAAGCAGCCCAGGACAAAGCCTTGGGGGACAGAGAAGGAGACAGAATAGGTTAGATAGGCAGAAAGTGAACCAGAACAGAATAGGGGCCTTCTTCCCAGTCTAGAGATAAAATGGTCATGTGTCTAGAGGATGAAGAGAAAATTAGATCCTATCTAACTCTGAAAGAACATTGGAGTAGGAGTCAAAGACAGGAGTTAGGTTTTAGTTCTGGGTCTGATTCTAATTCTCTGTGTACAGCTTTCGGGAAGGGACTGCACCTTTTGAGAGTACATGTAGCTTCCTCTGTAGGATGAAGGGATTAGGCTAGATAATCCCCAATAGCCCTTCCAACTCTAAATCTTATGAATGTATGACCCTAACCTTCTTTACCACTAAGGCTCTGAACGCTGAAATGTCTTTCTCTGAACACAAGCTACTTGTCTTTTTCATATCTCCCATTGCCTCATACTCTTCCTGAAACTACTCTTGGCCCTATAACAGTGGTTCTCAACCTGCGACCCTTTAATACTCGTATGTGAATGGACCTGCCTGGAGACAGATAGAGGAGGTTCCTAAGACCATCAGAAATATGTGTTTTCCGATGGTCTTAGGCGATCCCTGTGACCCCTGTGAAAGGGTTGTTTGACCCCAAAGGGGTCGCGCCCCACAGGTTGAGAACCACTGCCATATAAGGAATCTCCAGTAGCTCATTTTCTCCCTGTTGTTTCTATACTTCCTTACTTTCACAATCTTGGCCATATAGTCAGTGATTTCTAAAACATTGCCTTCTACCCTTGAATTCTAACCTATTTTGCTTCTGCCCTTCCATTTTCCACTACAAACTCAAGTTATCTAACATTAACTGTGATCATTGCAGTCAGTCCATCAATAAACATTTAAGTGCCTACCTACTATACACCAGGTAACCTTTACAGCAAACAGAGGCCTTTAGGAAGGGACCTGAAAGAGGGATCATAGCCAACTCCTTAAAAATTCTCAAACTATCATCTTAGGACTAGAAGAGGCCTCATAAATCATGTGATCATAGATTTACAACTGAATGGGACCTTAGAGGCCATCTAATCCAAGATTAGGAAACTGAGACACAGAAAAATAGGTGATTTGTCCTAGATCACTCTAGTAATACAGTCATGTAATCCAACTCCTTAATTTTGCACAGAAAGAAAATGAGGTACCAACAAAGGGAAATGCCCAAGTCATAGAGAAGCTTTATTCATTCACTTCCTGCTGAAATTGAAGCTGGCCTCAAGTAGGATTCAGTGGAGCCCAGATCTCATAGACTTGTAAACCATGGGAACTAGAAAGGACTTTAAATATCTCCTTTTCAGTCTTCACATTTTATAGCAAATGAAACAGAAACCTTGATTCAGTGCCCCATGCATCATCTACTCTAAGAAAAGTAGCATGGCTATGCTTCAGGAACATCAAGGCAAAGAAGAAAGCTTTGACTTCCTGGGGATGCCTCTTCTTCCCTCATCCCTGGGAACTTCTTCTTTTCCTTTGAAGCTTATTTTCCCCTCAAGGTTGTTTAAACTTTTCTGGAGACATAGGGACGTCAGTCCTATCCCACCATACCTGACCCTTTTGTTATGCCTTCTGAGATTCTCTTATATTGTTAATAAATTGACCAGAAAGTGCCCCTTGCTCTGTAATTTAGGAGAAGTAGCTAATAAAAGGTCCTTCCAAGCATCCCTTTGCCCCAAATTCTCCCCCTTCTTACCCCTCACATTCTCCTGGAGAGTTTAAGCAGTTTGGAAGGTCAAAGACAATTCTTGAGGGAGACAGAAGAATTCCCAGGAAATCATATCTCTCTTACATTTCCTTTTCTGAAATCTCCTCTCCACATTCCCTCTCCCATTATAGACTATGCTGAAAGATTGAAGAACGCTTCTAAGTCAGGGGAATCGTTTCTGTAATGGGGTGCATTTTCAGGATCCTTGGTATGACTTCCCACCTCACCGGGAAGCCTTCATTGGTAACAATAAGAAAAGTGAAGTGACTTGCCTTCCATCACACAAATAGAGTCAGGACTTGAATTCAGATCATTTGAATTCAAATTCAACATTCTTTCCACTGCACCACATAATCTACCATCTTGGAGGTCCTTTTGACATCTTCTCACCTTATAGGATAAGTTATGTTCCTCAGACAAAGTTCAAGCTAGCTACCCCAGGTTCTAGGTATTCTGTGGGGTATAATTAAAAGTATGATTAAAATTATACCCCATGAGCCCCTACTGATATGTTTAACTTTAAACAAACATAAAAAACATGATTAGGTCAAAACAAAGAGAGCCAATAGATAACAGGAATGAAAAGTTATTGGGTAGAGCAGATCAGATGGGATCTCTCCATGTGGAGGAGCTAATGACTTTGCTTTTTTCATGATGACACGTAAGGGAAGTGCCCTGGAGGGCCTGTGGTACATGTATAGACATTTTGTAACTGGTTTTGGTCTGCTAATCATGTGGTAAATAGAAGGCTCTTTAACTGGATGCGAAGTATTCAAAAGTCCTTAGTCAGCTTTCTCTATGTCTCTATTGCCCAAGTCCTTTCAGCCACTTTTTGTAGCTGGACTTGTTCACTCAAAGTGTCCACTGAGAGAAAAACGCTATAAGGGTAAGAAGGACTTTCTTCTCATAGAGGCCACATGCCCCCGAGGAGCAGGCCCCAGTCCTTGCTTCTGTGCTTGTTCTGTTCCCTTCCAGATGAAGGGAGTGGAGTCTCTGACCCTATGAATATCAAAAGATCAGGAGAGTGAACCACAGTAACCTGGGAATCAGATTCCAGGCCAGGTTTGGTAGCCAGCCCAGCACTGATGGACAAGGAGTAAAGTTCAGGAATAACCTTCTGGGCTCAGGCCAATGGAAGCTCAGATGAGGACTCATCCAGCAGTCATGCTGCCTCTGGACGTGATCTTGGTGGTAGTGATGCATTTTAAGGAGTTCAGGGACCCCTCAAGCATTGAAGCAGAGGAGAAGGTTGTCTGGAATGAATTCACAGACTCAAGCATTCTTTAAGTCAAGGTGGCAAAGGTTTACTGTAATGCCAATATGGTGGGCAGAGCTCCTTAGGGAACTTGCAACTTAACAGGAATGATGCCAACGCTTATATAGGAAAAGCAGTGGATTGTCTGGCAGATATGCTAATGAGGTGATAACTTACAACTTTGGTCACAGACATTCACTACTAGAAACCAGGGAAAAGGGTTTCTCAGGAGTGTGTTTTTGGTCTGTTACATCTGTAGCAAGATAGCTCTGAGAGTTGGTATCTATAGCTTGACCTCTGGATTGAATATGATAACTTTAGGAATTAATACACAATAATTCTGTGGTTACAAAATAGTCTTGTTTTAACAAGAGAATTTCTTCAGAGGTGAGCTTGTTCTTGTGATGGGGAAAGATAGTTTATCTTACTGGGGCCCACTCATGAGTAATTGTGGAGAAAGGTAGTTTGTCTTACTGGGGCCCACTCATGAATAATTGCCAGGCATCATGTCCTTGGGCTGGAGAGAAAACTGTCAGGGATAGTGTTTTGAATCTAGGGAGATATATGATCTTGGAATTGGGGTCCAAGCACAACACCCAAGTATCCCATCAGTGGGATTGGTGTTATATAGGAATTGAACCAAGTTTTAAGCTTATATCTTTCCAGAAATAGAAATAGTATGGTGGAGGATATACCTCTGAGGTGTTGCTTGGGGGAAATGCATGTTTATTCTTGTTATATCTTTGAAGTAAATATTATTATATGAAGTAATATTATATTATTATATATTATATCATTATATGAAGTAAATATTATTATATATAAATATATCACTTTGTAAAAGCTAATCAATGATGGCAAAACAGGAAAATGATAAATATTAGAGAGGATGTGGGCAAGTTGGAATACCAATGCATTGTTGGTGGAGTTATGAGCTGATCCAACCATTCTGGAGAGCAATTTGGAACTATGCCCAAAGGGCTATAAAAATGTGCATACCTTTTGACCCAGCAATACCACTTCTAGGGCTGTATCCCAAAGAGATCATAAAAATGGGAAAAGGACCCACATGTACAAAAATATTTATAGCAGCTCTTTTTGTGGTGGCCAAAAACTAGAAATTGAGGCCATCAATTGGGGAATGGCTGAGCAAGTGGTATTATATGAATGTAGTGGAATACTATTGTGCTATAAGAAATGATGAACAGATGGACTTCAGAGAAATCTGGAAAGACTTATATGAACTGATGCTGAGTAAGGGGAGCAGAACCAGGAGAACATGGCACACGGTAACAGCCACAGTGTGCAAGGATTAATTTTGATAGACTTAGCCCTTCTCAGAAATGCAAGGACCTAAAACAATTCCAAAGGACACATGATGGAAAATGCCAGCCACATCCAGAGAAAGAACTGTAGAGTCTGAATGCAGAGTGAAGCAGACTATTTTCTTTTTTGTTTTGTTTTATTTGGGGTTTTTATTTTCTTTCTCATGGTTTTTCCTATTCGTTATAAATCTTCTATGCAACATGACTAATATGAAAATGTGTTTAATGAGAATGTATATGTAGAGCCCATATCAGATTGCAAGCCATCTTGGGGAGGGAGGAGAGGAAACTTAAAACTTATATAGAAGTGAACATTGAAAACTAAAAATAAATAACTTAATAAATTGGAGAAAAAAATAAAAGAAAAAAGCTAATCAATTTTAAGTGGTTAAATGGAATTGGGGCACTATACACTAGCACCTAACAGTGGGGGATAGGGGCCTTGGTCAATGTCATTAGAGGAGAGAATCCCAACCCTTCAGGGTACATTAGAACCCTAAGAGGCAAAGATAGCTTGCTTAGCTCTAGGAAAGCAAACCAGAGGGTACAAGCTACATAACAAGAAAATTCTTCCGTGGGGCACATTCTTCCACAAATGTACACATCAGTGGGAAGAAAAGACACACATAGAGAACAGGGCACGTATAGAAAGATAATTCATTCATCTGATGCTATAATAGGGCAGTGGTTCTCAATCTTCCTCATGCCTCGACCTTTTAATACTCGTATGTGGGCGTATCTGCATGTGGGTGGACTCACCTGGAGACAGATAGAGGAGCCGTATCTCCGTTCCTAAGACCATTGGAAATATGTGTTTTCCGATGGTCTTAGGTGACCCCTGTGAAAGGGTGGTTGGACCCCAAAGAGGTCACGATCCACAGGTTGAGAACCGCTGCTATAGGGCCAACAATATATTCTTGTCAGGTCTGTTTCCTACTGTTCTTCACCAGATATACTGTCTTTGCCAGAAGTTGCTCCACTAATAAATAGTCTTTGTCAGATACTGCCAGGTCCGGTTTCATTGGGCATATGATTGTAAAGTTTATCTCTGTTTCCAGCATCAGGTCTTTGGATATAGTACTATTTCTTCCACAGTTAGTCAATGAACATTTATTAAATGCCTACTATATGCCAAGCATTGTGCTAAGGGCTTCCTCATGTGAAGAGTAGACTGTCATGCTCTTTTAATTTAAAAATCTCAAGGCTTTTTAGAGTTCTTTTAGAAAAGCAGAAGCTCCCAGCCAGGAGCTCACAACAGTCTTCCCTAGAGGAAAGAACCTTTCCAGCTTTTTTTTCTCTTTTTCATTTAAGGAATGGCTTCTCTCTTTCTGAAAAATCTTAATCTAGTACAATCTGTCATTTCCAGCAAAAGATTATTTGCACCAAGCTCTTTAGGGAGCGGGGTCCTCCCAGAAGTGTTTAGTTTCTATTCTTCAAAGTCTACTTTCTGGTCCACAATAAGGTCAGATAACCATCATGGAAGTAAGCCCTGGGGCAAAGCTGGTGTGGCTAAAAATCAAAGGCAAGGCCTCATAATTCCAGGCCTTGACTATAATAAGACAGGACCAGGGATTCACCATTTGCTCTGCAGCCTGCAAATGCCACCCCTTTGGCTTTCTTCCTCTTGATACTGACTGGAAACTGCCCAGGCAGAAGATTATTTTTCTGATCACCCCATCTTACTCCTTCATTGCCATCTATATCAGTCCCCCACCAAGGGGTGTACTGGTAAATATTTTAAAATTGGCTCTGAAAAAATTATGCAGGACAAACTTTTAAGTTTAATGTGCATTATTAACATTTTATCTTTCACTTTCTGAAGTCTAGGCAATCAACAAAAGAATAAGTCAAGCCCTGATTTGTAGCATTTTGACAATTTTTGAAGTGTAAATGCTCACTTTTAAATTTAACAATCTACTCTGTCACTGACTCCAACCTACCTGTATCCCAAGCCTACTATACCTGACCCTTCCACTATGCCTTCTGGGATTCTCTTATATTGTTAACAAACTGATCTTCATTCATATAAGGCCCTCCCTCGAGAAGTTACTTTTTTAAATTAAATTTCATTTTTTTTTCAGTCAGCAAAAATCTATCTTTTCTTCCTTTTACCCCACCGAATGGAGAATGAAAGAAAAAAAAAATCTTTGCCATAAACAAGTATAGTTAAGTGAAACAAATTCCTGAATTGGCCATGCTTTATGTGTGTGTGTGTGTGTTTGCACATATATGCCATCTTTCTCATTCTGCACTGAGGCACAGTCATCTCTCTATCAGGAGGTGAGTATATGTTGAATGAGTTGGTAATTACACTGATTAGAGTTCTAAAGTCTTTCAAAATTGTTTGTCTTTATCCTATTTTTGTCATTGTACAAATTATTCTCCTGGTTCTCTTCCTTTCACCCTTTATCCATTGTACAAGTCTTCCCAGGTTTCATTGCCTTCATCATTTCTCACAACACAATAGTATTCTATCGCATTCACATAACATAAATTGTTCAGCCATTCTCTAACGGGCATCCATTCAGACCCTCATTTCTTGCCACCTCAAAGAAAGCTATAAATATTGTATATCTTTAGCTAAGAGTTTATTTTGCTTAGGAACAATCTCCTCCCTTAAGCTACCTTCCCTCTAACTTCCCCTTCTCCCTTTTCCTTTCTCTCCCTTTTCTTCTGTTTTCCTGTTAAATGAAGTATATTTCTGTACCCAACTGAGTGTGGGTGTGGGTATGTATTTTCACTTTCTTTGACTAGTTCAGATGAAAGTGATGTTCAAGTGTTAGCCATTCCCTACCCTGCTCCTCCTTATTTGTATAGATTTCTACTTTTGAACCCTAATTAGGTAAGATAATTTCCCCTAACCTTCCTTCCTCTTTCCCCCTACCCCAGTTTATTCCTTTTCTTCCCACCCCACCCCCCCTTCCATTCTTCTCTTAAGATCATGAAGACATAACTGAACTATTTCCAGGACTTCTGTCTAATTAGACTTTCACGTCCCTTTGATAATGGATTTCAAATCATGTAAGCAGTTTATCTTTGTTTACCAGGGGTGGGGAACCTTTGGTCTTGAGGCCACATGTGACCTTCCAGATCCTGAAGTGCAGCCTTTTGACTGAATCCAAATTTTACAGAATAGATTTGTAGAAAATTAGGATTCAGTCAAAAGGTCACACTTCAGAATCTAGAAGGCCACATGTGGCCTCAAGGTCACAAGTTCCCCACTCCTGGTTTAGTGCCTTAATAATTATTCATTTATATGTGCTTTTTTTTCTGTTTCTCTTAACTCTTATGTTTAAACTATGAGTTATGTAGCTATGGTCTTTTCACAAGGAATTTTTGGAAGTCTTCTACTTCATTAAAAATCCATTTTCTACTCTATAAGATTATACTTACTTTTTCAAGATAATTTATTGTCAGTTGTAAGTCTTTTGGAATATTATATTCCAAGCTCTCTGCTCATTTATAATGGCTGCTAAATCATGTGTGATCCTGACTGTTGCTCCTTAGTAACTTAATTCTTTCCTTCTACTAACTGAAATTTTTTTTTCTTTGACCTAGAAATTGAGATCTGGCTATAATGTTCCTGGGAGTTTTCATTTTGGATTTTTTTTCTTCTAGAAGTGATTGATGTGGTTCTAAGAGATCTGGGTAATTCTTTGAAATGTGATGTCTAAGTTCTTTTTTTGGTCATGGTTTTCAGTCATTCAGGGTTTCTTAAATTTTTTCTCCTTGATCAATTTTCCAAATCAGTTTTTACTGTATTTTCTTCTATTTTTTAGTTTTTTTAACTTTGTTTTAATATTTCTTGCTTCTCACAGAATCATTAACTTCTATTTAGTTTATTCTAATTTTCAGAAAGTTTGTCAACTTGTCAAGGCTTGATTTCTTTTCTGCCAAGCTTTTAATTCCTTTTCCAATTCTTTCTTCCAGGCCTTTCATTTATTTTCAATTTTTTTTCCTCTAGTGCTCTCATTTATAAAAAAACATTTTAAATTCTTTAAAAACCCTTGCTTCATTTCTGCTAGGAATTCTAGTTGAATTTGTATCCAAAATGTGGTGTTTTTCTGGTTTGGTTTGGTTTTTCGAGGCTTTCCTTATAAATGTTTTAGAGTCATTCTCTTTTGGGTTTTTGTCTTGAGCATTACTGGTACCATAATAGCTTTTTATAGTAAGATTTATTTTTAGTTTGCTCATTCTTCTAGTCTACTTTCTGACTTCCAACCTTATGTGAGAGCCAGAATTTGTGCATTTCTAGAGGAAAGGTATGGGCTGGTAATGTTACTGCTTTCTTGGGGTATTGAGAATTGTTATTCAAGGCTCCTCCTTCTCTTCCCCCCTCTGCTGTCCATATACCATTACATGTGGCTGCTCTGCAATATAAAGGAATATAAATATAAATTTTTATCCATTACATTTTACAAGTTATCTTGGGGTAAGGGGCTAAATATTTTTTCTTCCTTATTTATTTATTACATCTTTTTAAAAATTGGGACAGTTAACTTTGTTGTCTCATGTAGTTTTCATTTATTATTTCTTGAAATATGGCTCTGAAAAACCAAACTATGTTAAAGCCCAATGTAATTCAAATACTTTTAAATCCGAATCACTCTGGCTTACACTGAGTGGTCAATATAGGTCCCAGCCTAAGCCTCACTTGTTCATTGTTTTAGTTTTGATGGCTCAGAGTGAGTGTAAATAGCAATTGTTTCTATTCTGGCCAACAATTCTGAGGTTCTTCCCCTCCCAGATTGATTCTTTCTGAAGGCAAATTAGGCCATCTTTTGCCTCAACTCTTGCCTAGTCTTTAATTACTGAATGGGTTTTGCCTCAGACAAACTGAGCCCTGGGAAAGTAAGAGCTTTAAAAAAAGATCAAGACCCCCCATTGTATCCAGGCCATTGCCAGTCATCTTGGCCTATGTCTTGCCACTGGACTCCAAAAGCTCTGGAGGAGAGAGTGAGGCTGACAACTTTACACAGCTCTGCCTTACTGAAATGCAATTCTCTGCAAGTCAAGACATCACTCTCCTGATGTCATTGGTCCTCTTCCACAAAGGACAGCAACAATTCCAGGCTCTTAGGAATAGTTCAGGTGGAGAATCTACAAACTTTCAGTGCTTCCAAAGTGGTCTGATCCGTGGCAAGTCTGATTACTGCCCCTCTGACATGAGCTCTACAAGTTCTTGACCGAGGTTTAGACTAAGCAACAGTAGGCTGCTGCTAGATGCACCCACTATCAGATACCTGTAAAGCTATGTTGGTTCAGAGTGACAGAACTCTAGGATCCTTTTGGTCTCATATTTCTTCCCTGCTAATTCTATGTCAGGCTTCTGACTTTGTCAGAAGCTGTAACTGAGACCTCTGTTTCTGAAATGGGTAATGTGCAACAGAATGGACAGTTGGCACCTATTTCTGAACTCTACACAGGTCTAGGCCCCTCTCTGCTGGATCTGGGACTCTTTCTTGCTCCAGTGCCCAGCCCAGACTCAGTGTCCACAGACATTTTTCTCAGTCTCCCTCTGCTGACATTGACTGGGAAAATGATTCATTGTGATTAATGATTTTCTATTTACTTTGCATATAACTCACATATATATTTACATGTTTGCCCCATTAGATTGTAAGCTCCTTGAGGATGTGGATTATCTTTCCCCTTCCTTTTGTATCCCCTACCTGGCACAGAGTTAGGTGGTTCATAAATGAACCCCTAAAAGGAAATGACCATGTCTTTGGGACATGGACCCCAAAAAGGAAAAAGTCCCAGGACTTTCCATGACCCAAGTCCCTGGCATTGTTATGGGAATCTGAAGATCTTCCCTGCCCCTAGGCCCTTTGCTAAAGTAGCTACGTGACTCTGAGAACCTCCCCAGGTTTGAAAGTATACTCTGTTCCCTAATAGGCTGAATGTGGTCACGTGGAGCCTGTGGCGCCAG
>CM053585.1:203682663-203723433 GCA_028646515.1 Pseudochirops corinnae | reverse complement strand
TTGTATTCTCTGAAGTTCAGGGTGCTGACTTTCCCCCCTGAACTAGGTAAATAATATTTTTGATTAAAGTAAGATTGTTAACCCATTTTGAGTTGCTTTCCTTTAGAAAAGCAGATCTAAGAACCTGTGCTAGTAGCCGCCCTAGGTATGCTAGGGTGCTTGCTGATACTGTCACACGGCTAGTAAGTGCTAAGTGTCCGAGGCCAAATTTGAACTCAAATCCTCCTGACTCCAGGGCTGGTGCTCTATTCACTGTGCCACTTAGCCACCCAGGATTGATTCTTAATGAGATAAGAAGACAATCAAATTGTTTTACATTTTAACCATATGTAACAAATTCTGAATCAGGATAAATATTTTTCTTTGCCTCCCACAAGCATTCCTTTAGATGAAGGTTCCAGGGATTTAACCAGGGATCCATTAACTTGTTTGCTTGTTTTAATATATTAATAACTAATTCAATGTAATTGGTTTCCTTTGTGCTCCTAGGTGTTTTATTTTATGCACTTAAGAGCATTATTCTGAGAAGTGGTCCATAGGCTTTCCTATACTATCAGAGGGTTCCATATCACAGAAAAGGTTAAGAACCCTGAGTGTAGGAGAACTTCTTCGACCTCAACATTACTTGGTGGCCTTTTCTGCCTTTAAATTTCTTCTTTATCAGTGAGCAGAAACATAGTATGCTGTGTAAATCTAGTGTGAAAATCTGACACACTTCTGCTATAGAAATTGTCAGTGAAGTTGTCTTGCTTACTTTGTCTTCTATTTCTTGCTGTAGAATTTAGGTAACAGCCCAAATTATTTCAAATTTCTAATTTTTTTTAAATTAACAAAAATCTAGTTTTTTTCCCTCCTACTTCCCCTCAATTGGAAAAAAACAAGAAAAACAAATTTGTAACAAATATGCACAGTCAAGCAAAAAAATTCCTTCATTGACGAGGTTCAAAATTATTTGTCTCATTCTGTACCCTGAGTCCCTCCCTTGTCTTTTAGGGTAGCATGGTTCCCCATGAGACCTACAAAATTGTTCTTTTATAGCAGTGCTTCTCAACCGTCCTAATGCCACGACTTTAAAACTCATATGTGGGTGTATCTGCATGTGGGCAGACCCACCTGGAAACGGATAGAGGAGTAGTGTCTCGGTTCCTAAGACCATTGGAAATATGTGTTTTCCGATGGTCTCAGGAGACCCCCAAAGGGGTCGCAACCCACAGGTTGAGAACTGCTGTTTTATAGAAAGCAAGTTATTATTCCTTTTTCTTTTTTTTTTTTGTTTTTTGGAGGGGGGAAGGCAGGGCAATTGGGGTTAAGTGACTTGCCCAAGGTCACACGGCTAGTAGGTGTTAAGTGTCTGAGGTCACATTTGAACTCAGGTCCTACTGACTCCAGGCCGGTGCTCTATTCACTGCTTCACCTAGCCTCCCTGAAAGCAAGTTATTATTAATTCATGTTATTGCTAGTTGTTATTTTTTAAGTGCAGCAAGAAAATACAAGGATTTTTTTTTTACTTAACAAAAAGAAGTTTTAAAAATTTTATATAATTCAGGTTAATGAATTTATTTCTTGTTTTGGTCAACTCTTGAAAAGATTCTGTGCAAGCTGTGGAGGACTTTGAGATACTGTCTTTTGTGTTTCCAAAGTGAGGAGTAAATGAACAACTCTTGCTAGTATTGAATTGCTACTATTGAGTTTGAATTTCATGCTGAAAACTCTAAAGTACCTATGTGAAACTTCACCCCCTGAACATTTCTTCTGATAACATTGTTAATGAAGAACCATGCACATAATAGACTTGACTGACATATGAATAAAGTACTTGGAGTGTTAGTCACCTTTAGAGAAGAGGCATAAATTCTTTAGATCCTAAGAGTACCATTTTCATGTCCTCTGACAGTAGCTCTGCATTGTCAGAGATACCCTAATCATTTTAAAGAGTTGTTATACCTTCATAAGCACACAGAGAAGAGTAATATATATGTAAATTCAAGGAATTCCCTGGGGTTCGCAGGATCACAGATGTAAAGCTATAAGCAACTTTAGAGGATACCTATCCAATTCCTCATCTTACAGCTGAGGAAACTGAGAGAAGTTAAGTGACTTCCTCAAGGTCAGACAGATAGTAAGTGGGAAAGCTGGGATTTTAATTTAGATCCTTTGACTCCAAGTAGAAGTGAGGAAAACACCCAACAAAGATCTAGCCTCTGTAACAAAACATAAAATATTTTCATTAAAAAATATCAAAAAAAATTTTTTTGATCAGACAAGCCATTTTGAATTCTGTTCAGTGTATGAGGAGTTTGATGTTTGTTTTGTAATAGGTTTCCAGCACTACTGGTGGCTTATTTCTTCTTGCACCTGTTATCCAGCATGGCAGGGTGATACTGTTTATTAAAGAATACTTAGAGTACTTTTTTCTTCTAACTTTCCCACTTCCACAGCCATTTTCTTTTCTTTTCTCACAAAAATATTTTGAAAGTGCTACTGTGAGACCCATTTCCCTTTTATAGAGAGATTTACTCATTACGCTAAAAAAAGATTAACGTGTTCAGTTTTCAATATTCCATCCCTGATTATGGGGAATATATGAATGTTGAATTTTTGCTTTTGAAATGATTGTATAAGACACTGCAAAGATAATATTTTTTAGAAATGGCCTAGATCACAGGTGTCAAATATACAGCCTGTGGGCTGCAAAAAGTGCAGACTGAACCAGATTAAAATATAATTAGGGAAGATTTAACAAATTAAGCAAAAATGCAGCCAAAAAAAGATAATGTTAATATTTCATTTTATAAGTCAATATGTGCTGGCAGTTATCCTTATATACAAATTGGTGACCCTGTTTATGTTTGAGTTTGACACCGCTGACCCAGATAATTTTTTTAAATTAAGAAGAAAAGACAAGTTGTTTCCATTGTTTTGACTGAAGTATTTAGATCAATTTGCTTAGCTCATAACTTAATTTCTCCATTTTATTTCTTGCTGCAAATATTAAGAGAGAAACTATGACTCATTTGACAACTTCATTAAATGAAGTGTATTAGATTTTAGGTTGAGAGAAATAACTGAGATTCGTTCTTGAAATACATATAGGCTAGGTCAGTTGCATTCATCTCTTAAGTAGGTTCAGGTTTGTCTCTGTTTGAAACCAGCTATGATGAATTTGAACCTGATGTGCCGTTGGAGGGCTGGAGGTTTCCAGAGTACCGGGGAGGCCTTCATACTGTCTAGAATGATTGTGGACTTTGAACGTGATTTAGTAGTTGGACTATACAGGGCCTGTTATAAAGTCAGCATTTAATAAGCCTAAGGTTAACAAGAGATCAACTGCAGAGCAAACATGCAGGGAAAGATGAAAAGAAATAGAAAGATTATGGAATAAGTGTGAAAAGTTGGGATTTAGTGGCAAAAGGGTCAAGCTTTAGGTAGTAGAAGGTAAGTACCCAATTAAGTGGATCAAAAAGATAAAAAGCTAGGTTTAAAAATGAGTGACAGATTTAAGTGGTTGAGTATTTGACTGGAGCTAAAAGATCATTTAAAAGAAGACTGAAAAATCAAATGGAACAAGAATAAAAGAACACCAAAATGAAAGTTGATTATTTAGAATACATTGTGTCTCCTTTTTTGTCCAGAATGATCTGTAAGAACTAAATGCCCTCTATTAAGAATTTGAATTATCTACAACTGAATGAAACCTGTGTCAATTCAATTCAGCATTTAGTAAGCGTTCAATCTGTGTAAAATGTCTGATACATACTAGGTGTATTACTGTGGGCAAATCATATAAATTATAGCTGTAGCTAATTTGCATCAGAGAAACTGATGCACTCCACACTTGGAGTTCCCCACACAGATGAAATCACAGGTCTCAATCAAAAAAATAAATGTGCAAGGCAGTGTCCTAGGTTCTAGGATAACAAAGACAAAAAAAGAAACATTCCCTGTCCTCAGGGAGCTTATGTTCTAGTTGGAGATACAAGTATATCGATAACTAAATGTAAGATAATTTGAATTTGAGGAGGGAAAGAGAAATAAGGGGAACAGGACGGGAATACACATTTACATAGTGTCTACCACGTGCCAGACCCTGTGCTGAGCACTGTACAAATATTATCTCATTTGATCCTTCAACAACCCTGTGAGGTAGGTACTCTTAATTATCCCCATTTTACAGGTGAGGAAACTGAGGCAAATAAAAGCCAAGTGACTTGTCTAGGGTGACACAATTACTGTCTTGAGGTCAGATTTGAACTCATTTATCTTGATTACGGGCCCTGTGCTCTGGGGGGCTTCTGGATATAAATATAACAAAGGAGCCTAAACTGAGCCTTGAAAGGGAAGATAAATATTTTGGGAAGTAGATATGGGAAGGGCCAGTATGAGGGACAGCTTAAATGAACACATAGAAAGAGGCGATGAAATGCTGATTTCTGGAAACTTCTAGTAATGTAGTATTTATTCTAAGCTAATAATCTAGTATGAAGTATTTGAAAGACAGTATTCTAAAATAAGACTGTTAAGGTAAGTTGGATCCAGATTGTGGAAGACCTCAAAGGCCAAACTGAAGAATTTGTATTTTGTCCTAGAAGCAATAGAGAGGCATTTAAAATATTTGTGTACAGGAAAATGGGGTAGTCATATCTGTGGCTCAGGAGGATTATTTTAGTAGTTGTGCAAAGTTTTTCCAACAATTGGCCACTTATGCTTGGCTTGAAATTAACTTTCCTAGCTTTCAGATTTCTGAAATGCAATTTTAAGGTAGTATAATGTATTTATTGTTCTTTTTTTGTTCTCTAACTGGCACATTACCTCATACCTTATAATTTTACTTTTTAATTTTAAATTCTCACTCTCATTTTTTTGAAAAAAGCAACAACAATAGAAAAATATTTTCATCACTTTTTTTTTACAGGACTTTTTTATTTTGGAAAAATAGAAGGAAATCATTTTGAATGGGTCAAACATCTTTGTTTGACCCAATTTATTTTTCTCACCTGTATGCCCTACTTTATTTCCCAAGTGATACTTAATTTTTAAAAATATGTTTTTTATAATCAGTTGGATAACTAAATATGGATCACTCAGTTGTTTCTTTTTTTAAAAAAAAAATTTAAAACCTTGAAAGTTACTCATTTTCATTGTAGGAGTTTTTAAAATTTCTGGCTTTCCTTGAAGTTATATTGTTAATTTAGCCCCTTAATTCTCTGTGATTTATCTTTACAAGCTAAAATAATCATTAAATAATGCCATCAGATTAGAATTATTGAATTCTATATTCTATAGAATATTGAAATAATGGAATTGTTTGCTTTGAAGATATCATAAGATTTTGACATTTCTGTGCTTAACAATAGTAATAATAATAGCTTTATATAGTATTTTCTCATTACAAAGTACTTTCTCACATATAATAACCTCATAACAACCCTGTGAGGAAGTTAGTGGCAGTGTTATTGCTCCCATTTTTAGACAGAGAAAATAAAACTCAGAGAATGTATCCCCTGCCCAGAGTTACATCACTAAGTGGTAGAGCCAGAACTTGAGTTGAGGCAACATTCAGGACTTTTTCTGCTCTACCCCTTGTACAGAGGAAAGAGCACCAGGTTTGGAGTCAGCGTCTGGATTTGTATCTCCACTCTGCCACCTAATCAACCTCTGAAATCTTGATAATTGGTCATATCCTATATCCTTATGTAATTTTTGTGAGGTCCTTAATAATGTGATATTAATATGGCTTATATTAATGTAGCATTGTGGGGTTATAAATTGCTTTCACATATATCCTCATTTAATCTTCATTCAACATAACCCTATGAGGTAAGGTTGCATAAGCTGATTTATTCCTATCTTTGTGGCTGCTCCCCACTGGCAACTTGTGATTCCCATCTCCTTCCATATATGTGTTGTCTCCTATTAGAATGTAAGCCCCTTGAACACAAGGACTATCTCACTTTCAAATGTATCTTGCCAGTGCTTAATACAATGCCTGGCACAATGCTTGTAATAAAGGCTTTAATAACAAATATTTAATAAAGACTTTTTCATTGATTTTACAGATGAAGAAAGCATAAGCAAACGATAACATTTATAAATACCATGGTGAATCAGTAATGGAATTAATATTTGGCCCCATTATCAGTAATTCAGAAAGCTTTCATTAAGCACCTCCTCTTTTACCAGGCTCTTGGGATATAAAGAAGAAAGTAGCATTTGAATTGAGCTTTGAATGGTGCCAGGGATTCCAGAAAGGCAAAGAGCAGAGAGAGCTTTCCAGGCAGCCTTTGCAAAGGAGGAGAAAAATGGAATGCCATGTCCAGGAAATAGCACATCAGCCAGTTTGGCTATTTGAGGGGAAATAAGTGATGTGTAATCTGCCTAGAAATGTGGGCTGGAGCCAGATCATGAAGGATTTATCCTACAGGCAGTGAAGAACTGTTGAAGTTTCTTGAGCACAGGATACATTTTGAATAAAGAAGGAAGACACCAGGTACAGTAATCCAGTTGAAATTCAATAAGGATTTGGACTAGGAAGGCTGTGGTGTGAGTAGAGAGGAAGGGAATAACTCTTCATTAAGGGCCTACTCTTCATTAAGGGCCTACTAAGTGCCAGGCACTGTGCTGGCTTTATAAATATTATTTCCTTTGATTCTGAAAATAACCTTGTGAGGTAGGTGCTATTATTATCTCTATTTTACGGTTGAGTAAGCTGAGGCAGAGTGACTTGCCCAGGGTCACACAGCTTGTCTGAGACCAGATTTGAACTTGTCTTTCTAACTCCAGGCCCCAGTTCCGTAATTATCTGCCTCTAAGAGATGTTTTTGAGATAATATCTAAAATACCTCCCCACTAGACCAGGGAGGGACTTGCCAGCCCATATGCTTTTCTATAACTTAGAAATTAATACTTCCTACTGCTGGGATGATTGACATTAAAAGATATTGACTTTTATACTTTGAATGAAAGCCTCATGTTAATTTTGCCTTTGAGTTAGGATTTCATAAGACCAGTGTTTGACATCTTGCTTGAAAAAAACAAACAAACCAAAACCTATTGATATTCTCTACTCTCAATATTATTGATCCTCTCTAACTAGTTCTAGAAGATTGAATCTTGAGGTACTTTTCCATGTTCTTCTTTCTTAAAAGTTCTTTATTAAAATTATTGCTAGAATTTGGTTTACATGAACAAAAAGGAACTCAAAGAAAAATGTAAATTGAAAGCATTGGGAAATTTGGGCTGCCAGGTTTACCAAAATGTTAAGAGAATAGTCAGAGCCAAGGAACTTTGGCAAGGGATTAAAGATTTTATATGATTTAACTATGACATATTAAATAGAACAACTTGGTTTCCAAGTTAAAAGTTTATGTTACTTACATTTATATTACTTAACAGTTGTGCTGGATCTTCCGGTAGATCTCAGCTTTACTCAGTAAATATTTTTTTTTCCAGTAGTTAAAAATAGGAACCGGATGTGTTATTTTATTGGTATAGTTTTACACCTTACTCTCTCTTACTTTCAAAGGTGTATTCTTATCCCATACTCTTCAGCCAGTGATTCTGGCCTCCTTGCTGTTCCTTAAATAAGATACTCCATCTCTTGACTCTAGACATTTTGACTAGCTGTTCAGTATGCCTGGAATTCTCTTCCTCTCATTTCTATCTTCCTGACTTCCTTCAAGTCCTAGCTAAATCTTACTTCCAACAAGAACCCTTTCCTGATCCTCCTTAGTACTAATGCCTTCCTTCTGTTTCTTATCTTGTTTATACCTTTATCTTGTATATACCTTGTTTGTACATGATTATTTGCATGTTGTCTCACTCATTTGATTGTGAGCTCCTTGAGAGCAGGGACTGATGTTTTGGGGTTTTGGGGTTTTTTTTGCCTTTCATCATACCCCTGGGACTTAGCACAGTTTCTGGAACATACTAGACGCTTAATAAATGCTTGTTGCCAGTTATATAGAAATACATTTTCTGCTTCCTGTTGCAGAATTTAGGAAACAAGTCTAAATTGTTTCAAATTTCTAATTCTAATAATATGTGGCAGGGAGTAAAGTATAAGAAGAGTAGAAAGGTAGGAGATGGCTAGATTATGAAGGGCTTTAAACAACAAACAGGATTTTGTGCATGATCCTAAAGGCAATAAGAAGCCATTGGAGTAAAGGAATAAATTGTGCTTCCATCACTTTGGTGGATGAATGATCAATTGGATAAGTAATAATGGATTGGAGTGGGAAGAGACTTGAGGCAAGCAGGTCCACAACGGGCTATTGCAGTAGTCTAGGCATAAAGTAATGAGGGCCTGCATCAGAATAGTGGCAATGGCAGAGGAGAGAAGATATTTGAAAACATACTTTAAAAATGTTGCAAAAGTGAAATCAACTGTCTTTTGCAACAGATTGGATATGGAGGCTGAGAAATAGTGAGAAGTTCAGCATGACTCCTTTATTGTAACCCTGAGAGACTGGGAGAGGATGGTGTTGCATTAAAAAGTAATAGGGAAATGGGTGGGTGTGTGGGGCAGCAGCAGCAGCATAGGAGGAAAGCTAATAGGTTCTGTTTTGGACATGTTGAGTTTTAAGATGTTTACTGGACATCTATATAGAGACATCTAAAAGACAGCAAAAGAGATGAGATTTGAGGTCAGCAGAGAGGTTAGGAAAGAGGTAGATTTAAGAATCATCAGCATAGAAATGGTAATAAAATCCATGGGAGTTGATGAGATCACCAAGTGAAGTAGTACAGAGGGAGAAGAAAAGAGGGGCCAGGGAAGAACTCCCTGGAACACATACAGTTAGAGGGTGTGATCTGGAAGAGGATTCAACAAAAGAAAGTGAGAAAAATGGTCTGATAGGTAGGAGGAGGACCAGGAGAGAGTAGTATACCAAAAACTTAGAATGAAGAGAGTATCAAGGAAAAGAGGATAGTGTCAAAGACTACAGAGAAGAAAAGGAAAATAAGAATTGGAGGGATGGGAAGCCATTGGATTTGGCAATAAAGAGATCATTAGTAACTTTGGAGAGAGTAGTCTTGGTGGAATGATGAGGTTAGAAGACACTACAAGGGCTTAAGAAAATGAGAGGAGAGGAAGTGGAGGCGTCTGTTGTAGATGATCTTTTCAAGAAGTTTGGCTCCAAAGGGCAGAATAGATATAGGATGATAGATAGTAGAGATGAAAACCCAGGTGGGGGTTTTTGAGAATAGGGGGATCATGGACATGATTGTAGTCAGTAGGGAAGAAGCCAGTAGACAAAGAATGTGAAAAATAAGTGATAGAGTAGGGATGCCGGAGGGGACAGTCTGTTGAAGGAGACCGGATGGAATGGGATCACTCGTTCAAATAGAGGGTTTAACCTTGGTATGCCATTGTACTGAACTTTTTATCAGCTTAATGACCAAACAGGATTCTAAAGGATTAATATGAGAGAATGTATTAATGAAACAAAAAATTTTTTGGACATGGACAATGTATAAATTTGTTTTGATCAACTATATGTTTGTTATGGGTTTTGTTTTTCTTGTGTTCTCGACTTTGCTGGAGTGGGAATGGAGATGGGGGGAGTGGAGACACAAGGCAGATCTTGGCTAATAAACATGAGTAAATTTTTTATATATTTTTTAAATGCTTGTTGACTGACTGGTATAGAGAATTTCAGGATAAGAGCACTTCCTCCATCAATCAAAGTCAACACTTTCTATACACCTCATCATCAGTTGCATATGGCAAGGAGAAGTTATGTGACTTGCTGAAGGTTAGACTTCTAGTATATGTTGGATTTGAACTCAGATCTTCCTGGCTCCAAGACCAGCTTTTTTTACACTATGCCTTGTAATTTGCAGGTTCTTTTGCCCAGAAATTGTTTACCAAAATTTTCTTATGCTTTTTAAGTAATTTTATATTTAGAAAGAGCAGGCTTTTTAATGTGAACAAGATTCTGGTGTAAATAGCTATAGCAGGGTTAAATGAAGTTATATCTAGATGCATTTATCTATCTATATATGTATATCAAAGCACTTTGAAGATCATAAAGTACTTTATAAATATGAAATAGTAATAAGTCATATGAGTTATATTGCATTACAAGGAACAGAAGTCTTTCTCATTGTTAAAGCTAGAATCTTTTTGGCATGTCTTGCTGAATATCTTGTCATGGTTAGTATTATTCTTTGAGTTGGAACAATTGATGCTGCTGGGTAGCATGTAGGAACTTATTTATGCCACGTGTTGTTTCAGATCTGCTATTATAGATGCAAATTTGAAATAGGAAACCAAATGGGAAACTTATTTGCACAAAACAATTATCTGTGACACTAAGGTTTAATATCTTTTGAATGATTTAGTATTACAAACAAAAAAGGAATTTTTTGGAACCTGTATTAGTAGCATAAATAAGACATGAATCGGGGCTTCCATTTAATAAAGGTCATAAATTAAAAGAAGGATATAATCTGAAAAACTAACAATTAAACTTTCTAGCACCTTTCTTGCAACAGGTTTGGAGAACTTCTTGTGTATTTTGTCTTGTTTTGGTTGCTCATGATATTTTCATTTTATTCTCTTTATTCCTCTCTTTCCAGCAGGCATTTCCTCTCATTCTTGGATATCCCCAAAGAAGCAATGCTCCACACTTTTAATTGTCTGCCATTACTATTTTTTTCTTGTCAGCAGGTTCCCTCTATTCTTATTCTCCATTCTTTCTCTCTAAAACTGATTTATATTGAAACTGAAATCCTTCAGACCAGCCTTCTTCCAGAAGTTATCCAAATATTTTGACTCATTATTTTTCATGTCTTCCCTTATCAGCCTTATTTGTATCACTTCTCTGGATACTACTCTTTATAGTGCGCAAGAAAGGACTCTCTCTTAAAAATTATTTTCTTTTTTGATTTGGACTCCCCTTGCACAAAGTTGTCCTGACCAAAATCATTTTGCACTAACATCATGCATACATTATAACCAAAAGCCCACAGTAAATTTATTAAGCTGGTTCCCCATTTGTAAGAAACTTCCTATGGAACTAATTGCTTCACCTTAAAACATCATGTTTTCCTGGAATTAATTAAGGTGTTAGACAAGATACGCTGGTACTTTTTATGGGGTATAAATGTTAACTAATCTTATTTTCCTTCTAATTTTCACCCAGTATTTGATTTTCTTTGCCTCAGCTACCTCCTGAAATTGTGTCACCTAACCTAAGGGTTCTTAACCTGGGATCCATAAAACACCTAAGGTGTTTGTGGATAGATTTTAAGGGGGTCTGTGATCTTCTGTGAGGAAAAATTATGTCATCTTTATTTCAATACAAATTTGTTTCCTTTATAATCCTATGTATTTTATGTTATGCATTTTAAAACTTTATTCTGAGAAGGGGGGATGAGGTCCATGGTCTTCTCCAGATTGTGAAAGGGGGGACAAAAAGTTAAGAACCCCTGATCCTAACCTTACTTGTCTCCCTAGTTCCTGGCAGCCATCTCATTTTCTATCCATAAGCCTTGGCAATCTCTTCATCTTTTATAGATGGAGAAATAGAAGCATAGCAAAGTGTTTCACAGTATTCAAGCCAGAGTCAGTCCCACGTCTGCTCATGGACACCTGCCTCATTCTTTACCTTATTGTTCTAAATGTAGCTTCCTCTCTCATTCCCTCATGCTTTTAGTTTTTGCAGTAACATGTAGACGTCTTGTGATCTTCAGTCAGCAGGCTAGGATAGGATGCCACTTATGTCCTACTTTCCACTATTAAACCAGAAAGTTTGATTTGATTTATTTTTAATTCCAGTTCCTGGCAGTTTAGAATTTTTTGAATTGCTTCAGATATACCTAATAAGATACAATTAAACTGGCTATTAAGTTATGCCCAAACTGTTATTTGGTAGGACACCCTTATTCTGGCAACGAAGACATTTATCTTTGGTCTTCTTAAATGTGTCTTATTTTCCTTATACTTTTCAAAATCTGTTTTCTAATAGTGTTTTTAATCTCACAGATGCCGACTTGACAGTGACAGAACCCAGCAGCTCTGATAGCCGGGGAGAGAGAGCTGACCTTTATGCAAATGCTGATGAGGCCCTCCTTGGAGGAGAAGCTAGCTACCTGTCTCAGCCCCTCACCCCTGAGAAAGAAGATGCACTGCATCAGGCTACAGCTGTTGCTAATTTACGGGCGGCTCTCATGAGTAAGAACAGCTTGCTGTCTCTCAAAGCAGATATGCTAGGAGATGATAGCTCTCTGCTGTTTGAATACTTGCCCAAAGGCACACATTCATTATCTCGTAAGTTTATATATATATATTTATTTTTCCTATTCTGCTGTTTTTTTTTTTAAAAAGCTATATTGAAAGTCTCATGGGAGATAAGGCAGTAATTTGAACCACATTGTATTTAATAAGTTCAGTATGCTGTTTGAGAGTAAACACTCTTGTGTTTCTTCTAAGGTAAAAATTAAGTTGCTAATTGGTCCGTATGTTTAGATGTTGGGTTTTTAAAATAATATCACAGGAGAAAGCTTATCTGTTGAAAACTTAAGGAGAAAACTGTATCTTAATTTTTAAAGGAAAGAGTTCAGCTGATATTCCACTCAGTAATCATTACTAAGAAGGTCATTAGTTGTTGTAGACTAATTATTTTGAAATTTAGTAATATTTAAAATACGTCAAACACAGGTTTAAAGGCTCCTGTCAAACTTTATCCAAAATTTGGTTAGACATAAAAATGTAACAAATTACCTTGGAAAACTTTATCATTCTAGGAAGTTTAGAGAAACTATATTGGATATAATAGAATATAAATTCTAAAAGGTTTTGTGCTCCCTCTGCTGGCTCTCTGTTGCTTCCAAATTGTTCAGATTCTACTGCAGTATAAGAGAATGATTGAAAAGCAGTTTTAAAATAGAGCTAATGAAGAAGTGCTAAGTATTTATATCTGCTTTTATTTCAACAGAGAATACTGGTTACAAATGAGTTATGTAAGAGATTTTTTTCAGTTGACTTAACTTAGATGTGTTAAATTGAATTCTGTATGTACAGAAAAATTAATAAACTACTCTGAGAAATTATGAGAATTAAGGACAATATTACTTTATTGAGTAACTGATGCTATTAGGGGGGTTTCTTCTGTGGTTTTATTTCTATCTAGTGGTTTGCCTATTCTAAAGCAGATACTCTCCTCTCATGGTATTTGTTGAGAGATCCAAGTTAAGACCATTAAGATTATGGTCATTGAATTGTACCACACTTTCTTTCACAAGACTTGACTCACTTTGGGATAACTAATTCCTTCCTTGATGTGATGTTCTTAAAGCATTAAATTGGTAGAATGATACAGCTGTGTCTGACTAAGCTTGTTCAGTCTACTTTCTCCAATGTAAGATTTCTCTAAAGGTTTTTTATGACATCATGTATAAAATAACTTTTAAAAATGGCATCACTCAAAAAAAAAATGAAATCATCACTGTCTCATATGCTTTTTCACATTTGAGTGATGAGTGTTAAGTTGTTACATGGCAAGTAGGGGTATGAGAGAAAATCTGGTTTATTAATATGTCTAATTGTTTATTACATGGGAAAAGAGGACTTTGATTAAATGTGTTCAGTGCTAAGGGAAGTAAGAGAGCAGAATATGTTATTGTTTGATTTGTAAAGACTGCTTGAATCATCTTAAGTATATCTGATATGCTTGCCTCTGCTCAGAATATAAGGAAGGGGAGATGCCTGAAGTCTCAACCATCTCTCTATACTTTTCAAAATAAAGGTAACTTTCCAACTTTATTTTATGAATAAAACTTTATGACACTTATGAATACTATGATTTAGTTTTTTTCTACTAGAATAATGGAGATTGAAGAGGAGGTTACCAATGATTTTTACCCTGAGGATTCTAATAATGTATCTGGATTTTAAATCTCTCTCACTAATTTTTAGTTGGGGGATATTAAAGAAAATGTAATTCTTTTGAATAAAGAATTGGAAAGGCATCTTGTATATTTTCTTTCCTAGTGTATTTTATCATTAAGATTTCTGCAGTATGTTTGTTATTATCAGTGTTTGGAGGATTCTGGATATTAGCAGTGATATAAAAAAAAAAAAGGTAGATGGAAAGTATTCCAAGCATATGGAATCCCTAAAAAGGTAGAAACTAAGGAATCTTACAAATAGAGCCATTTTAGGCTTGATATAAGCAAAATTTCTTAACTGAAGTGGAATGGATTGCCTCAGATAATGGTGGCTTCCCTCGCACTGGAGGTCTACATACAAAGCCTGGAAAGAGATATTATAGAGGAGACCCCTATACCAGCATGATTTGGATTAGATAACTCCTGAATCCCTTTCACCACTAAGAGCCTTTAAATTGGAGAACGTTTGGGGATTTTTTGTTTGGTTGGTTTTTGGTTTGTTTGTTTAACAAGTGGAGAAGATAAGACATATTGGAAAATGACAGGGAAGTTAAATGATATGAGAGAGTTTTCCTGAAATGAAATCAAATTACCTTGATCACTAGAGATAGCCCTAATTAATCACACCAAACAGATCATTTTTCCACTTAGTAAAAATAATGATTTTCTTCAATGTTATTTCTCTACAAATTTTTAATGACATTTGATTTAAGAACCTAGTTGTATTTGATTTAAGACCACAATTTACATTATTGTCTTTTAGACTCATCTGTATGTTTTAAATGTTCTTAAGTCTTAAATACATGTATCTTTCCTATTTTCCTCAATAGATCTTAAGTTACTTAAGAAGTTGACTTTTATGTGTCCTCCATTGTGCTTAGTGTAGGGCCTTGCAGAAAATGTGCATTCAAACAATACTGATCAACTCTGCCTTCTTCATTCTTTTGGAAAGCTGGAGTGTATGGATAGATTTATATATTTGACTGACTAAATTAAAGCATAAAGGTCTCAAACTAATGATCAGTTTTTTAAAGTTTGGAACTTAGAATACATATTTGCATAATACTGTGTTATAACTAGCAGTTAGATTCTCAGGCTAACCTGTGAAAATCTAATTAGCCCATAATGTCATCTTTGATACTAAGAGTATTGTCCTAAATCCTAAATTTTGAGTCCACAGATCAGAGAACTGTTTTAGCATAGAAGGAAAAGAGGTTTCCTTTTCAAAATTTATTTAATTTTAACATTTTTTTATTATTTCGAGTTCCAAATTCTCTTCCTCCTGTCTGTTCCCCACCCACTGAGAAGGCAAGCAATTTTTCAGTTATACATGTGAAATTATATAAGACATATTTTTCATATTAGCCATATCATAAAGAGTAAGAAAAATAAAGAAAGTGAGAAAATTATACTTCAGTTGGCACTCAGAGTTCAGCTGTTCTCACTCTGGAGGTTGATAGCATTTTTCATCATGATTCCTTCAGAATTGACTTAGATCATTGTATTGATCAGAGTAGCTAAGCCTTTCACAATTGATCATCTCATCATTACAATATTGTTATTACTGGGCACAATGATATCCTGGTTCTGTTCACTTCACTTTACGTCAGTTCATATAGGTCTTTCTATGTTTTTCTGAAGCCATTCCCCTCTTCATTTCTTATAGCAGAATAGTGTTTCATCACTATCATATACCACAGCTTGTCTTGTCATTCCCCAATTGAGGACATCCCCATAATTTCCAATTCTTTGCCACCACAAAAAGAGCTGCTATAAATAAATGAATGAATGAATGAATAGATAAATAAATAACATTTTTCTTTTGCTTTGATTTCTTTGGGGTACAGATCTAGTAGTGGTATTGCTGGGTCAAAGGGTTATACACAGTTTTCTAGCCCTTTGGATATGTTTCCAAATTGTTCTCTAGAGTGGTTAGACCAGTTCACAACTCCATTAGTTCATAACTTCATTAGTGTGCCCATTTTTCCCTCATCCCCTCCAGCATTTGGCATTTCTTATAGGTCAGAAGTGGTACCTCAGAATTGTTTTAATTTGTATTTCTCTAATCAATAATGTTTTAGAGCATTTTTAATATGGCTTTAGATAACTTTGATTTTTTCTTGTGAAAACCACTTGTTCATATCCTTTGACCATTTATCACTTGGAGAATGGTTCTTATTTTTGTAATTTGACTCAGTTCTCTATGTTTTGAGAAAATAAGGCCTTTAGCAGAGAAACTTAATAGAAAAATTTTTATATTACTTTGGTACCTTTTAGCAAAATGTAATTTCTCTGGTTATCTGAAAAAAAAAAAAAAGATTTTCTTTACCTTTTTTTGATCTGGGAAGGTCGTAAATAAAATTCGTCTTTGGCTTCAGCCCACCAGCCTTTTTGTATGTCCCACTTCTTTTACCTAATGCCCTCTTCCCTTGGTACTCAGTGCCCTCATGTTGCTGAAAGCAGTACCTGCTAACACAGTGGTTCTCAACCTTCCTAATGCCACGACCCTTTAATACAGTTCCTCATGTTGTGGTGACCCCCCCCAACCATAAAATTATTTTCGTTACTATTTCCTAACTGTAATTTTGCTATTGTTATGAATTGTAATGTAAATATCTGATATGCAGGATATATTTAAATTGAACATAACCCACAGGTTGAGAACCACTGTGACTGGCACCTATTTTATCCTCAAAAATGCATCATCTTCCAAAATTATTAGGTTTCTTCTCCCCCAAAATTTCCAATCTTGTGAATAACTAATTTCATCTAAGTATCTCGAAAAAAGAAGTCTGATAAAATTATTATACATATATAAATGACTGATAGTGCTATAACTTTCCAGAGTTACTTGCATTTTCCAAGATGAATGTTAACCCAAAAGAATATTTAATTAATAGGATTTTACAGAATCTAACAAAATGAAATTTAAAAAAATTCAGGCAATATACAGAGTGAAACAGTTGGAGGTAGGGGAGCCACACAAATATGCAGTACAGTTCTGCCTGAGTTTGCCTTTATCAGTCCCTTTAAATTCTTCTTATAATTTCTTTTCATTCTCTACTTCTTTACTTCTGTATGTACTTCTATATACTCTACTTCTAAAAATCCAAGTTTTTTCTTCGTAACAGTTCTAGGTGTGTGTGTGTGTGTGTGTGTGTGTGTGTGTGTGTGTGTGTGTGTGTGTGTGTGTGTGTGTATGTGTGTGTGTGTCCATCCGTGTGTCCATCCAAAGGCCATATATTTTATTAAAACAAATTTATTTATTTGTAAAGCTTATTTGTAAATCAGAGACTACTGTCTGTAATTTATAACATTTTGGGGGAGACATTCTTATTAAACATATTATTATCCTTTGAAAATACACTTCCCCAAATGATCCTAAATAAAGAGGGTATGATCAAATTTAAAGGTAGAGTTAAAAAGCAAGGGACTCAGCTGCCTTTTTTTTTTCCCCAGAAAGCACTGATAGTACAGAAATATTTTCAGGGATGTTTATGTAATTTTCTATAAAGCAAACTATAATAAACTAATAGAGTTTTTTTACATCTTTTAGCTTTCATTTAAATAGCCCTTGACTGGTCATTCCTTCCTTCTTGTCTTCATTTTTTTTTTTTTTTCATTCTCAGCATTAGAAGGGACCTAAGAAAGGCCATGGAGCCCAACCTATATGTGAATAGGAAGAACTTGCTTCTGCATTCATAACAAGTTGTTATCCAGCCTTTGCTTGATGACTCTACTGAGGAGGTCACTTCCTTCATAGGCAACCCATTCTACTTCGGGATACTTCTAGTTGTTAGGACACTTTTATTTACATAGAATGAAAATCATTCCTTTCTGTAACTTGTGCTTATTGCTCTTGATTCTACCCTTTGTAGGTAAATTGGAGAAAGCTTCTCTTTCTTCAATGTGAATACTTTAAGACCGCTATCACCCCTGAATCTTCTATTCTTCAGGTTAAACATTCCTCAATTAATTCTCATCTCAAATGGTTTCAAGTCACCCACCTTGTTTGTTCTTCCTTTGAGCATAATCTAGATTTTTTATGTCCTTCCAAAAATTTGACTTCCAGAATTGAAAATGGAAAATAGGATTCCATATAGGTCTAGAGTACAGATAAACTATCACTTCTCTTATTCTGGACAGCATGTTTCAATTGATGTAGCCTGAGATAAAATTGGAGGGTTTTTTGATTTGATTTTTGATTGTTGCGCTGCTAACACATATTAAATTTATCGTCCATCAGAACTTTTAGATTAATTTGGTATTTCTATGATAGCAACAGTAATAAGTTAGCTGTCTTCCTCATCTGCTATTTGTGCAGCTGCTTTTTTTCAACCCATATTATCACTTTATTTTTATATCTCTCTTTACTACAAGAGGCCAAACTGTGGCTCCTTGATGATAACTTTGCTGAGAAAAGAGGAAGTAAAGAAAAAGATTTTTTTTTCTTGGAAATAATAGAAAATTTGAAAGAAAAATTCTTTAATTGTGCCATGTAGCTTTTAGGTCTACTTTATCTAGCAGCATCAGTGTTACAAGAGCTGATATACAATATATATTAGACTAATAGTTGTATGTTTCTCTTAGCCTTTTTTTCCTAATGGATTTTAAGCCTGGGAGAACAGAACTTAGTGAGCTACAGTTAAAACTTATTATTAGATTATTTCATTTTTGTCTCTCTTCCTTCATACCTATCCAAGATGCATTTGGGAGTGGGAGAGTGGAAATTAAAAGAAAACATAAAGCTTTCTGTGCTATCTGATCCAGAACCAAAAGTTCTGGCTCTGCATAGATTAGGATCAGTCTGGAAAGTGTTTCATAAATCACTTCTTGGGTTGTGTTATCACTGTCCTAGAGTCTTCTCTAAGAACATTAGAATTTGACTCATTTTATCCCCTTCCAGAGGATTCATCCTAGGAACATAAAAATATAGCTTGTGGCTAGGTTCATACAGAAAAAATCAAAGAGCTCTCAGTTTCTTTGCAAGCACTCCAGTTAACAATACATTGACTATAGAATAGATTTTATTTAACATAACTTTTTTAAAAACTTGTACAAAAATTGAGAAAGGCCTTATACCCAAGCCCATAACCAGTCAAGACAATTTTCCCTCCCTCTCTATTGGACTTTCAATTTTCCCTAAGAAACCACTCTGTGATTGACTGCTCCCCCCCAAAAATAAAAGAGGGCATGCACTTGAGGTTACTAAAAAGTCAATTTCTCTCCTACTTCCACCGGAGGTCTAGCACTATACCCATGCTTAGGCTTTCTCATTAGGAGAAGTAACTGAGGATCACTAGAGAATCAAGCCCTTTTCCCCAGTCTACATGAATTACAAAACTCATAGTAGGAAAGGAAGGCAAGATTTTGGATCACTGCTCCTCAGCCCTACCTCTTACTTAGTCATAGAACCTCCCTCCACCTCCTCCATTTATTTTAGCAACTTGTCATTGTCCAGCAACACCGTCTTCTCTACATGAAGCTTGTTTCAGGAATTCTTCCACTTTTCTAGAACTTCCACTGCCATCTGTGTGGCTCTGTGGTTCCTGAGAGGGGCTGCACAGACACACAGGCTTCCTTCTAGGGAACGAGGCCTAGTTTTTTAATCCTTTCTCTTTTCTCTCTTTTAAAGTCTTAAGTCCAAGAATGTGTCTCAGAGCTCTGACTACAACTCAGTTGATAATATTCAAATGAAACATTATCACAGACCTCATCTCAAATATAGTTTTGTTAACCTTGACCAGTAGCTCCTGGACATACTCTACGTGGGGAGGAAAAAAACACCACCCTAATCTGTATTTTTAGAGTGTTTGGAAATGTTTTCAAGAAAGGGTAGAGTAGAGCAATAATAATAGGTAGCCCCTGATACAGAATTAATAAAATGGGAGGGCATAACTTTTACTTTCAGCATATGGAGATATAATTGATTATAAGTTATCATTATCAGTTAAAATGATATTGAGTTTGACCTTGAAAATGTAGCAGTGTCTTGGAGCCACAGGTGAGAGTTGAGTGCCAGGTAGACACCAAAGGTAAATGAGCACCCCTGAAAAGGGTTTAGCAAACCCTCTCCCCAGAGGTGCTCCCTGAACATCTGTACCCCAAATTTTTGTGTGTTTAGTTATTAGTTGTTGACGGCTATTTTCATTCAGACTTTTTGTTTAGGGAAAAGGCAAACAACAAAATACCATGAGATAATTAGATGTGGAATAAGTGTGATATAAACTGGTTCTTATCAGTAGACATTGGCTTTAGTTCCAGGTCTACCATTCACTCATTGGGATCTCTGGCAAGTCACTTCACCTTTTACACTTTGGTTTCCTCATCTAAAAAAAAATAAGAGCTTGGGATAGTTAGTCTCTAAAGTCCCTTGTAGTACCAAAGTTCTGTGATTATGATTTTTTAAAAATTTCTATTTATCTGCTCCTCCCACTAACCTCCTTCCTCCAGTGGAGCAAATTTTTTAAATTTGAAAAACAAATCCTTCAGTTCCTTTCAACATAGTCTGGCAAAACAAATTCCCACATTAGCCATGTCAGAAAATACATGTCTTTTTCTGCATTTGAAGTTGAGAGATGAGTGGTATGTTTCATTTTCATTCTTTTGGATTCATTTTGTCAGTGTGTTAATTAGAGATAAACAAACTATTTCAAAGTTGCTTTTCTCTATATTTATATAATGTTATCATATAAATTGTTCTCCTAGATCTGTTCACCTCACTACTTTATCAGTTCATGAAAGTCTTCCCATTTTCCTTTGACTTTGTCCATTTCATCATTTCTTATGGCATAATAAGAATCCATTAGATTCTTGTATCACAACATATTTAGCCATTCCCTAAGTCTCAATTTTTGGTTACAATGAAAAGTGCTGCTGTAAATATTTTTGTCCATAGATTCTTCTCCTCTTTCTTTGATGTCCTTGGGGGTGTGGGCCTGGTAGGGGTATCCTGGGCAAAGGGTTTATGCATAGTTTGGTAACCCTAGTTCCAGATTGCTTTCTAAACTGGGATTCTGAATCTAATAAAATTCATTAACTCCTTTTTATTCTTTTGACTTACCAACCATGTCTTGGTCTTCCTGTTTTTATAATTTGAGTCCTCCATTTATTTTCTGAAAAGGATTTATCTTAATACTTTCAGTGAGTTTTAGTAGTTGGCAGTCTGCTTTGCAAGCTAAACTATGAGCAATAAACTTTAATTTCAAAGTAGTCTAGGCACATACAAGATAGTTTGCATAATGTGTCGGTCCCCTTTGTCTCATGTGTTGTATACCTGTAATAGAAGGATTTTTAGAAATTGACAGTGAAATTGGTTTTTGGTTGTTTTTTTTTGCTTTTTGGAGGGGGGAAGGCAGGGCAATTGGGGTTAAGTGACCTGCCCAAGGTCACATGGCTAGTAAGTGTTAAGTGTCTGAGGCCGGATATGAACTGAGGTCCTCTTGACTCCAGGGCTGGTGCTCTGTTCACTGTGCCACCTAGCTGCCTCTTTTTTTGGGGGGGGAGGAGTTAATTGCATTTTCCAAAGTGTGACATTATGGGTTTTATGGTTGCTTTTATGGTTGGATTGCCAGAAGCCTTTCCTTTGGTGTGTTGAGAATACAATACTATTCTTTGATTCTTGGCACATCTGAGTTTGGCGTTTGCTTTTTAAAAGCTTTGTCATCTTAGCTATTAATACAGTTTACATGTTAGCAGTTTAATTGAAGTATTCTGTGAAAAAGCATCATGAGAATTTTTTTCCTTCAGGCTTAACATTAAATATTTTGCTTCTAGAGGTTTTGCTATGAATTTAAGTAATGTTCATTTAAAGTTGGAAATGTTTTAAGTAAATCTACTTTCTTCAGGTTATTGAATTTTAATGTATATTTTCATATGCAGAATCAGCATGGAATTGTGAATAGAGATCCACTCTTGGAGTTAAAAATGACCTTTGAGTCTTGCCTCTGACACAGCCTCTCTGTGTAATCTTGGGAAAATTACTTCACCTCTCAGTGATCCCAGACAGCGCTTTAAGACTTTAAGTTAATTTTGGAACTCAAAATTTTATAAAAGTTATAAAACACTTAAAAGGTGTTTTAAGTTGAAAAACAGCTGCTGATTTGCACTAATGACAGAGATTTCTTCACCAAGAATGCCCTACCCTGAAATCACAGTTCCAGGTAGAAAAAAAGAAATTTTCACATCATTGGGGATGGAAGATGGTGTCCTTTAAGAATTTCATTACTGCATTGCACTTTAATGAAAACTTCCTGAAGAATTGTATATTAGGACGATGCCTAGTAGGTCCTACACTATAATATATCAAAAAAAATTGTTCAGTCCTATTTAATACCATTATTTTACATCTCAGTATTTAAGTGTTTTCAATAATGAACTTGTTGCTCCTTAAAATCCTGGTGTTTGGCATTGATAATTTAGTAGTAGAATTGTCACCTACCACAAGGAAGGATTTGTTAAAATCCTAACCCACAAAACAACATTCCTTGTAGCAGCTTTTGGGCCAGTTTCCCGTGAGCATAAGATAATAGATTTAGGCTGAAAGGAACCTTAGAAGTAATTCAGTCCGTCCCCCTCGTTTTATATATAAGGAAAATGATGCCAAAGAGGTGGAATGATTTACTCAGGTTTTCAGTAGCAGAGCCAGAATTTAAAGACTGAGTGCTCTCATCCGAAGTTCAGAGCTTTTCCTGCTGCCCCATTCTGCCACATTTATTAACACAGTGCCAACGAGACTGAAGTAACAGGTTCAAGTCCTGTAAAGAGTGGTTACGTTGCTTTCTTCTGTGTTCAAAGCCTGACCAGTCATTTTTTAAAAGTGGGCTATTGGTCACTGGAGAAGAGTATGGCTGTCTTAAAACAAAGAAAGGTATTTTCACCACTGAAAAGGCAACTCAAGACTATATTGTCTCACTACCACATGTGGGTCATGATGGGTCAGGAGTGTCATCTTCCTGTACAAAAAGCACATCGTTATATCTACTTTTGTCTAGTTTGGCTTTATGTAATATTTGGTTTCACAGATATTAAGAATTGACATCCCCATTGAATACAATAATATCATAAGAGTCCAAGTGCAAGAACTCAGTGCTCCTTGTGCACTTTTGTATTTGATAAGATGCTCCATGGCATTTATGGAAAGTTATTACAAATTACTCACTTGGAAGAACATAGTTCAGATTGTTAATCAGTAAAGTAGATTATGAATGTCTTTAAAAATGGAGTAATTGTGGTCTAGGGTGAGTGTATGTATATATATGTATATATATATATATACATATATATATATACATATATAAAATTCTGATTCAAGCCATGAAATTGCCTGATGAATTCAATTCTGTGAGTCTGAATAGGAAACATCTTAACTTTTGCTATAAAAATGTATACATTTATATGTTAGTGCCTGTGTGTGTGTGTGTGTGTGTGTGTGTGTGTGTGTGTGTATAACATCTTTCTTCTACAGGGCTGTCCTAAAACTGTTTTAAAAAAAGACATAGACAACTTTACCTTTCTTTAATAATACCAGAAACAATATTGGAAGATCCTACCTACACTATTAACTTATACATGCTCTATGATAACTATCAATGTAGAACTTGGTTCTCCATATTCCTATTGTTTAAATTTATCTGTTGTTTTACATCGTGTACTTTGAACATGCCTATTAATGTCCTTCTACCCCTCTAATCTTTTGCCTTTCCTTCCCTAGGTTTAATTGTCAATAATGTAATTTCTAGTCTAAGTTTATTAGTATGGACAGCACTTGACACATGACTGTGTTTCTCATAGTTATCATCATTACTGTCATCAAGGACCAGGCACATTTGGCTTCCCATTGATGTTTTTAACAGACCACTAAACATGGTGGAGATACAGAATATGGGGAAGAAGACACAAGTACTCACCTTAATGCTTGACTGGTATCGAGTTAATGCATTCAAGGCACATGTAGCATTTTTCTTCTTGCCAGAATTCCCTGGCCCTAATGATTTTATAGAGACAGACAGAAACACTGTGGGGAGCGGACTGGGGTGGGGGGGGAGGGATTGTATTATTGTAGCTAGCATAAACAGTGTCGATACCAGCTTTGTAAGATGAGGCAGGTAGTATTGGCTTTAAATATTTTAATTTAGATAACAGTAAAGTATATGACTAATGTTACTAATGGTACAGAGCAACTGCATATTGAGAAGTCTACTCTGAGTCATTCAGAGAATTTTTAGAAACTGCTGTAGTTTGATTTTCTTGTGGGTAAGCACATTGATTTGGTTGTTGTAGTCAAAGGTTTGTGGTTTACTTAGTAATTGAAAGCAGCAACAGATCATCAATCACTAACCAAACCACTGTAAGAAGGTCTTATGCATTTATCATTTAATTTGACTTTGTTGATTTCCATGAGCTGACATCCTAACCTTCAGAAGTTAATATTAAAAATACACATTTAGTTGAAACACTCGGTGACAATGGATAGAGTGCCAGGCCTAGTCAGGAAGACCTGAGCTCAGATCTAGTCTTAGACGCTTAACTAGCTGTGTGACCCTAGGCAAGTCACTTAACTCTGATTGCCTTAGTTTCCTCATCTGTAAATGAGCTGGGGAAGGAAATGGCAAACCAATCCATTGTCTTTGCCAAGAAAATCTCAAATGGGATCACAGAGAGTCTGACACAAATGAAATGACTGAACAACAACAAAGTGGAAACAGTACAAAGTACGACCTTTACCCTTTAAAAACATAATATTATCATGAATTCTCTTTATCTATGTGTAGTGTCATGTGGGGATCCTGTCACAAGTTAAGTTCTAGTCAAATCAAAAAGTCTCTGAAACCAAGAGCAGTAGTTTCGTTTTATGTAACAAACTAAAAAGGAAGCATTCTCCCTGAATGAAGTATGTTATAAGAAACCGAATTCAAACATTTGGAGGTCCTTAGATACTTTTGTGTCGGGCAGGTCCTGTGAAATATTTCCGGGATAACATGAACAAGAACCTCACAGGTTGAAAAAAGCATGTTGGGGCAAAATTAGCCATGTCCATGAAGTCACAGATCCAAAGGATATCATATGTAATTTGTATAGATACAAAATAATATGATATGAGGGCAAAGGGTTGTCTTCTACCTATACAAGCTCTCTGGGAAGTTATTAATTGGTTGGAAAAACTTTGACAGTTTGGATTGTGATCGATCCATGAATTCATTCCTTTTCAGAGCTATTTTTCTAAAAGAATAATAAGCATATTCCAAAACATTTATGGAAGGTGTCTCTTAACTTGGTTTGAATAATGTGCCTGACTTTCCTGCCTTAATTGGATATGAAAATATGCCAAATTCACTTTTGTTCCGTGGAGGAAAAAAAAATTCTAAAGGCATTATTAAGGATTTTTCATATCATTAGCATAATTCTAGCTATAGTTGGTTGAGAAAACTAGCAAAGTAATTACACCATTTGTGTAAGGGGGCCCCCTCCTCTCAAGACACCAAAAAAACCAACATGAGTATTTAGAAGTGATTTCTGGATGAAATCCTTTTGGGTGTGTGAGAAACAGATGCGGCTTTGTTTAGGGTTGGGAAAATTTTGTCTTTGTTACCATTTTTTAAATAAATCTAGAAATAATAGGTTATATACTAGCATTATAAAGAACTTTTCTGTACAACATAATTTGATAGATATCTCAGGGTATTTATAGGTGAATATCAGATGAACACATTTGAAGTACTTTAAAAGGTAATTTTTCTGAAATCAAGAAAAATAATTGTACTCATGTTTTTCCAGTGCTGTGCAACTTTCTGTGCTATAACTCTCTTTAGTGACCATTTTGCTGCTGTGAGAGAGAAACCCCCAACCCAGACAACCTTTGCAGAGACAACTGGCATTTTGGGTGGGCAAGCTGATTAAAGTAATCCAAAACCCCACCTCCAACAAAAACCCTGGCACCAGTGCACTGCTGTGCTCCCTCCCACTGAAAGAAGATAAAACTACAAGTGCTCATTCAGTGCCTTTCAGGGCCTTTTAAAAAACCACCAGCTGGTGCTAGTTCACGTGGGTGAGACTCGTTTCCTGTGTTCCCCAGGGCCTGGCACCAACTTGAATCGTTCATGGGGCGAATTTGATAGCAAAGTGGAAGCATCATCTCCCCAGCTGCCTTCATCACACCTTTCCAATCAGAGCCCCCCTGGGATCTACCATTCTGGTGAAATGTCACCAGAAACTATGATCAAGGGAGAGATGTCTCCTTCAGCTCAGGTAAGAGTAAAAAGATAGCCATGATTTTTAGCACTGTACAAGCTGAGTACAAACAGACATATCTGACTATATAGTTTTAGTATTTATGTGACTAGCAAATTTTAACTGTATAGCATCAGATTAAACAGATTAAAACCATTCCTTGGATATGTTCCTTGATTGAATTTTAAAGTAATGTTTTAAATCATATTATCTTATTACACATCTAACCTCTCTGCACTTCTCTTTTCTTCTTCTTAAATCAGATTTTGGTAGAAAACATAGTTACATTTCTGTATTTAAAATTGTTAACTAATTATTATACTAGTATGTGATCTGAAGTTGAATTGATCTTTAATATTTGTGTAATTTTTAAAATTCGCTTTGAATTTAAGCTGAGCAAAAAGGTTCTTTCACAAACAATGTAAAATATCTGAGCAGGGGAGCAATGAGTGACATTATTATATAATAAATGAAAATTTCACCTCTTAAAAATGAATTATGATCAGATATTTTAAGACTTTTCTTACAGATACAGGACAATTTTATGTTTCTAACAAATAAGCCTTTATTTGTGATCTGCTGGACTCTGTAGAGGGGGTCACCATCACCATCTGCCAGACCATAGAACAACACAGTTTACAAAGACAGCTTTCATTTATAAAATAAATGTTAAGCAGATACATCATGTAAAGGAACCTACAAAGTACGAATTCTTATTAGGTGTATGTATCTCCTCAAGAATAAACCATTTTCCAAAAAAATCTTAACATAATTTTGATCTTGAAAAATCTTATAGGCATGAGCTAGAAATTCTATTAAATGCTCCTTCTCAAAGCAAACCATACTTTTGGCGGGAGATTTCTGCCTACTGTTAACACTTGATGTTTGGTTCTTGTATGAGTTCATTCAAAATTAATTGTACTCTTTATTCACAGGCCACCTGTAACAGGCTTTTCACCATGTGGCAACTGGACACTGACACAGGTAAATGGGAGGTCAGGATAAAGCTCATTTATTTCTACAGTTCCATTTTAATTGTGCCCTGGGAGTTTCTAACTTATGTATTTCTGGTTTTAGATCTAAGTGCATCAAGATCCGAAGATGTCTGTTTAAACAGCAAAACCCTCTTTCTTGATCCTGGCTTGAATCAGAGAACAGTGTGTGGCTTCTGTGGGAGGGTTCTGGCCAGTCCAGAAAAGCTAAGGGAGCACATCCAGAAACATGCCTTTTCTATGTTCCTACCAATTGACTTGAATGATTATTCTCGACCTCTCATCACTAGTTTGGCTGATAATGCACAGCCAGGTCAGCTTGACCGTTTCCAGTGTTCCAGGTGCCCAGCCAGCTTCACCTTGAAGTCCAATATGGATAGACATGAAAAAACAATTCACTGCAACCACAAGAAGATGCAGTGCTCTTGCTGCTTAAAGTTATTTCGGGACAAGACAGACCTGAACCGACACCTTTTATCAGTGCACTCGAGAGAACGTTCTTTTATGTGTCTCTTCTGTGGCAAGGGTTTTGGTACCCAGAAAAACCTTACCACCCATGTCAAAGTTTGCTACGTGGGCCCTTCCCAGGCAGTGACAGAAGAGCTTTCGGATATCATAGAACCAGATGAGGAAAGTAGTTGACTGACAAAATGATGAGAGGGAAGTCAGAAAATAGCAAGTCTGGTGGGAGATGGACCTGAAGCTTGACTTACTACTGTTAAATGATTAGCCTTCCATTTTGCAACCTTATATTCAGCTGAATCAGGTTTACCATTAAGGGAAGACAATCAATACCCACATGGTGGATCAGGAGTTCCTTTGGCTCCAGATACCCAAGTTTAAATTGAATAACAGTCAGCTAGGATCTCCAGCCAAGCTACTTTGTTAAGGTTGGACACGTCTAAAAGGAACAGAGAATGTGACATCAGCTGCAGAGGGTGGGGTGGAGCCCAATCCCTTTGATCTTTGTAATTAAAGTCCCGTCATATCCTGGAAAACTAGGAGAATGGAATATAACCAAAGTGTGTTGATTTTGTGAATGTATTTATACATGAGATGCCATTTATATTTGAAGATATTATTGGCAATGATGTCTGACTTATGACTGAGAAGACCTATTAAGAACCAAAAGCCCTTCTTAATCTACTCATATCAGAATATTTCTGATAATGGTTTTGAATGCCCTATGTTCTTTGGGTTCTGTTTTTTGTTAGCTATGGTTCTATTAAATCATTGTCCTGTTCATTTAAAACAGGAATTGCATATCCTTAGAGACTGGAAGGAGTCCAGGATAATGGTTTACATTTTGCTAAAAACAACCTCCACAGTGCAGGGGAACCCTGGAGAGAAGCAAGCAGGTTAAAGCTAATATAAATTGGTGTATGTGTGTGCATTTTTTCAAGGGGGCTAGGATACCATTAGACCTGACTGTCTTTCTGTACTACTTACAGCATATACTTCTTTCTCTGTCCCTCAATTTTACCTTCCTGTTCACATAATCAAACTCTCTTACTTTCCTTTCCTCCCTCTTTCTTCTCCCAACTTGACCAGATCTATGGTGATGATAACTAGCTTTAAGGTTTGTAAAGCACTGTACATGTTCTCTTATTTAGTCCTCAAAATAACTCTGTTAGGTAGGTGCTTTTATCATCCCCATTTTATAGATGAGTAAACTGAGGCTGAGACAAGCTAAATGACTTGCCCAGGGTCACACAGTTAGTAGTGTCTGTGGCAGGAATTGAATTTAGGTCTTCCTGACTCCAAGTCCCAACACTCTTACCCGCTGCATCACTGCCTATGTAGGAAGATCTTTCTAAAACCTCACCTTGGGACCCAGAGTTTTAATTTATGCCATGATTCCTAGGCTGTCTTAATTCATCCTGTCTATAGAATACCTGTTTTCTGAGCTCAGGTCTTTCTGGTAATTAATAGCATAGAGAGATTGCCTGAGAGTGGGGGGAGGGGAGGGCTAGGCTTTTTTTTTTTCCCAGCAGGTTCTCTCCTTTGTACCTGTTCCAATTTATTGCACTATTTGACCAAAAAGCAGTGGTCTCTTTATACGATGAAATGACCACCTATTGTCAATTTTTCTGTGGTTTGAAATTTTTCATTGCTTCATATTAAATGCCTTCAGGAATTTGAAGTCACTTTTACAGGGGGAAAGCTTAATTTTTTTTCATGTAGAGTTGTTTTCTATAATGCCTCTCAGATGTTACAGATTAAATTTGTTACAATCCTATTCTATACCTTGTTCTGAAGTATAAATCAAAGCATTCTTGGGTAGGGAAAACAAGCTATACTCCAAACAAGACAAGTGGCCCGGGTCTTTCTCTGAATGAAAAGTTATGTTAGAGCTTAAGATTTTTCCTTTTTTTATTCACATCCAAGATTTAATTTAGGAAATCCAGTTGTAATGAGGGTGAAAGAAAGGTATTGTAAGTAGTCCTTAGATCAGCTCCCAAACAGCTTTTCCCTCTTACCAGTTGACTTTTGCATTACCATGTAGGGAGATCTCCACATTCTCAGTAATAGATGTTGTATTGACTTTCTAAAATAGTTTAAATTTTTTTAGGTAAGCTACACTCTAAAAGATAAAAGAACAGATTTGTGATATTAGGAGAAAAGGCAAAGATTTAAGGCACAGATTCTGCAAAGTTGATCTGTTATTCTGCCAAGACATTAGAATCACCCATCTCGTAGAAATTAAGATAAATCTCATGAGTTACTTATTTGTCTTATGTACTTTAGTTCTACTGAATTTTTTACTCTGAGGTATTAAAGATTGGAGTTTGATTTCAAAAAGAATCTATTTTTCAATATGTAATTTGAATGTTTCTTGGAAAATAAGAAAGGGGCTTTTTCCCCAGTGATAGAATAAGAAGGATAATATAATTTAAATGAATTTGCTACCACAAAATTTGCTTCATCTTATGATAATCACATTTATACAACAGTTAGAGGCAGCATGATAACAATGGAAGAAGTGTTGGGTTTACAATTGGAGAACTTGGGTTTAAATCCCAACTCTGCCTCTTAATAGCTCTCTGACCTTGAGCAAGTCAGTTAATGTTTCTGGATCTCAAGTTCATCATCTGTAAAACAAGGCGGTTGGACTAGATTATCTCTAAAGTCCTTCCAGTTTTACATTTATGATTTAAAGTTTACAAAGCTCTTTACTCACAGCAACCCTGTACTGTGGATAGGGGATTATGCTTTCCATTGTACAGATGAAACTCAGAAAATTTAAATAATTTGCCAATAGCCATTCAGTTAGTAAGTATCAGAACTGGAATAGTAAAGTCATTTCCTTTAAGTAGTCCAGTTTTTGTCAAACTTGAATGTGGATGTCTCCTTTTCCTTGAGACTGAAGGGTTGATAGTTCATATTGAGGTTTTCATGCTTTTTAAAGTTGTCAGTTCTTTTTTCTGACACAAAGTAATTACAGTTGAAAGAGCATTTATACCAGATTTTAAAACAACAGCAGCAATAATATAGCACCTTAAAGTTTACTATGCACTTTTTTCACAACGTCACTGAGAGAGAAGTAAAATGTAAATATTATTATCCCCGTTTTATAGATGAGGAAATTGAGTTACGAAGAGGTTAAGTAACTTGTTTAATATTGCATAGTGAGGATCAGAGGCAGCCCTTAAACTTGGATCCTCTGACTCTTAAGACATGGTCTTTCCACTTTGACTACTGCCTATCTAGAGCAGATTTTATGTTCCAGTAGAAAAAATGCTATATTGACTCTCCTGGGAGTTTGGAAACCTGGGTTCACCATGTTGCCATCACTTAGCTTTTCTGGGCCCTCATTTTCTTATTGCAAAGTGGAGGCTGAATTTCATGATCTCCAAGATCCCTAAAACTATATTCCCTTTGGATTTTGATGACCAGTTGTCCATGATTTGGTTTGGTGCCATATGATTTAGTGGGAAACAGAATTGAGTTATTTGTATAATAGCAACAAAGGCCAACAAGAAATAGCTTGAGCACATAACAGCTTAAGAATTGGAGCTGTTATCTTCAGAAAGTATTTATGGAAGTCAAATAACCAAAAGAGAAATTTCCCATTGGTACTTTGTAAATACTTTGAGAAGTCTTGAAGGTGCAGTTTTCTGCTAATTATAGTAAGTACAGTAAGATTAAAATCTTCATGGTGTAAAGTGTTTACTTAGAGGAAAAAATTATAGACATAATTCATTGATGCCTTGAACTGTACTAAGCAGCTAAATGTTTTCTTTTCACAAGAGTTCAAAGTAGCGTTTGGAGGAATTGTTTGGCAAGATATAGTTATTCATTGCCCTTTAATGGAGATTCCTTAGGATCTTTACCTTCTGATGGTGCCTTAAGTAAAGAAGCAGGGTTGACAATTTCATCTTGAGAGTGAGTGATTTGTGTAGCAGTACCGCATCTCCAGCAGTGAAGTATTTTGCCATAGTTGGAATGAGCAAAAATAAGGAGAACAAGTACCCCCTGGTACCAGAAATCTGTATAGTATAGAAATCTGATTGCAGCTTAGGAGTTTTTTGCACAAATATCCCAGGATACGTGGTCAGTTTGGGGAGGGAGGTAGGGAATTAAATGCATGGCTTTTGACAAGGGTTGAATATATACTTTAGATTTGGCACTGACTACTAGAGCAGTATTTCTGTAGACGTGTTTCTGATTATAGACAAATGTTATGATAAAGCTTTCTTCATTAGATAAATTGATGCCAAGTGATGTTTTTATTATTGATTTGGAAAACTTATGCTGAATGAGACTGGAAATTCTCTCTAACAACAAAGATTGTTTTTAAATTTTCTAATATGGCTACATATTTGAATTTAGTGCACTAGATTTTGAGGTATTAGAACTAGTAATTTAAAGGCTTTTAAAGAATTTGGTGATACCATTGTTGTTGTTTTTTTTTGTATACCTTAATTGGTCTTGCATTGTTTAGTATTTAAAAGTTTATTCATCTTTGTCTATGAGAATAAAACTATGTGATGCCATCTCTTTCTAGAATACATTGACTGTAAAATAACCTTTTTTAAGGTGGTGCTAAATTATTTTTAAATGCATAATCAATTTAAATTACCTCAACAATCTTGGTAACATTAGTTGAGAAAATGCAAAAATGTCTTATTTTTTGATACCCTTGTAAAATGCATGTTTTGTATGAAGAATTTAATTTTTTTCAATGTAGAATTTTTAGGGAGTAAATGCTAAATTACCTCATGCTGAACTTTATGCCAGCTCTATCTGTTAGTCAACAAATATTTGTTTACCTCAGAGGTCATGATCAGTGATTACTTTTTAGGACTCTGATGCGGCTACTTTTAGGGAATGATATTTATAATCCTAATTTTGTTAGGAAAAAAAACACTACCAAGCTACATATTTGTATCAGATTTGTATTACTTTTGTTTAATGTAGTCCAATTTTATAAAATTCAGAAACTTAAAACATGCAATAATTTTAAAATATTTTTGTATTTTTGAGTATTTATAAAAGTAGAAAAGTAAAACACAAATGTTCCTTCCCTACCCCTGTAAGTCAGTTTTAATAAAGTGACTAAAACTCATTCCCTTGTTTTGCTTTTTCCATCTGAAAATGGAAATTTTAGAATTTGTCGTATTAAATATTATCTTTAAATAGTTTTATAATATTATGTGTTTGGTCATCAAATTAAGTCCAGCAAGATATTGGAAGGTGGAAAAGGAAAGAAGGAACATTTATGTTGCTTATTTTAACTATATAGAAGCATTAAGTAGGAGTTTCTGATTCCCGGTTCAAAGTAGAAGAGGTTGCTTGTTTTTTCTTTTTTTGGTTGAATAACTGAGAAAAAACCTATTATTGCTTATTCAAGGAAAGACTCATAACTTTTTAAATGACAATGTACTGCTGTAGCCATAAGAACTTTGCAAATAAAACTGGTGTTCATGATACTGTCCCATAAAGTTTGCAATATAGTCAAATTATTTCTTCCTTCTGTATACTCCCTACCCAACCTCCAAGCATGGGCACACCAAGGTGAATTGAGCAGAATATTTACAAATTGCAGCCTATCCATTGGATGATTCCTTTGATTTAATCTCTATTCTTAGAGCCGTATGAAGAAAATAATACCTACATGGTAGCATGCATGCCCAGTTGGAGGAGCTCACTTTGTGATGCCAAGCTATGTCTTGGCTACTTTCATACGCTGAAAAACAGTGTGGCCCTTAATTGTCAGTGAAAAACACTGACAATTACCCATTACTGAAGTCTAGAAAAAGTGGTGCAATTATTCATATTCTGATTTGAGTGGCTGTACTTTCTACTAGTAGTAATGTGACTATAACTATTATATACAGGATTTGGATGTGATGTGCTACATTAAAACGATCTTGTCCCATCTCTGCTATACTACAGTGTGGTGGAACACGTATAGAATGCTTTAGTACTGAACAGAAATCGGACAGTGCAGAACTTTCTGTTGAGAAGCTTTAAAAGGTGGAGGGAAGGGTTCTTCATTATTGCTTGGGATTAGTTGTCTGTCTAATTTACACTAAATATATACTCTCACACCTCCATATCCATTACCATGTGTTGTGTGGAAGCAAACTGGGATTGTGGGATGGCATTACTTTGGCAGCTGTTTATTTTGTATCGATAAAATTAAGTCTTCGGGCTTTTTTGATTGATGAATACAAACTAGTTCTTCTAAAGGAACTTGGGCTTACTTTGGAGAAGTTTGGCCCCATAAAAATGTAATTAGTATTAAAGAATCCCTTGGGAAGCAAACAACTGCGTACAAAAACATGAAGTAAAGTAAGCTGGGCTTACTTTTCCTTTTAAATATTTTATAACTTTATAAGTATCCCTAATACTAACATGGGCTACATTGACCTATGTTCACTTCGCCTCATATACTTATAATTGGCTGCTTTATCTAGACTGCTTGGTAATTGGTTCATGGTGAGCCATGAGACATGCCAGAATACAGTGATTTTTGTACAATGCGTTGTTAGATCTCTCCCCTAAGCTGGCTTGTGAAGGATCACCAGACACAGATTTTAGTTTCATGCTGTTTAAACTTGCTGATGGGTTTCCTAAAGTGTATTCTTTAAACAGATACAAAACATGTCAACTTGATTATTTAGGTTTAATATGAGACAAAGCCTTGAGACAAAACACTCCACATTTTGTTTAAGTAGCAGCATAAAATAAGTCGTGGTTCAGTTTTTTTTCATTTGATCAAACGTTTTCATAGGCAAGGAAGTTATATAGCGGTAGTGCAGTCAGTTAGTAGCTATTGTGTACTAAACAATAGGGCAACAAACATCTTTAGATGCTAGAATCTCTTTTTATTGATAATGACTCTTGGCCTGGTCTCTAGGGTTAAAAGTGCTAGAGGTATAAATGTAGACTATTAAGTGCTTTAGAATTTGTTACACGTGTGGCTTTGCCAGTGATGAAAGGCAACCATTTCTAAGTTGAAGAGAGCTTTCAAAGAGTCTAGGCTGCTAATGAGAACCTGTTAGGAGAGCAAAGGATGAAAGGTGAGCAGAGTCTCATTTGTGCATTTTACATTTTTTTTCCCTAGCATTTGGCTCAGCAAGCCAACTTTCAATAAGAAACAAGTTAATGTCCTGGGATTTTTAACTATAGTATAACTCTGGGTTTTTCTTTTCAGTTCATTTAAACAAAAATTCTGCAGAACAGATATCTTGCTGTATCTGTACGAGGGTATATAGTGAGTGAGACTCATGACCACACAGGGACTGTTTTATAGCTTGTGAATTATCAGGCCCTTTGTTTCTTCTTCCTCCTGATGCCTGCCTTTGGACTACTCTTGTTTCTAAACTCCTGAACTGGAAAAAGGGGTGGAGATAGAAGATGAAACTCAGCCTAATTAGTTCTGCTTCTCTTTAGCAGCTGGTTAAATTAACCTTTTTGGTAGGTTTCAGAGATTAAGCCAATTGACCAAGAGTATGCTTTTGGATTTACTCTGGTTTTCCTTAACCTGGGCCCCCTTATTCCTCATTGCCACCAAAGGCCTGCTAAAATGATGTTAGCATTGTTGCCTGTGAATTTTTGTCAAATACACTAAGATAGTCATCCAAGGTAGCAAAAAATGACTTTTTAAGGAGACATTGGAGGATGATGTCTCTAACAGTACTGCATGTTCTAATCCTACACAGCCTTGTCAGCACTGACTATGGGCCTTAGTCCTGGAGCGGAATTTGAACCCACAACCATCAGGCCCGGATGTGAGTATACACTGTGACCCACCTCCTAGTAGTAGCTCCTTATATATGAAAATAGGTAGTCAAAGATACCCTACATAGAAATGACCATTTTTAAAATCAGTCCTACCTCAACCACTCTGCTTGGCCTTTCAAAAAAAAAAATCTGCATTCCCTCCAACAAGAAGCCATGTTATTTAGTAGAAATAACGTGATAAATTAGGGAATAATGAATGAGTTATTTATAGCATAACCTCAAAATCAATCTTTTTGGGTCATTGTGCTAAGCAAAGTCACACTGCATGTGCTCAAGTGTTTATACTTACAGAGTTAGCAGCTCATAATATTACCAGGTGTTCTGCTCAAACAGGACTGGCATTCTCCTTTTTCTTCTAGCACTGGAAATGTAACACTGCAAAACCTAACCTGTAGCTTTGCTATGAAGGCAGTATTCCTCTCATAGTGGATACGTTCCTTTATGCCTGTCAAACCATGAGAGGAGTCAGGAAGTCCAAGTTGCCCTCGTCCAAATGTCATTTTAGACTGTAAGGCAGGGTGCCTCACAGGATTACTTTCTGCATGGAGCCAACAAAATTTCAGAGAAGGGAGATACTTAGAATTCTGCCATATTAGATTTTCATTTAGCATCATATTTTTAAAGAGAGAAAAGTATTAGGATGAATAAGATATGAAACTAGTATTTCTAAATGTGTTTTTATATGGTGAATAACAGGTGTTAAGCTATTTTATCTTCCCTTTATTTTATAATTTTTTAAAATTATGCTTAGTAAACCTTTATTAAGTACCTACCATGTGCTGCTATGCACTGTGCTAAGTGCTGGGAATATAAAAACAAAGAAAGAAAATTCCAGTCCTTGAGGAGCTCAATGGAAGAAGAGAACACACAAAAGGAAGCTTACAAGAGGGTGAGGTGGAGAAGGTATCCAGGATGGGCTCGTGAGGGATAGTTCCAAAGAAGTTCAAAAGCAAAAGTAGCTTGGGAAATAGTGGGAAATGGGATTAAAAGAGGGGGAAGGAACTGTACTGAGCCTGGAGCCCATGGCCTGCCCTTCAGCCTAAAGGTCCAATTGGAGGAGCAGAGGGTGCTGATGAGATGTTGAGTACCAGGCAAATTCAGTCTTGTAGCATGATGAGATTTCACATTGATGAGTTTCTTGGGGAAGGAAGACATGATGGAGATGTCCAAAGAAGTCTAAAAGCAGTAGAACTGGTGATAAATGGGGAGAAGAACCATGCTAAGTCCCATGTGTAGCATGTTCATTATTTTTTATGTGCTGAGATACCAAAGAACTACATCAAAACTACAGGATGGAGGAGATGACCAGCACTTGAGCTATGGGCCCCGACCCTGGGCTGTTTATATGTATAACCAGACCATTTTAACTGAGAGTGCCACTTGCATTACAGAACATTCAGTAATAGATGTCTTAAAAATTACCTTTTGAGTAGAGACACATATTCAGTTAATTGAGGAAGTATGTGAAACTTGAACAACCAGGGGATTGGTTAGAGATATTGTTTGGTTCTTTGTAGCTGTTTTTTTTTCTAGTCCAAATGACTATAAGCTCTTGTATAGAAACATGTATCCAAGGCTTCAAGGGGCTCATCAGTTATTGTTAACACTATGGAGGGCTTGGGGCACAAAAATTACTTCAGGCTTATTTTATAGGAGTCTCTCCCAAGAGTTAGCCCTGACAGTGTAGGGAGCAGAACTCTACAGCTTCAGGTATTTCTATATGCATAACCAAGTTACAGTTTCTCCCTGCCAGGACATGGATTGTAAGGCTTAATCTAGACTAAGATTTCAGGCTTCTGTGTTGAGATCAGCTATCTCTTAGTAGTTTGATTTTGAATATTACCATTTCCCTTTCTTTCCCCTTAAGAAACTTGAAAGAAGTTGACTGATAGAAGCTGGTTCTGGAGAAAAAAAATACTACTTAAAATTTGTTCATATTTGACATAAAAACAGGAGACTTTACAGAATAACCATAAGGGGAACCAAGCCATGTTGATCTTCTGAATGAAAATTTAAATGGAGACTATTTCAGGGTTGAGGGTTCACCAAAAAAAGTAATAGTTTGGATGCGTGAAAGATAATGTATTTGCTCTGGTTGCTATTTTTCAGTAAATGAATTCACGGTGATTAGAAAGAAGTTCAAGTGCCCATACTGCAGTTTCTCAGCTATGCACCAGTGTATCTTGAAGAGACACATGCGATCCCACACAGGCGAGAGGCCTTACCCATGCGAGATCTGTGGGAAAAAATTTACCAGGAGGGAGCACATGAAGCGACACACACTGGTGAGTAGAGAGAGATCTATGGAAAGGTGATTCTTACCTTTGGAATTCATGCAAAGGAGGCTAACCCCATCACCTCCCACTTTGGACAGAGGGAAGGGATCTACAACTTCATTCAGTCACTTTTTCTACCCCCTTAAAGTTTTAATTATTTGTGTATTTATTGATTGAAGGCTACAAGGGACCTATGAGGTCATCTAGTCCCAAACCCTCTTGTTTTAGACAAGAAAACTGAGACTCAGACACTTGCAAAGGTAGGAGGTAGCTGTGCCAGGAAATAAACTGAAGTCTTCTGACTCCCAATCAAGTACTGAGAGGTGTTGATGGGAGTTCTTTAACACACAGTATCTATCGTCCAATAGCTACAGGGTTACTAACTGTTCTCTAATACATTTAACAGGTATTATCATATACAAATGTAGTGATTGGATCCCCTTTTCTTGTATGTGTGGCCTCCAGGAAGACCATCCCAGCTTCAAGGCACTCTGGAGGTCCAGTCCATTCCATTTAAAACTGTAGTTTATGAGCCTCCACAATGTGCTTACTTTTTTTAATCAGCCAGAGGATACAGTTAGTTCAGAGCAAGGGCATTTAATGAATAGAGTAGTAGCAAAAGAAGCAATTGAATATTTTCTCCATAAAGCTGGCATACACGCTCCCACAAATAATATACCATCGGTAAGAAGATCACACATGCCTAGATAATAGGTATGGGTAGGACAACTTACATTTCCAACATTGAAGGGCTAATCTTCATTCCCTCCCCCCACCAGAGAAAATTTTTCAGTCCCTACAAATTATATGGGATACATGAAGATACTTGTGAACAAAGAATTCACACTTCAAAATTAGCATGTAGCAGTTAAATAAATTAGTATATCACCATAATTACCAGCAACCATAGTACAACCTAATTCAAGAGATTCACGTTAAAACTGCATGCAAGTAGCCATAGTGTTTGCAACAAGCACACAATATTTTGCATGTAAGCACAGTATTTGTGAACAATATTGCATATACAAATTCTAGAATACAAGTCTTATGCAGTATATGACACAGTACACATAACACACCTCCAGAAACACAGCAGTAACACAGAGAGCAACAGTAAATGCCCAACAATGCATATTAGTATAGATATTAGCAACTTTTAAATCAATGCAGTAGAACATAAGGGCAATATATGTGTGTGTGTGTGTGTGTTTGTGTTTGTGTTTGTGTTACATGCATTGTGAAAATGTTCATTATCTGGGCATATAAGTTATCACTTCTCTTTTTTCCCCAAAGCATCAAAAGTAAACTCAGTCACTACCTGAAATGACCTAATTAACCCTTTTCTGTTGTCGCTTGGGCTTATAGATGACCTAGAGCTAACCTTCATCATCTGTTGACCTTTTGGCTTGAAATAATCCTGAGTTTGTATATGTCCCAGTCTTATTACCATTGTCTCCAGGGACTGTGGGCATGCTTTTCACTAGGGACTTATACACTTGAAACATTGGGCTAGAAAGGGGCTGCTTCTGGGTTTAGCCCTTCCCGTCTTTCCCGTACTGTCAGAAGTTCTTTTGGAGCCAGAATAAACTCAGATGAGTTTCCTTGCTTTCTGGTAGGCAATCAACACTCAGTTTCTTCTTCATCTGAATCAGTGTCCTTTGAGTAATTATCTGGCTGTAACTGTGTTTCTGTAATTGCTGGGTGGGCTTTTCTCATAGTCTACTTATTCATTAAAAGCTTAGATGGAGCTGGTCCCAAATAATCCTGACATTCCAGAGATCTTTCCTGCATCTGAGCTTACCAGAGCTAAGGTGCTCTTGCCATTGGTCATGATTTCCTAACAGGACTTCAACTTCATGCTAATATGGCCCAAATATGGATAATCTTTCTTTAGTCCACAGATGCCTAGGTCTTCCATAGGCTATAGAGATATCTTTTGTAAATATCTCTTTTAGAATAACTGTGCCATAAAGGTCACTTGAGATCCATTATTCAGAACATTAGGATGAACTACACCTTCATTTCTCAGTCACTTCTGCACAAGGTTTTATCAGTCTAGGTAGAAAGGGGTCATAAACCCTCGGTGATGAGGTCAGATTTAGAATCATCAATATCTGGAGTGATCTCTATCCCTGATTTCACCCTGATTTCCTGAAGCCAGTCTACTCTCATTGACAACCTTGCCAAGCCTTACACATGGCTTCCATGAGGTAGGGTCCTAGGATGCTCCACTTCCTGCTTTTTAGATGGGCTTCTAGATGTCCTCCAGGCCTACTAGTTCACCTTCCAGAAGTCCCAAGATACACTGCCTCCTGACTCCTTAATAAGCTGCTCCTGGGACACAGTACCACCGCCCTTGCATAGTATCAGCAATAGTACATAGCATTGCCTCCTGGCCATTAACATACCACCTTTCCCTGTGCCTACCATGGTACATGTTTGTAGATTTCTCCCAGGACACAGAAACACAGGTCTGTGTCAGAAATGTAAGGGCCAGCCTTGAATCTTCCAGTCACACACCTTCTATGGAACTGACTTTAATTCTGTGCCATCCTGTGCTGCCATTGTCAGCCTTGCCAAGTCCCAAATCTGCTTTCCCCTTACCTTAAGGAAAAAAATACTAATTTATAAAATCATAGGATGTTGAAATTGGAAGGAATTACAGAGGATATCTAGTCAAAGCAATATCTGAACAAGGATTTTTTTCTTGAAAATCTATGGTGAAAGGGGGGGCGGAGCCAAGATGGTGGCGTAGCAGCAGCAACATATCGCAGCTCTCACATAGCCACCCCAAAATACCCATAAAATAGGACTCTAAACCAATCCTAGAACTCCAAAACGCACACAAGGATACTTCCCACTAAAGTCAGCTCGGCTACGAGGAACCATATCAGCACTGCGAACCAAAACCAGCCTGGCCTAAAGCCACAGCTGTGCCCCGGGGGCGGCTGGGCTGTGCCCCGGGGCGGCTGGGCTGTGCCCCGGGGCGGCTGGGCTGTGCCCCGGGGCGGCTGGGCTGTGCCCCGGGGGCGGCTGGGCGGGAGAAGCAGAGAAAGCTCTCTGGTGAGTGGATTAGTGACAGCTGTGTGTGGGGATTGTGAAAGGGGGAGATAAGCAGTCCAGCTGAAAGG
>CM053585.1:203583177-203682163 GCA_028646515.1 Pseudochirops corinnae | reverse complement strand
GGGGACACACTGGGATGGCTGTTTTGGGGTGGTGTGTGGGGGAAAGAGGGGGAGAAAATATGTAACTCAAAATCTTGTGGAAATGAATGATGCAAAGTATAATAAAAATTTAAAAAAAAAAAGAAAATCTATGGTGAAAGAGAACTCACTACTTCCCAAGACATCTATTTCGCTTTTGATTATTTGTGAGTGTTTCCTTTTTTGAGCAAAATCTACCTCTCTGCACTGTTGCAATATGCAATATCCATTATTCCTAGTTCTGCCTTCTGGGGCCAAGCAGAGAAAATGTAATCCCTCTTCCACATGACAGCCTTTTATATACTTGAAGAGAGCTATTTTGTCCTCCTTAATTCTTTTCTTCTCCAAGCTACATATTTCCAGTTCCTTCAGTCATTTCTCATATAGTATGATTTTGAAGTGCTTCATCATTGTGGTAACCTTCCTCTGAACATCTCTTTACTCTGGCACTCAAAGTCCTCCAAGGACTGACTCCAAATCTACTTTTCTTGCTTTGTCACATTTCTTCTCTTAATGCACCATACATTCCAGCCCAGTTAACTATTTGCTATTTCCCCATCTTGCTCTGTCTTCTTCCTCCCTATGCATTTATGTATGACATTTTTCATCTTGGAAACTGACTTCTCCACATTTCTGCCTCTTGAAATCCTTCTCTTCCTTTGAGGTATGGCTCAGATGGTTCTTCTTCCGCAAGATGTTCATTGACTCGTCAGTAGAAGTGATCCCTCCCTCCTCTCAAGTTGTCAGTACCCTTGAATGCAGTGAGTGCCTAATAGGATCCTAGAGTCACAAGTTTAGAGCTGTGAGGAGCCTTTGAGGCCAACTTGTCAAAATCCTTGATTTTACAGGTGAAAAAACTGAAACTCATAACCAGAAACATTAAATGATTTCCCCAAGCTCACACAGGTAGTAGCAAGTGTTTGTGGAATTGAATTGAATTTTTGGCTCTTGTTCCTGTAGTATGAAAGAGCATGTATTATTAAAGATGTACTGCTGCCTTGCAGACCAGTAGGGTCTAAGTCTGACCAAGCCATGGATGGACAAAAGCTACCTCTTCTTATGTCTCTGGTTACACTTTTAGTTGTGCCATGATATAAGTACTAGAAATATTTGTGGATTAATGAAGATAATAAGTGTACAATGAGCTGAATTAAAAATGAGAGTAATGCATTGAGGAGAAACAGAATCTGGTGTTCTTGGAGCTATACCTACAAGAGGTGTGCCTAGACAGTTCTCAGATAGTTCTGGGGATTTTAGTGGACTGCATGCTCTAAATGGATCAATAGAGTTACATTTGTTGAGTCATCTTTCAGTCCTGTCTGACTCTTCATGATCCCATTTGGGATTTTTCTTAGCAAAGATACAGGAGTAGTTTGCCATTTCCTCCTCTAGCTCATTTTATAGATGAAGAAACTGAAGTAAACAGGGTTAAGAGACTTGCACAGGGTTACATGGCCATAAATGTCTGAGGTCAAGTTTGAATTCAGGTCTTTCTGACTCCTGGCCTGGCTCTCTATCCACCATACCATCTCACTGCCCCAACAGTGTTATAGAGTAGCCAAAAAAAGGTAATATGATCTTAGAGTGCATTAGGAAAGAAATAGCATCCCAGACCAGGGAGGGGATAATCTAGCTGTACTCAACAAGGGTCAGATTTTATCTGGAGTATCATCTTTAGTTCTGGGTGCCATATTTTAGCAAAAATATTGATAAGCAAGAGAACATGTAGAGGAGTAACTAGGATCCTTGAGACCATTCCTTTTAAGGATCATGTGAAGGAAATAGGGATAATTTGTCTGGAGAAGAGAAGCCTCATGGAGAGGCAATGATCATTGTCTTCATGTTTTTGAAGGTTCATCATATAGAAAGAGAGATTGGATTGTTTGGCAGTTTGTCGCCTCAGACAGAAGTCAGAACTATTAGCGATGGATATGTAGTGGCCCTCTCTGAAATACCTTCCTAGAATGGGATGATTCTTCAGGTCTGTCCCTCTAAAGCTAGAGTTTGGGAGAAGGCAGGTAGGTGACTTAGTGAAGTACTCAGCCTGAACTCAGGAAGACCAGAGTTCAAATCCAGCCTCGGACACTCATTAACTGCATGGGACCTTGGGCAAGTCAATTAACCTCTGTTTGCCTTAATCCCCTCCCCTGGAGAAGGAAATGGCAAACCGTTCCAGTATCTTTGCCAAGAAAACCCCATATGAGATCACAAAGAGTCGAACAGGACTTAACAACCACCACCACCAGTGAATTTACCATTAATGGTCGTCCAGGAGTAACAGTTGACTCAAAGCACAAGTATTTACCAAGTTGGCATGGTAATAATAATAGTACCTACAAGACATCCTTTCTCCCCACCCCAGAAAACATAGGGTACACTGTCCTGCAAATACAGCATATGTAGAAAAGAGCGGGCACAAACTTAGAATACAACGGCAGTGAGGTACAGATGTAAGAAACACATGTGGCCCAGGCAATTTACTCTCTTAGTGCTGCCAGGCGCCAGTGTTTTCTCTCTTCTTGTGGAGTCCTCACCCTACGCCCCCCTTGGATTAAGTCTTTCTGCTGAATGGGTCACTCAGATGGCCTGCCTGCATCTGTTCCTCTCAAAAGCTCAATTATTGACTTTGGGAGCTAGTTCTTTCTGGAATCCATCAGCTTTTCTCTGCTGCCAGAACTCTCCCTCCTTGAAGCTGCCTCCTGCCTTGAATGCTGCCTTTCTGTGTCTGCGTCTTTCTCAAGAGTGTATTTCTGCCCCATGCCTCAAACTACACAGCTCTTTAAACTGCTCCTTGATGAATACAGTGTCTCTTAGCATGCTAATAGCTGTGCTGTGGAATGCCTTGTCTGGTGGGGGGGGGGGAGGGGAGGTGGAAAGAAAATTCTTTCTTTCCTTCCTCCCCTATCACTGCCATCTGATTGAAGTACCAGGGTCATACTCCACATAACCGTTTCATACCTTAACTGCCTCAAATTTTCAACATGTTTAGCATCTTTTAAGGGCTTCTGGTATGTGGCCAATATTCTCCCCAGCTAAAAGACAGGCTCCTCTTCTAATTTAATAAAGGAACTTTTTAAAACTTCATAAGGGGATACAGAACATATGAATTAAATATCTTGTTATATAATTTCTAGGATTGCATCCTGGACTGGGAGGTATGGGTGGAGGTCAGGAACGAAGTACCCTTTTCAGATGAAAGTTTCAGAGATTTAGGTTTGATTTTTTAATTTTTTTTGTGATTCTAAAAAATGTAACAGGCTATACCTCAGGAAGTAGCTTGTTCTACCTCACTGGATCTCTTCCCAGAAAGGCTGGATGACCACTTATTGGGTGTGTTGTTCAAGGGATTCATCTTCGGGTAGAAGCTAAAGTAGATTTAACTCTGAGATCTCTTCTATCTCTGAGATTCTGTTTTTCTGCTGTGCCCTATTATTCCCCTGTAGAACTGCAAGGATTTGAGAGCCAACGAGGCATCTGAGAGTTGCTTAAACAAGCTTCAGAGTTCTCTATAGCTATGTTTGTTCCATTGAAACAAAAGAAAAAACTGCTTGGATAACACAGATTTTCATTCTTATTTGAAGAAGTTCAATTATTTAGTGGAAGAAAAAACTGACTTCGAAGAAATTAATCTTTATCATGTGACTCTGAGAAAAGAATTCTTTTATTGTAGTAATCAGACATTTAAAACTGGTAATAGCAAAGATATACAGGAAAAAAATGGCTTCTTCTTTGAAAGAACAATATTTGTCTTTTAGTTTAGTTTTCTAACCTTGATTCCATTTTGCTCATTGTCCCAATAGGCTAGTTGACCTCAGACCCAACAGTGCGAGAAAGTCCTCTACCAGAAATTAGTGAGACTCTTTAGGGTTTTAGTAAATATTCTCTTATATGCAAAGCAGCAGTTAAGATAAAGAATTCATTAAGCCTGCTTTGCCCCTGTTATTCATATGTTCTTTAAAGCCATTTCCTCAGTTCCCTTCTTGGGAATGAGAGTTTGTAGTCAGCTGGTAAGCTGTTGTCTGTCAGTGTAGCAGATGCCAGGATCGTGTTGTAGTTTGCCAAATGGTGATGTTTATACATGGATGGGGTGGGCAACCGGCCCACACCACTTACACCACAATGCTCTAGGGGCTTATGTTCTCTGTTGCCATGACACCCAAAGCCCCATCATCTTTTCCTTCCCTCCATGAGTGTTTGTCCATTCGGATGAGCGCCCAGCCATCTGGTCCTGGGGCTTAGTGCTCCCTGAGATGCCCCTTCTTACCTCCTGGGTGCTGCTCTTCTGGCATTCTATGGGCTCATCCAAGCAGCTCGTTCAGTGTCCCTGTAGATATAGAAAGCTTCAGATGCCCCCTCATGGTTTGGTAGTCCCTTTGTAGACACTTTGTTTTGCCAGCTGGTCCCCAGGACTGTCCCCATTCCAAATATAACTTTTTCCCGAGGTTTGTGCCTAAAAGCATTATTTCTTAAAAATGTATTTGTCAAATTCTTTGTGTTTTAAAATAACAAAAATATGACCTTTTGGAAATAACCCAAACCTAAAGTTTATAAGTGCCACGTCTCTTGAATTATCCTTTTAAAAAAAAAAAAAGTTCCATTTTGAGCTTTCAAGAAGTTTAATAATTTAAAGAAAACAAAAAACCACATATGAAACAAGTAGCAACTTGATTAAATTGTTATGTCTTGACTTTGAGAGGTAGGCTGATACAGTGGATAAAATATAAGACTTTGAATCCGGGAGATCTATCCTAAGTACTGCTTCTAGTTGTTATTATTTGTGTGCCTGTGAAGAAGTCACTTAAGTTCTCCCAACTTCATCAGTCAAATGAGAATAACAAAGACCACAGTCCCTACCTCACAAGGGCTGTTGTCATGTTCAAATGGTGTCACGGATGCACATATCCACATGTGTGTGCATGTGCCTGTGTGTGTGAATATAGATGTATTAATATAGCCATATATTGTGGATATAATATATTTGCAATCTATCTATATAATACATCTATATATCTATGTATATAGACATGTGTATATCTAATCCATGTGTCTTCATGTATGTGTGTATATGTATATTTATGTGTGTGTTCATATTTTAAATTTTTTTTCTTGAGAGTCATGGCACTATTGAGAGAAATCTTATAAAATTGTGCTGGTAGCTTTACATTTAAAATCAATGTTCTTATCTGGGATTATATCAGTAATTTGAAAAATCAGTTTGCAATAAACATTTGGACATCTGTGGTAAAAGTCCATCCTGTCTCCTGACCTTGAAGAGCTATGTAGTAATATAGGGCACTGGAGACAAAGAAAGAATGAGCAAAAGAGATGCACTAGGAACCACATGAAGAAAAAAAAACCCAGATCTCAGATGTACCTCAATTAAGCCAATCCCAGAAAATATGCTTTGGATACCCAGCATTATAGACCAGGGCTGATCAGGCTGATCTACCACCCCAGGTTCAACATTAGAACAAAATGAAGCACTCGTAGAAGCTCTGATAGTTAACAAAAAAGAGATTTATTTAGCCAGTTTTCCTGCCTCTGTGTTGATCATGATAGTCCTCAAATTAATCATCAGGGGCAGTTAGAACTTTTTTTGTACTCAAGTGACCAGGAAACCACATCTATAGCCTGAGCCTTAGTCTTCTGAGCCAATTAAACATCAAGGACAGTTTTAATACCTTTTAAAGGAAAAAAAACAGCCTGTATGGGGCAGGACCTAGGATATTGCCTCCCACCAGACCCTACTTATTATGGCTAGACCCCATTAAGTTTTGAGTGAGAGGAAAGTCTTTGGATTCAGGGAAAATATATGTGTGGTTCAGAAAGAATATTGAAGGTGTTTGTTTTCTATAGTCTTTTTGTTTAAATCAGACAACACAAAGGACTGAAGTGTTTCCTTTCTTTATTTGTTACCCCCTTTAGATAGTTGTATAAGTGTGCCCAGTACATTATTCTTCTAAGCAGAATGTATATATTGTCTTCTGACTGAAATGACAGCAGCCTATCACAAGCAGAGCCCTTGCATTAGACTCGGCCTTCGTATCAAAAGTTCTAAACCTCATGTGTGTGAAGAAAGTAGAGAAAGAGAAAAAACAATAACAGCAGCTACAGCAGCTAATTCTACCCCCTTGGGGCTCATCAATCTAGAGCAGAGATTGGTTCTGTTGTTTGGCTTTTTGGTTCCCCGTTCTTTGGCTTTGTCCTTCCTGCTCCCGCTGCTTGGCTTTTGAATGTTCAGAGGGACTATCTGTGGTTAGTCAACAGATGGGAATGCATACATCAAAGATAACCTGTTGAAGTACAGATTGACTCATGTATACTGTACATATAATAAACAATTTTAATAATAACAGCTCATGTTTCTAGAGCACTTTAAGATTTGTAAAGTTCTCTTCATAACAATTAAGTTGGGTACCAGAAGTATCATTATTCCCATCTTGTTCAAATACATGTAAGATCTGTGATTTTGTCAGTGTGAGAAACTCATAATGTGGGAACACCCTTCTCCAACACAAGTCACAATCCATCTATCCCTATCCTAGGGAATTGCCTGAGGTACATAGAAGTTAAGAGGCTTACCCAGGATCCCTCAGTGTCAGAGACAGGATCCAGGATCCAGACCTGATCTTCTTGATTCCAAGACCAGCTCTCTGTCTACCCTACCATCTTAATTTTTGTCCCATCTTACAGAACGATGCTCAGTGAGGTTAAGTCATTTGCCCAAAATAATAAGAGCCTCAAAACAGAATCACCAAATTATAGAATTTGAAAGTAGAAAAGGCCACTAGTCCAGCCTCTTCACAAAAGAATCCCCACCTGATATGTTGTCATCCAGTCTCTGCTTGAAGACTTCTAAGGTCTCAATTTGATCCCCACATTGTAGAATATGGAAGTATTCTTTTCACAGTACTGTATTACATGTAATCTAATGGTAAAAGATGCAGATAATGTGAGTTGTTACTCTTACATAGTCATTGTTTATTGCACAGCTAAAGAAGTATGAGAAGTAGATCCTATGCTAAAGGAAGAGCTAGCTACAGTACAGAAAACAATTAAGTATATTAAAATGTAGCACTGATACAACTGCCATAGAAGTTCCAGCCTCATAGAGTCAGAAAAGACTTCATGGAAGAAATGGGATTTAATTGAATTGAGCCTTTAAGGATAAGTAGGATTTGGATATGTGAGCATTCCAGGCTGAGGGTATAGCATAAGCAAAGACAAAGAAATAGTAATTTTTTAAAAAGGAAAGAGTAATGCATATGAAATGTACAAAGAATAATAGGAAACTCACCCAGCTGGAATGGAGAATGAATTTGGGGAATAGTAGAAGAGAAGATTAAAAATTAGAGAAAAAACAAATTATGTAAGACCTTGAAAGCTGTGAAGAGGAGTTTAAACTTGACATAGGAAGATACTGTAGGCTTCTGAAAAAGGGTGGGAAGGGTAAACAACTTCACTTGCCCCCAAAGATGGCCACTTAGTAGGTGCTTAATGAATATTGGACTAACTGCCTCCAGAGGTACAACTCTCTAAATTCATAGATTGTTAGAGCTGGAAGGCACCTTGGGAAACCCAATCCCATTTTATGGATGAGGAAGCTAAGGTACAATAAGGTTAAGTGACTTATCCAGGCTTATGCAGCTAACAAATGACAGAACATGAACCCAGATCTCTTCACATTTTCCATTGCCCTTTGCTCTCTAACACTCTATCTATAATTCTCTGTCACTAGAGTTCTTTGAGCAGAGGCTGGATTTGATTTCTGCTTCAGGTATGAGTTAACTAGATTATTCTGAGATCCCTTCTAGGCATGAGTCTGTGATCCTATGATACCAAAATTTCTAACCTGTGTTACTAAAAGAATACTGGTATCACTGAGAAAAAATGGGACAGGTAAGGGAAGATAGTTTGGGGAAAAGGAAATGTTGGTTTTAGATATACTAAGGCTGAAGTGTTTGGTCAGCCATTGAAAATACAAGGCTCTATCATCAAGGACAATGCCAGGGTACCTAATTTCAAAGCATCATCACTGATGAGCATTTTATTGAAGGCTGTGTAGACCAGTGAGGAACCCACATTGCCACAAGTATTTTCAGTAGGCACCACTACTGGTCAAATGTTGGTTTTCATATGGAATGTTGTTCTTTGCCGAACGGTGGGAACATTGAAGCATAGAGTTGTTTCACAATTTGGCCTTTAAGTCATTCATAGCATAGTACCTATCACGATATTTTGCTTACTCAAAGGATGAGGTGGGTGTGCTCTTAGGACGTTTGGCCAGAAACATCTAAAAGTGTTCATGAGAAAAGAGTAAACAACAGAGACAATGTGCTGTTTCAAAGGAGAGACATTCAGTTTGGCAGGAAATTGCATTTTAGTGCCTTTTAGCAGTATAAGAAGTGGTATAAGAAAAAGCATCCAGGAAATGTGTGCTTGGAAAAGGAGATGGACTGATCATGTTATGTGAGAGAGGGGTAATAGGTGGACAATCCAAATACTGTCTTGCTATCCACAAAACATAAAGAGACCTAGCATGATGGATAGTTCCTCTACAAATGATTTATGAGACAACATGGAAAACAGTAGCATAGGATAGGAAAGTAGGAATGGATTATAATATACATGACTGGTAGGAGTACCCACATTGATAAGATCATAATCTATAGATACATATTAATAAAGAGATAGCGATGTGTTGTGAGAAGAACTCTGGGCAGGAGTTTGGAAAACTTGGTTCTCAGGTCAACTTTGGTACTACTTTACTCTGTGACTTTAAGCAAATTCTCTTTTCCCTGAATCTCAGTTTGTTAGTTAGATTGTTTATTGACAGGGTTACTAGACTTGTAAATCAAAAGGAATGCTTAAGACAGGGTATATGTGGATTTTAGCAAGACTTAGAGATGGAAGGGATCTTAGAAATCATCTAGGCCCATTCTTTTCTTTTATAGATGATGAAACTAAGTCTGAGAGGTTAGGAATTGCCCAAGATAACACAAGTAATAAAATAGCATGACTGGGTTGAACCCAAGTCCCGACTTCAAATTCAGTGCTTTTCCCACCACATCCTGCTGCTTTTCCTTTTTAGTAAAGCCTCTTGAATTATCCTTATAGACAGGGTGGAAACACATGGACTAGATCATTGAGCAGTAAAATGAATTTGAACCTTGTTGAACAAGCAGACCCCCAAAATAGTGGTTAATAGATGGATGTCAACCTGAAGGGCATTCTCTAGTGCAGTGTCCCAGGGATCTGTCCTTGGTCCTGTTCTATAACCTGATGGATCAATCAATCATCAAGCATTTAATAAGTACCTACTATATGCCAGACACTGTGCTTAGCACCAGGGATACAGAGACAAAAATAAAATTGCCTCTGCTTCAAAGAGTTCGTATTTTACTGTGGGAGACAGAATAAATACAAGATAATCGGGTAGGGGCCAAGGTCTCCAATCGGGGAAAATAAAGATTTCATGTATGAATTGATATTTGAACTACATGTTTTAAGGATAAAAAATTATTTTAAATTGTCCTTATCACAGTCAAGTTTCAAAAAATCAGCTCATTCAAGTGTAGGATTTTGCATGTACTCCGATTCCAAACTGGATTACTATCTGTTCCCTGAACTCAACATTCTTTTACCACCACTTCTTATCTCTCTACTACCCATTTCTGGAATAGGAACTCTCCTCAACTCTGCTGTTCTGAATCCTTCCTTCAGGGTTTGGCTCAGTTTCCACCTTGTCCATGTGGTTGTTCCTGATCCCTCATTTGTTAGCACTTTTCCCTTCCTCAAATTACCTTGTATTTTTTTAATTGTATATAGGTGTTATCTCTCCCAGTAGAATGCAAGCTCTTTGTGTGTAGGGACTATTTAGTTTTTGGTCTATAACCCCAGAGCGTAGCACAACGTCACATGCATAGTATTTTGTTGATGAGGAAGACGCTCCATTGGCCAGGCCCCCATTATATCATATTGATTTGAATTTATCTAAATGCTACCCCCCACCTCTCTCTCTCAGTAGATGACAAGAAAGTGGCCATCCATCATGAACTCCTTCATCTCCCCTCTTCTACATCTCAAAACCTCTCCACATTTTCATCTGTCCTCTTCTCCAGCCTCATAGGACAAGGTAACATTTCCACTTGGGTCTTTGAAGCCATTCTTTCTCATTCCCTTTGGGAGTTTACCCCATTGGTTATTCCTGCTTTCTCTCTCAGCCTCAGTCTTTCCCAACGTCTTCCTTGATGTCTACATATGCTTTTCTTCTTTATCTTTAAGCTCTTCCCTTTAACCTGCCTTTTCCTCAGTGTAGAACCTATAACTCTCCTACCTTTCCCTACTAAACTTATAGAAAGAGGAGTTTTAACTTTTTCTCCCCACTTCTGCACTGATCATTCACTTCTCAGCCCCTTGTACCATGGCTCCTGATGCCATCTTTGTTCAGGCTTCTCAAGCTCTTAATTGCTAAATACAATCTTTTCTCAGAATTCATCTAATGAATGTCTTTTCTGCAGCATTTAACACTGTTGCCTGCCTTCTCTTTTTACCTAGTCTGCCTTGGCTTCTTTGACATTGCTTTCTCTTAGTTTTCCTCCAGCCTATCTGACTGTCTCCTCTGCTGGTTTGTTGTCTTCTTCCTGCTCCCTAAGTATGGATGCTCCACAAGACTCTGTCCTAAGCCTTCTTCCCTGCTCTTTTTATACTTTCTCCTTTGGTAATCTCAAATGCTCTCATGGGTTCAATTACAACCTCAATTCAGATGGTTTCCAAGACTATATATCTAGTCTTAATCTATCCCCTAAACTCTAGTCCCACATCTCTAACTGCTGACCTTGTGAATATCCCACTGGCACTTCAACTCAGTGTGTCTAAAAACTGAACTCATCTGCTTACCTCATAAACCTGGGCTTCTTCTCAACTTGCCTATATCTGTTTATGTTACCACCATCCCAGTCACTGATCTGGGAAGCCTGGTAGTCCCCTTTGGTTCTTCTTTCTGAATCGTCCCCCACATACCTTACATTACCAGATCTTGTCATTACTCCTGCCCCTGCATCTATATCTATCCGCTCTCTTGCAGTCACACTGTCACTAGCCTGATTCAGGCCATGTGTCTTAGCTATTTCTCAAACTCAACATGCTTACTCCTACACTATCCATTCATGCAGGCTATCCCCATACCTGGAATTCATATCCCTGCCTTTCACTGTCCTCATCTTCCTTCAGGTCTTGGCTCAGGGGCCTTCTCTAAGAAGCCTTCCTTGATTCCTGCCCAATCCAACCACTCTCACTCCAAAACTTTCTTAGAGCTCTTTGTATCTTCCCTTTGATCCCTTTATATCCTATATTATATAATACTCACTAGTGTACTTGGCCTTTTCTACATCAGTCCTTTGTTGAAAACAAGTTCCTAAGGACAAGCTCTGTGTGATACTGTGGAAAGAGCTCTGACTTAGGAGTCAGAAGGCCCAAGTTCAGATCCTGCCATGGATACTACCTTTGTGACTTTGGGCAAGTCCTTTAACCTCTTTGGGTCCCATTTTCTTAATCTTTAAAATAAGGGAATTGGAATAGATGATTTGTAAGGCTTATTTTAGCTCCAAACATACAATTCCAACAACTTGTACATAGCAAGCAATTGTAAATGTTTCTTCCTGAATGAATAAATAGGGAGTCATGCTTGACAGGAGTTCTTATGAAAAAGACCTGGGAGTTTTAGTGGAATGCAAATTCAGCATGAGTTCATTCAAGGCCACATAGCAGCCAAAAAGTGATTTTGAACTTAGGCTTCTTTAAAAATATTTATCAAGAATGAGTGGAATGAGTTTCTTGGGATTCTATCTTGGTCAGAAGGTGTTGGTGAGTATCCAAAAGGAAAGCAACTAGGATAGTGAAGGGGCTAGAAAAAAAGCCTTCCTATGTGCATTTGAGGGGACCAGACACAATCAGCCTGGAGAAGAGAAGACAACTCAGGGTGGACATAATGGTTATTATCAGTTATCAGAAGGATTGTCATGTGAAAGAGAACTTAGTCTTAGTTTGCTTGGTGCCAGAGGGTAAACTGAGCCATTCATTCGAAAGTAATTTATTAAATACCTGTTATTGCTAGGTACTGTGCTAGGTGTTAGGGATATAAGGATATAAATGAAATAGTCTCCATTCTTAAGGAGCTTGCATTCTGTTGAGGGGAAACAATTTGCATAAGATAACCACTGTAAATACAAAATTTATATGAGTAAATCCTAAATGCTTTGGAGTAGGAGAAGGGTACCCACAGCTGTAAGAACCATGATCAGTACAATGACCAGCCATGATTCTAGATGACCAATGGTGAAGCATGCTGTCCATGTAGGAGCTGGCCCTTGAGTGAAACTAGAGATTCTGGGTTGTAGAGGTGAGAAGGGAACACCTCCCAGGCATGGGCACAGCCTGTGCCAAGGTGAGTTGGAGCGTCATGTATCGGGAACGGAAAATAGGCCAGTTTAGTTGGAACATAGAGTACGTGAGGGAGAGTAAGATAGAATAAAGTCTGGAAGAGTAGAATAGAACTAGATTGCCAAGGGCTTTAATTGACAAACAGTGAGGTATTTATTTTATCCTAGAGGCTCTAGGGAGCCTCTGGGTCTTCTCAGAGAGTGATTTGGTCAGACCTGTGCTTTAGGATTATGAATTTGGTACCTGTGTGGAGAGTGTACTGGAAAGAAGAATTAAGTCAGGGAGACTAACAAGGAGGCTATTGCAGCACTCCTAGTTAAAGGTTATGAAGGCCCGAACTAGGGTGATGTCCGTGTAAATGGAGAGAAGGGGATAGACATGAGATATTGAGGTATAATTGACTCGACTTGACTACTGAGTCAGATATGAGCCATGAGGTAGAATAAAGAACTGGGGATGATTCTGAAGTTAGATGAGTGGATGATTTGTGGAGTCTTCAGCAGAAACATGGAAGTCAGGAAGAGGGTGAGTTTGGGGGAAAGACAATGAATTCATTTCTGGACATGCTGAATTTGAGCTGCCTAAAGGGCATCCCAGTGGGATCTGTCTAGTACGTAGTTGCTGATATAGGGCTGGAGTTCAGGAGAGAAAGTAGGAGCCATAAGAACAAGTCTTAGAGAAGCCAATTTTGGCTTGATTAAAGGAAAAAATGTCTAATAATTAGAACTATCCTAAAATGGAATAGCTTGCCTCAGGTGGTAATTCCCCTAAACTGAACATCTTCATGTGAAAGCTAAGTGATCAATTATTAGAGATGTTTTGTAGAAGATTATAGCTTAGGCTTGGGTTGTACCAAATAACTTCAGCAAGTCTCTTCCACATGTAGATTAAATTATGAACACCACCTGTGCTTTTTACAGAGCATACTTTTGCTAGTCTAAAGTTTTGCTTTTGTTCCCCTTCCCATGTAGAGAAATAACAGTTAGTATTTTTCCCCAACGCAAGGTTGATTTCCCCAAGTTAAAAAGAAGTTAATTGCACGACAGCCTATTTGGCAATGTTATCTGTAACCTCCAGTCATATACCATTCTATGTTGTATCAAGTGGTTTTAGGCCTAGTCACAGACAAGCTTTGCGGTTTAATTGTAGCTTGAATATTGGGCTATTTTTAATACAGGCCCTCCACTTTTTCCTGCTTGGGAATTCTTGCTCTCTCTTGTATTTGAACACAAATGGTCAGATCCAAGTGAGTCTCCCTTGTGATTCACAACTATTCATATATGAGTAGAACCTCATTTTGATAAATATATTCTATCTTGGCCTGTATAGTGAGTTTTAATTCAAGTATTGGTTTATTAAATCCAAATATTAAATAATTACTTTAAGCAGAGCTCTGGGCTAGAGTGATTTATGCCCTTAGGCAACTTTCATTGTAGTGAATTCACAGAATTTTAGAGTTGGAAAGGACCACGATGACTATAATTAGTTTAATTCATAACCAAAAAAGAATCACCATTCAACATACTGGATAAGTGGTCATCCTACTCTGCTTGAGGGGCAACTTATTGCCTCCTGAGGCACTTCCTTCTACTTTTGGATATCTCTAATTATTAGGGAATTTTTCTTTATATCAAACTTAAATTTATCTTTGTAACATTTACCCCATTGTTTTGGGGCCTGCTTTCTGGAGGCAAATAGAGCAACTTTAGTTCTTCTTTCTCATGACAGTTTTTCAAGTACTTAAAGATACCTATTATGTTTCTCTTTGTTCTCCCCAAATCCCCCAAAGCCTTCCCTTCTTCAGATTAAATAGCCCTAATTCCTTTAATTGATTCTCATATGGAATAGACTTAAATCCTTTAACCATTCTGGTACCTCATGAGTTTATTGATGCTCTTTCTAAAATTGGAAGCGTTTAGAAGTCAATAGAATGCCCCATATGTGGTCTGATGAGGTCAAAGTATGAAGAGATTATCATCTCTTCCTGGAAGCCAGGCTTCTCATCAAACAACCCAAGATTTAATTAGCTTTTTTGGCTGCCATATCACTGCCATGTTGACTCTTTGAGCTTGTAGTCCAGTAAAATTCCCAGATATTTTCATACAAACTACTTAACCTTGTTTCCTGAATCTTGAACTTTTGGATTGATTTGTTGAACCCAGATATAAGACTTTATATTAATCCCTATTAAATTTCATTTTATTCTATTGGCAATTCTAGCCTGCCAAGTTCTTTTTGAACCCTTGTGTCATTAAAGAAGCAAATTGGTGTAGTGGAAAGTGTGCTGGATTTGGAGTGAGAGGCTAGGATCTCAGTTGAAATCCTATGTTTCCTGCTTACTAGCTGTACCACGCTGGTCATGTTCCTTCTCTGGGAACTTCATTTTCTTCATCTAAAATGAAGGAGATGAAAAATTTTTTAATAAAATAAAAAATTTAAATAAAATTTAATTAAAGAGTTCAACTAGACAACATCTGGCTCTGAATTTAAGATTCTGTAATCTTGTGTGTTAGCATTCCTTCTTGCTTCATGTCATCTGCCAGTTTGAATAAAGATTCCATCTTTACCTTGCCCTAGACATTTAATAAAAATGTGAAATAGCACAAGGCCAAGAGCAGAGGCAGCTAGGCTGTGCAGGGCATACAGTGTTGGGCCTGGAGTCAGGAGTACCTGAATTCAAATCTAGCCTCAGACACTAGTTGTGTGACCCCTGGCAAGTCACTTCATCTCTCTTATCTCACTGGGTTATTGTGAGGATCAAATAAGATAATATTTGTAAAGGGCTTAGCACAGTGCCTAGAACTTAGTAAGTACTTTATAAATGCTTATTCCATTCATTGCACATCCCTAGGGCACTCCAATGGAGACTTTGTTCTTACTTTTTATGGAACTATTACTGATTTCTCTTTTGAGTTGGCTAGTCAACCAATTTCCAATCTATCTTTTATCTGCCCTAATTTCTGGATATTCTTTCCTCTGTGGTTTTTGGTTTTGGTTTTATTCCACCTATGTGACAATTCCTGTCACCTTTGCTGGCTCATCTTCCGTATTACACCCTGTAACTGTGGGTGTTCCCCAAGGCTCTTTCGTAGGCCCTCTTTTCTCTACATTCTCTCTCTTGACAAACCCTACAGCCTCCATGGACTTAATTATCTTCTCTAGATGATGATTCACACATCTGTATGTGCAACCCCAATCTCTTCCCTGAGCTTCACTCCAGCATCACCAACTGCCTATTAAATATTTCAAACTAGATATCTCAGATTCATCTTAAACTCAACATGTCCAAAACAGAATTCATTCTCTTTCCTACAAATCCTACTCTTCCAAACTTCCCTGTTTGTTAGAAGCACCACTCTTCCTCTAGTCTCCAAAGTTCCCAAACTCAGCACTTCACTTGACACTTCACTTTCTCTCAACCCCCTAACTGCTTCCAATAACATTTCTGCTCACACAACATCCACTTTAATTCTGGCCTTCAACAGCTATTGTCTGGTCTCTTACAGTGGCCTCCTGATTCATCTCCCTACCTGAAGTCTCTCCCCGTTCAAATCCATCCTCCAACTGGCTGTTCATTGATTTTCCTTAAGTATAGTTCTGACCTTGTAATTGTCTTACTAAAATAAACTCCAGTCACTCCCTGTTTCCCCTTGAGTCAAATACAACCTTCACTGTTTGACTTTCAAAGTTCTCCAGAACCTGTTTCATCTTCTGTTTCCAGCCTCGCTCTTCCTGACTTTGTTTCCTGTACTCTGCAGCCTAGCCACATTGACCTTGTCTCCTTCCCTTACATGGAGTGCTCCATGCCCATCTCCGTGCTCTTGCTTTCCCCTGCCTGAAATGCTCTTTCTCCTCACCTCTACTCCAGTGACTCTTCTCTTCCTTCAGAACCCAGTTTTGGGCCCCGTCTTCTATATGAAGCCTTTTCCTAATACCAGCAGTACTAGCGTCCTCCCTCCCTACCTACACAGCATTTAATTACCTTGAATTTATTTCGCGTTTATTCTGTCTGTGCTTAGATCTGTACATGTTTTCTCACCTGATAAAATATAATTGATTCTTTTTTGGTATTTGAATCCCCAGCACTTGGCACAGTAGCTGCTAAATAGTAGATATTTTGCTATCTTTCTTTTTCATGTTTGGTTTTGTTTCTCTTTTCCCAGTGATCACTCATTGGTTACAACTCTTCTATACAACCAGACTGTTGTACAATGTGAAAGTATTTGCAGATCCTATACATGACTGCACGCCGCCATGGGGGGTGGGGAAGGGAGGGGAGAAAAATTGAAACTCATGAGATTGTAGAACTGAATCTTGTAAACTAAAAGTAAACTAAGTAAATAAATAAATAAATAATGCGGTAAAAAAAATAAATAGTAGATGCTTAACAAATGTTTGTTAATTGATTGATTGATTGCTCAAATATTCTGTCCCTATCATGTGGTATGTGGCTTATAGGACAAAACGTTGTTGATTCAGAGTCTAAAAGGAAACAGTATATGTCAGAGAAGGTTTTAGTATACCCAGCTTCTATCAGATTTAGGTTTTATCACTATAATAAAGAAGTCATAGGGCAGCTGGGTAGCGCAGTGAATAGAGCACTGGCCCTGGAGTCAGGAGGACCTGAGTTCAAATCTGGCCTCAGACACTAGCTGTGTGACCTTGGGCAAGTCACTTAACCCCAATTGTCCTGCCTTCTCCCCTGCAAAAAAAACAAATCATCTGGGAATTTATTGCTTCTGATACAATTTGATAAATGCAAATTCTTTTAATTAAAAATGTGCTATTCTTATCATTCCACCTTGACTGAAGACAGAGACTATGTTTTCTTACTTCTCTGACCTTTATGGCAGAAGTGTGCAAATGTTTTAACAACTGGCTCTCCAGGAAAAAAAATGTACATATGATACACTTTTAAGTTAATCTGTAGTCTTAATATTTTCTCTATCGCTTTCTTAAATCTAGGAATCACCAAATAATAAATCAAGCCTTGATTTGTGGCATTTGCTCATTTCTGAATTGGCTTTCATGAGTTCATTTGAACTGGCTTCTAGTGCAATTGACAGACATGTTGATTGATTGACTAAAAAATTAAATGAACCATAGATTCAGAGCAAACTCAGTGATTCAGTAGTGAAAGGAACAGGCCTGGGGGATGTGGAATCCATAATTTTTTGTGAATATCTTCTTGTTCTTTTGGTTTAGTTGTGTTCAATTCTTCATGACCCCATTTGGGGTTTTCTTGGCAAAGATACTGTTTACCATTTCCTTCTCCAGATCATTTTACAGATGAAGAAACTGAGGCAAACAGAGATTAAGAGACTTGCCCACAGTCATACAACTAGTAAGTGTCTGAGGCTGAATTTGAACTCAGGTCTTCCTGATTCTAGGCCCAGCACTCTTTCCATCGAGCCACCTAGATGGCCATCTGTGAATATATTTTTCATTAGTTTTGAACTTGTTACTTAATGATCCCTGGATTATTAAATAATCAGGTACTATTTCCTGAGCTATTATATTCTTCATAACACACCCTGCTTCAGAAAACAACATGGGGACTTTCCTTCTCCTGAATTGACTCGTGCATCCCTTTCTTTTTGTCCAGGTTCACAGTAAAGACAAAAAATATGTGTGCAAAGTGTGTAACCGAGTCTTTATGTCTGCGGCTAGCGTGGGTATCAAGCATGGTTCCCGCCGCCATGGTGTGTGCACCGATTGCTCAGGCCGAGGCATTCCTGGCCACTTGGATCAGAATGGAGGAGAAGGCTCTCCAGATGAAATGTACCCTGGAGAAAGTCAGTATATGGAGGATCCCGATGACATCAAAGTGGAAGGTGATGAGGAGTTAGGTGATGAAGATGAAATCAAGTGGAAAGATGATGTTGGTATTTCCCAGGATGATGTGATTTTAGAAGATGACAAAGAGGACGTTGACTCTCCCCAGGAACATGAAAATTCTGGGGAGCATGACAAGGATTTTACCTGGATTTCGTAGGGAACTGTCTTTGGGGGTCAAGGAGTAGGGGAGGGAGGGAAGAAGGAAGGAGAGTGTGGAAAAGCAAAGAAGCCTTGTTGTTGTCCACATGTGTAAGGTTTGTTTGTTTTTGTTTTATTTCAACAAATGTAAGTCCTTTAACTGTTTAATTCAGCGATTAGTAAAGACCGCTTTGAGTGGCAAATTTTATTATCCCTTCTCCCTACCTTCCCAGCTTCTTTCCTATTATTTCCTGGGGCTCCTTCTCTTCGCCCTCACCCCTTAAATTTGCCTTTGCCTCAATATGGAAGCAAATCCAAAATTGCATGCAAGTGACTTTATTTCTGAAGAGATGAGCTTTTGTCAATGGAGTGAGAAGTGGGGAGAGGGAAATTTTTTTTAAAGGCATGTGCTTTTTTTTTTTTTTTTAACTTTCCCCACCTTAAATCAGACACCAAGGGATAAGGGGAGGGCTTCTATCCAAAGTAATAAAACTTCCAGCAGCAGTGAGTGTGCTTATCAGCCCATGTAAACCAACCAGTACAGATGGCCTCCCCAGTCCTTCAGTGATCACTTTGCAAGGCAAACCTCTAGTCATTGTTTTTTGCTTCTTTTTATTTTATTTTATTTTTCGGTGGGGAAACTTGGCTGGCACAGTTACAACCTACACAAGTTTGGTTTTCTGGGAGTGAGAGGTGGGACTCTCCAGGGCTGGGGGTTATCAGCCCCTCTGTTTGTAGCTGTACCCAGCTCTGTGTTCCAGATACAGTGTGATCTCCTAGGATCATTTCAGTCTTTGGAGTAAGATCAGCCAGCTCTCACTTGGTTTTCTTGAGTCTGGTTCCCATTCTCTTCTTTACCTCCTGCCCTCCCTTTCATAGGTATATGCAAATTCTGACCAATCGAAGACATTTCAAAAGTGGAAAGGAAAATGACTAGGATATCTAACTTGACCTTTGTTGCCAACCTGCACCATTCCAGCTCTTTGCTTCAAAGGAGATTGATCCTCGTACTTTATTAACCAGATAAGCCTACTCAGGGGCCAGTTTTGGTTCCTTCCAAACCTCTCTTTCCCAGCAGAGCCTGACTCCAGTCCCTGGACGTCCCCTCTGTCTAATGGAGAACTTTCCTCAGTTTTATTCCATGTGGTTGTCAGCTCACTCTTCCCTTCTCAGCCTGATGCCTTCCTCTGACAAGTTTCAGAAAATAAGTGTCCTGTTGTACAAGGAAGAAAGGCTCTGCTGAACCTCTCACCTCTGTGCTTTGGTGCTGAAAATAAAACAACACTCCAAGTTGAAGACCTCACTGTTTTTATACAGCATAAATGGCAGCGGTGGGGCCATCCTGAAACCTGCCACCATAATCCCGGTGTAACCGGGTAAGCCAAATGATTCAAAGGTGCTATTTTTCCATAATGGGAGAGGCAAAATGCTTGTAAAAGCATCAAAAAGATCTCACAATTTCATTCATTTAAAATAGGCCTTCTCCTTGGGCCATGGGGAAGATTTTCAATCTAATAGTGCTTGGGGATTTTAACAGCTTTGTGCCAAGCATCTCTTTTCAAGTGAGCAGGGTAACGTCACCCATACTTGGAGAAGTGGCCCTTTGGGCTTCCTACCCTCAGCTCCATGCCACCCTATTAATCCGCAGCCACTCTTAGTTCCTCTTTGAAGAAATGTTCATCAGTTTTCCTACGCGTGCTTCCTTCTGGACCTCAGGCAAGCTTCGTGCAACACTGGGGCTCTACCCACGGCAAGCCTGTATTATTGGGCTGAAGAGTTCCCCAGCTCGGGCTAGAGCTGCTATCAGTTGAATTTGGTGGAAGGAGATCACATAGGCCAATCTTCTAAACCACTGCTACTGATAGCCCCGGTCACTCTGAGCCAAAGTCTGGGATCGCTTTCTTTATTGCTGCTAACACGATGAATTGACAGACCTATCTGCAGTTTGCTGCTTAAACCTTCCAAAATGGGTAACCATGGTTTTTTTTTTTAAGTAGTCAAGGAATGATGTTTGTAGTAGGCATATCAAACTGTTACGTTTGTGCTTGTTTGTTTTTCTTTGACATATCTGTACAAAGCTGTTTGGCATTTAATCTGTTGAAAGCCAATTGCTGATTTTTTTTTTCCAAATGAAGCCACAGATTGCACCTTTTTGCTTTTTTTTTTTTAAGTGCAAAATAATCACTCATTCTGTGCACTGTATAAGAGTTCCAACTCAGCCCAAGCCCAGTGCTTCTTGGTCTCCTGAGCTGAAGAAGGCGGCTCTGCATGGCACAGTTTGCCTGGGATCTTCTAAGTACAACTTCCTTTTCCCCATTCTTCTAGAGGGCATCTGTTGCACCCAGACCAATGCAAACAGTACTTTTAAAAATGGCTATATCATGGCTTTTTCTATATTACAGCTATTTTTAAAAACACTTTGGTTTCTAAGACATTCCACAACTTTCATCCACCTTGACTTCAGTGTAGAAATTTACTACCTTAAACTATTGTGTTTTAAGGGATAAAAGTTGGATCCTGGGCTAACTTTTGTTCCCTTTCTCTCTAGGGTGAACTTGATTTTGTATGAAGACTTTTGGGGGTGCTGAGCTTTACTTTGTGTTTATTTAGAAGTGTTTTATATTGCTTTTTGTCTTTTTTTTTCCATGGACAGTACAGATCTGTTCTAATTGTGCCACTTCTGTGCTCTTTAGGCAAAGGAAGAAAGAGAGAGAAAACCCACAAAAAAGGCTAACTTGTTATAGTTATAATGATAAAATGATATAGCACATGCTTCTATATTAGTAACATACACACTGAGTATATAAACCAAATAAATCATTCTGATGTGTGATATAGACTTTAAGTGCGTTGCTTTTGATGGAGGTGTGCAGATTTGGAAATGCAAAGAATTCAGGTATCACTTTCTAAAATATTACCCCCATAGGGCAGAAATCCTGGGTATTTTTTATGTAAAAATCATTAATAGTTTCTATAAAGTAGAAGAGGGTACTCTCTATACAACTTTATCAGCTGCTTTAATTAGGAATGTAAACATCAGTTAGTTGGAAATTCTGCTGTCCTTTACTCAAACTAGAGTCTGTGAAGAAAAAGGGAGACTGAAGATTTTTCTGTCAACAGGAATATGGAATTTTCGAAAGGAGCCAGGCCTTCATGGCCTGAACTCTTGGCATCTAAACTTCCTGCTGCTGCTTCTCTTGCTCTTGGTTTGAATTGGTGTTGTATTTTTGTTTTCAAAATTTCTCTGAAGGGCTTAATTTCTTTCCCTATTTACCAGGAATAGTCTTAGTACTAAGCTCATTTTTTCTTCTCTCAAGTTTGGCTTGAACTCAAGAAACTTAATCACATCTCACCTTTTGTACCTCTCTGAGAACTTTGAACCTTTCATTGAAAGGTCCCTTTTTTAACCGCTTTTCTAAATACAGACTTAGTTTCTTAGAAAATACATTTGGAAACAAGACCTTTGCTACTGATGGGAATTTCCTGGTTCAGCCTTCTCAGTTTTGTATCAATTTCCCAGTCTCTTTCAGGTTGGGGTCTGCTCTAACCACCTTTTGATAAAATATGATGGCTAAGGACTACCTCATTTTCTGGTGGTCACTTTGCACATAGCTGAGGAATTCTTCTCCAGCTCCAATTCTTTGTGTCTCTCCAAACTCAGGATACTTTGCTTTGTTGTGTATTTTTTTTTTTTTAATATTGCTGGTTCTCTCCAAACTGCCCTTAGTAACCTGTCTCGGGTTAGCCATTTGTGCCGTACTGTATGAAAGTTTTTTTTGTTTTGTTTTGTTTTTTAAGAATAGTGTACAGGTAAATTTAGGTTCTGGATTTCCCCTCTGCCAAGTACCCTTAAAGTGTTTTTTGGATACTAATTAGTGACTAATATATGCAGTTTCCTATTTGGAATACTCTTTGAATTTTAAAGTTCAAGGAATGAACCCAACATACTCATACTCATAGGAAGGCCTAGGAGGGGAGAAGGGACATTATATAATGAAATTTTTTTTAAGTGACTGACCTTTTTTTAAAATCAATGTTTAAGCTAATAAAGAAATATTTTTTTATGAAAAGGAAAACAGTGTAGAATACATTTCACAATTTGTATTTTTTTGAATTACTTTTTTTGTGTTTCTGAAATGGAAAATATTTGAAGGTCATCTTTTTTTTAACTATATGATTTATGTATCAACCTCTGGATCCTGACAAAGTTGTATATTTGGGCTCTCTCTCTCTGGGTTTATAGGATACAGTCAGAACACTGCCATCTTTCAATAGGACCTCGGCTAAAAAGACACACCTTAATGCTTCCAATTTTGCACATCTTCCTTTTTAAAAGAAAACTCCAAGAAAAATGCAAAAACTGGAATTTTTTGCAATATTATTAAAGATAATCTTGTTTTAGCTCATTTTGTGACATGTGCAACTCTTAAAGCCATACTGATGGTTCTTTTTACTTTTAAATCTATCTATCCTATATTGTGTTTGAGATGCTGCCCTTTTTAGAACCAACTGTAGTGAGAGTGCTGTGCGTATGCTTTTCATATATATTTATTTTTTCAACCTGCTTTCAACCTGTTGTCAAACAAGAGACAAAAAGGGCAGTGTTTGAAGTGTTTGAAGATTATTGATTTTTTTGCTGGGAATATTCTATATTATACTGACTTTATATTAATTATTATAAACCTGTGTTTGTATTGGAGATGTGTTTAATATTTGGGGGGAAAGATTTTAGTAACCAGAAGTCAGTGGGAAAACATGACTGTGTGTTGTACTGATTTTCTGTAACTGTAGTACAGGTAAATATGACTTTATTTTCTAGTTGATCTCACAGTTTCTTGTCTTTGTAGGCATGCCAAAGGTGTGCCTAGGAATTCTATTTACTTTATGTGATGGGATTAGCTTAGACATACTTGCAAAATGGATCCGTTTCAATAAAATCAGGAAATTGCTGCTAAAAAAAAAAACCCAAACTTGTCTGAGTTTATTTTATAGCTTCATTCATTGACTTTGTCCTCTGATAATCTAGAAACCCACTATTCTAAATTCCCACGAGTGAACAAGAGGAAAGGAACTACAAACTCTGGCTAGAGTCAAAAGGTTTGCAAATTTCTGATTTTAGAGGAATTTCTTTCCCAGCAGAACTTTGAAAGGAGAGACTGCCATCTAGTGGTAGGAGGAGAGGGGGGGGGGGGGGGAAAGGAGTGGAGGGAGGAGGAAGGAGGGGCCGGGAGTGGGGAGAGAAGACTTGGAAAGAGGAAGGAGAGAGAGAGGAGGTGGAGAAGGCGAAAGCGGCGGCAGCAGCGGCAGATTTTTCCTACACATACCATCCCTTTTGTGTCTGACTACTCAGTCGTCTTTGCTAGATTATAATCCATTTCCTACACCCTGAACATGAGTGTCCCTTAAAGCTCTGTCCTGGGACGTCTTCTTTAACCTTAGTGGTCTCACTAGCAGCCATGGGTTTAATTAACATCTCTGTGCATACGTCTTAATAAAATAAGCTACATTCGGGGAGTGCTGTATTTGCAAAAGGGCTGGGTTTGACCTCTGCCATTATCTCAGTTCGCTCATCTGTAAAATGGGGGATTTAGAAGGGGTCGTGACCTCCAAAATCTAGCCTCGCGTCTTCACCCGGAAGTTTACTTAAGTTCCGCTTTTCAAAGGGGGCATTTCTGGTCCAAAATAAGCGTTAGTCCTTTCCTTGTTTTTTTTAATCATAGTGGACCGTATCAGAGAAGCTCCTCAGTTCTCAAGCCAAGGATCCTCTCTAAGCTTAAAGACTCAGACATGTCCAATTCCAGCCTTTGAATTCCTTGGATGTTTATCTTAGCTTCCTGCTAAACTCAGTAGTTAGTAAAGATTGCAGGATTCTCTTAAGAGCCAGGAGAACGAACACCCGTCCTAATAGAGCTGTCTTCTGGTCCCTCGGGGGAGGGGGTGGCCACGGATGACTGGAGGACTGAGCTTCGGCTACACAGCAATGCCTTGCGCTAAACAGAATGATCCTTTAAAATCATGGATGAACTGAATGACAAGTGAAAGTTAGCACTTAACCACTATTCAAGAATTGAGGTCGGTATTCCGTAGCAAGAGTAGCAGATAGGAATGCGGTACAATCATCCCCGTTCAGCATAGTTCTTGGGTCTCCCTTCACTGGCTCATCCTGCACCACTTCATAAAATATGGGGTGCGGGAGACCCGAGTATTCGTTGGAACGGACAGCTGGGCCCACGCCAGTGAACCAGCAAACGAGTCGCAGACTGCGCAGAGCCGACCAGCAGAGGGAAGCCAAGGGCCACGCTCCTGGACTGGGGCCCTGGGCGGAGCCAACGCTCCCACGTGACCAGCCACAGCCGTAACCTTAGGCCCCTGCCCCCATTTTTGTGCGAAATAAACCGAAACCCAGACAACTTGTGGAAAAAAAACACCGAAAACACTTTACTTTCTTTTCTCGCCCTGATACAGCTGTGTCCAAGAGGGCCAAAAGCGAGAGACCTGAGCTTCTCCTACATGGTACAGTGTCCGCACGACTCCACCCCCGGCAGCCCAGCCAAGAACAGGAGCCGGAGGGGACCCCGCGGACAGTGCAATTTTCTTCCCTTCGAACTCTCAGTGAAGACCTAACGTCGTTAGTTTAGCAGGAGGAAGTTTCAAGAAAACCGGTTTGCAAAGAAAGAAGTTTGGAATGTGATTCCCGATCCTAGAGCCCAGGCCGAGAGCCCCTAAAGGGCCGGCACCGAGGGGGCAGGCAGTGGGGAGGGAGCACGGGAGAAATGCCCCGACTGAGACCGGAGCCCTCTCCAGGCTCCCCTTCAAAGTGCATTGGACACTGTCCCTCTCGTGGAGGCGGGTACTGGACACTCAGGGCCGCCGGCCGCCCCAACTAGTCCCTCCCCAGGACGGGAGCAGGCGCCGGAGGCTCCACGCGAGGGCGAGCACAGCTGGAACCCCTGGGGCCTGATGCAGCTGTGCAGTCCCTCCCCGGCCTCGGGTCCAGGGGGAGGGGGCAGGAGGCGTGGTCAGATCCCCGCCTCTTCGCCCTGTCCCGCTCGAAGGTGTAAAATCTTTAAAAACAGATTCGTCTTCCTCGCCTACGCCCACACCCAGTCTACTTTTGCGAAGTCCAGCTTTTGGAGACCCAGAAACTCCCCTCCAAAGGGCCAGGCACCAGCGAATCCACTACACAGACCAGACACAGGACACACGACACACACGTACACGGAGGCAAAGGGAGGCCCCTCCTGCCCCTAAAGCAGAAGGAAGATCAGGGCCACAAGCGGGCAGGGCGACTGTCGGAGACTGAGTCAGGCTCCTCTAGCCGGAGTCCACAGCTTCGGCCTCCCGCTGCATGTGCAGTCCGGGGAAAGAGTGGGGAGGGGGCCGGGCTCGCCCCTCAGCGTTTTAGTGCAAACTGCTGGTTTCCTCAGGCACTTTTGAGTTGTCACAGACGTCCCCGCCCACACGTGCAAACGCGGCTGGGGGGAGGGGTAAGGGAGGGAGAAGGAATCCTCTCGGTGCACCACCTCCAAACCACCTGCCCTTTTGTGGGAGGAGAGGAGGGGGAGGAGAACAATAGCTTATTTCCTTTTTTTAAAAAAGCAGGAGGGGGGCCGAGTTCAAAGGCTGTGCCGCCTATCCTCGGCTGGAGCAGGGGCCTTCTGGAGACCCCATAGGGGTTGGGGAAAAGAGCTGCCCCCAAGCCGTGAGACACAGACAGGGCAGGGATTTCAAGGCACCTGCAGTGCAAACTGTGCAAGAAATGGGGCTGGGGGTGGGGCTGGAACAAGTGGGGCTTCAATCAAGGAACCGCTGACAGGCCTTCTTCCAGCGACAGGCCGTGCACCACATGTCCCGGTTCTCCATCCCATACACCTTCCGGCACTTCTTGGCTTCACCCCGAGGCTTCCTGGGGAAGGATGGGGCAAGATGAGGCTCCCAAACCCAAGGTTTCTCTGAAGCCTGGTCCTCGGAGAAGGCAGGCTTCCCTCTCTACACAATGTCATCAACAGTCCTGGTCTCTCCTCTGGGCCCATCTTCAGTCGAACTCTATATCAAGACCCTAAGGGCAGGGCCCTGGATCTGTTTCTCACATCCTACCCACTCCCCCCCCCCAGCTCCACAGGGATATTTAGCTGCCAATTTACAGGCAGCAATGCCTCCAAATTTATTTCTTTCCTTCCTCCTTAAACTGTTAACTTGGCCTCCAGCCTCATTGTGTATCTTACCTTATTCATCAAGATTAGTGGATACACTTCTTCTGCCCCAAACCTAACCCTACTAATCCCTGCAGGGCCTAGTTCCCGCCTCAACTCCTCCAAGTCACTGCTTGATGCTGTGGAAAGGTTGCTTAATGTAGGGGCTGAATTCAAATACTGACTCTGACACCTGTTTAGTATTTGATCAAGGCAAATTACTCTTATTTCTGGTTTCCTTGGTTTCCTCATCTGTAAAACGGTGATAGTACTTAAAACTACTCAGCTCAGAGTTTCTGTGACACTGCTTTGAACTTAAAGTACTACTATAAAAGGGAGGCAGCCTGGGACAGCCTTGGAGTTAGGAAGACCCAAATTCAAATCCTGTCTAAGATTATTTACAGACTGTTTAACCCTGGGCAAGTCAGGTAACTTCTCTCAATATCAGTTTCACTTTAAATGAAAATAGTAATAAGCACCTATCGCAAAGGGTTCCTGTGATGATCACATAAATTATACAAAATACTTTGCAACTTTAAGGCACTCTATAAATGTTAGTTGCTGTTACAGAAATTAAGGTAAATACCATTCCTTGATTACTAGTCCTCAGAGATTAACTTTTTTTTTTTGCTTTTTGGAGGGGGGAAGCTAAGCAATTTGGGTTAAGTGACTTGCCCAAGGTCACAGGGCTAGTAAGTATTAAGTGTCTGCCAAATTTGAACTCGGGTCCTCCTGATTCCAGGGCAAGTGAACTATTCACCAAAGATCAACTTGTAAAACTATTTATACCACGTAGTTTAGTTTTTAACTTAGCTCTTCACCCTTCCCTAATTGTTCCACGTTCATGAAGTGTCTCCCTCCAAACAGAACAAGGGCTCCCCAAAGGCTGCCCCTGGCCCCCGTATCCCAGCCCAAGCCTAATTACACAAGAACTATCAGTAAATATTTACTTGAATCTATTGCTCAGGACACTAAATTTAACATGGCACAAAGGAGCTGGATTCAAATCCCAACCTTGCTACCTACTAGCTCTGTAATCTTGGCAAGCCTTCTAACATCTTTGACCCTCTCTTCCTTGTGTGTAAAATGAAGGGGAGGAGGCAAGAGAACAAGAGGCTTGCAGTAGATGGGCTCCAGCAGTAACTCTGTGATCCTGTGAGGAGCTACAGCTGGTGGCTAAGGGAGGGTCTCTTCCCCCTTCCCATGCCAAGCCTTCCCCTGATCCAGCCAACACTCACCTTATGCCTGTGGTGGGTTTGAGGCCAGAGGGTATGGCTGGTACAGGGGGCTTGATGACTGTGGGCTGGGAGAGTTGTGGCCTCTTATCTGATATCCCAACAGGATGGACTGGAGTCAGACAGCCCTGGAAAAAAAGATATCAGCTTATCTTCCACCACCCTTTCCAAAGAATGTGAGAGAAGAGCCACAACTTAAGTACTTGTTCAGTGTACCTGGTAAGCATGGTCGGTGTGGACATGGCACAAGGTAGTGGGAACCACAGAGCTCAGAATGGTGGGCATGGCTGTGGTCTCAGATGGAGCTGGGATTGGCAGATCCAAGGTGGGGAAGGCTGGGGGCACTGAGGAAGTGGGTGACATGGGGGTCAGGCTAGACAGGCCATCAGTTAGTGAATCCACATTGATGTCCAGCTCAGTGTAGTAGAAATCCTCTTCACCATCACTTTGATCTAGCTCTGCCCGACGCCTGAGTGGGGATAGGGTCAGAGGTCAGCCTGGAATGCCCAGACCAGGCCCTCTGGAAACAGGAAGACAGAAGCAAGGCATGATGGCCTGGGATGTGTGCCATGTTTGGGCATTAGAATGTTCTGCCCCCACAGACCACACCAGTACCCGCTTCCCCCCCCCCCCGCCTCCACAACCATACCCCAGGTGCACTGTTCGGATGTGCTTCTGTATTCCAGATGACGTGCTCAGCACTTTCCCACAGCTCTTCCACAGACATTTGAACATCACTTTCACTGAATTCTGGGAGGAGAAATATTGTCAGATCTGAGGGAGTCCCTCCTCATCCCATCTCTTCTCTCCTCTCTCACCTCATCTCACCTCCCCCACCACTCCTCTGGGCCTGCTCACCTTCCTCTTCCGGGGTGTGGGATCCCCAAACAGAAAATGAGCAGCCTCAGGGGGCAGTGGTGGTGAGGGTGTAGATGGAGAAGACTGGTCACTAGGGGGGTCCCAGCCCCAATCCCCACTGTTGTTACTGCTGCTGTAGCTGCCAGATGGTCCAGCTGAGGACTCCTTCCAAGGATCACAACAAGACTCTGCAGGAGAGAATGGAGAAAGGAAGGAAGATTTTGTGTCCCAGGATTGGATGGGGACCCAAAGACAGAGCAATGCCCACCCCTCAAAGGATATCACTCCCAGAACAGACTGGTGGGACTAGAAAGGTATCTCCTTGCTGGGACCCCAGCCTGTACTTGAACTTCTTTAATATCTTCCCCACCCCCTCTCATCCTACCACCACTACCACCATGCCCCCTAGTCATTACCTGGGCTGAAGGGTACAGAGGGGGGACCCAAAATCAAGGGGCTAGTAGACAAGCTGGTAAGGACCGCAGCAGCCATGACTTCATCCAGCCCAGCCTTTCCTGGGGGGCATCTGCAAATCATAGGGGGAAGGATCTGTTACTTCCACTGCCTGGGACTCTGGAAGAAGGGGGCAGTCACCAGGGAGAGGCGGGGCCAAGAGGCCAGTGTCTGCCCACACCATCTGGGTCAGGGCCAGGCTGGGAAGTCTGCCCAGGCCTAGGCGGGGCTTGAGGGAAGGATAAGGCAGATAAATAAGGAGCAATTTCGGGAGGGGCTGCCCCTCACCTTCCCCTCTCCCCGTCATGGCCTGGTGAACACGTGCACATCCTGACACGTGTGAGCACACACGCATTCATGCATATGCCATCCCCATGATTTAGAAACACACTGGGCCCTACACCCGCCTACCATCCTTGTGGCTGCTTCATCACAATCATGTTGGGAGAGACAAGGGTGGTTCAGTCACCCCTCTAAAGGCTCCTCCCTGTAAAGGATATTTTTGGGGCGGCAGGAATCTGATTTTGGTTATCTTCTGGGGCCTGATTTCTTAAGCTCAGTCGAAAGACAGACCCCCAGATCCATTTCTGAATCTGCTCATTCCACAGACAGGAGCGACAGGCCCCAAAGAGGAGGTGAAGCCACTCAGAATACAGTTAGAGCCCCCCCCTTTCTGTGAGCCTAGTCTCCTCCCCCATCTTGCTCCACTTGGAGGGAGGACTCCTTTGAACTGAAGGGAACTCAAGGAATCACACATTAACCAGAGTTATGCAATAATGAGACTAAGAACAAACAGCCTAAAGGGAAGGAGGAGTAAGGGGTGGGAATGACTGTCTATAGCACCAGCCTCTTGGGAGAAAACTGATGGGGGGGTTATAACCAACCTTATAGAATTTAACCAGGTACAGAGGTAGAGCCTCATTTTTCCTCTACTCCCATTCAACCCAATGACCCCCACAACCCACTAGGCAATTCTCCTTGTCCATCTTCCCCAGAATGGAGAACAGTACTTACAGGGTTAAGGATAGTAGTGGAAATGAGGAATTCTTTGTCCTAGGGATTTCTATCCTTCTTAGGGCAGGGAACTGTCAAATCCCTCCCAGCTTTCCCCAGGAGCCAGAGAAAACCATTAGGAAAAGTTTCTTAATCTTTTTTTGTGTCAGTGGCCACTTTGGCAGTATGATGAAATCTATGCACCCGTTCTCAAAATGTTTTAAATGCATAAAATACATAGCATTACAAAGAAAATCAATCATAATTAAACAAAATTACCAAAACCTTCATTTTTTTAAAGTTCATGGACTCTAAGTTAAGAACCTCTGCTTTAGGGCAACCTCTGAACTCAGGCCAAAGCCTGGCTATTTACTAAACCAACAGAGTTCCTGTCTCCTTAGCACCCAACTCAGTGACCCATTGGGCACAGAAAAGGGCTGAAGCCTCAGACCATGGGAAAGGAGCCAAATCAAGAAGCTATCCTGAGAAAATTCTCCACTGGACTCTTCAGCATCCTCCCTGTTCAGCCCTCTTCTCCTCAGTTACCCAGCATGCTCCATCCCTAAAATGCCCCCAGTTATGAGCTAATTATACCTCACTCAATTAAGCCAGTAGTTCGAGGAAGGGTATAAGACACCACTCCTCTCCCAATCAGACAGCTACCTATACAGCTCAGTGTTTCCTCATCATGTCTTATCATTCTATACCCAAAGGCTTGGATACAGAAAGTGACAGGCTACCCAAAGGCCTGGAACCCAAGAGCTGAATCCCAGGCTAGCTACCACTTTCCCTCTCTGCCTCCCTTTGGAGGATGGGCTATACCTCACACCTACAAATACTGTAACTGTCTATTCTAGCACAGACTGTCAGTGTCCCACCAAACACCCCTCTCCCTAGAATGACACAGTGTGTACTCGTGTACTCAACAACTTTTCATGTCTGGGAAAAGTGGAAATAGGCAGACCTTGTTACAGAGGACTTGGGAGTCAGAGGTCATCCTCCCACCCCCTTGATAGCTTCTCACCTCTGCCTGGGGACAGGGATGTATGCAGATTGCAGCAGCCCACTCTGGTCCCAGTCTCCAGCCTCATCCCAGCTCCCTAGGCCCCATGGATCCTCGCCTTTCTGCCCAGGCAGCAATTCCTCTGGCCCCACTTGGCCACTGCAATGAATAGCCCCCTGCTGACAGAACACAGGCCTGGCTTAGCAGACGCAATGGTATCACATCACCCCTCCTTAAAGCCCCCCCAATTCTCCCCAAGTTTAAAATACTTTGTCCTGCCCTAGAAAAAAATTCCACGGATCCACAAAATGCAGGAGCAAAAATGCAGGAGATCCTTCCTGCCGAAGGAATCGTGCTCTCTTCCCCCAACCCTTTTCATGGTACATGTGAGAGTGATTCCCATTTTCCCTCCTTGGGTTTCTTCAGAGTCCCCGGGGCAGCGCTGCTGATCACGCACGATCTCTCTCTCTCTCTCTCTATACACACACACACACACACACACACACACACGCACACACACACCCCTCCAACACCCCCACACACCCCATTCCCGCGGCTCCCACAGATTTCCTGGACTCAGGCGACACCTCCTAAGTAAATCCTCCTCCCTCTGGTTGGCACCGGGGTACCATAAACGGGGTGCCAGGGCCCGGAAGTTTGAGCCCCCCTCCCCGGCCCAGAGAGCGCCTCGGGCCTTCCCCCAGGGCCCACCCCCAAGTGCCCTCCCCCCACCCACACCTACACCTCCCGAGCAGCTCGGACGCCGGCCCCGCCCCCTCCCTGCCCGGCCGGCGGGAAGTCTAGCTCCGACACCGCCTCCCCCAGCTCCTCAGGCCCAAGCCCGCGCAGCTCGGGCCTGCCCCGCCTTCCACCCGGCGCCCGAGGTGTGACTGACAGGACGGCCCGGGCCCGGGCGGGGGGTAGGGCGGGAGGAGGCTGGGAGGAGGGGGGGGAAAGCGTCTCTTCCCCTCCCCCCCGCTTCCCTCCCGCAAAGCCCCGGCCCCCGCCCCTCTCTCCCTCCCCCCGAAGCCCAAACTTTCTGCAGCCGCCTCCAGCTGCGGCGCCATCTTTGCAGCAAGAGAAAGTTTCTCGGGAGGAGCCCCCGCTCCGATCCCTGTCCCCTACTCAGTGCCGACCCCGTCAATACCCCACCTATATCCCGGAGCTAGGGCTGGCCTCGGCCCAGAACTGTCCCGCGCCCCACCCCGGCCCCCGGCCCCGCCCCACCCGCCGACCCCCCGCCCAGTTACCTGCTGCAGCTGTCCGGGCCTCCCGGAGGCCGGGGCCGACCCCGCCTTCCGTCTCAGCAGAGACTCATCCACCAGCACCGTGTAGACGGCGTTACCAGCAGGGCCGGGGCCAGGGGCCGCGGTGGGTCCAGGTTTGCAGGGCGGAAGGACCCCGCAGCACATCCCCCGAGCCGGGGGACAGTCCGGACAGCCAAGCGCTGCCGCAGCCGTCAGTCCCGGGGGCGGGGAGCAGATCCGACTACCAGCCGCCACAGCCCGCTGGGACTCCATGGAGGGGGCCCCGGGCCGCTGTGCCAGGGGAGGGGGTGGCTAGCCACGGCCTTCCCTCACTGTGCACCCCACTCCCCTGCTTCCCTCCCGGCCGGCAGGCCGGCGAAGCCCCTAGCCCTGGAATCGGGCCGGCTGGCTTGCTTCGCCGCGCTCCCGGGTCTGCAACAAGGGGGACCACGCCCCCCTCGCGCGCCCGCTCTCTAGCTCTCCCTAGCTGCGCGTGGAACCCACCTCCCCTCCCCCTGCCGCGTGCTCCCATTGGTCAGCTCTCTGTATCAACATTCCGAGATGGAACGTGGCCTGGAGCCGGCTCACTCTCTCATTGGCCCGGGTGTTGGGGGGGGGGGGTGGGAAGAGAACGGAGTGTTGCGCTGCACCCGCTCCTTCCCCACCCCGCCTTCTCTCCGCGCTCCCGCCTCCGGCTACACTCCATGGGCTAGAGTCCCGCTCCCGGCCGGTATTCTGTAGGGAGGAGCTAGGCTAGGGAGGGAGCGAGCGGGAAGGGCGGGAGTCCTTAATCGGAATCAAGGTGGGATCCTAAATAGAAGGAGAATAGTAAGGGCTGTAGAAGCGCGGAATCCTGGCTAAGGGGGTTGAGAGGATAGACATTCAACTACCCCCTGCCCGCCCCCCACAAGTACAGGGGGTCGCGGTGCGTTGGGTTTACTATCCTAATCCGTAATCCATTATCTTAATGTGTCAGATCATTTTATATGGAGGGACTGAGAGACCTTTAAGAAAAAGATTTCTCTCTGTGCCACCGGGCCCTCCTGGCTCAGAGCCCGGGCGCGGGCTGGGGCAGACAGCTGGCCCATCCAGGGCTGCTTAGAGGTGCCGTCTAGAGGCCACAGTTGCCTCTAGTCCCCGCCCCGTCTCCCCCCTCCGCGCCTTCTCCGAGATCTCTAGCACCCACATGTACAGTTTGAGAGCGACGTTGCCGGGCTCCTGGCCCTGGGTGGTGGGACGTCGGAGCGTGTTTGTTCCACCAAAGAATTTTTAAACTGACAGTCTCAGGGCTGTTTGGGGGAGGGGTGCTGAACGCCCTTGCCATCCTGGTTCTGCCCCACGGGCCTCCTTCCCCTTAGTTCCCCTCCAGCACTGCCTCTGAACTTTGAGAATCCAAGTCTGAATCCCCAAAAGTTGGTACCTGGTTTCAAGATTGCCTCGTGGTATATATAGATCCCTGAAGAGGAATGAGAAAGCTGGTACACTGATTTAAAGCACCAAAGCAGAAGTGTTACTCTACTCACTGGCCTTGCAGACCTCAGGGCAAGATAGGGCACATGGCATCCTGGAGATGAAAAGGAAGTCTTTGTAGAGCATACATGGGTCACCTGCCTCCCGATTTTTGTGTTTCTCACGATTTAAGACCCTGTGGTCCCGAATGAAGTACCTTCTCCATCCCAGCATCCCCTCTGTCTTCTCTTTTCACTAGGGCCAGCACTTCGAAGTTAATTTTCAACGAGTTATGTAACTGTGGGGGGCTGGGCCAAGCCCATGGCAATCCTAAACTCCTCGGCCCTTTCCTTCTAGCAGTCAAAGTTCACTAACCCCCAGAGAACGCATTCTGCTAGAGGTCAGCCCCCAATCCCGCAGCGCTAGGACAGAGGGATCTCTCATGGCCTCAAGCTATTCAAGCACAGAAAGGATGGTCCATTAGCTGTCCAACTTCTTATTCCAGTGTTCCATTCTGTTCCCTCGTGAATTTCCTAAATGTTTGTTGTCTCTATGTCCCATCTCTATTTTGTCTTACCTTTTCCCGCTGCCTTTCCTAACCTCCACCCCTCCCTTGTCTCCTCTGAACAGCCATGGCATGATTTGGGCTATATACATTAATATTTACTCTCCCAGTCTGTGTCCTCTGTCTCAGATTGTACCTTCTCTCTGAGTTCCATAATATTCAGATACAGGAGTCTGCATCCAAAAAGCACTCAGAGAGAAACAGCAGGCCAAAGAAGAGCACCTGAACACAGCAGGGGATGAGGGGAAACAGACTGAAAAGTTCCAAACCTCAGATTGCCTTTTCTCCTTGTCCCTCTACCCCAAGCCCAGGATCACAGGTATATACACACACAACTGGACTCCTTTTGCCTTTATTTTTTTTCCTTATTTTCATAAATCTTCAGAGGGCTTATGAGTCTGTGCCCCACCAAGCCCTTCCATCTCACTAATACTCTCATAAAAATTCTCAGCGGGCCCATTTCCTGTATCCCTGCCCCAGGTGGGACTGCTAGTCCTGTAGGAGGGGTTTGTGGCTGGACTCTGGCTCTCTTCATTTGTAGTCTCCACTAGAGGGGCCTGACTATTTCTGACCAGCTGGTTACAGGGAGCTCTGTTCCAGGTGGGCTCCAAGGGTTTCCGGCCTAGCCTGCTGATCTTGGAGTACAGAACCTCCACCTGGGGAAAAATGCAGAAACCAGAGTGACCTTGATACCAGTGAGGATCCTGGCCTCTTCAGTCTACATCTTGGTTTGGGGAAGGGGGAGGGAGGGCCAGAAAAGAAAAAAGGAAAAAAAAAAAAAGGAACAGAAAAGAGAGATACTCTACAGCTATCCTGACACCCCATCACCACCCCACTCCCAATGCCTATTATTCCCAAGGGAAAACCCTGCCAATATCCCCGAAGCCCAGAGCTCTCCAGTCCCTCCAGACCCACTTTACCTCAGCTGCTTTTCCAGGTTGCAGGGCTCCTCTCTCCCGAGGGATTGAATCACTGGGACCTGTCATGCTGGGTCCCACCTCATCCCCTTTCTTGTTCTTCTGTATATATGCATACTCTGCCATTAACAACTTCTCTGAAATCCTCAGCTGTTCCTCTCCCCTTTGTGTTGTGGGGGGAGCTCTTGGGGCAGCTGCCAGCCTCACATTGGAATAGGTGGACTCAAGGGCCAAGGAGTCCAAAGCAAGTGGGGGCTGGGGCAACTCTCGATGAATAAAGACAGGAGGCAATGTGGACATCCGAACATCAGCCCTGATCTCTCCTGGCCACCTTGGATATAGGAGGTCAATGCTGATAGGACGCTGGGCTAGGGAAAAAGACAGCAAGTTGGGAGACAGACAATGGGACTTGGGGTGGAAAGAAGGAAATCAGGAGAAGATAAGAACCTACTTGGTGTTTTGGGGTAGGGTGGGAAAAAGACTTAGCACTGAAAAGGACAAAGAATCCCTCACCTTTACTTTTCCTGGGGCCCCGGTTGAGTTCATGAAGTTTGGAGTCTGATTTGCTGAGTGAACGAAGTTGGGTCTGTCTTAGCAATGACTAGGGGATAAGGGAGGGGAAAATTAATTAGTATTTCCCTCAATTTCAACCATAAGCCACATTCCTAAAACCCAAAGCCAATTGTAAAGGAAGCTGGGGGGAAGTATGTCACACTAGCATTGCCCCACCTAAAGTCACTCACCACATCCACTAGCTTCAGCCCAGACTGCTGCCTTCTTTTACCCTTCCTGGAGGACAGAAGGAGGAAGAGGAGGGAAAGGGGGTTAGTCTTTCCTGAGAGTCTCAAGACCTGAATGGAAGGGGTTTACTCACCAGTGGGCAAGACCCCAAGTTACCACAGACTTCCACCACCACTCCCTCCCACCTGTCACAAAGATCAGGGGCAGGGGGCTAGGGAAAAATTATACCTGATTGATGTCACAGTCTCATATGATTATAAAAATGTATAAAATTTTCAGGTTTGCACAGTACTTTCCTTACGATCCTATAAGTATGTGTAATAAGCATTACCATCTCCATTTTACAAATAAGGAAACTAAGGCTTGGAGTAATTAGGTGACTTGCCCAGGTTGATGCTGACTATCAAATCCAGGATCTGAACCCAGGTCTCTCCAACATTCATTCTACTGCCTCTAAAATGTTAAGATCTAGAAGCTTCCAACCCACTTATTTTGCTGTGGAGGAAACAGGGACAGAGAAGGGAAATTACTTACCCAGAGTCATGTGGAAAGTTTTAGAACCACCACTTTCTGTCTTGCTTCAGTTTATCCTGCATATTTCCTGCCACACAACTCTGGCTCAAACACCTGGTGGCTGCACACAGGATAAAAGCCAAATTCCTTGACCTGTCAAGGCCCTAACCGTTCTAGCTCAACTGACACTTTCCTAGCTTCATGTCTTACTGTCCCAGAATATACATCTTTTTATACTTCCTTTACCTCTGTCTCTCTCTCTCCCTCCCCTTCTCCTCCTCTTCCTCCTTCTCTCTGTCACTATCTCTCATTCCCATTTTGTTCTCTCCCATTGCAGAATAATATTCCAGCTCCTGTGTCTAGGGTGCTTTGCAAATCTGGAAAGTGTATGCCTCACAACGGGCTGTGAGGCAGGACACAAGGTTACAGTATTTAGAGTTGGAAAAAACCTTAGCAATCCTCTAGTTTAACCCCTTCGTTTTACAGAAGAAAAAACTGAGTAGGATCGTGGTTATGTTGGATCTGGAAGGGACTCCAGAAATCACTTTACCTAACTCTCTTCTTAATGGATGAGGGAACTGAGGCCAGTGCGGTTGGAGGGAGAGAATTGACTTTGACAAAGGGGTCATGGTGTTGAACTCGAGCCTTCTGATTTCAAGTTCATTGTTCTTTTCGATACATCAAGTTTCCTCTCTGCCACACTTTCCTTCCCCACTCCCTGCTCTGAAACAACAGCTATCCTTCAAGACCAGCTCAGGTCACATCTCTGTCCCTGAAGAAGGGTTGGGGGGCAGGCTACCTCAGCTCATGCGACTCTCTATCTCTTCAAATAAAACTCTATCTTCTTTCATACATCGTGTCCCACATACAGCACCTTATTCTATTGCGTCCTCAAGTCTCACCTCACCAAGCAGCCTGTGAGTTCCCCTAGAGTTTCCTCATTGGCTCCTCCCTGCCTCCTACAACAGGCCCTATGTGTGTATTGAACTGAATCCCTGCTGGGATGATAGTCATTTTGAGTGATGGGTGACAGAGGGACAGACATACCTGTGACAGGTGGTGCACAAGGCACAAAGCATAAGTACCAAGGCCAGGCAGCTCAGGACCCAAAGGACTGGAGGGGATTGGGGCTCGGGGGCAGTCTGAACCACTGCCATGCAGGAAGCTGTTGTACTCTGGGCTGTGGAGAAGGCACCAGGTCAGGAACTGTGGTGTAGTTGTGATGGAATTAGAAAATACTAATTTGAATCTCTGAAGGATACAACCCACTACCCCCTCCAAAAGCAGATGGTGGGATGTTGAGGGAGGGGATGCTCTGACTCAGCGAACAGGAAACCAAAAGGCTTCTCAGGTCCCCCTCCCCCACTGCCTGTGGTCTCTGATGTAGATGAGCAGCTAACAGTGCCTGAGCTGGTGCCTTAAAAAGCCATCCTTACTGATCTACATATGACTTCCATTTATGTCCAAGTGTCTATCCATCAGGTCGCTCCCATAGGTTCTCTCAGCCTGAGATAACTCTATTTGGGTTTAGCCTAGCTGTGTTCCTGAGACTGTGTCCCCACAAGGTCAAAGGGAGTCAAGCGTACATCTTTCTTAAGGCTTCTCCCCATGGCAAGGACTCCTGCTATATCAAGGTTCACCAAAGCTCCTGAAACCTTGGGGGTAGGGAGGAATGATGAGAATGGCTCACCCACCCCACTGCCCCAGTCAAAAAGACTCCTTTCCCCCACCCCAAAAACTATACCTGGGAGATTTCAAGCCCTGCTGACCTGGAATCAGTTGTGGTTTCACCCCAAACCACAAACAAGCACACCATACTGACCCCACAAACCACAAAGGCTGTAGAGCTTACTGAGGTGAAGGTGATTTTACCATTTTAAGTTCACCAAGGTCAGTCCCACTGATTTTTTATTTTTATTTTTGGCTGGGGGATGGGAAAGCAAAGGGACAGGGAGGGAATAATAGTGGTGGAGGAAGTGGTGGTGAAGAGTTGACCATTGCTTCCAGCATGTGAACTGTGTAGCCAGAGCCATGGTGAGGAAGTCCTTGAAAGGCATCACCTGTTGCTGCCACTAAGCCAAATTGCTGGATAGGGAGGGAAACTGCTACCCTCTCCACCCTTCAAAATGCCTTGGTGACTTCGGAACTGAGGCCAGAAAGCTACAGGTAAAAGAATGGATCTCATGGAGGGATCAAGAAAAGCAGCAGGAGGGGCAGCTAGGCATCACAGTGAATAGAGCACAGGCCCTGAAGTCAGGAGGACCTGAGTTCAGATCCAACCTCAGATACTTGAGACTTAACTAGCTATAAGACCTTGGGCAAGTCACTTAACCCCAATTGCCTTGCCTTCCCCCTCCAAAAAAAGAAAAAAAAAGCAGCAGGGGTAAGAGTAGGGGATCTGCAGGGAAACTTACCCTGAGCTTTAGCTTCTGAGCCCCCCTTGTTAGCCATCCTGAAATGGCAACAACATACCCCTTTCATACCCCATCTGCTTTTGTTTCCTGCCTGATGACCCCCATTCCCCCAATGTTTAAGAAACGATGTAAAGGTTTCTGGTGAGGGTGGACATGAGGTTCCTCCTCATAACTCAACAATGGGGACAAGGTAGTTTCTGATTTTGACTTAAAATCCAGAAAGCAACTCTCTCTTACCAGAACAGGGTTCCTAGTGGGGGGTGAGTGATATGACAGGGAATAGAGGCCAAAAAGCAGGATGGAACTCACTGCTGAATTTGGAGAATTATCCCAAAAGATTTAAATACTAAGATGTTTTAATTACTGCCCCCCAAACTGGTAAAGGTGTCTTTCCTTGGAGTCAGTAAACGGCAGGGTGGGAGGATGTAGGCCCCCAAATTCCTAGTAAAGAAGTCACATGGCTTTGACCTTTTAGCTCCATACAGACCTATTTCTAGGTGTTGCTTCTTCCCTCCCCACCATTGGAAAGAGGTTGGCTTTGCTCAGTTGGTACTATCCCTACCAGTACTTAGGTTGGTGAAAAGCATTTAGCTGACATGAACCATAAGATCATCAGATACTAAGTGGGATAGCTCCTATGATGAGGGTATTTTCTAATTGTCCCCCTCCCTAAGCCGGGGAGATGGTTGGAACTGGCTCACTGGGATCCAATTCCCCTTTGTTTTCCAATGCCTCCACAGGCCTTTTCTTACAGAACCCCAAAAGCCTATACAGCACTTACTTTCAGGCAAACTTGACTGGTCTCTACTTTCAGCCCCCACAATCACTGGTACTGCTGTTTGGTTATCTTCCTCTTCACTCTGCTGGATGGAGGCTCTGGACCTGCCAGCCAGCCTTGGGACAGCTCCAGCATGTCTTCTAAAGTGGTAGCTTCTTTGTTCAGCCCCCACCCTGAGCACCAAGGGCTCATTTCCTGGCCTGTGCCTAGCACATCTCCCCACCCAACCCTGTGCAGTTTCTAAATCTCTATCTGTAAACCAGAGAAACCTAGCACAGCACTGCTCCCTCTGCTGGAGGGCCTTTAAGTGTTTCAGGCCAGCACCCTTGGCCCCAGTTAATGAATTCTGTGCAGTAAATCCAAGGCACCACCCACCTTGTACACTGGTAACTTCTGTAGAATTACAGCCAATCTTGGGGTGAAGCTTCAATGCCCTGCACTCTCTCTGGGGTCTTTTACTTGCTATTCTGGCCTCTAATTTTTTTTTCCCTGACAGAGAAGTTACATTTCAACAAGGATCAAGATGGGGGCTGAAAGGTTTTCCCCATCTGACTGATAGCTCTTTGCCCAGATGGCCACAGCCACTTTTCAAGGGGTAGGGAACCAGTCAACTACAACTCCTATCAAGCAGTCCCCACCCTGCCCCATCTTTCCCCTACCCCATTCCCTTTATCTTCATGTCCTTCCAAATCCCATGCCCTTATTTTGTGCCTTGAGCGCCGCCTTGTTATTTTTGGTCTTGGCCCTCACCAGAGACTCTCCACTTAATGACACAGCAACAACGTCACTTTAATAATTTTGTTTACGAAAAACTCCTTCCTAAGGCCTTGTGGCAGAACAAACTGGAAAACAAGTGTTGAGAAAAGTGATCCCCCCTCCCAAGAAGAGGCTGCTCTGAGACAGTGCCATCAACATAGCTCACTCTGTGTTTGGACAGGCCTGGGGTTACCAGGAAAGTGAAGATCTTGGTCTGCAGGCTCTGCTCCTCTGGACCTCCTCTCCTGTTCCATCTGCTTTTGGGGTGTTTTGGGAGGGGGAGGAATGACACCTGACCTTCCTAACATGCCTCAGACTTTAGCCTTCTGTAGAGTGGAGGCCACAAACTGGCTGATGGGTGAGCCTGGGAGGGAGTCTGGCTCTGGGGGAATGTGGGAAAAGGTGATTTTGTAAGAATTTCCTGGGTCTGTCTAAAGCAGGTACAATTCAGGTCCCCAAGTCTGGTAGTTCAGGAGGCAGAAACTATTGTTCTAGCCAGCGCATTCCCTGGGATCCTCCATGTAGTTTTAAACCACTATCCCTTAATATCTGCATCTGTGGCCGAAAAGTCAATGAGGCTAAAGCAGAGCTCACTAAGGATGGTGACAGGTATCCCTAGTAGGGCCTGTCCCCTCAAGTACCCACAGCTTAGGAACAGAGGAGGAGAATGGAGGAAACTTGGGCTTTCTGGCCTGGGCCACACCCACTGTGGGACTGGGGATGGGGGTGGGGAGTGAAGAGAAAGGGGGAAAGACGGACTCGGGAGACAGGAAAGAACTCCACTTCAGCACTAAAACTCTGTCATTTTCTTGTGTGTGTCAGCAGTCTTCTGTTCCCGCTGCAAACCTGCCTCCTGGGCCCGGAGATTCTTCAGCTCCTTCTGGGCTCCAGCCAATTTCTCCTCCAGCTGGGCTGTGGCCACACTATGCCTAGAAAGAAACCATGGAGTTACTCTCGGGATGAGCCTCCTTTACAAGGAAACCTTCCCAAAATAATTTAGTTGATTCTCCAGCCTCCACTATAATCCCTCACTTTTCCTTTATATTTACCATGATTTGATATTGACTGCAAAGTTGTGTCTGTCTTGTGTTTCTTATTAGACTAGAAGCTCCACGAGGGCTGAGGCTGTCTGCTTTTCATTCTGAACAATTTAAGAATGACTATGCCCCCTTTGAGGGACTTAAGAACTATCTGAAGGCTGACAAACTGAACTAACCTTACTCTATCCCCAAAAGATATTCCTTTCTGGAGACAAGTGCTCCTCATATAGTCATAGACAGGATAGGAGAATTCAAGAATTCAATCTATCCTTGAAATGAGACAAAAGGATTCGCTAAAACAATGACTAGCTAGCACATCGTAAGCACTTATTAAATGTTTGCTGATTTCGATCTTGAGCCTACCAGGCTAATTTCAGATGTGCAGTAGAAACCTTGTCTTTCTTGCTGGCACCCATTTGACATCCAATCTCTCCCCAGGGTCTTCCCTCTCCAAGAAAAACCTGTATCATACCGGCCAATGTTCCGGGCCAGGGCTTCCTGTATACTTCGGATATCCCTCTGAGTTTGCTCCACCTTTTCCAAGATCTGGAAGAGCTGTACACTTAGGGATCGCTTGGTACTCTTGCTGGCATGATAGAGCTCCTTGCTACTCCTCTTAAGGGATGGGACCTTCCCTTCCTCTTGGACCCTAGGAACCTTGCCTTGGAGTTTCTCATTTAGGAAATCAAACACATTGCGTTGGGGTGGGCGTCCCTTGACTCCATTCCCCTTTGCCTGGCTTTTCCTTGGCTTGCCAAGGTCTGGTTTGTTGCTTGCTCTCTTCTGGAGAATTTCAGCACACTGATCTAGGGACTTCCCCTTTGGAAGTACCACAGCATGGATGGGCTCTACCCGGCCCTCAGCATTCTTTCCAAGACCTAGGATGATGAAGGTGGGTTGAGAGCAGAAGAGAAATGTTATCATTCCATGTGGAATTACAGAACTATATAGCTGGAGTCAATGTTGATAAATCAATGCCATTATATGAATACTGTTGGGTTGAAGACATGCCTCAAGGGCTAAAAAGAGTTACCTTTGCCAAACTCATAGCCCATCTGAGCAAGAAGTTTGGAACCAATGCCTCGGGTATGTGCCTCCCAGCCAGCAAATGAGGAGCTGCAAGCAGGGCCCCAAGCCCCTTTTTCCAAGGCATCTGACTCCACAACTACAAAAAAACAGAGGTGGACATTAGCTTAACTAAGGAAGGGACCACAAAGCAAGGGATTCCTCCTGATGCAAGCTGAACCCAAAGGTTAACTATTCCCATATATTCTTCCACTGAATGGGCATAAGTTGATTTCAAGGTGGCCAAGAGGCACTCCACAGAAGCTGCAACTCTCCTCACAGAGGAGTCTAGTAAGTACAGAACCTAGACAGAGATTATATATGGAGGACCCTACTGTTATAGTCTCTCCCTAGAGAGTGGTAGCGACACTGCCTTTCTCTCCTTTTTCCCTTATCAACAGTAACATTATTTTTTCCACCCCAACTTCCATACTCATCTCATATACAGATAAGCAGCAATTACCAAGAGAAGCTCCAGAGGAGTTTGGAGTTATGACAGCTAGTTGTAATGGAAGAGTATTAGACTTGGGAGTCAGGAGCCCACATTAAAAATTTGGGTCTATCATGTATTAACTACATGAATGTGGGCAACAAACCCTGCCTCTCTGACCTTCACTCTCATTTGTTAAATGGAGATAACACTTGCTTTATCCTCCTTGCAGGGCTGCTGTGAGGAAACACTGCAAATATTGAGGCACTATAAAAATAAGAGCTACCAAAAAACTCCAAAAAGACTGAGATGGAACAGAGTGACTTCTAACTGAAGAAAGACTTCTAGGTACATAGCCCTGCCCTTCCACCTGCCTTCATAGCTGAATTGGAATGGTCAGGACACTGGTGCCCCACTGCTCAGCATGAGTAAGACAGAGCCATCTCGGTACCTTTGGCATAGCTGGAATCATCCACGTCATCTCCATCAGACTCTGAAGGTGCCCTGTCTTCACTCCGTAAAGGAGGCATAATGCCATCCCCCTCTACCACAGTCTCTTTGAGAAGCAGTGAGTCAAACTTGACCGTGTAATAGCCACTGTCCACATCTGTGGGAGGAAAAACAGAATATCAATTAACTTCATGATCATGCGAAACAAACAGGATGAGCAAAAAAACCCCACAAAAACACAAAAAGTGGAACTGGAAACTAAAACATTACAGATAAGGTAACTGAGACAAGAAAAAGAAGGTTGGTCGCAGCCCAAGGTTATACAATGTTATATGTTTAGCTTAGAATGATACTCAAGTGTTTTTACCTGAGTCTACTGTCCTGTTCCATTATTCCCCCTGACACACTCCTAATCAAGAAGTTTTTGTGGATTCCTAATAAGCTGTAGTATAAAATACATACCAGTCCATTTGGTATTTAAAACACTTCCAAGATCTGACTCCAATTAATTTTTCCAGACTGATTTTGCATCACTCTCCCTCACCTATTCTGTGTATCAGTCAAACTGACATACCTGTTTGCTGTGAGTGACATTTCAGCTCCAGCCTTTGGATCTCTGCTCCCTGGGATGCCTTCCCTATTCCCTTTGCCTCTTAGAATTGTTTATTCCTTTCAAGGCTCAGCTCAAGTGCTGCTTCCTGATACCTTAAGTTATTAATGCTCTCCTCCATGCTGAAAACTGCTTTATAATTTATATCATATGTATTCTGAATGGACTTATCTGCAAATATCTTATTTACCCCCTTGCTCCTCAAGGGCAGGGACTGTTCCATTTTTGTCTTTATATTCCTAGCACCATGTCTGCAATAACATAAACTTAGTAAATACTTGTGGCCTCAAAGAACTAAATAAAGGTCAATCTTTCATAGTGTGTTGGGGGGGGGGGGGGGGAGAAGAGATAGGAGAAATCAAGTTTACTTCTCTCAGATGTTCTACCTGATGGCACTGAGGACCTAGCCACAATCCTTGGCTTGTTTTACTGCTATATTCAAAGAGCTTTTCAATAACTATCTTCATTAAATATTGTCACAGAAGCAGTACAGTTAAATGAACAAAGTGGAAGAAAGGGAATGAATGCCATTCCATTTCAGTGTCCAATACATGATGAAAATAAAGACATCAAATTTTAACAACTAACAGATTTTTGAAAAATAAAAATCTTAAATCAGATCCAGCTTTCAAAGTCACTGGCTTGAAGCAATCATTTCAAGAGATGCTGGTTAAGGAAGCCATTATTAAGACTCCCTGTCTTAACAGCTCACCTGTGATCCGGGCTGGATACCAAATTCCATCATCATACTTAGCTAGACAGGCTGAACCAGTGTGCAGGGCACTTAGGTCTGGCTCCTGGAAGGGGCGAAGCTCATCCACAGCAACTACTTGCCCATGGGAGAACCTGCAGGGATTAGGTTAAGCACAAGTCAAATATTCCCACCCATAAATGACACTAATATCAGGTACCAAGAAGCAGCAAATCCAGTACCTGTCAGAATTTGCACTCAAATGCAGATAATCGGATAGATGCCAAAAAAAGAGGTATTCCATTCAAAAACAAAGAGGAATTTGAGGGCTGTTTTATTTTTACCATTTTTGGTGGGACAGGTGTTTGTAGCAAACTCTCAACTCTCTGGGAGTGATTACCAGCTCAATGGCTTATCCACTGTTTCTTTATGATAACCAGTTAGGTTCCAAATTGCCAACATACAGTTAAAGTAAGAGCTCACACAGTTGATTCCACACAAAAATCAAGTGTGAGGGTCTCAGATTATATATTTTATCATATTTTTCACACCACTGCTCATTTAGTTGGGCTGAATTCTTTTCAATGAAAAAGGGTATGTAAAGTCAAGGAAGAAGAGTCCCATAAGCCAGTTTAAGGCCAACACAGAAATATGCCTCTCCATAAACCTTGCAAACAAGAACAAAACCAAAACCAAATACCCTTTGGGTATCCCTATTCCACCCCGTCCCTGCCCCTCCCCAAAACAAATGGGAGTTATGCCCCACCACTGCATCTCACTGGACACACAAGGTACTCACTGTGGGTGAGTAGCTACAGCATTTGCAAGGTTGCTTCACACATGTGCGATACAGGAGAACTCAAAGCACTCAAAGAAGTATAGTCCTATTTAACAGAGGAGTAAACCGAGGAGTGGAGAAGGGGAGATGTGCCTAGGATCAAACTCTGGTCCAAGAACCCTCCTCCCAAAATGTACCCCTCCACCAAAAAAACCCCCAAACCTTAATTTCTAAACACTGCCATGCCTATATTGTGCTAACGAGGGCAAGAAAACAACACTGAGAGTGCCTCCACTACCTTGCACCTCTTGACAGCATGAGAAATGACTAAAAACTACAGCAATTATTCCCAACTATTCCAAGCTGAAGCTGCTGTCCTCAGCTGCCTGAATGTCTGCTGGTACCTGTAATGGCAGAATGGGACAGGAGACAGAATTACCTGCAGTTCTCTTTGAATCGGCATTTTCCCTCTAGGAAGAAGGGACAGGGTTTTAGGGACTTGTGAGTCGGGTAGAGATACAGCACACGAACCCCTGCTGTGCCATCCTCGGAATGCTCTGTCCCCACAATCATAGCATTATGGTATTCCAGAGTGCCCCATGAACTGTAATAGGGAGCATTCACCTTCATCCCACTCAACTCTTCCTCTTCTTCCTCTTCATGCCCAGATCTGTCAGGCTCAGTTTCTCTTTCTCCTCTTCCAGGAGAGGATGCAGTTTCAGCACCTTGAGTCTCAGAATCTCCTGTCACTTCACGAATGGCATTCTGGAAAGCCAAGTACTCAGCTTCATCCCTTACTGCACTCTCAATTAGACCAAGGCTTGGGTCCAGTGTGGCCAGGAGCTTGCTCTTCTTGATAGACACAAGACTTGACTCAGTCAGTTCAATCAGCTGCTTTAAATCAGCCTGAAGCTGAAGTAAGTCAGCTTTTTCATTAGGGTCCAAACCGGTCCCCAGGGCCAGCTCCACTTGCTGCAATTGGACATGGTAGGTCTGGATAGAAGCTTCCACACTATTTTCATCCATCCTGCAGAGGCAGTCTGTAGTTCTTCTGATGATCTACTTAAGTATGCCTACATCCTCCAAAAATCTGGCTAGGAGGCAGCTGCTCCACAACAACCCTTAGGAATCACGAGCTGCAGAAAGGAAATACAGCCATTTCAAAAAGATGCTTAATCACAACAGAATTCCCTGTGTGTGTGTCCTGTCTCCCCCTCTCAGACTAGGGGGAGTGTCATTACTCTTGTCAATTGACAGCTACCCAAGAGCAAGGCCATGTGTCCAACTTGGACGAGGGAGAGCAGGAACCACGTTTTCCTTTAAAATTAAGGTTCCTAAATTTAAAGTTGTCATCTAATTGGACAAGTCTGAAGGGAAAATGGGATGTAAAAGCTAGTGGGAGGAGGAAGAGACAAAGGCCACAGGGAAGAAGGAAGAGGAACTGGATGAGGCCATGGTTAAGATAGGAAGAAGAGGGAGGGATAGGAAGGGGGAGGGAGGAGAGAAAAAATAGTGGGAGGAGGAAAAGGGGGAGAAGGAGGAAGAATTATTTACCTTTTACAAACGGTTTACTGACTTAGCTGCCTAGATCTTAGTTCCCACCAGTACAATGTAAGCTCCTAAGGGCAGAGAAGAGGAGTAACAAGAGAATAAGGTGGAGAAGGAGAGTGGAAGACGAAAACGAGGAAGACGGGAAGGGAGGAAGAGAAGGGGGAGGAGGAAAAGGCGGCGGAGGGAGCAGGCTGGTGGGGGAGGGGAGATGGGGCCTAGCCCTTGGGCGTCCTCCACAGAGATCTCGCCCATAGACCCTCGGAGGGGGATCGTTTTTTCATCCATAGTCCTGCTCCCGAGTCCCGTCCTCCCTGCCCAGGCTTTTAAGGGCCCTACTCCCGTAAGCTCGGCGTCTCTTCAGCCGCTCACCCCTCAGGCCTAGGAAGCAGCCGCCGCCATCTCCACCGCCGCCATGAAACCGCCGCTCGGGCAGGCTAATCATAGATGGCGTACTTCTTCTGGCTAGAGAGGCCCACAACAGCTCCTCGATTCCTTCACTGGGTCGCCACGAACCCACCGGAACTCCCTCCCCAGCTTCGGCCGTCCACCGGAAGTGTAAGCGTCTTTGGCGTTGACAAGCTTACTGCCTGCGGCCTTGTGGTGCCTGCTGGGATGCGTAGTTTCCAAGAGGTCTTTCCCTTCTCCAAGAAGTCGGGTTGGACTCTATGTCCCAGAAGTCATAGCGTCAGGGTCAGCGAGAGAGGTCTACTCTTGCTGGCCATACTGGTAGTGGCCTGGTAGGGTCTCGTCCGGCCCTAGTAGCTGTAGTAGCGGTCGTTCCGGCTCCGACTCTGAGGCGCTAGGCCGCAGGTAGGAGCCCCGCAGCCCGTTCCTTATAGCTTCCTCACGGGCTCCACGTTCGTTGTGGAAGTTCCCGAACCGCCGACTTAGGAGTTTGAGGCCGGACCAGAGAGTTCCCTCTGTGGGGAGGGCCCTTTGGCTGGAGCCGGGCTCTCCCTGGAGATGAAGAGGAAGCCCAGGGGTCACACTCCAGCCCAGGCTCGACCCTTCTTTCCTGGCACAGGCCGCAGCTGGGCCATAGGACCTAGTTTCTTAGGTGACGCTCCGGGCCCCCTTCTACTACACTACACTGTTCCCTCCTCCCGCTTCCGAGTCTATGGGTTTATCTTGCCCTTCCACGCCTCTTCTGAACCTGTGTTTCTATTTGCTCCCCATTTTAGAGACCGTGGAGTCACACTTGCCCCTTGTTCTGAGAACATTGCTCTATCTGAACTAATGGGAATACATCGCTCCCTGCCCGACTTTCGAGCCAATAGAGCCTTACTGCCCGTTGGAAACTGCTTTGCCTATTTTGTTTTTAAAAAAACTTCGGTATTAGCCATGTTGTTCCCTGTCCTCACCCCCATCCCCAACAAAAAAAGGGAAGAAAAATAAAGTGAAAAAAAAGTATGCTCCAATATTCATTCAGTTCCTCAGTTCTCTCTCTGAAGAGGGATAGCATTTTTCATCACAAATACTTTGAAGTTGTCTTGAATCATTGTATTGATCAGAGTAGCTGAGTCACAGTTGATCATTATTACAATATTGTTACCGTTTATATTTGTTATTGTTCAGTCTTTTCAGTTGTATCTGACCTTTTTTGACCCCATTTGGGGTTCTTGGCAAAGATACTGGAGGGATTTGCCGTTTCCTTCTCTAGCTCGGTTTACAGATGAAACTGAGGAAAACAAGGTTAAGTTGACATGCCTAGGGTCACGCAGCTAGTAACTGTCTGAGGCTGGATTTGAACTCTGGCGTTCCTGACTCCAGGCCCAACCCTCTATCTACTGCCTAGTAGTGGCCTCGATATTTTGTTACTGTGTACATTGTTCTCCTGGTTCTGCTGTCTTTACTTTGCATCAGTTCATATAAGTCTGCCAGGTTTTTCTGAAATCATCCCCCCTCCTTATTTCTTATAGCACAATAGCATTCCATCACAATCCTATGCCACAGCTTATTCCCCATTTGATTATTCCCCACAGCTTAATCTCCATTCCCCAATTGATAGGTTGCCTTTTTTCTAAGCCGTAAAGTCCTCTTATCTCCCACCTTGCTTTCATTTATGGGCTATCTAACCTCAGAACTAGTGAGTTTACACTGCCCCCTGTGTATGAGTGTCCAGATCAGGTGTCTACCTACTGATCAAACCTCCCTTGTCTTACTACTGAGCTAGTAGGTCTGTCCTATCCTAGTGTTCCAAAGTATTAGAAAACTAATACTGTTCTCTTTACCTGCTAGCCAAGCCTGTAAGTCAGCAGTAAAGAAGATGGTTTCCTTGTTGAAAGATTAGACTTTTTTTGTTGGCTGTGGTGGAGGTGTGGGTTTGGCCCATAAAGTACAAGTTACATGAATTTATGAGCCCCCAGACTTATTTCCTAAAATCCTTAAAAAACCCTTAAAAGCTCAGTATCTCTAGGTTATAGCGGCTTGAAAGAAAGGGACAAGTTTCTGTCTAGGTAAATGATAGTGCCCCCCATAAAAGAGTTGGTGTGCTGTGCAACTTTGGTGCTTGGGTATTTTCAGCTGTAGGCCCTTAGGTTGGGAGAAGTTAAAAGGCCCAGTTAGCCTGCTGAGAAACACTCAGTCTAGCTCACTGTATAAAAAAGAAAGCAGAAACTCACTCTGATACATACCAGTGTCTTTGAGGAAACTTCCAGTCATGTGGAAAGAGCACTGGGATAAACCTAGTGGTATTATAACATGGTTATCTCTGATCTTTCCCAAAAGCTCAAAGTTTTTCAGGCAAAATCTAATCTTTACAACATTTATAGGGAGTATATAAGAAGTCTGTGGTGTAATACTCATTTTGCAAATGAGGAAACTGACTGAGAAGTTGATTTTTCTCAAGGTTACACAGCAAAAAAAGCCTAGAATAGCATCCTGGCCCTTATGACTCCCAGGTTTGTTTTATCTGTTGTCATTACCAATCATTATTGTTATATTGAAGGAAGCAAGGAAGATGCTGTAAGGAACAGAGTTCCAGATGGTGTATTCTGCAGTGATTCTTGGTTTCTTATACTTTACAGGAGCAGGATGTATACACTCTTGTCGGGGCTTTATAAATACATGTTCCGGAGAGATGAATACTGCATCCTAATCCTGGGGCTGGACAATGCAGGAAAGACGGTAGGTAGTTTCTTTTCTGGATACCTCAATTCCTATTCATAAAATTTATTTTGCTATGTTCTTTTTTTCATTCAGTAAAATTTCAGTGATTATGTGATAGCTCAGTTGTAGGTCTGAGAGATGATTTTTTAAGTGATTATGCTTTTAGAAAGGAGCATTTTAGAAAGGGGAAGGATTGATCTTTGGGTCCTTTTTTCAGAGACAGTTATAGTTGGGGTGTGCTAGTTAAGTGTTTAATTGCTGGCTCCCAAGGGAAAAAAAAAAAGTTCATGCAACACACTTTTATGTTTAATTGGCATTCTTAACATTTCCTTCATCGTTTTCTTAAGCCTAGGCAATCAACAAAACAATAGATCAAACTTTTCTGAGGTGTACACTCAGAGGTGTACACACTCTTGGACTACAGAAACTAACATAATTTTGGAATTTGAAAATGAGCTCAACTCATCTAATCTAGCCTGTTCTGAAATCATGAATCCCACCAACAGAATCCTTGACAAGTGTCGTTTAGCCTCCACTTGAAGATTTCCAGTGATGGAGGGCTCATATCCCCTGAGGCAGCCTATTCCATTTTGGGACAATTTTAAACTTTCATTCTTATTTGTTTTTCCATCTACCTAGACTTTCCTGGAGCAAACGAAAACCCGATTTAACAGAAACTACAAAGGGATGAGTTTGTCCAAAATCACCACTACAGTGGGCCTGAATAGTAAGTGAATCTTTTTGGGTTATAGAATCAGGAAAACAAATGGATATAGTGTGACAATACCTTATGGTGACCTAGATGAGATAGTCAGGCAGTAGCAGATTATTCATTGATCTTCTTAGGTGGTAAAGCAAAGAAACTGAATTTCTGAGAGCTGAGTACCTTCCTTATCTCAGTGATTGCTACTCTGTAGAGTAGTGTGGAGTTATTTTGCTTTACTTCCAGACGAGAGACTGGGGAAAATGAAGTTTCTGTGACTGGAAGCCTGTATCTTACTTTTTTTCTCTTTTCTTCCCTCTTCTTCTTTCCTTGAAGTTGGTACTATTGATGTGGGCAAAGCTCGTCTTATGTTCTGGGATTTAGGAGGGCAAGAGGAATTACAGTCTCTCTGGGACAAGGTAAGAAAGGAACTTCCTTTTTTTTTCTAGACTTGTACTTATGCTTAAAGTTCCACAAAATTTTTTAAAACTGATTTTTGGGTAACCCCATCACAAACCAGATATTGAGCTAGGTTGACTATTGGGATAGCCCTCTGGTAATTTTACTCTTCACAACCTTAGAATATGAATATTTTCTCTTCTTACAGGAAGCAACTTTACAAATAACTCCTAGAAATCTGCCTGCTCAAGCATATTTTTTTTGTCCATGTGGTCAGAGACTAAAGTTTCCAGATGCCATTTTCCAGTCTATTCTTAGTAATAGCTGGTTCTTGCTCTGCTGTTTCCCAGAGTGTTCTCCATAATCTGACCATCCTGCCAAAAAAAAAAAATCATTCTACTTAAAGTAATGGTTATTTCCCTAGAAGAGAAGATTTGCCTGGGCTAATAAAAAGATCATTTTTCTGGCAGTCTCAGCCAACACTGGATTGCAAAGGAAGGATTCAGTTAAGATTTTTCATTATTTTGTTAGCCAAGACTAGGGTATCGGGCCCATTTCAAAGCATTGAATGTCTTGAACTTCTGACTTCTAACCCCAAGACTTCTACCCATTGATTCATAGGGAGTAGAATAAAACAATGCATGAGAAGCCCGTTTGACTTACTTTCTTTTAGGTTAGGAAAAGCATTTCCAACGTGGAGGTTTGCCCATTGACCACTCTCTTATATCATAAACTATCTCTACTTCAGAATAAGCAAAACTGGCAATCACGGTAATTTAAAAAGTCTTCTTTATACTAGGCTCTGTGCCAGCATTTTGCCACCTCTCTCTTTCTCTCTTTGATATTTGAAATGAGTATACAGAATATACTGAAGCTGCTCCTACGTGTTAACTGTTCTGCTATTGTTCTAGTACTATGCTGAGTCCCATGGGGTCATCTATGTCATTGATTCTACTGATGAGGAACGACTCTCAGAAACCAAGAGAGCATTTGGTGAGTTGTGGTTTTGACCTGAGGTGTCCTTGGTTTTGTTCATTCAAAAACCATTTATTGTGTGCCTGCTATATTCAAGTCAGCCAGGCAAATGCCAATACAAAGATAAATGAGACATGATTTCTGTGCTAGATAAGGCATGGTTTAGTAAGGGAGCTAGGGCACGAACTCAGATAACCACCTGCAAGGCATTGTGTAAGTACTGTATTAGTAATAGATGCAGAGATCAGAGAAGGCTCCATTGGAGAAGTGGCATTTGAACTGGGCCTCAAAAAATGAGTAGAATTTCTATAAATGGAAATGAGAGGAGTGCTGTGAGAAACATATGAGATAAAAAAACCATACAAATCAGGTCTAGGAAGAAGTGAACAATGTGTTTTGGCTGGAATGTGAAATTTGTGTAAAGGAATAAATGGGAAGAAAGGCTGCAAAAATAGTTCAAGGCCAGATTGTGAAGGACCTTGAATATCATGTTGAGGAGTTCAGATTTTATTTAGTCCAGGGAATGATATCAGAGTTGTGCTCTAAGAAGAACTATCATTTACATAGTGCTTTAAGGTCTGTTTTCCTTGAACTGTTCCTTTGAAGTCTGTAGTGCAAGTATCCATTTTACAAATGAAGAAACACAGTCAAGTGAATTGATTTGCCTAGGCTTTCCCAGCTAGGATAGTGAGACTCAACCCCAAGTCTTGTGATTCAAAGTCTGGTGCTTTTTCCATAATAGTAGTATAGATTTGAGTGGAGAGAGACTGTTGGCAAGGAGCCTGTTGTAATAAGAGCCTGAGCTGTAATAGCAACAGTAGGAATAGAAAGAATGGATTTGAAAAGCGTTTTTAAGGAAAATTTGAGAGACTTTAGCATCTGACTAGATATAGGGCATAAGAAAGAGAGAATCTTCAAATGATTCTACGATTTTGATCTTGGGTGACTGGGAGAGAGTGATTCTAATAGGGAATCAAATACAGTGGTAAGAAAGAGGGTCTATCTTTAATGAGAGAAGTGGGGCAGGTGAGTATAATCTGAAACATACTTATTTGAAGTACCAGGCAAGGTAGAAATTTCCAGCAAGTAGATGCAAATGATAGGTTGAAGGTCAGGACAGAGGTTTGAGCTGGGCACACAGATTTAGAAGATTCTGCAAGGAGGTGATAGTGCATGAGAACTTTTGGAGGAAAGTCTGAAGAGAGAGGAGAGGCAGGGACAGAGTATTGTGGAATAGGCCTGTTAAGGGGATTGAGAGTAGGAGGAGACAGCAGAGTAAGAAGAGATCAGTGATAGAAGGAGAACCAACGTTGTGTAGTGTGACAGAAGATGAGGAAACAGTTTAAAGAAGGAAATTTCAATAGTTTTGAAGATAGGCTGAAGAGGATAGGATGAGACCTGAGGAAAAATCCACTGCATGTAATGATTAGGTTGTCACTGGTGACCTTTAAGAGGGTTATTTTGTAGGTTAATGGGATTGGAAGCTGTATTGGGGAACTTGACAAAACAATGGGTTGTGAGGAAGTGAAGGCATGAAGACCCCATTCTGCTTGTCTGAGGTCTTGAAAATGAAATTTCTGACAGAATGTAATGCTTCCATCCCAGGGGTAGTTCATCACTCATCATTTTTGTTTCTCCCAGAGAAAATGATCACCAGTGAAGCCCTGGAGGGGGTCCCTATCTTGGTCCTGGCCAATAAGCAGGATGTAGAGGTGAGATCACTGGCTCCTTGTTCAGTCCTAGATTGCTTTCTTTGATAAAACTGGGCTTAAGACTTCTCTGAACCCCAGAGTCAAGCAAAGGTGGGAATATTTTGTCTTATGGGTTGGCATAGATAATAACTATTTAGTTTGAGTTGTAAGTACCTACTATGTTTAGGACCCAAGGAAATATATCTATGGTATTCTATATCTGAGACCTTTTGTGTGAGGTTCCCAAATCCTGCCAGTCCTCTCCTGTACGACTTACCCTTTAGGTCTAAAGCCCTTCTCTCTGGTAGTGTGTCTTCCAGGCCTTTGGATCTCGTATTTCTTTCCTTCCTCTGCTGCCCAGTATTTTGTCAAAATAGTGTGACTAAAGGCCCACTAATCTGTGACTGGTTTTGACTCCCCACCTGCTTAGTGCTATAAAGTTTGCTGTGGTAAAAAATACTGATCTTTTAAGCTTCATTCCCTCTGTGCTTCAGAAGCCAGTTTCTTTCTCATTACATCATCCTTGGAACTGTTGTACTCATCTTTCCTTTTTTTATTACATCTGAGCATCTGGAAGATGTACACTTGACGCTGCAGAACGTCTTGTAGTTTGAGGAGGTTCAAGCCATTAGTCAAGCTGAGATTCCCTTTTCAGAGTCAGCCAATGGTCTGAACTTTGTTGGTGTATTTGCTTTATGGAGTTTTGTCCTTTATCTATTTCTCCCTTCTCTCTGACCTCCACATAGATGTAGGACTATCTTTTGCCCACTGGAGGGAGGCAGACTGACATCATCGTAAGACACTATTCAGAAAAAGAATAAAGCCATGCTCACTAATGTGTATAAATCCCATTCTTCTTTCATGCTACTTTTATCCTCTATTCCACTGAATTAGTTTATACTCTCTATTTCTGCCTCACGGTTGGGCCTGGGGCTTTCACCAGCAGGTACCTAGAAGTAGGCTATTTGACATAAAGGTGGTCCAGCCCTCCTGGAGAAACTGATATTTTACAGGCACTTAACTTTCTGTTAGTGTTGACTTGATTAAAGTGAATTTTTCTTTTCCCCTAGATACCATTGTGGTTTCTTAGATGGACGAGGGCTGGAGGAAATAACCACCTCAGTTTCCCTAAGGCAAGAGTTATGGAGAAGACTGTAGTTAAGAAGGTCTTGAAAAGATCTTCTGAAGGAACATTTTACTGTGTTAGTTGAAAGGTAGCTATATGAAAGGAAAGGAGTTGAATCAGATTAAGGAGAATGGAAAAATATCTTCTTGCCTGAAATTGGTGAAGGAAATTAGATTATGACTTACCGTCATTAACAGAATGTTCTTACATATACTACTTTATTTTTATTTTTTTATTTTTTGCTTTTTGGAGGGGGGGGAGGTAGGGTAGTTGGGGTTAAGTGACTTGCCCAAGGTCACACCACTAGTTTTAGTTTCTTGTAGTTAAGTGTCTGAGGCCAGATTTGAACTCGGATCCTCCTGACTCCAGGGCTGGTGCTCTATTCCCTGCGCAACCTAGCCACCCCTATATACTACTTTATGTTGAATATTTGTGAAGCTTTAACATATCTCCAAGCAACAAAGGAAGTATGGAAGAGAAAGGGAAACAGGAAGAAAAGTTATCCTAGCCTCCGAAATAAGTCCCTGGAGGAAGAGAGGCTGGTGGGTCACTACCCGCATTCATCCTGTCTCCAGCCACTTTCTGAAGCCCATTGTTGTTGGGAGCGATTGAGTTCACTGTGGACCAGCAGTAGCATGGTGGAGATGCAGTAGAAAGAGCATGAGATATGTAATCAGAAGACCTGGGGTCAAAGGGCCACTTTGTTACTACTTGTGTGAACTTAAGAAAAAGTCCCTTAATCCTCCTGGGCCTCAGTTTTCTCATCTTTGAAAGGAGAGGGTTGGCTCCCATGGTCTCTGAGATCTTCCCCAGCTCTAAACCTGTGATCCTGTGAAATCTCTATTTTCTTTGTCCTTCCTTTTTCCTCCCTGTCATTCATGCCTCTAGTGAGCCCTGGCCACAAGCAGAAAGAAATAGGAACGTGTGCTCCATGTGTTTCAGTTGTTGGCATGTTGTGAATGGTGGCCTTTGGCTCATTCTTCATTGTTGATGACTGCTTGCCTGTATAACGACTTTTAAATATACTAACAATTTTTCCCTTTAGATGTTAGGGAGGCCGAAAAACTGCTTTCCTACGATCGTTTTGTTTATAAATACTGGACTGGTTTCTTGTCTTATTTTTAGCCTTTAGTTAAAGTTTTAGCCTTTATGCTTCATTGTGTTTGAGTGTTTGATTGTAAATTAAGTGGCCTTGGAGAATATAGCAGCCATCCTGGGGAAAGTACATATCATAGGATCACAGAATATCAGAAGAATATTTATTTTTCCTGACATGTGTGTTTTATACATCTGGAGGATGGCTAAAAGACTAGTCATCTCTGGTTAAGGGTCAGTCTTCGTTTTTTGGCTTCTTTCTAGAATTCTGTTTCCCTCTAAGCACCAGCTGAGCCGAGCCTATTGGCTTGGCTCTGTGCTGTGTAATTTCCAAAGTCCCATGTTGGTAAGCCTTGGAACAGACCGAGGCAGCAAGAGTGTCTCCTAGAAGTAGGACTTTGTTTCAGTCAACTGCCTTCCAAGCATCTGTGCTGTGTATAGTGATATGTAGTTTCTCCTCAGTCCCTCCTTCTGCCTCCACAGTAACCTTCAGTTATGTGCCTTTTTGTCCCTGCATTGTGACAAAGAAGAGATATTTCGAGAGAAAGGAATGAAATTTCTGCATAGGAAAAGAAAAACATATACCCAAGTGGTTAGATAAATGACTACATGAAAATGAGAGGAACACTGTTCCAGAGATGATCCACTTGGAGCTTCCTGCCTTGGTGCCCTTCCTAAATACAGGTGGTTAGCCTCAGACCTTCTGCTGTTTTACAGAAGTCTTTTGCTGAAAGCTGGGGGAAAAAGTAGTGACTAGGAACCCATTTGTTGGGTGTTTGAGAGGTTGTTATGTTATACATACCTCTCAGTCACACAATTTCTCCTGACTGAAATGTGGTTTTATTATCTTCATTTTCCCTGACTACATAGAGTAATTTTTTAAAAACATTTTTCCAGGTCTTATTTCGTGTTTATTTCACCACTTGTGGGGATGGTGGGAAACTGAAGAATTTCATCAGTTTTGTGATGCTGGAGGGTCCCAAGGGCTAATGAGATGTTACTTATTACTTACTTACCCCTTCCTATCTGAGCTTCTACCCCTTGCTTTTTATGTAAATTCCCAGTGCAACTTGTAAATAGGTGGTCAGTTCTTTGGGGGGAGGGGGCAAGGAATGAGGGGGTGTGGAAGAAGTATTGGCAGCAGGATTGAGCTGGATTCTTACAAAACTGGAGAAAGAGCAAAGGCTGGAAGGGGGTCATAAAATGGGAGGCTTATGTCCTGGATTCTATATGTAACTCTTTCTGATTTACAGTGAGACCTTCTTGTACATCTTCCTTAGTATCTTTGCCTCAGTTTCCTCATATTTGAAAGGGAGGGTTTATCTCTAGCTTATTCCCTGGAGATAATGTAAAATGAGGTGAAATCTGTTAAGCAGTAAAACTTCTTGGAAGACAAGTTGTTCTGGGAGTAGGTTTTAATAGCCCTTTATATTCACTGGGGTCTCAATGAACCTTTAGAGAGTGTTGAGCTGTCCGTTTTGGCAAATGTTTATAAAGGGGTTTGATTTTTCTTAATTTCCATAATTGATGCCTGTTCAGTTAGGTGTTTTCTCTTTGAATCTCCCTTTCTCCCTGCCCCCACTTTCAACTCCTTTTTTGTCTCCTTCAGAGGCTGGCCTGGGTCCCACACCCCTGCCAACATCAGGTCTCAAGAAATTCCCTGAGGGTGAGGCTGATCTGTTATTGACAGCTGAAGAAGTCTAGGCTGGTAGCTGTACTTGCCTCATCCCTTTCTGAATTACTTTCTGTGTTTACTTGCCTTATCTCTTTCTTTAAATCTTGCTCCAGAGTATCATGGGGACAATGTCTGTAATGTTTTCAGAATACTTATATAAACCCAGATTACAGCCCAGAAACCTATTTGGCCTATGGAAGAAGAGAAAGGATCCTTAGACCAGAGCCTTATGAATGAAGCTGAACACCCAGCACCTGAAATAAAAGGATGCTCACCTGGAAAATGGATGGCATTCTTGGAGAACCACAGGCAGAGAAGTTAAATGGTTCTTTTAAAGATGAGTGATTGATGTCCCCTGATGACCCAGAATAAATGAAAAGGGAGGTCAGGGGTAAGAACTTAGGTATTCAGTAAGCACTGAATTGACCTTGGAACTTTTCCTTCCTTTTGGACACATTCTTCCAAAAGGTGGTCAGATCATTCCCAATTGTTACCAGATGTCTGAGGACAAATCAGTTGGCATTCCTGGGGTTGCTGTGATCAGAAGATCAGCTTCTTAATGTTTCTGTCCTTTTCTTTTTTCATCAGACCTGCTTATCCATTCCTGACATCAAGACTGCTTTCAGTGACTGCATTAATAAAATAGGAAAGAGAGACTGCCTGACACAGGCTTGCTCAGCTCTCACAGGGTAAGTGGGGGGAAGGCATAGCAGTGGGTCTTTTCTAACCATATCCTCTGCCGTGCCAGTAGACCATTTTCACCAGGCCTAACAGGATCCCAGGGTATCAGTTTTTTCATGGCCTAGACCTGGGCACCATCAGTGACCACAGAAGAATTTGTATTCTTAGCATCTTAGAGCCTAGGGTTATTTTTGCATGCCTGCAGCTGTTGCCACCACATATAAATGACTTTATAGAAGGACCAGAGACTTAGATGGTAGAGATGGTTCGTGGTCTGGAGCTAACTGCTGCCAGCCATTAATGGATAGAGAGTCAACAAAGATATATTCATAAACCTGGCAGGAGGGAAATATGGCCCAATCCCTTCCAGTGTGGTCATGTTGTAAACATGAATGAGGTCTGTAGAGGGAGCTTATAGCTTGACTATGAGCTGTCTTCAAAGACCATGGAGTCATCCCCAGAGCCAATCCCACTTTTCCCCATCTCTCATACCTTCTGAAGAACCATGGGGACCCACTGCCTCATATCTGGTGTTTTCTCAGCAAAGGGGTGAATGAGGGCATCGAGTGGATGGTGAAGTGTGTCGTGAGGAATATCCACCGCCCCCCACGGCAGAAGGACATCACGTAAGGCCGGGATGGCACCGCTGCTGTGCTTGGACAGCTGCCCCCAGCGCAGATTCCACCTACCTTCCTTGTCCAGAGAACAGGGCCAGGACCTTGTCATCGATTGGATTCTTTTCATTTGGATTATTGATTTTGTTTTTGTTTTTCCTAAGACAAACTTTTATCTCCATCCAGAAAAAAAGTCATCTTGAGGATTCTACCTGGGGGTTAGAGAGGGGATAAGGAAGGGTGTTGGGGGAGAGTTTCTCTATGACCAAACATAAGACCCTCCTGAATGGGAAATGGTAGGACCAACACCTCATCTGGAGCACAGGAGCTGTTGGGTGTCATGAGTGACTTTACCCACACTACCATGAAGTGTGGCCGTATACTCCTCAGTTGCTCAGAGGAGCTGATGGAGTATTTTTGGTTAATGACCTAAATTTAGTCCTTTATCTCTTAAAACCAAACATGAAAAACTGGCTCAGGCTAGTCCCTGGTTTGAATATTGATGAGGGATTATGACAGGCATGTAAGGCTGTGGTTCTCATCTGCCCTGAAGCTCCAGGTTTCTTGGGTTTATTTGGCTGAGTTCTGTGGGAGCAGCTATCCTTTGGCTGTAAATCCTCATGTTTTCTAATAATTTCCCCATTGCCCCTTTCCTGGGGGTAATGGCCTGCACTTGGTTCCCCAGCCTCTCACAGGATGACAAACAGATAACATTACTATCAAGAGTAGGCGGAGGTAACCCTTGTTGCAGAGCCCCATCTATTTTGCTGCCTGGAGCAGCTGTATCAGGTGATATGTAAGAAATGGGCTCCAAGGAAAAGGTTGGATACTTTGAGCCAAAGCAGTTCCATTGACACTTCTTTGCAGCTGCTTTTCCAATAGATACCACCTGTTCACCTCTGACAGCATTTGACTCTAAATCCTGCTTTGGCTTCTAGGGCCCCAGCCCTGGGGTCCAGAATAGGTAGTTGAAATAACTTGTTCAAACCTGGCCCAGGCCCAGGCTCATAAGCCATAAGTGGTTGAGGGGTTTTCCAGGACTTGTGGGTGTTATTGAAGAGCAACTTTGGCTGTTTCCACATAGAAATCGGCTCCAGATAATCCAGGTCATTGACCTAATTGCAGTGTTGCCCACAGCAAAGGCAGTGAGAGATAGGAAATCCTAGAGTTTCATAGAAACCTTAGCTTTCTATCCTAGCTAGCTGACTGACCTTGAGCGTCTGTCACAGTTGATCTTTGTAAGACCTGAAGCAGCTGAAGGTCAGTAGTGCCAACTAGAATCAGCCTAGGTTGGCCAGCCTCCTTATCTTCCTATTGTGAATGCTTTTCTCTTTCTGAGGGTTTTGATTTTACTCTGGGGGATAGTGTCATCCCCTAGAGCCTCTTATAAGAGGGCTTGGGCAGTTAGCTGGTGACATAAGAGCTGATCACTTATGGATCCACTTGCCCAGAACTTGTAGTATTAGTGGTGACAGGACCACAAAGCTACCTTTCTCTCACACTTCCAGCCTGAGCCCAGCTGAGAAGCCAAACACTTGGGTGTCACTCTTTGAATACCTGTGGGGAAGTGGAAGGGTAATAGGTACTTAGGGGGAAATTTTTCTTCCTTCTCAGGCTAATCTTATGTGGCACCTTGAATAGAAAAGATGAACAAGTAGTGTAACACTATTGGTAGCCTTTATTACAGCTGATTTTAGCCTCCCAAAAAGGGGCAGAAAGAGGGTTAATATAGGAAAGCCAAGACTAAGGGGATATAGGCTCTTGCTTCCTACTTTATGGGGTATGTGTTTGCCTCCATAGCCTGCATGCTAAATTGTGCCTTAGACTGGGTCAGTATTATGCCCTGGGTAGATTTCAAGGCAGTATTCTCTCATAATTTATTTTGCTACATGGAGACCATTTATAGCATAAAGTTAGGGGGTGGGCAGTGACCTATAATCAGTCTTTCCAGGGTATGGCCTTGGCTGCAATGGACCTGTTGGGCAATCTGCAAGCTACGGGCATGAAGTATGTCTGAATATAGGCCAACCCAAACCCCACCCTACTGTTCTTTACCCTCTAGCGTCTTTCTCCCTTGTGGCTTATTTCCTTTAGGACCTAGTACAAGATAAGCAATCTCTGAGCCTCAATCTATGTGCTCCTTTACTTTTAGTTTTAAAAAGTTAGTTTATGGAGTCAGGAAGAAGCAAAACTTTACCTGCTTTCCTACCTGTTCAGTTTTGAGGATTTTGAACGAAGCATTTCCTTCCAGTTCTCATGCTAACTGAGCAATTGATGGAGTTACTACTTGAACTGAATCAGAGGAAGAGAAACATGGTTCTAAGATCCTCCAACATCCCTTTATGATCTTGGACAGATTCCCTCTGATAAAAGGTTTCTCTGTCATAGAGGGGGTTAAGATCTGGCCCAGGAAGGGCCAGTTATCTGTTACTTCTTTGCAGATTGGTGGTGAGAGAGTTAATGTTTACTGAGAGCTTGGAGATCCAGGGTGGGGAGAAAGCCACCCAAATTGAAAGTAAGTGCACTCCAAAAACCAAAGTAGGATTTGTTCTTTTATCTTTCCTTTGAGGGAGGAGTTTGACATACTTCATGTTTGTCTTTAGGTCATGTTTGCCCCTGCAGGAACATCATGTTCTTCATGTTACATGGTAACAAGAGAATATGTTTGTGCAGAAATCCCTTTTATAAATAGATCTGGCAATGTTAAATGTGCTACCTTTCTTCTTTCTTGGACAGTGAGCCCTGGGTGAGTTGGGAGGGAATGGGATAGAAAATGTTCTGTGGGGCTCTGGTCCATCAGTAAGAAGCAAGATCAACTGTTCAGTTGGGGTTAGAGATATCTGTGAAGCATTCTTATCTGCTCTATCCTCCAAACTCTAAATCCTGCTATGCCAGAGGAGAGCCCAAGAATTCCTGTAGATTTGACTCCTATAGCTAGTCCAGCTAACTGTAGGTTGAAAGAGGGTCAACATTACATCAAGATTTAGGATCAGGCTTCAGAGTCAGGACCTATCAAGGAAAGTGCTTCACTTGTTTGCTTTGTCCAAAGAGATGACAGTTTGAGGCTTGTCCTGGAGCGTGGCTGGTTTAAAAACTAAATCATCCTTCCACCAAAAATCTAAATATCCATGTTTCCCGTTGAATACCTCCTTGCTTTGGTGAATTGAGGTTTATGACTTAGTGGAGAAGCCTCTAATTTGACTGTTACTGAGGACTTTCTAATTTTCCCCCAAATATCTTAGGATTCTTCTCCCCCTTGCCATTTATCCCATCCCACCCCTTTATTCTTGGACTGATCTGGACCAAGTAGCAGTTCCATAACATAAACATCCTCTCTTCCTCTGGAAATCCCAGCCTAACCCTTGCAGCTGTTGGATTGGAACTCCCTATCCTCCGTTTTGGTCCTGTTCTAATTGATGAAAGCTTTGACCCTTATCGAGTACCTGATGGAGCCTCTTTGCCCTAAAGCCCTCACAGCCGTGGCTTTCTTGTTCATAATCACCTAGACAGCTGTAACTGGCTTAGGGAAAAATTGAAAAAATACGTGACCTTAGTAATTCTGAGGACTTGGCTCTTTCACACAGCAGCAGCCCTTGGCTTAGGGATTGAGGGATCAGTGATGGTTTCCAATTTGCTGATATCCTTTCCCCTGCAGTATTTAGCAGAGGTTTGGCCAGATGCTTATTTGTCCAGCTTGATGCTGAAATGCTTGTGGTCACAGAGACATAGTCTCCCTGCCCACTGACACCTTCATCTTGACCATTAAGCCGGCAGAGGTCTGGCCACTGATTGTAGGGGCTTGAGGTTACCAGTCTCAAGGTGTATTGATTGTCTTTAATCTCCAGTGGTTCTCTGTGTTTGGAAAAATAAAAATCTAATCAGGAATCTGAGCTCTTCTGGTCCTTCCTGGGTGGGGAGTTGTACCAGGCTTCCTGAATACAGTACAGTGTCTTATTTGGATTTTTTTGCAAATGATTTTTCTCCTAAGCACTATTCTCATTGGTGTGCCTTCAGTTCCCAACTCAAAGAGGTGTGGTGTGTGAAGGGGAGACTGGAACTCTTTCCTGCCTCAAGTCAAAAAGCATTTATTAAATGCCCACTATGTCAGATACTGTGCTAATAAGCACTGAGGATACAAAAAAAGGGAAAAACAGTCCCAACTCTTAAGGAGTTTGAAATCTAATGGGAAGGAAAATAATATCCAAGCAACTATCTGCAGACTGTGTATATAAAATAAATCGGATATAATATCAGTGGAGAGGAGACAGGAAAAACTTTTTTATAGAAGGTGGGATTTCAGCTGAGATTTAAAGGAAGCCAGGAAGCAGAAGTAAGTGAGGAGAATTCCAGGCATCAGAGCCAGTGATCATGCATGGAACAGGGTGATGATGGAGGGTCTTGTGCAAGGAAGTCTGAGTCACTGGGTTGCAGAGTATGTAAAGAAGGTGAAGGTGTAAGAAGACAGAAAAAGTAGAAAGCAGTCTGGTTACAAAGGGTTTTGAATGCCAAATGGATTTTATATTTGCTCCTGGAGGCAATTGGGAAACACTAGAATTGATTGAATGGTGGTGTGGCATGATCAGACCCATATTTTAGTTATATCAACTTGAGGGCAGAGTGGGGAGATACTTGTGGGAAGGAGAACAACCAGGAGGCTGTTGTAATGGTCCAGGCCAGAGGTGATGAGGACCCATGCTAGGATGGTGGCTCTTTTAGAGGAGAGGCATACATATCCAAAGATAGAGCTAATGTAGAATTGATATGACTTGGCAGATTGGATCTTGGGGCAGGGATGTGGAGGAGTAAGTGAGGAGTTGAGGATTACACCTAGGTTGTGTATTTGGGTGACTGCAAACATGGTCATGTCCTTGACAGCAGTAGGGAAGTTAGGAAGAGAGGAGGATTTGGGAATGAGCTCAGTGTTGGACGTGGTGAGTTTAAATGCCTATTAAGCAATGGGAGTTGAGGGACGGGAGGTAAGGAGAGAAGTTGGGGGGATAAATAGATCTGAGAATCATCAGCAGAGATGATAATCAAATCCATGAGAGGTATTTAGGTCACTAAGTAAAATAATATGGAGGGAAAAGAAGAGGTCCTAAGCAGAGTCTTAGGGGACACTTGGGTTGTGTCAGAATAGCCTGGAGTGGCCCGGATGAAGATCCAGCAAAGGATCTCATTGCTTAAAGAGCCCCTGGCTGAGGAAGGGAAGGCAGACATTTGCACATGTGCCATACAGAAAAGATTGTGTCAACCTGCACCTCAGTCCATTTTGTCTTTTTCATCTTTGTTCACACAGACCATGAGGAAAGAGAAAGGACGGCCTTGACCAGCTTACATGCTTTACCTTTCAATTCTGCCCCTAGTGGGGCAGCACTAAGTGGGAATAGGCTTCAGACCAACTGAGGCTGGTTCCTCTAGCAGGAAGTGGGAAGAAAGAGGAATCCTGGACCAGTCCAAACCATATCCATCTGCAGTCAAATCTTTGCCGTGAGGTGATTGGTACTATACCTATGGGAATGACCTTTAATGAAAGAGCAAGTATTAAGTACTTACTTCATCATGGATATTGGGCTAAGAGCTGAGGACAGAAATGCCTAGAGCAAGATAATCGTAGCCCTTAAGGGGCTTGTATTCTGTTGTAGGCAGAACACATACAGGACTGAAGTGAACTAAGAGCTGTTTTGGTTTGGAAAATTACAGTAATGTTCATTGGAACCACGGGGCAATTGATTGAGTGTCCTTTCCAGGAATGGCAGTGTTGATTAATAATATCTAACATTTCTGTAGTGCTTCCTGTATGCTAGTGCTTTACAATGATTTCATTTGATCCTCACAAAAACCTTGGAAGGCAGGTGCTATTATTAAATCCCCATTTACAGATGAGGAAACTGAGGCAAACAGGTTAAATGACTTGCCCAGGGGCACACAGTTAATAAGTGTCTGAGGCTGGATTTAAACTAATTTCTTCTGGACCCTAGGCCAGGAACTCTATCCACTGGGCCACCTGCCTTCCCTAGGCTGAGAAATATCCAGTGGGTTTGGGGCATTTTCTCTTTCCCCTCTCCATATAGGAGACTGCTTCCCTGCTCACCTGTCTCAAAACTCTATATAGACATGTGTTCCCACTTAGTTGTTCCTCATGGAATTGAGATCCAGCAGAAAGCTGCATCTCTTGCCTCCCTGTTGCTCCCTTGACACTTCCTATTGTGCTGGGTTCATCTTCAACCCATCAGGTATAGGTGTGGCGTACATTTTCCATCAAGCAAAATAATTCACAGCTTGAGAAAATCTTTTGTCACGTTAAGTGTGTCATTGGGAAAACTGTAGAAAGAAACCAAAGCCTACCTCCCTGTGGCAGACATCAGATGGACAAGGACTTCTCCTGAGCTAACCATTGCAATTCTTCGGGGACCTCCATGGCTTGAAGGAGCCTAAGGTCTCACTTTCAAATATCTAGTCAAATTGCAGAAAGAACCTCTGTTATCTGGGGAGGAAGTTCTAGGAAAGGAATGAGGCATCAATGGTGGACTGTGCCCTCAGTCATTTACTCCTCTGCCTAGAAATAGATCTTTTGCCTCATTCTGGACTCCCCTCCCCCAGGTCTGGGACAAAAAGATCTGCCAAACCAGAGCTATTGAAGAAAAGCTACAGTTTCCCAGAAAGCATGTGGGAATGAGAACTCTGGAAGGGGGTCAGAGGTGAAGGACCTGCTGGAAGCAGAGATTTCTGAAAAGAGCTGAGGGCTTTTGCAAATTGGTATTACTATTTCCTCCAGCGCTAGGAAATCCCCTAATTTCACCACCAAGGCGGGGAGGGAGGGACTGGCACTGGCACAGACTTGGGATGGGAGTCTGACATGATGCTGGTGAGGTCAGGCCATCCGATCTCAGCCTGTTTCTTTATCTATTGATACTCCCACCCCTAAGCACTGGGTAGTTGGCTTCAGGCCTAGACCCACTGTCTTCAGGAGATAATTTGTCCTGCAGGTACATGAGAACCAAAATTGGGAGGGGGGAGGGAGAGAAAAATTATGAGCCAAAAGAAAAGAATGAGCCCAGAAAAGGTGGCCATTCTTTCTCTTTCTAGGAAGTGGAGTACTGTTGATTGAGGGGAAGTTTGAAACCCTGAGAAGTAGCTCAGGAGGGAAATCACCAGTAGGAAAAATAACTTGGTAGAAAGGAAGCAACAAGAGATTAAACCTCACTCTCACCTTTCTACACCTAAACCCCAAGGACTGAACCCCTTCCACTACACCCCTCTTCTGCCTCTGCTTGTCCTTTACTTTTCTCCATCTCTCAGTTCCCTCACACCTCACACGTCTCACTGTGCCCTTAAGGCCAACACTCCCCTCTCTGTTCCTTGTTTCTTCCCACCTCCCACTTCCCTCTCTGTGCTTTAGTTTTCCACTTCTTTTGTACCTCAGTCTCTCCCAAACTACTCTCTATACCTCAGTGGCTGGGCCTGGGCCTGGGCCTTTGTAGTCTTAAGAAGTTGCTGGATAAGGGAAAAGAGCAAGGTGGCAGTCAGACCTGCACTTGCTCCAGCAGAGAAACCCTAGGGGCCTCAGAACATAGGAGCTCACTTGGAAAGAGCCAGCCTTAGTGATCACAGATTCCTCATCTTCCCTGGAAACAAAGCCTAGGGAAATGGAACATAGCTGGGTTTTAAGAAAGGCCAGTCTTGGCATTTCTCCCTCAGCCCTAACATGGTCCCAGAGCTAAGGACGAAGGACCCTTCAGGGAAGGGGTTTCCATTCCCTTCTAGCTGATTTTCCTGACTGCAAAAGACTGTCCCAGATCACACCCCACTCTTCTGAATCACAGGTAATGTTCACTTCCCCTAGGGAGTCTTTAAGCCAACTCACCAACTTTCTAACACACTTCTCCACCTGCCCTTTCTAATAGTGCATTTAGGTATTTCATCTTTTATTAGGACAACAGCAATTGGAGAACTGGGACTTGTTATATCAGTGCACCCTAAAATGTGTCTTTGTCTGTGTCTGTGTGTTGGGAATGAGCTTCCTCAGGGAACCCTCTGTCTGCAGAAGAGCAGGTTCCTGCATTCTTGGAATTCTAAAGAAACCCAAGGGAAAATTGGAATCACTCTCACAAAGATTTAAGAACACTTCCCCAAAAAGTACCTGCACAAGTGAAAATCATGGCTAATACTTAAAGAACTTAAAAGTGAGTCCTTGTGGGATCAGTCAGATAAAGCTCACAAAAGGAAGGAAGTTTACCCAGGGATGTGGATTTTCCCCATCTTCTACTTAAGACAGAGGTTTGAAACGGTCACTCAGCCAATAAACATTTATTAGTCACCTACTGTGTGCCAGGCAGTGTGCTGAACACTAAAAACGGGCACAAAAGTGGGCTTACAAAATGGTTTTATAAAAAATATTTTTTCATCATGATTCAAGTCCCTTTAGCTCCACATATACCTGGTGAAGCTGGGGGACTGGGACCTCTGAAAATAGAGGGCTGGTGGGGATGGAAATTGTTTTTCATTTTTTCTGTCATGTCTGATTCTTCATGACCCCATTTGGGGTTTTCCTGGCAAAAATACTGGAGTGGTTTGCCATTTTCTTATCATTTTACAGATTAGGAAACTGAGTCAAACAGGGATAAGTGACTTGCCCAGGGTCACACAGCTAGTAAGTGGCTGAGGCTAGATTTGAACTTAGGAAGATGAGTCTTCCCGACTCCAGGCCCAGCACTCTATCCACTCTGCCACGTAGCTGTGAAATAAATAAGTCCAAAGAGTTTTTGGTGGGAGGCCAGAAGGGACACTTGCCTTTTTGGCTTTCTCCAGAAGATACTGTACCAGTGGTCTGAGCCCCAGGATACTTGACTCCAGGGTCTAGCCTCCCAGAGGAAGAGCTGGTCTTTTGAAGCCTTGGGCAAATCCGGGAGTTGGAGATGGGGTAGGGATTGGAGGTGATCTAGTCTTTCAGGTCAAGGGAGAAGTGCTTCTGAATATTCCTCTCCAAGGTGGTTAGTTTGGCTTTTCGAAGAGTCTGTAGCAACCAGGGTAGAAGGGCTGAAGATCCCTGGGTTTCACTGAGTTCAGTTAACCTGTGCAGTAGCTCCTTCTGCACCGCAGCCCGGCTCTCTGGCTCTGGCCACTGCCTATGCCAGCTACCAGGGGCTTCTAGGGCCTGCTGCAGCCTCATCAGTCTCTTTAGTGAAATATTCTGGAAGGCCACAAAGTCAATCACTGCCTGTTCACATTCCTTGTCACCTGCAATGGGAAATATGGGGAAGAGGTAATTGATGAAGGACAGATGAATGGGAGAATCCCTTCTTCATCACCTTCTATTCCAGAGAGGCTAAGACTTACTTCTGCCATCCCTGCTGGCTGGGTTATGTCCAGAGACTAAGACTAAAGTCCTAGCTTTCTGTCCATTTTGGGAAAGGTCCCACATTACAGAGGGATCCCCTGCTTCTTACCTCTCTGTGGCTTACTGTCCCTTGAGGAAACCCTAGTTTTAAGACGGAGCTGAGATAGCTAAAAGGCAGTATTCTCAGGCTTAGGTGGATAGCAACCTCAGGATCAGGGACCTCAAAGGGCCAATCTCCTTTAAACTAAGTGGGACAGAGATGAGTGGGGTGGGGAGAGCCTTCTTGCTCTTAAAATATTAGCAGGGAATGAGATTTTACAAAAGCTGCTTCTAGGCCTTTCATCCATCATTGACAAAGATGATGATTGTTCTTCCTGGATTCTTTCATCTTTTTTAAGGCTCCTCCTGAATCTCTCCAGCCTCCTGGGCTCCAACCATGGAGAGTAAATTTCCCCAACCAGTTTAGTTGTTCAGTTGTGCCCTGACTCAGGCCTCTTGGGAGTGAAGGAATGAAAGAAGCCAAGTTGGGAAGCTGATTCAGAGAGAATCTCATGCCCTCAGGTTTCTGTTTTTCAAAGGGAAGGAGATGATTATGGAGGAATAGGGGAAGCCCCTGGTCTCACCTGGTTCAGGAGTGCCGCTCAAGAAACCAGCACAGCGTGTGCAAATGGCATCATGGAATGAGGTCCCAGGAACATTGAGGAACATGCCAAGGGTGGTACAATTTCGATGTGGCTGGCATTTCTCTGTGCTGGAACTGTTATCTGAAAAGGTGCCTTTGGGGCATGGCTGGCATTGTGTGTTCTGGTTTGGGGTCCCTGTGGGGAGGGGATAGTATCAGATAAAGATCTATGCAGCCTTGGGGTGGAGGAAGGGGAAGAGTGATAAGAATTTCTATATACCTACTATGTGCCATGTACCTTTTTTACAGATGTCTCATTTGAGCCTCACAACAACCCTGCCAGGTGTTTTTTTTAATTATCCTCACTGTACAGTTGAGGAAAATGAAGCAAAGTGACTTGCCCAGGGGTTACATAGCAATTAGGTGTCTGAGGCACATCTAAATTTAGATCTTCTTAACCCCGGGCCCTGCACTAGATCCAAAGCCCGGGAGCTGAGAAGGCCATGAGGGAGGGGATATAGATTTTTCCATCCTGGTTCTGTCATTTGCATATTATTTTCAAATCAGAAACTTCCAGGTGTCCTCCTGCCACCATCTCAGTGTTCCCACTCTCCACCCCCTAGCTCCCCAATCCAGCACAGACTAAAGTGAACAATTCTGTGACCACCTGTGGGAGTCAAGAGAGCTCAGCCTAGCCAGGGTAGAGGAGGTGTGGGAAAAGGGAACTTAGGGATCCTAGAGAAGGACTCAGCTCTGGGGAGACAGAACCCATCACCTACCAAGGGTGAGCACCCCAGAACCTGGGGGACAGGCTGAGTGCTCAATGCAGAAGTCAGCATGGACATAGTAGCCCGACTGGCAGCGGCAGGCTCGATTGTGAGTGGCGTTGCAGGCCTGAGCCTCCTCTTCACGCTCCCCACAGAACACATTGCAGTATCGGCATTTCTCCAGGTAGTTCCAGTACTGTGTGTAGTGGAGTGATGGGCATGGCTGGCAAACCGTAGGGCTCCTGGAACTGCAGTGGTGCTTCACAAAAGTGCCAGGTGGGCACTGGTCACACAGTAGCCATTCCTGGGTCTCTGCATCTCTCCAAGAATAGGTATGGAAGTTGCTTGCATTCCCTGGCATCCCCAGCAACAGCAGAAGGGTACTGACTATCCACTTTGAGACAGGGAGACAAAGGGGTCCAGGTCAGAATCAGAGGTTCTCCCATACTTCTCTAGGCGCCATTCTCAGGCTGGGCCAGGTCACTACAGAGAACTTCACTAATTCCCACCATGCCCATTTAGAGTTGAAAGGAGAGCTCAGTGCTAGTCTAGACCTTACCAAAAAGTTTATGTTCTGGGCTGTGAGATCCATGGTTCTTGGTTGGGATGAATGGATCCAAACTCTGGAAGGAGAAAAGTCTCTTGAATCTTCAGGGGATGCTGCCGGGAAGGGAGATTCAAAACTTTCTTCCCTTGAGCCAGGTTCCTGGACCCTCCTGTGACAAAAGACTGAAAAAGGATGGGGAGGGAGTCACCAGGGCATGGGGGAGCCAGTACCCTTGCTCGCAGATGAGCTTTTCTCCTCATTCTCCACCACCTCCAGGAAGAAGGGCACGAGGGTGGTATACCCCAATATGCCCTTCATACCGGTAAATGCGACGGGTCCCGACTGAAACTTTTACAAAGAGGCGCAGATCCTGAGGGACCGACACAGGGACAGCACCCAGCCCTGACGGCCTCCCCCTCCTTTTCCCGTTGAAGTGAGTTGGGCTGGGCCAGGGTCCAGGACCACGCATAGCCGACTGACCGACCCCGGCACCCTCTGCCACAAAGAGCACAGAACGAAAGGCGGCAGGGCCACGACTTGGGCCTTGGACCGGATCCCAGCTCTTCCCGCTTCCCGCTCCCCTCCCCTTCCCCCAGCCCTGGCTCGGGCGGAGCTCCCAGGCCCCGCCCTCCCTCTGCCTCAGTCTCCCAACTTTGACATAAACTGGAGGGGAGGGAGAAAGCGACGTGCACCTACTTCTATTACCTGACCCTCGCTGGGATGGCTCCTTAGTTCTCTTGGGCCGTTCCAGCGCAGCCCGCTCTTTATGAACCTCGAATCAAAAGGGGAGTGGGGGGGCGGAGGCAAAGGGGGCGGGACCCCCGGCTTCGGCCCCTGAACTGCCCCTCCCCTCACTATCTCCAGCCCAGGAAAAGCCCTCCTCCTCAACCTCGGCTCCGGCGAGACTTGGTGACCGAGAGAGCCTTCCCGCTAAACTAGGCTCCCCGAGGAACGGGGCGCAGCAGGAAAGGATGTCTCCTGTCCCAGTCAGAGGAAGAACCCAGCTCTGAGCTCCGACCTGCCCGTGAGAAACTAGCCTCAAATTAAAAGCAAACAAACAAAAACTGCTGGAGTGTAGGTGGTGGGCAGCTAAGGTACAGCCAGATCCAGGCGTGCTAGCGCATTTCTGTACACAGCGGAAAAAAAAAGGAATTTCTGCAAAAGCCTGCATCTCTATTTTGGGGTGGGTTTTTAAAAAAATGTATATGATAAATTCTACAGGTTACTTTCAGAACTACCCTGTTTGCTTCTTTTCGTCCTGTTCTCTCCTGCGCATTTATAAAAATGTTTCAGTTGTACTTTTTTTTAAAAAAAAAATGATTTTTGTTACCTTCATCTACCCCAAACACCGCCCCCCCCCAAAAAAAAACTACTTGTGAAAATAATAGTAGACAAAAGGAGTCCACACGGGGGCGTCCAAAACTGTTTCTGTACCTCGTGTACATCACTTCTCTAACAGGAAATGAGGGACACACTTCATCACAGGTCCTCCGGTGACATGCTTGGTCATAAGTTTTAAGTTTTGATTATGCTCAATTCACCCCGAATCTGTTCATACTAATCCAGAATTCTGGGAAATCCAGTTTTTGTTACTGATTACTGCTCAATAATGTCCATTACATTCACATACCACGACTTGCTCAGCCATTTCCCAATTGTTGAAGAGGAGATCCAAGGGATCCCTTTGGATTCTGGTTCTTCCCCACCCCACCTTTACTACCCCTTTCAAGATCAGGAAATTTGTATTTTTGGTTTTTTGCTTGTTCTTATTTCTTCTCTGATATGATCCGCCCTAATTCCCATCCCTGCCCCTAATCCGTCTTTTTCCCAAGTTTGATAAACTCATGGGCATTCAATCCTCCTTTATCTTATTCCATGAGTAAGATTCATTAAATGCCAATTCTTCCACTCCTTCCTGTTTGCATTTTCTTTTCACAGTCTTAATTATGAGAAATGACCTTTTTTCAAGTTCTGCCCCCTCCTTCCTTCTCTACATTTGTGTATTCCATTTATCCTCACTTTTCTTCCTCCTCTTCAAACCCTCAGAAAAGACCCAATCCACCCCCAGGACCTCTTATTTGTCCTGTATAACTCCCTCCATTTCCTTTGAAGGATCTTAAGGATCTGAAAGGAGACTTTTCCCCTATTAGAATGTTAGCAGGACCTCACACAATTCTTTACAAATTTACCTCCCTAGGTTTTCTATTGACTCATACTTGGCTCTAATATTTTCATCAGAAACGCTTGAATATCTTCTATCCCATTAAATTTCTCTCCTGTAGGATTATACTCGGTTTTGTAAGGTTAAGTCTATCACTTACTTTTTAGAATATTACATTCTAAGATCTCTCATTTGTGAAAGAAACTGCCTGTTCCTCTGTGATTCTGACTGGTCGATTGGTACTTATTTAAGACTACTTCCTGCTGGATCCTTGTATTATTTACTTATTTGATATAAGAATTCTGGACTTTGGCTATGACATTCCTGGGACTTCATTTCAGGAAGTAATTGGTGATCACTTTGCCCTCTGGTTCTAATATATCTGGGCAGTATTCATTTATGACATTGAATTTAGCATCCAGGTTTTTTCCCCCTTCCTTATTGTGGTTTTCAGGGAGTCCAATAATCTTTGTATTTTCTCTTCTTGACCTGAGCCACTCATTTGTGATATCAGATCTTGCATTTTATTTTTTTTTTAATCTTTTTATTTTGTTCTAATATTTCTTGCTGTCATTGATTTTTTTCATTTATTTCACTTTTTAAGGATTCCATTTCTTCAGTAGGTCTAAGCTATTTATTCTTCTTTCAGTTCTTTCTTCAAGAGCATTTATTTCACTTTTTAGCTCTTGCTTCATTTCTTCTAGGTTTCCCAAGTCTTTTTTTTCTTCTGTAAAATAAGAAAAATGGAAAATTTTCCTGTAAAATGACCTTTAAGGCCCCCTTCAGCATCTCTTTTTAGGGGTTAAGAAGAGCTTCTTCATTGCTAAAATGTAAAAATCTGTCTACCCCCAATGCTTCTACTTCCTCACTACCCACAAAGTTCTGTAAGGAGGAATTGCAATCCTTTAGCATCTGGCTTTCACCTCCACTGATCTCAAACATCATCAAGGACCTCCTATTCACTCAATTCAAAGGCTTCCCCGCTCCTCCTTTTGTCTTCCCAGACTTCTCTGCTATTGACTTGACTACTCCTTCCTGAAATGCTCTTTTCCATGGTGTCAAATTCTAACTTATCCCATCCTCATTGGCTTTTCTCAACCCAAAAGGTGGATGCTATCCCTAAGGTGCTGTCCTTGGCCCCCTCCTCTGGCTTCTTCCTTGACAATCTCAATTCTCATTGATGCATATTACACATCTCCAACTACAACTCTAACCCCTTCTCTTCTGAGGGCCAGTCTTACCTACAGCTCTCTGCCTGTCTACTTAAATGTTCCACAATGAAGTTAACTCATCTTTCTCCCAAATCTGCTCCTCCATCCAGCTTTTTGTGGCATATTCATCCATTCTCCCAAGCCTGAAATGCCAGGTGTTTTTTTTTAATTTTTCAGCTTTTTAGAAGCATTTATAATAGCTCTTATGTGTCAGGCACTGTGCTAGCACAATGAATTCTGGAATAAAATTAAAATCCTGCCCTCAAGAAACTGACATTCTATTAGGGGGAAACAATACATGCATACTTGTAACACAGCAAAAAACAAAAACAAAAACAAAAACAACCCCAAAAAACAAAGTAATTTGGGAGTTGGGGAAGTTACTAGCAACATGGGAAATCATGAAATACTCACATAGGTGACCTGTGAACGCTGCTTTGAAGAAAGCCAGGGATTTTAAGAGGTATTTGCTAGGGAATGCACTTTGGGAATGGAGGCTAGCCTGTGCATGGGTGTTGCGTATGGGAGACATTGAGTGGGCCAGTTTGGAGGGAACATAGTTGTATGTGAAGGGGAACAACATAGAATAAACCTGGAAAAGTAGGCTGATTTCTGCAACATCAATTCCCCTTTTCCACTGTTTTCATTGATCTTCCAGTTTCCACTCCAACATCCATACTACATGTCACTGGCAAGCTAATCTTCCATATGCAGAGATCTCGACATGCTATTCCTCTGTTCTAAAATCTTCTATCCTCCTCTCCTATTCCTTCCTGTCACTCAAGGCTCTCCACAATCTGGTACCAATCTTCACTTCATACCCTATCTCCTATTCCTTCCTTTCCTTTCCCTCCCCATCCCTCTTCCCTTTGAGGTTTCTCTTTGTAGAAGCATCAAATCTCAACCTTGAAGCAGAACTGTGAAGAACTAGGAAGCAGTCTCTCTCACATCAGGTCTTTATGTATGTATAAAGATACAGTTTTTGATTTGTGATATGTGAGATGGTCACTCAAACTCCAAACAGTATCAATCAGTTCATTATAATTCTATAAGGGATAATGATTGCTAGTAATTATTTCAATATATTCATGTAGTAATACATATTTTGTGTAAGTTACATAGAAATATAGATTCTAATAGGAGAGCCTTATAATAGGCCTCAAGCCTTAATATAATGCTCATTACTTGTTTACCAGCTATGGAGCTCACTTGAGCAACCACAAGAATGCTAACAAAGATATTTCCATCCTGTTTTGCTCAAATTCCATGACCAAACCAAGCATGAGTGGTGGCATGATCCGGAAAGTCCCCTTACCCCGCCCCCCAAGATGTTCTTGGTGCATATGTATAGCTTGTACCATCTCCTCCTGCCTAACCTAAGGAGGAGCCCATCCATCTTGTGACCACCTAGGTCAGCAGAGTTATTCCTTGCTTCACCCAACTCATGATCTGCTGACACATCAATGCTGCTTATTTTAGCTTATGTGTCATATGTCAACCAATGAAATTCTGTATTTTACCATGTCTCTTTTGCATATTTGGGCATCAAACTCTATAAATACAAGGTCCTGGGAAAAGGGGGCATCTTACAGCATGAGGAAGATTTGAGGTCCGCTTCATTAGAGAGGGCAATGGATCCTTTGGTAAACTGCCTTTGGCTCAGAGCTCTGCCTCAGTCTTTTTTATTGTAGACTGCACAGTTCTAATCCCTACAAGTCTTCTACCCTTGAAAAAATAAACCAAACTGGCAATGACAGGATATCCATTCCAATCCTCCAGCAATATTGAGGATTAAGCCCTAATTTAGGTGGGAAAGTTTTGGGGATGGAGAAGGGGCAGATGGGGGAGAAAGATACCTTTCCTGTTTCCAAATATCTATAGGGAAGTATGATCCACTGCTTCCTTCCTTTATTCATCCTTGAATATTGCTCCACAATGGCAAGTTCTTCCCAATTATCTGAACTAAATGTCTATTGGTTTCATTATGATGTAATTCCTTTCAGTTTATTCTTAGTAAGGGGCATTGTTATTTGAAGACATAAGAGGAAAGGCTGGGCAGGGAGAGGTGAGAGCACACTGGGAATACTGCTATCCATGAGCCAATGACCTTGGGGAAAGAACAATGAATCTGGAACTAGAGGACTTGGATTGGAATATTAACTTTGTTACCTGTGTGGCATTAGGCAAATCACAACCCCTCTGGCCGTTTACTCATTTGCAAATTGCTCTCTGAGGCCCTATGACTAATTTTTTCTTTGGCCCCTTAAGATGGCATTTGACTATTCCTCAGTAATAGCTTTGCTTTCCTGGAAGCATATATCCCAGACAATTATCCATTTGTTTCAGGATTGCCTGCTGTGTTAAAAAAACAAATCAGATGCCTGCCCACAGAATAGCTGTGAAACTTCTCGGAAGTAGAGAAAGGCTTCATTTCAGAGCTGACTGTCAGGAATTCACCTCTAGCATGACTACCTCTTGCCCTGAAATTAATATGTTCCTGGGCTCACCAGTTAACAAGTTTTTTTTATAGACTTGTTTTTTCACCTGATTTTTAAAAAAAAAGTCTTAATTTATAGAAACACAGGCTACCACCTCAGGATAGATAGCAGCAAGTATTTTTTCCCTTTTTTTCACTGATTATTGTACAATATAGCACTGACAGATACAGTGAAAGAAAAGTTAGGAAATGAGACTCGGTGTGGAAAGTTGATAGAGAAGACATAATACCTCTGACAAATTGCCTGAGGATGAGCCAAAAAGGTGTCCTTCCTGACAATTTACAAAATGTTCCTCATCCAGGCAAAATTATCCCTATTTGCATTCATGATAGTTTACTTGGAAAATCCAAGAGAATCAAAGATATGGAGATAATAGCTTCAGTCAGGTAGCAGAATAAAAAATAATTCCAAATAATCATCGGCAACATCTAGCAATTACAAAATGCAGGAGGAAATAACAGAAAAGGAAACTATATTCAAAATAGCTACAAAATGTACAAAATATCTGGGAATCACACAAGAAATAAAAAACTTTAAAAAAAACAAGCATAAAAACAAATGATCTTTACTCATTCCTTATATTCCCTCTCCCCTCTCTCCCCAACCAAGAATACCAAAGTATGCTGATCCCACTGGAAATTGGGGTATACAGGGCCCCAGGATATATAACAATGCTGCTACAGAGCCTAAAGGTCCCATCCTACCTGTCTGGAGAGATGGGGACAGTGTGTGGCTCTCCCATAAAGATCATGGGATCCCAGGAAGATTTAGGTGGGGAATGACTCCCACCATTGGCCAGAGACACTGGAAACTCCATTTTTCCACGAATGTGTTATTTGCTCTAGAACCGCACACAAAAGGTTATAAGGAAATATGAGGAAAGGTGGGTAGGACATGAGTAGAACCTGGGAACCAAGAACCAGGTAACTCATATTTACAATCAGGGACAGTGGAAGATCTGAGTGTTGTGTCTGAGATGCTAAAAGGCTCCCTGGGCATTTCTCAGTAATGAAAGTGCCTGAAATTCTATTGGTCCATGAGCTAGGATGTACATTAGATGCAACAAGATGAATAGGACAGTCTGGCCATGTTCCCAAAACAAGGCAAAATGGGAAACAGTCAGCTCCTGACTCTGGGAACCTTGCCAGGATTATGGGGCTAGACATGCCAAAACTTCTTTCTTAGGCAATAGGATCTTGAAGGGATAAACTTCATCAAGAATATCTCAGATTTAAACCTGGGCATGAAGACGCAACCATGGATAACAGAGGATGCAAACTTGAGCTCATCACTACGATTTCTTCCAGAAGAAGACTTGGGTGAGATATCTCTTCTTGGCAATGGCTCCACACTCTGGACATTTCTTAGTGGTCTGGAGAGGCAACAGGAAAAGTTAGGTAGTTTAAGAGGATTCATTATAACCCACCTGCCAGGAGGGAAGAATGAACAAACAGCTGGGTTAAGAAACAATCAAATTTTGGCTCCACCTCCGAGTCCAGAGATTCCTTCCTCAGACTTTGTTCTATCTGTATCTTTTACCTTTAGCTGCTGAAAACCTCTGGCTAGTGATGATCTTCCAAATGCAATGGCTATCTAGTGATTGATTATGAGACCGTTTCTAGAAGGCTTCTGGCTAGAAGGTGGAAACAGCATATTATGTAACAAGGGGCAATCCTGAAAAGAGACAGAGCATAGTATTCAGCTTGAAATATGAATGAAGGGCTGGGGGAAGGGAAAGAAAACCCCTACCTGTCCTATATTGGCTATAGCTAGTGCTGTTTGGTGGAAATGTGGCCCTCATCAAGTGAGTCTATAGTGCTAGAGACAACAGGAATTAATTCTTTAAAATGCATACAGATTGATAAAGGCCTGCAGGTCCACATCTGGGGAAGAGCTACAGGATAATGGCTCTCCCACAGGGGAATGAGGGCCATGGGCTGGTTGCCATAATGAACCTGACAGGAGGGACAGAACTGTGTCCCCTGCAGAGTAACTTTGTAGACACAGGAGTGGGAGGAACAAAGACAAGAAGTTAAGCCAACCTTGAAATGCCATTCCCAGCATGCCTTACAGGAATGAAAGTCACAAGCATGGCACTGAAAGGGCACCACATCCTCGGCACTGCAACCAGGACAATGGAAACCTTCTGAAAGAGGGTGGGGGTAGAGAGGAGAGAAAGGGACAAAAATTTGTGCCTGACATCCCGAGCTGCAGCCATCTCAGGGGGATATTAGGAGAGTTCCTGGGGAGCTCCATGAAGCCACATATGTTACTCACTGCAGTTCTAACTATGCACCACAGTGCCAGTTCCATTTCCAAGTGCCCTACCCTATACTTAGCTTCTATTGGAGGAGAAATAAGAATGACCCTGGCCTCTTTTGTCTACTGCCAATGACATAAAATTCATAGGAAGAGGCAATTAGAAAGCAATACAGAACAGTTTACTGAATAAAATATAAACTCTTTGGGAAGCTGGATGGTAATGTGGATAGAGTGAGTGCCAGGCCTGGAGTCAGGGAGGCTGATCATCCTGAGTTCAAATCTAGCCTCAGACCCTTAATAGCTGTGTGACCCTGGGCAAGTCACTTCACCCTATTTGCCTCAGTTTTCTCATCTATAAAATGAGCTGGAGAAGGAAATGACAAACTACTCCAGTGTCTTTGCCAAGAAAACTCCAAATGGGGTTGTGAAGAGTTGGATACAAGTGAAACAACAAAAAATAAACTCTTTACTTTGGCATTCAAAGCTACCTACAATATGGATCTAACGGATCTTTCTTCCTTTTTACACTGAAAGGCACACTATATTTTACTTTCAATTCTCATTGAATGGTATATGGATATATATTGTTACACTGATCTTTTTTTTAGAAGTAGAAAAATAATATATGTACACATATGTTATATGTTATATATACATATATGTACAGATTCTAATGTGAACAGTTGACAACTGTTCAGACTGTTCACAGAATTCATAATTAAACTGATTACTAATTGATTTGAGTTTCATGTTTAGTTCCAAAAAATGAACCATTATTCACTTTTATAGAACTGAAATGGTGGCAGGCATCTGATTTAACTGTGAAGTAAAATCCTAATAATCACCTTCATCTACTTCTATAAACACCATTATCAGAGTACTTTCCACAAAATGAAAGAAACATAAGTTGGATCATTTTGAACTGTCCATATCCTGAAGTCAACTACTACTAATTTCCCCCCAGTATCTTTCAACTCTAATAGTTTCTCCCGCTCTTAATGTGATTCACATGTTTGCCACTCACAGAGCTAAGTGTGTCTCCAAGATCTATTGGAGAACAGACTAACACATAGCAAGGAAACTCCTGATTGCCCTCTGTTCATATCTACCCCCTCCCCCCCACCTCTCTGGGAGCTCATGGGATTCTTCCGTGCTTGAAATGGACCTTCCTCGTCCCACATTCCTCCTCCTGATAAGATCCCTCCCTAACTCAGCTCCTGCCTCCCTCAAGAACACAGCCCTGATACTCCCAGACAACAGTCCTCTCTGTTTTCACATTTCCCATACGTAGCAGCCTGTACTTCTTTCTATTTATTCCATTCCACCATATATCCCACTTATCCAAACCTTCACATTAGCAGGGGAACTCTTTGGAAGTTAAAACTGTGCCTGTTTCACTTTAGTATGAAATAAGCCCAAGGCTCAGTACAAAGTAGTTGTTTAATATGAGCCAAATTAAATACAAGAAAGTGACAAACTGTGTGGTACTGGTAGCAAGTGCTATGAATGGGTGGAAAGAGGGGAGCTCTGCACTGGCTGCAGTCACCAAGAAGGTGTCATGAAGGAGGCAGAATCGGATGTGGGTCTTGACGGATGGAGATGATGTGGAATGGTACAAGGCATTCAAACCCTAATTATCTCCTAAAAACCATAATCTTATCTCTATTTCCTTTTTTCTGCTTCTCAAACTTGATTCAGTCCTTCAAGTTTGTGTCCATTCCAGAGATCTCTCTGAAAGCTTGAAAGACACATTTGTAAACTGCTACTAGATCAAGACAAATACCTTTGTCCTTTTGCAGCTGGATAACACAAACTTTATCATGGTGGCTGGAGTGAAATGAAGTTGGAGAAAGAGAGAGGAGACCTGGATTCTAATCCTGGCTCTGTCATTAAAGACAGCCTCTGTCCTCACCTGTAGGATGAGGGAGTCGAAGTGATGTTTTCTAAGGTCCCTTTCCTGGTCTGACAACTTAAATTTATGGAAGGTTTTCAGCACAGGGAAGATAAAATGGCGTCATTGTCTCCATCATTCCCTAAATTACACTATTCCTCCTATATTATACCTCCTATATAGGACCAAAGATCTGGAACTTGAAGGGGCCACAGAAACCATCTAATCCAATGTCCTCAATTTACATATTAGGAAACTGAGAAGGATTAAGGAAGTAAAATGACTGGCCCAAGATCACACAGGTGGTAAGAGCTGAGGTGGAATTTTAATCCAGGCCCATTTCTTCTGTCCCACGCTGCCTGATGGTGATGGCAAAAAACTATTTTTAGTCTTTGTATCCACAGAGCTTAGCCCAGTGTCTTACACAGAACAGGGGAATGAGATAGGTACTTTTCAACCAGATCAGCTTCAAGTTGGCAGCTTTAGACTGATTTGGCAGGAGTCAGAAGAAAACATCCTCTGATTTCTTCCTTGGATTCCTTCAAGGAAACATTGTTATGTAATTCTGTACACCAGGAATCTGTCCTTCTCTGGGTCCCCGTGTCACCCTCACTGGACTTCACTATCATGGACCTAAGTGGGGATTAGGGCCTTCCCAAGTCAGGACAGACATATTTGGTCTTGGAGATAAGATCCCAATTCATTCCAGGCCAGCCTAGCAATGTTTTAGGACGTAAATTTCTGTGCTTCTCACTCAATGCAATGCATACAGATCACATATTTCAAAGTCACTAAAATTCAGCTAAATGGGACCTTGGAGATAAAGGTCCAAGACACAGAGCTGGCCTCAGAGTCAGCAAGACCTGGGCTCAAGGCTGGCCTCTGACACATACTGGGTGTGTGACCCTGGGGAAATCACTCAGTACTCAAGGCAAGCCTCTAAGACAGTAAGCTGAAATCTAAGAAAAGTACTGTCCTCCATTGGCAAAGGGAGTTTCCTTATCTGAAAAAGTCCCAATACCAATAAAATTACAGGTCCCGTAACTATTACCATAAGCAACGAACAGTTCAGGATTGTCACTCACCCCATTCCAGTTCAACATTAGAAGGGAGAGGAGGGATTGGGTCAGGCTCCAAGCTCGTTGGTAGGTGGCTGGCACCTTCAAGAGATTTAGTTCCTGGAGATTCTGATTTTTTGAGTTTGCAGCAAAAGGAAGAGATTTTGCTTTGAACTTTCCTGGATTTTTCAGGCTCTGAGAGGTCTGTGGGACAGAGACCTTTGGTTACAGAAGGCAGGTTACAGCCCACCCTGTTGTGTTCTTGGGCACTCAGGTGATAGCATATCCTATGTTGTTACACTTGTTTACAGAACATTCCCTCCTGGATTGCACTATCTAGACTCTTCCCTTCCTTGCTTCTCCCACACCTCCCACTCCCATAATAGACATCATTTGAGTCTGGAACACTGGGTGTAGTTATCAGGAAGAAACTAGAGCAAACATGATCTTGGGGAAAAGTATAGAGATCCCAAAATGACTCAGACACCTTCATGTTTAGGATCTAAGTGTGTCACAGAGGAGGGAAGGAGGCAGAGTCCCTGACTGAATCATCTATCTTTCTGCAGACAAAGTAAAATATCTTCCTCGTCTCACAGAAACCAAGCAATGTTTGTTTTTTTTAAGCAAGTGAGATAATCACACTAAAACAGAGCCTGCAGTTGGATGTCCTGGGATCCTGGTATTTGGAGAGGACAAGAGAGCCCAGCTTTATTTGGTACTTATGGAAATGGGAAAGAAACTCATGTCCTACCTGGGTGGGAACCTGCCATCAGTGCCTGCACTTCAGTCTCTTCCTCTACCTGGGGGCCAAGGCTGGAGGCTTCTGGGCGCTTTTTCCAGGGAGATACCAGTGTCTCTTCTCTAGGGCACGTCCCTGTCAGGTCCATACACATTTGGAGAAACTGCTTCTTATGATGAGGGCGAACAAACATGGAGAACTCTGATATACAGAAGGATGAATCATTAGGAATGAGAAGAGGGACTGCTCTTTTTGCGCCCCCCCCTTCCTTCCCCCCCCCCTCCCCCCGCTCTATCCTGGAGTTATCCTGTCACCTGCTGCTCCAAGGCCAGAATTAGAATTTCAGCTTGGCCTCTGAGTTGCCTTGGTTGTATCTTGACAGATTTGTCCCTCTCTATATGGTCTCGAGCCCTCTGAAAACAGAGAACTTCTCATCTCTCCCCAGCTTGAGAGAGGCAAAGAAAAAAAACTCTGTGAATGGGATAAGAACATAGTTTGTTGCTAAGTGTGGCATTGGGAGGGAGTCATGGTCTCTATGTAATAGCCCAGGAAAAGGCAGAGGACTTGCGATCTCTGGAGCTGGAAGCTCGCCCTAGTTTTGCATTAAGATTTTCTACTTCATTTCTGGGAGCTCCTGAAAACTATCCTACTGGTTTCAGGGGGTCAGCCATAGGGACTGGCAAAGAAGTTTACTAAACCTCATGCCTCTTTGCAGAAAGGCAGCTAAACAGCTGCCCAAGACCAAGAAGTCTATGGAGCCAGGTTACTGTGTCTGTCCAGACTGGGTTCTTAAGGCTGTTCCCAAGGTCAAGGTGGCACACAACACTTGCTTTGTAGAAGAGGCAAATCCTCAGGTTTCTCAGTGGTGAGGGCAGCAATCACAGACACCATTGCTTCATAGTTGTCATCTTTCTTATAAGCAGAGAGGGCTGTAGAGAACTGGCTGTAACAGCTTGGACCGAGGGATTTCTTGACATCTGCAAGATAGGCTGTGATAGCAACATGTCCCGTCTTCTCTCCCGGGACTTTTGACTCCGCTTCAGTTGTGCTGCTCAAGACACGTGGGTGGTTTTCTCCTAATGGAGAAAGAAGGCAATGTTAAGAAGACCGTTTTTGTAAATAGATCACTTCTGAGCTACAGCCAACAGAGTGGGCTGGGGAAGCAGCATGAAGGATAAAGTATTGTTGCTCTGGTCCCACATGGATACACAAGCAAGTTTTCTGACCAAATAACTATCTCAAAAAAGAAAACAAACCCATCTCAGTCTGAAAAATAGAAAATCCAATTTAAACAGACCCAGAAGCAATCAAATATAGTAGAATAGTGTTTTATTTTATAAACCTAAGGATTCTTACTACTGCTGGGGTAAGGACTCACTATTTGACAAAATCTGCAAAACAATCTGACAGGAATTATATTCAGACTAACATATCACACCTTACAATACAGTAAGTGCCAAATGGATACATGACCTAGATATCAAAGGTCAGATCATAAGCAAAGAGTTTTTGATCAAACAGAGAATGAAGGAAATCACAGAAAATTTTGATTATATAAACTTGAAAAGTTCTTACAAAAGTTACTACAGTTAGAATTAGAAGGAAAACAATTGGGGAAAAACTTTGCAATAAATTACTTATATCTGTGATGCATATGTATATATGTATGTGTGCACGCGTGTATGTGTATATGTGTATGTGTATGTGTATATGAAACATTACCCAATAAATAAATAGTCAAAGGATGTGAACAGGCAGTTCTCAAAAGAAACATAAGCTTTTAACCACCATATGAAAAAATGCTCCTAATCCCTAAGATGTCTCTTAGGTTCCACCTTATATCCTTTACAATGGCAAAGATGACAAAAATAGAAAATGACGATTGTTGGAAGGGCTGCAGAGCAAGAACACTACATATGTAAATTGTTGGGGGAGCTGTGAAGCAATTCTAGAAATGATTCAGTGAATTTGGAACTAGACCCAAAAAGTCATTCAACTGTCATGCCCTCTGTCCCAGTGACAACAGCACTAAACTGATACTCCAGAGGGATCATAGAAAGAGGGTAGGGACCCATCCAAAAATATTTATAGCCTCTTGTCGTAGCAAAGAACTGGAGATAAAGTGATTACCCAGAAAGTAGTGAATGGATAAACAAATTAAGGTTTTAAATGTAAGGAAATATTCTTGTACTAAATGAAATGACAAAAGGAACAGATTCAGAGAAACCTGAGAGGGTTTGTGTGAACTAAAGCAGAGTAAAATGAGCAGAACCAGGAGAACAAATTATACAATGCTACAACACTGTCAAAGAAAACAACTGTGAAAGACTTCAGAATTCTAATCAATGAGAGAAATGCAAATTGAAACAACTCTCAGGTATCACCTTACATCTATCAGATTGGTTAAGATGACAGAAAAGGAAAATGACAAATGCTGGAGGGGATGTGGAAAAGTAGAGACACTAATGCATTGCTGGTGGAGCTGTAAACTGGTCACTCTGGAGAAAAATTTGGAACTATACTCAAAGGGCTACAAAACCACATGCCTACTGATGCATTAATACCACTACTAGATCTGCATCCCAGAGAGAGCAAAGAAAAAGGAAAAGGGCCTCTACACACAAAAATATTTATAGCAACTCTTTTTGTGGTGGCAAAGAAGTGAAAACTGAGGAGATGCTCATCAACTGGGGAATGGCTAAACAAGTTGTAGTATATGATTGTGATGAAATACTACTGTGCTATAAAAAAACAAGTAGGATAGTTTCAGAATAACCTTTGAAGACTATATGAACTGATTGCTGAGTGAAGTGAGCACAGAAGATCATTGTACAAAGTAACAGCAATATTGTAACAATGATCAACTAATTATAGAAGACTTAGCTACTTTGATTAATACAATGATCCATGAAAATTCTAAAGGACTCATGGAAAAATTGTTATCTACCTCCAGAGGGAGAACTGATAAACTCTGAGTGCAGACTGAAATGTACTTTTTTCACTTACTTTTTTCTCTGCTTTCTTTAGGGGAGAAAGGAGGGGAACATGGACATGGCTCTTTGGGCAGCTAGGTGGTATAGTGGATAGAGCACCAGGCCAGAGTCAGGAGGTCAGAGTTTAAATTTTGCCTCAGACACTTACAAGCTGTGTGACCCTGGGCAAATCACTTAACTTCAATTGTCCCCCCCCCCCATCAAAAAAAAAGGGCAGAAAGAAACACAGCTCATAGGAAAATGTATTTGGCATGATTTTCCATAAATAATTTGTGATATACTGCTTGCCTTCTCAATGGATAGGAGAAGGGCTGGAGGAAAAGAGAACTCTAATAAATACAATGACCAATTACAACTCTGAATGACTGATAATGAATGACACTTCCCACTTTTTGGCAGAGGTGATGGACTAGAGAAGTCAAATGAGACATACATTTTGAGACACATATGGACTTGTTTTATTCAACCAGTCATAGGGAGGAGCTTTTATTTTAGGGAGGAGAGTGGAGAGAGAGGTAGAAGGGGAAGTGTGTGGGAATAGTGATACCAATTAAAAAAGAAGAACAAAAAAGAACATCAATGAAACATCTTAAAAATATACAGGAGAGCAGAAGAAAGTTCAAAAGGGGATTCAGAGAACAAGGTGAATAAAATAATTGTTAAACTTAGTACATACTCTTAAAAAACTATAATAACAATATTGTTTACATTCATATAATTCATATAAGGAAATGTTCACATTTACCAAGTTCATAACAGTAATGAAAGAAAAAAATGAATCAGCTTCTGAAAACAGCCTTTTAAGGCCTAAAGTGTCATAAGAAAGATAGATTTCATTTTTTGCTAAAGATATAGCATACATTCTTTCTAAATATCCATTACTGGCACCATTCTCTTTCCTATTAAGGTAAAACAGTGAAAGATTTTCTTTGAATATCCTGAAGAGTCTAGTCACTACTGTATCTATTTTCTCATTTCTCTCTTGAACCAAGGATGGAGTTCATGGGAAAATGCCTAGATAAAAGTCAGGGTACCTTGGGTGGTGATCTCAGATACCAGGTGGGTTCCACCCCGGTTCAGATGAATGTCTGAATTCAGCTGTGGGGCCACACCCTCTGAAAAGGTCACTTTCATCTCTTTCTGCTTCTTCTCTGTAAAGAAAACCATGTGTGAAAGCAACTGTGGACCTCCTACCTATAGAACATCAGAAAAAGCATAGTCAATCATGTAAAGTCATGTCTTCTTCTACTTTTATATCACCACTGAATGGGGCCCACCAGGGGACTGAACATACTGAAGATACTACTAAATAAAACACATTAGGTTGGGCAAGGGAACACACAAATATGATGGTGCCTACCCACTCCTAACATCAAAACAACAGAGAAAAGAGGTTTTGGTCTGCTCTGACAGGTCTGGCTTTCTCCAGGAGCCTTTGGCCTCTGCAAAGCAGAGTTGACTGAAGTACTAGCAGACATCTGGGAAATGGCATGAGAGTTCCCAGTCAAGTCTTCATCTTTAAAAGGCCTGCCCAAAGTGCCACCAGCTTTTCTTCATGACCCATGACTGAACTCTCCCCAGTTAATCAAAATCCCTCTTGAATTTGTTTTATTGAATTTTCAGTCTGTACCATTTCCTGAAGAATCTTGTTTACTCTCTGTTATACACAATGGAACCTTTTTTTCTATTTGCCCCCAACCAGCCCCTACCAAATGTGTATGGGAAAGGGAAGTGGTGATCCCCTGATTTTAATATCCAAAACCTGGATTCCAGGAAGGAAATCCATGTCTCCCAACCCCAAGCTTCCCTCCACCAAGAGCTTTACTGTGGTTCTTTAAATGCCTCTCATCCTCATCCCAAACTCTTGTGTACCCCATACTGACATCTGTCACTGACATTATAATCTATATTTATTTTCAAAGAACTAAGGTCGTTAAGGCACTCCTCCCAGTTGCAGCTGTGGTCTTTTGTCCATTCCTGGCAACCTTACAGGTGAGGTCCATAGAAGAAACACTTTACAAAATTCAGTGGCATAATATGGATGCTCCCTCAGGGGAGCCCTAATAGGGATGGTGTTCCCAACAGCAAAACATAAGTGCTTTTTTACTCTAAACCCTCAACACCCACTGAGATAAGTAATAGTTCAAGTAAAGACTAGCCTTTAAAAGAAGTCTGTTTAACTGGAAGAATCCAAGTGGTCACTACAGAAAAAAAAAAAAGGTGTCTGAAAGAAATAGAAAGAAAGTTCAAATAAGGAGAAAAGGGAAATCCACAAAGTAGGCAGGACAGGTGTAAAATCAGAAAGAACCTGGAGAAACATCTGGTTAGGGACTCTACAGTCAATAAGAAGGATATTAAAAATATAGGACAGGCTGAGGATGATGGAGCCAATGGGGTGCTTTTGAAAGGAGGAAAAGGTAGCTGACAGAGAATTCTTTCAAAATGTCTTTATTTAGAACATTATTAGGGAGATGCCTACGTCAAAACTGTTCCCTAAAATGAACTGATTGAGGGTACCAGGGAAAAGGTATTCAATACTCAGGAGGATATGAGCTAAGTAGGAAACATAATTGTAGAAAGATAACCAGGATCTAAATTAATTCTAAATTAAGGTTGAAACTGGGGACCTACTAATCACAATGGGTGAGCTATTCTTTGCAGTGGTCTGGAAAGTGGTAGGTTAATGATGTCACTACAAAAGAGAAGAGGTGGGGAGAAAGACAACCATGGGCAAGAGGGAAAAGAGCTCCAAAGAGGCAGGAGTACAGGCCATTAAAGGTCAGTTAGCCTTATTCCATACTGTGCAAGTTGGTAGAAAGTATGAAAATGTAGCATATACACCAAAACACTTCTAGAAGTACTTTACAGCAGTACAGGAAATGAAGATGTCCACAGACTTGGGAATGGCTAAACAAACCATGGCACATGGATGTAAAGGTAATGGAATTTTATTTGCCTTAAGAAATGGTGAAATAAGAATAATTCATAAAAGTTTAAGACTTATATAAACTTGTATAGTGAAGTAAAATCAGAAAAACAACATAAATAACTGTAACAATGTACATGAAACAAACAAAAACACTCTCAAAACTGAACACCGTACCAACTACGGCGATCAAACCTGAATCTGAATAAAAGACAAGAACATACACGTTTCCTTTCCTTTGTAAGAGGCGAGGGACCATCGGTATGGAATACTGCATATCCCATCAATCATGTGATGCTTTATAGTTAATTTTGCAAAACTATCTTTCCTTCTTCTTTGTATTTTATTATTTCTAACAAAAATGGTTCTCTGGGCAGAGGAAGGGGGAGGCATATTAGTTGGAAATGAACAGTAGTTATTAAGCACAATGTGCCAGGGGGCAGCTAGGTGGCACAGTGGATAGAGCACTGGGCTTAGAATCAGGAACACTCATCCTCATGAGTTTAAATCCAGCCACAGACACTTACTAGCTGTATGACCCTGGACAAGTCACTTAACTCTGCTTGTCTAAGTTCTTCATCTGTAAAACAAGCTGGAGAAGGAAATGGCAAACCAATCCAAGTATCTTTGCCAAGAAAATCCCAAATGGGGTCATGAAGAGTGGGAAACGACCGAAAATGACTCAACAACAACAATACAACATGCTAAACACTGTCCTAAGCACTGGGGATACAAACAGAAAATGCAAGACAGCCCCTGCTCTCTAGGAGGTTACCAGTCTAATACGGAGAGAACACCCAAAGAAAGTTCAGCAGAAGGAATAGCACTGAAGTGCTGAGGGGGCATCAGCTGGTCAGATGTCAGTACCAGGGGTCTGCCAGGTATGGAAGTATGAGAGATGGTAAAGCCTGGAGGGCATGAGGAAGCCCAGGCCTCCTCCCTCTCATCTCATCTGAGCCACATGAGTTGAGCAGTTCTGCTGGGTTCTGGGGCAGCCCTGCTGGGAGAAGGAATAAAGGGGGCTGGAGGGGAGGGAGACAGTGACCACAAGAAGTGCCAGGTCTTCCTGGCTATATAATGAATGCTGATGTAAAAAACAAAAAGATAGCAATTACAAATTTTAAATAAAATAAATACAGCCAACAAGCATTTATTAAATGCTTTCTGTGTGCCAGGCCCTGTGCTAAGCTCTGGGGAAAGGGGAAAGGCAAAATGACTTCTGCTTGGGAAAAACATGTTTGATATTTACTAAAGAGCTTCAGAGGAAGTTAGCAGGCACTTGGTCTTCCAAAAAAAGCCCCTGATGAGGTTCTACACCAAAGGCTACTAAAGAAATTGAGTCTCTGGAACCATAGATGCAGGGGAGACTCATTATTTGCACTAACTGAGACCTAGCTGTAATGTCAAAAAGTAACAAAAAACATTAACAAATCTGTGAGAGAGGGCTGAGAAATGGCAGGTGAATTTTACATAGACAAAACACGCTGAGGGATTAAAAAGAAAATCTGTACCACACATAAAAAATGAGGGCCTGTGAACTTAATGGATGCTATGTTAGAAAGAATACCAGAACTGAAATCTGGAGAACCTTGGTAAATGCTAGCTCTCAGAATAAACTCCACAAACATTCACTAAAAAAGTATCTCTGCTCAAGAAGCTTGAGAAGATAACATGTAGAGAGATGTCAAGAGGCAGCTGTAATGACAGAAAGCAGTTCAGACACGGTTTGTGCAATAACAAAGAGGCAGGGGAAGGAATGTTTATGTAAGGAAGGGCAAGGAAACAAGTAGGAGAATTTGGTTGGAAGGCAGAGGATATGAAAGGGAGTAAGGCCCCAAAGTGGTAGGCTGCGGTCAGAATGGGGAAGAAGACAACACCTGATTTGGACCTGTTGGGTTTGAGATACCTATGGTGTGTTCAGGTGGAAAGCTGTTGATGCAAGAATACTGTTTAGGAGTACTGATTTGGGAGTCCTTTCCACAGAGATAAGGATATCCAGGAGAGCTGATGAGCTTGTTAAGATAATGGGCCAGAGGGCCAGGGATCCAGAACTGGAGGGATCTGAGGCTATCTCATCCAACTGCCTCATTTTACAGATAAGGAAACTGAGGCCCATAGAAGTTAAGTGACTTGTCCTATGTTACACAGGGAATGAGCAGTAGAGATAGCCTTTGAACCAAGATCTTCTGACTCCAGAGTCATTTCAAGCTGAAGAAAAGACAGTCCAAGACAAGCCTTTGGGGGACAATCATGGATAAAGAGCTGGACGTGAATGATGATGATCCAGAAAAGGGGAATGAGTCTGATTATTCAGGAAGATTAAAGGACAACCTAGAAAGGCTGGTACAGAATAGTGGAGAGAGTATGGGATTTACAGTTGGAGGACTTGATTCTGGGAGCAATAACTGTTATTAGTGTTCTTGTTGAGTAGGAAATAGCATCACTGTATATGATTCTATAAGGATGCTGCCCCAACACACTGCTGAGGCCCCAACAAGGAGCCTGGGCAGCTTCAAGGTGGGTCCTTGAATCAAATCAGAAATAATCATTTTCCCTTTCCAAGGCAAAATCTCTGCTAAGGTTATCCCTGAAATGCCATAGTCAGCTTTGGTCACTAAACTTTAAAAAGGGCTAATTCAAAGAACTAGAATGATTAGAGATGGGACAGATTTATGAACCATGGTCAGAGAAGGCAGCACGTAGTGCACAGAGCTGGCCTCAGAGGCAGGGTGACCTGAATTTAGGTCTTGCCTGTGACATAATCTGCTTGTGTGAGCCTGGGCGAGTCATTAACTCACTCTCAGTGTCCCAGGCAACTGTCTAAGACTCTAAGTTGTCAAAGAGCTGTCAGATTTGTTTGTACTGGTAAGAATCCCCTCACAGGGAGCTATTAACATTGATGAAATCTTAGAACCAGACTGAAAAAGAGCCCTAAGTAGCTAACATGACAAATTGCTAACTTCAAAGATGATACCTATGTCAATCCATGGGACCCCTCTTGGCACATGAAGTAGGATGGACCATTAGTCTTACCTAGTGTGGTAAATGTATGCTCCAGAGTTCAAGGGCTAAGAATAACTGGCACAAGGAGGGCTGCTTCTTTCACCTTTGGAGGGCATACCCGACTGAAGTACCAGGGAACTGACATATGTCACCTACTCCCACCCCATCTCCACCCTGCCTGGCACAATTCAAGTTTCAAATGCCCTTGTTTGAGGCAATGGGGTTAAGGCACTTTATTCTGCTTGCTGCCTAATCTACTCCTCCTTCCCCCTTCCCCCATCTAATCTACTGTCAAGGTTTATCCTACACCTCCAGGGTGACCTCAAACACTTGTGAGCCTATCACCCTTCCAAGGAGGAAGCAGGCCCATTTGGTGCTCCCAACATACATTTGCCTTAAACAGGACAGAGAATAACTGTCACTACCAAAAAGGGGGCATAAACTTTTCCAACTTTAAAAACAGCAAAGGGACCATCTTCTTCCCAAATTAGAATAAGGGAAGGAAGATTAAAGGGGAAAGTCACAGGAGGCTGAGGATCCTTTCTCTGTAGACTCTGGAAAGTGGGAGCCACTGATAAGCAGAGGTGGGGCAAGGAACCATCAATCGGGAAATTATGAAGGACTAGGTTTGAATCCTACCTGAGACAAGGTACACTGATCTTGGATTAGGCACTAAAATTCTCAAACTCCCATTTTCTCACCTGTAAAGTAGCTAAAGTGGGGCAGCTAGATGGCACAGACTATAAAGTACTGGGCCTGGAGTCAGGAAGACCTGAGTTCAAATCCAGCCTCAGACACTTATTAGCTGTGTGACCCTAGGCATGTCAACTTAACCCTGTTTGCCTGAAATTTACTCATCTGGAAAATAAGCTGGAGAAGGAAATGGCAAACCACTGTAGTATCTTTGCCAAGAAAACCCCAAATGAGGTCATAAGGAGTCAGAAACGACTGAAGCAAATGAACAATAACAACACTTGTAGCATCATTTCACAGGGTTGGTGGGGATCACATGAGAATGTATATAAAGTCCTTTGTAAACTACTGAGAATCAGGTCTTAGAGCTAGAAGAGACTTGAGGTCATTTAGTCCAAGTGCCTTATTTTACAGATGAAAAAATTGAGGCCTAAACAGATGAAGTAATTTGCCCAAGACCATACAAGCAGCCATTAGGAGCGAGAGAATCTGAACCCACAGTGTGTGGCTCTGACCCCAGTCTCTTTACTGCACCACACAGTTATCACCATCATGATCATCACCACCACCAGCACATCTGGATCCTCTTGACTGTCTAGAGCCAAAAAACAACGAACTGCCTCAGACAGGGTTGTTTGTGCTCCCAGGGTCGGTAAGGCATCTCTCCCCTGACCTTCCACCTCCAGGCTGATACAAGCCTTTCGGGCTGCTCACCATCTGGGTCCTGGGCCAACTGCTCTCTTTTCTCCCGGGGCAGGCTATGCTCAGGTTTGTAGCCACAGCTTTGTCCAGTCAGCTTGAGGCATGCTTCTTCAAACGGTTTCTTGTGGTGTGGCCGAACAAACTGGTAAAATCCTGTCCAAAAAAGAGGCAACAGAGACAGCAAGTGGTCACCATGTAGAAACTGATCCCTGAATTAAGAAGTGAGTCAAAGGCACTGATACAACTTCAGTATAGTAGGAAAGACTAAATTAGGTTTCTGAAGGAACACAAATAATTGGGAAAAGTCACAAGACTCTACTTGACTGGAAAGTTTTGACACTACTGGCCAGCCATGTGGCTTAGATTAGTTTGAGCAGAATTCCGGGGGTTGTCTGAACAGAGACTCAGTGGTCTTAGAAGAGCTAGCTGCGTCATCCAAGGAGAATATTTAAGGGGAGAGTGTCAAGCAGTGCAAACTGGCGGGGCAGAGCATTCTTAGAAGAAGTATGTTCCTGTTCAATCAATATGCTGGTGAGGCTGATGGAAGGCAGCAGTGTTGTCAACATTCAGTTTTCTTTGGGATTTTCCAGCTCAGAAACATTTCTAGGAAGCAGTAACTCCCCTGCGCTCAATGTACTTTTCTCACTTGTTTATCATTTGCTGAATAGTGGAATTATCTGAGAACTGAGTAGAGCAGTGTCACTATCTCAGCCCAGCCTCTCTCTCTCTCTCTTTCTCCCTCATTACCAGTCTAATAGGCCTTCTCTGTGCCTCAAATACTGTCAGCGCCACCATTTTGTTTTTCTCCAGCGGATGGCAGGTATGGATTCCTTAGTTACAAAAACAAATCAGTAACTACGCCCTAATGAAGTTGGCAACACTTTGCCTCCCAAGGAATAATTTATATTTAATTGGAATAAATATAAAATCTTATATTTGCGCTCAAAATCACCTTGGCAAATCTAAGGTGGGAGGGTTATGGCTATCTGGTGGTTCTTAATAAAAAGACCTGGGGGGTTATAGTAGATTATAAACTCACTATAAATCCAGAGTATGATCTGGAAGCCCAGGAAGCTAATGGGCTCTTTGGCTACATTAGGAGAAAAGCTGCACAAAGTCCAAGATGAGGGGCGTAAGAGAGGTCTGCTGTAGCACTGTGTTCAGTTTTGGTGTCACAGTTTAACAACGCCAACAATAAACTAGAGATTCCAGAAGAAAACAATCATGGTAATGAAGGAACCTGAGATCAGGATATAGGAATACTGGATGAAGTCTCCGGAATATTTAACTGGAGAAAAGAAGACTGGGACAGGCAGGATATTTTTCTTCAGGCATCTGATGGATTGTCAAATGCAAGTGGAATCAGACTTGCTCTCCCTGGTTGCAGAGGGCAGGACTAAGAGCAATGGGTAGAAATCACAAAAGACACCTTAATTTATTTAAGCTCAATCTGAGATGATGACTATCCTAGCTGAATGAGCTGCCTGGAGAGCTAACAGGATGCTCCCTCCCTGGAGATCCAACAAAAGGCTAAATGGCCATTTGTCAGGTAAATTGTCAAAGAGATTCCTTTTGACATATGGGTTGGACTAGATGTTCTCTGAAGTCTCTTCTAACCTGGATTCTGTGATCCTATGAATCTGGATTGGGGCAAAATATAAAATTGCCATGTACTCATGTTGCACACCAGAGAACACGTGGGGTTGTTAAAAGGGACCGACAGACAAGCACGGGAGTAGGATAGGGACGGAACTACGGTACCTTGGAGCAAGTGGTGCTTCTTTGGGTCTTCTGCAAAGAGTGTGCTAATGTGAACCATCATGGAGTTGAAGTCATCCATCTGCTTATATTGCTGCAAGGTTCTGGTGAAGAGGTCAAAGTTGGCCTGGCTCAGGGACTGCTTCACTGATAACATAAACAGCCTGGCTTTGCCTGCCTGCTCCATGGGTATAGATTCTTTCTTATCCTAGAAGTGAAACAAAGGCATTGGGATCTAGAAATTCTCACTGTTCTTGGATGAGGAGCTCAAAGCTCGACTGATTCTACTTAGGCATTCTTTTATACTCGAAGATAAGAATAATTTTCCGTGCATTTACTGGGGTAGGAGAAGGGGCGAGGAGAGAGGAGGTGGTGAGGCACTGAACTTAGATTTAGCGCAGGGAGACTTTTGCAATCATTATAGTGATGGGAAAACTGAAGAGATTAGTGAGTTGACTTTTTCTGAGGTCACACAGTGGAAGGGGATAAAATCAGCATAGTCCAAATTCCTAATTCAGAGCTCATTCAAACTACACTACCTAGGGAGAACTTGTAAAAAGATATAATTTATTCAAGTTTTGGAAACAAAAATCAACCCCAAAACATACTTATAAGGAAAAAGTAAAAAACTTTTCTTTTTTTTTTCACCAAAAGTTGTGGTTGGGGCCAAGAATAACAGCAATGCCAACTAGGCTTTAGATGGAGTCCAGATGCATAGACTACATGGGAAATCAGAAAGGTAGGAATGAATAGGGCAAAAAGGAAAAAGGTTCTTGGGGAACCTACATCTGACTAAAGGATGGGCTAATGAAGGCATCCTGGAAATGGATTTCAGGAAAGGCTAACACCTAGTAGGTAGTTTAGGCTGCAGAAAAATAGTTTGCTTTTTTAAAGTTAATAATTTATTCTTGGTTTTCAACATTCACTTCCATAAGTTTTAAGTTTTCTCCACCTTCCTTCCCTTCTCCCTCCCCAAAATGGCCTGTAAACTGATATAGGTCCTACATAGACATTCCTATTAAACATATCTTCACATTAGTCATGTTGTATAGAAGAATTATAACGAATGGGAGAAACCATGAGAAAGAAAAAAAACCAAAACATTTTCCAGAAATAATAGTTTTGGGGCAGCTAGGTGATATAGTGAATAGAGCACTGGCCCTGGAGTCAGGAGAACTTGAGTTCAAATCCAGCCTCAGAAACCTGACACTTAACTAGCTGTGTGACCTTGGGCAAGTCACTTAAAAAAACAAAGCAAACTATTCTTTCTGCTGCCTAAACTACCTACTAGGTGTTAGCCTTCCCTGAAATCCACTTCCAGGATGCCTTCATTAGCTCATCCTTTAGTCTGATGTAGGTTCCTCAAGAAAAGGGGCGTTCTTGCTCTCAATCTCAATAATATGTGGCTCTAGATGTCTCTGTTCTATAAATGAGGATACAGGGCCAAGGCTGCAAAGAAAAGGCAGGAACCTGAGCTCTCCCCCAAATCCTTCAGAATACCATTAAATAATGCCCTAAAACAAATTCTGGAGTGGCAGAACCCACAAAAGGATGGAATAAAACAATTTTCTAGTCGAGACAACTTAGAAGATTGGCAGGAAAGGTTTGTCACACCTGGGGTGAGAGTGGAGCACAGACTAGAAACCAGAATACCAGGAGCAGGCCTTGGGAGTAACTGAATAGGCAGGAGAAAAGGCTTTTGGAGCTCTCAGCCCACATATGGGTCAGAAGAAGATTACAGGGAACTTTTTGCTGGTACTTAGAGCAGAATTCTGTTGCTTTTGCCCATACTCAGATCTGTGTCAAAGGCCTAGGTGGCAGTCCCAGGGCAAGGAGGAGCAGTAGCAGACTAGAGCTTGTGGTCTAGTCCTCATCACAATTCCTGGGCAGAAAAGAGTGCTTGTGGTCACTGACAGACTAGGGCATAGGCCAGGAGAGCAGTAAACACCTCTCCTTAGATCATCCTATGGAAGAATGGAAGAATGGAAAACTTACAGGTCCCTAGAAATATCTTTGAAAACAGCTGCACAAAACCCCTGAAGTTTGGGACAATGCACACTCCCCCCACCCTAGAAGCAGAACCCCACTTTAGCAAAAAATTAAAAGTCAAGAAATAGGCTAGAAAAATGAGCAAACAACAGAAAAAAAAAATTGTGACCACAGAAAGTTATCAAGGTGAAAAGGATGATCAAAATACACTCAGAAGAAGACAACAAAGTTAAAGCTGTTACATCCAAAGTCTTCAAAAAAATACGAATTGGTCTCAGGCCACAGAAGAGCTCAAAAAGGATTTTGAAAATCAAGTAAGGTAGAGGAAAAACTGGGAAGAGAAATGAGAGTAAGGCAAGAAAATAATGAAAAAAAGAGTCAATAGTTTGGTAAAGGAGACACAAAAAAATACTATAGAAAATAACACCTTAAAAAATAGACTAGTCCAAATGGTAAAAGAGGCATAAAAATCTAACAAGGAGAACAATGTCTTGAAAAGTAGAATTGGCCAAATGGAAAAAAAAAATACACAAAAGTTCACTGAAGAGAAGAAATCCTATAAAATCAAGTGGCCAAATGGAAAAGAGGCACAAAAATTCATCAAAGAAAAAAAACTTAAAAAGTAGAATTAGCCAAATGGAAAAGGAGGTACAAAAACTCACTGAAGAAAATAATTCCTTAAAAATTAGAATTGAGCAAGTGGAAGCCAAGGACTTTATGAGACAAGAAACAATAAAACAAAACCAAAAGAATGAAAAAATGGAAGACAATGTGAAATACCTCACTGGAAAAACAACTGACCTGGAAAACAGATCCAGGAGACATAATTTAAAAATTACTGGACTACTTCAAAGCCATGATAAAAAAAAAAAAAAGCCTAGATATCATCTTCCAAGAAATTATCTAGGAAAACTGCCCTGATATTCTAGAACCAGAGGATAAAATAGAAACTGAAAGAATCCACCAATCACCTCCTGAAAAAGATTCCAAAATGAAAACTTCTGGGAATATCATAGCCAAATCCTAGAGTTCCCAGGTCAAGGAGAGAATACTGTAAGCAGTCAAAAAGAAACAATTCAAGTATTGTGGAATCACAGTCAGGATAACACAAGAATTAGTAGCTTCTACATTTAAGGATCAGAGGGCTAGGAATATAATATTCTGGAGAGCAAAGGACCTAGGATTACAACCAAAAATCACGTACCCAACAAAACCGAATATAATCCTTCAGGGGAAAAAAAGGATATTCAATGAAATAGGGGACTTTGAAGTATTCTTGATGAAAAGACCAGAGTTGAATAGAAAAATGTGATGTTCAAATATAAGATTCAAGAGAAACATAAAAAGGTAAATGAGAAAGGGAAATCATATGGGACTTAATAAGGTTAAACTGTTTACATTCCTACATGTGAAGATGATACCTGTTACTCATAAAGAACTTTCTCATTATTAGGGCTGTTAGAAGGAGTATAGAAAGACAAAAGGCACAGGTTGAATATGAAGGGATGACATTCTAAAAAATAAAATAAGGAATGAGAAAGAGGAATGCCTGGGAAAAAGGTAAAGGGAGAGGTAGAATGGGGTAAGTTATCTTACATAAAAAATACAAGTAAAATCTTTTATAGTAGCAGGGAAAGCTTGAACCTTACTCATATCAGAATTGGCTGAAGGAGAGAATAATATGCATACTCAACTGGGTATATAAACCTATCTTACCCTAAGGGAAAATAGAAGGAGAAGAGGATAAGAGAAGAGGGGAGAGGGTTAGAAAGGAGGACAAAGTAGGGGAGGTGGTATTCAGAAGCAAAACACTTTTGAGGAGGGAGAGGGTGAAAGGAAAGAGAGAGAATAAAGAGGGGGAATGCAGTTAGCAATCCTAACTGTGAAAAAATTTTGAAAGCAAGTTTCTCTGATGAAGGCTTCATTTCTCTTTTTTTTTTAGAAGACAGAAGCAAAACATTTATTCAGACAACAGAAAATCAAATCCCAACACCAGAAAACTGAATCCATCATAGCAACAAAGAAGTTAATACACCGTAACACAGCAGGGAACCACACCATACCTACCTGTCTCCTTGCCTGGTCCTCTCCTCCTTCCAGTTCTAACTGCTCTGATTCCCAGTTTCCTGTTCCACCCATTCAGCAAACTCCTCCCACCACAGGCTCCATATGATTACATTTGGCCTATTAGGGGGCAGAGGAGATCTTCAAAGCAGGAAAGATCTTCAAATTCCCTTAAGCCTATTAAGGGGCAGGGAAAAATCTTCAGATTCCCATTACCATAGTAGCTATCTAGCTGCCTCCTTAGGGAAACAGAGGTTAAATGACTTGCTGAAGGTCACATAGCTATTAAGTGTTTGAATCCAGATTTGAACTCAGGTCTTCCTGACAAGCCCATTGAGCCATCTAGCTGCCTTGCCCTGGGTCACACGTCTATTAAGTGTCTGGAGGAAGGATTTGAATTCAAGTCTTCCTGACGTGGAGTCCAGCCTTCTATCCACCATACCACCTACCTGCCTCTGGCAGATAGCATATTTCTTTTTTTTTTTTTTTTTAATTTTATTATAGCTTGCATCATTCATTTCCACAAGATTTTGA
>CM053585.1:203560647-203582677 GCA_028646515.1 Pseudochirops corinnae | reverse complement strand
ACTGACCTGGAAAATAGATCCAGGAGAGATAATTTGAAAATTATTGGACTACCTGAAAGCCATGATCAAAAAAGAACCCAGAAACTCAAGGGACTGTGGAACTGAATCTTGTAAACCAGAAGTAAACAAAAAATCAATAAAAAAAATTAAACAAGAATTAAAAAAAAAACAAAAAAATAAAATAAAATACTTTTTCATTGAAAGGGAGAAAATAGCTGGTGGGGGTAGGATCAAGAGAAGATTTTTATTTTGCTTTCAAAAAGTCAGGAAAGACCTAACTAAGCATGTTTCTACATGAAGGGGAAGGAGCCACTAGAGAGGGAAAGACTGAAGATGGAAAGTATGGAAAGGATGATTAATTAAGCATGGTGGCAGAGTGGATAGAGCATTGGGCTTGAAGTCAGGAAGACTCATCTTCCTGAATTCAAACTCAGCCTTAGACACTTACTAGCTGCATGACCCAGAGGAAGGCATTTAACGCTACTGGTCTCAGTTTCTTCATCAGTAAAATGAGCTGGAGAAGGAAATAATAAACCACTCCAGTATCTTTGCCTAAAAACCCCAAATGTGGTCATAAAGAGGCAGACATGACTGATATGACTGAACAACAAATCTGGCAAAAAACAGTGGATGAAAACAGCACCAATTCACGCCCCTGAGACGCACAAACTGATTTCCTCACATGAACCTGTGAGGGAGGTATTATAAGCACTATTATCCTAATTTTAAGATAAAAAAAATTGAAGCTCAGAGAGATTCAATGACCCACAATTATCCTCCTGATTATAAGGCAGAACTGGTAGCAGACACCTGGACAGAACATGGCTTCTGACTCTAAGTCCACTGCTCTTTCAAATCTATCATTCAGCCTGTCAGCACAGGGGTAACTGAGGTGGGGAGGGGAATAGGCATTTATCAAGCATCTATTGTGTACCAGGCACTCTGTTAAGTGTTTCACAATTATAATATCATTTGATCTTCACAACAACCCTGGGAAGTAGGTGCTATTATTACCCCCATTTTCCAATGGAGGAAAGTGAGGCACACAAAGGTTAAATGAGTTACCCAAGGTCACACAGCTAATAAGCATCTGAGGCCACATTTGAACTCAGGTCCTCTTGACTCCAGGCCCAGTGTTCTATCCAATCACTTAATCATTAAACATTTATCAAACACATACTATGCCAGACACAATGCTAAGCACTGGGAATACAAAAGAGGCAAAAGACAGTCCCTGCCCTCAAGGAGTTTACAGTCTGACTGGGGAGACAATATGCAAGCAAATATATACAAAGTAAGTTATATACAGAACAGGAAATGATAATTAACAGAGAGAAGGCACTAGAATTAAGGGAGGTTGGGGAAGGCTTTGAGTAAGAGATGGGATTTTAAGAAAGCCTGGGAAATCAGTAGGCAGAAGGGAGAGAGGGTTCTAGGCCCAGAGGAAATGCCCAGGGCTGAGAGATAGGCTCTTTTGTATGGGGAACACCCAGGAGGCCAGTGTGACTAGTTTTGAGTGAGTGGTGGAAGAATAAGGTGTAAAAAGACTGGAAAGGGGTCACTTCACTGTTTGATCTAGCAAGGATCAAGGGTATCAGGGGAGACACTAACATTGGCACGGAAGAAAGCAACCTTCTCCTCTAGGGAAGTATTAAAGAGGGTGAAGGGGACTTCAGGGAGCTTACATCAGAGGGCTATGCTTTTCTCCGTAAACGAACCAAGAGCATCTGTTCAGAGTACGTGAGCTGGGATAGAACACTGAGTAGGAGGACTGAAAAGAGAGGAAATAACTGGAATAACTGCTCTACGGGAATTGAGAAAAATAAATAGCTAAGCAACTATGAGAGATCAGCAGAAGTCAGGCTGCATGAATTTACAGTGGAGCCAAGTCAACACAGTTTTATGACTTTTTCCAGTAGTTCTTAACAGCCTATATCTAAGAGTGAGGATCACTATAATAAGCAATAAAAATCAAGAGGGTAAGGGATCCTGTGATTGTGGCTGACCTGGGACTATTGGCAAGTGAACTACAGATGGAAAATGACAAATTGGGAGAATAGGATGTGACTGAGGGACCGGATATCACATCAAAAAAGAGGCTGGATAGCAATAAGAGAATGAGAGAAGAAGAAATGCAGGAGAGAGAAGATAAATGCAGGGTTCAGTACCCTGGAGGCGATGCATTTTCAGATGATGGTGCCTGTTAAGCTGTGGTCACATACGTTTGTGGCTCATACGTACAGATGGAGGTCACGGGACTCAAGGAGGTCCAGGAACAGTGAAGGCAGGATGTTACAAGGGTCATCAACACGTATATATACCAAAGATATATATCAAAGTTACCAGGGAGATGGAGGGGAATGGGAAGATTAATACTTTCTTGGCTCTATGGTTTCCTCAATGCAGGTACTGCCTCTGACACTGCAGATTGCCCTGTCTACAAACTCTCATCCTGCATGTCCCTTCTTCAAATCCTCCCCTAATCTTCCAAAGGGAGTACAGGAGGCCTTCCTCTAACATTCTGATATTGCACGGGTCCCAGTGGAGAATGCAGACCGTCCATCTGGTGTCTCAGCTCTCATGATGGGCCCCACATTTTTCTTGGCCATCTCTTTAACATCTTTAAACAAGTTCCTGAGTAGCATTCGTCGGTAATATATTACAGCCTATTCACAATGACCACGAACCTTTCCATTGCTCTTAGGTGACCTTCAACTTTAGATAACACTGTTAGTGTTGTGTCTGTCGTGGTAACTACCTACTGACTGATCATGAGGAGTTTACGAAAGCTGAGCCTGTGGAAAGCTCTGTAGAAAAGCCTCAGGGGCACAGGACCAGCTAACATGACAGTGCCGCGTTAGAGTCACCACCCAAATAAAAACATCTAAGTTCCTTTACAGGAAATGAGCCAGTAGTTAGATCAGTTGATGGGATTTAGTCACCTTGCTAGAAAAACAGGATGGGGATATATGGAGCCCCAAGATATACCAAATCCTCTGACTTCTCCTGTGGTCATACCCAGATTGCTCAGGGTTAAGTAAGCAATACTTGAAATCACATCCCCCCTGTTTTGGGGCGGGGGGTAAGGGGAAAGATGGGGAGAAAATTTGTAACTCAAAATTTTGTGGAAATGAATGATGTAAACTAAAATTAAAAAAAAAAAAAGAAATCACATCCCCTTTGTGCTACTTCTCGGAAGTCATTGTATTTCCTAGAGACAAATGAGTGTGGATTTCTATGGCCTTCCTTATCCTTTCACTATTCAAGGGCCAGAATGTTACTGCCTGGTATCTTGCAAATTTAATCAAAAGAACATTAAAATAAAAAAGGAAGTAGACAACTCCCTATATGTATCCACCAACAGAGATACTATAGAGGATAGCTACAATGGAGGCAATATCAGTTGCAACATCCAGAAATTCACAGAAGACAAACCCAGTCTCAAATGACCACACAAAAATATATAAAGTTCAGGCAGCAAGCAACAACCAGAAGTCCTAATGCAATCAGACAAAGTTGACCTCAAAAGTATGGGTAAGACTGAGGAGGATGAAACCTATGACTGGGATAGCTCTGGATGGATATACCTTATTGAAAAAAAAAGGACAGGTAAAATATAATAATATTGTATATTAAAACAACATACTCAGGTGAAGAAATCCAGCAGATACACAGGGGAAACACAGTGGAGAATCTCTGTTTGAAAATCAATGGAGAGCAAGTAAGAAGCAATTTTGTCAGAGATCATATGAACAGAAAGAAGAAAGAAATGAGGGAGACATGATAAATGAGGATATAAATTACAAAGACATGGTAAAGCAGTGATGGAGGATTTAAATTATCCAGATATCTTCTGGAGCTCTTTCTGTGCTAATAGCAGAGCAGCTAAAAACTTTCTGACTTGCCTTAGTGATAGTTTCATCCTTTAAAAGATAGAGTTGAATAAATGAGAGGTAATTCTGTTCTGGATACCATTCTCACTAATGGAGGAATTGATTACTGGAATGGAAATGAAAGGAATCTTAGGGGATCCAGTAACTCCCTCTCCCTGTCAGAGTTTGTGATAAAGAAAAGGCAAGCTTGCCATAAGCTCTTAAATATCTTAAATTTTGGTAGATTTCAAAAGGTAGAAAAGATGCCATAAACTCTATAGTGGAAGTCAAACTAGGAAAGATAGAAAATTCAAAAGAATAAAATTATGAAGACAAGCAGAGAAATAATTATGATTAGGAGGGAAAAAATAGGAGTTATCTGAAGAGAGTGACACAGATACGTAAGAAACTTAGATGGAAGCAAGGGCAGGTAACAGAAGATTAATATTGTACAATGAGCTGAGGTTGAAAAAAAACTAAAGGCAATGAAAAGGGGTTTTCTGAGTTTGTTTTTTGTTTTTTTAAACTGTAATGGGAAGAAGAGAAGGACCAAAGATAGGATGGTTATGCTGCCTGGAACAGACGGAGGGATAAATAACAAATTTTTTTGCCTCTTTTCTCCTAAGAAGGTAAACAACCTTTGTACAGGAAACAACAACAAAACTAGCTAAAATCTGGAGTTGATACCCAAGATAAATAATGGTATGGTTAGGAGCTGCCCTTGGCCAGTTCAAGTCACTGAAGCTGAGGGAACCACATCCTTGGGTTCTGACAAAACTGGCAGGTGGGACTGCTGAGCCACTTTACAGTGATACATGAAAAGCTATAGAAAATGGGAAAGGTACACAAGGGTTAAAAATGGGAAGACGTTGTGTTAATTAAAAAAAAAAGGCATCGAATAGAGTCTACAACATATAGGCCAGTGGGTTTGACTTAGAATCTTGAAAAAAATCTAGAACAAATTAAAGAGAAAGTGTCTTTTTTTAAAAAATCCAGAAAAGGAAAAGTTAGGATGAATTCATCAAGACTGGGTCAGGAACCTTTTCTGACAGTTACCAAATTTCTGGATCCTAGGGACCCTATAAAGAATTTACCTACGTTTTAGAAAAACATTAGAACATGAGCATAAGAACAATTAGTCAATAAGCATTTAAGACCTACGACTACTACTAAGCATTTATTAAAGGCACTATGCTAAGCTCAGGATACAAAAAGAGATAAAATACTGTTCTGTGAAGTTTGGATTCAGTCAAAGGGCCATACCTGAGGACCTAGAGGGCCTCATGTGGCCTTGAGGCTGCAGGTTCCCCATCCCGATTAAAGACTTAAAGGCACAGGAGGCATGCTTATCAAGTGACATAACATTGGGAGGGAGAGCTAACACTGGCTCACCATCATGATCCAAAAAGATCTTGACAGACCAGAGCGCTGAACTGTCTCTAAGAAGAAATTCAAAATGTCTTACAGTTGGATTAAAAATAAAGTCAGTTTCAGAAGTATATAGGGAAATATGACCAGACAGTAGGTTGTCTAAAAAATATCTGGGAGATTAGTGGACTTTTAGACTCAATGAGCGCTCAATGAGTCAACAGTGGGATGTAGCCAAAAAAACCCTAATGCAATCTGGGACTCAAGAGGCCTGACTTTCAGGAAAAAGAAATGACCATATTCCTTCACTGTGCCCCAGCTAGGTCACATCTGGACACCGTGTTTAATTCCAGGTACCACGGTTTAAGTGGGATATTAACAATCTGGATGGGGTCACAAGGAGGGCAATCAGGAAGGCGTAGGGCCTTGAGTCTAACCTATATGTCCATTAGTCAAAGAAACTAGAGATATTTGATCTTGAGAAGAAAATGCTCAGTGGGGTCACAATAGCTACCTTCAAGTATCTGAAAATCAGAGGAAGAATCAGAATTATTCTCTTTGGCCCCAGGAGGCAGAATCAAGGCAGAATCAGCCATAGGCTGAAATAAACAAAAAGCAATTTTAAGTTTGACACCAGGAAAACCTTCCTAACAATGAGAGCTAATCAAAAGTGGAGTGAGTTTCCTGAAGGAGCTAGTGAGTTTCCCCTTACTGGAGTTATGCAAAGAGGACCTAGATAACCACTTCTGGTATGTTATTATTGTGAGCATCTTCTTTGGGGATAGATTAAATTGGATAGCTTTAAGAAATTTCTTTCTGGGGCCCCTAGGTGGCGCAGTGAATAGAGCATAAACTCTGGAGTCAGGAGGACCTGAGTTCAAATTCAGCCTCAGACACCTGACACACTTACTAGCTGTGTGACTTCAGGCAAGTTACTTAACCCCAGTTGCCCTCCAAAAAGCCAAAAAAAAATTTTTTTTTTCTTCCAATTCTAAAATACTGTGATTTCGTTCATTTTATAACTAGGAAAGCTAAGTCACAGAGAGTGACAGTGATTTATCTATTATCACCCACTAAAATGAGAAGCTGGAAATCCACATTAAAGGACAAAATAAGAATACGCCAGGCACATCTCCACATAGTCTATCATTCTCCCCAGTCACACCCACACACTAAAAATAATGAATGACATAAATCCTGCTACAGAACTAGAAAGGAAGATGGGCACTTTGGGATGAAATAACTATAAAGAACTTTGAAAACAAAGCTTTTTTTTTTTTCTTGTGAAAGTACATGGGTTTAAGAATTTCTATTTATTTTCTTATCAGTTTTATGGTGATTAATTGCCATTTTGCATCTTTCTCAAGAATGTAAAAGAATCAGTGAATATAGTCTTGGTTTAAAATGTTATGAATAAAAAAAATTATAAATGTATATGTATTTTTAAAAATTAAATATGAACTTAATAGACAAATTAAATTTAGTTTACCCTGAGCTTGTCTTGAAAATCTAAACTATGTTAGATTTAATTTTATTTGATTTGGCTAAAGCAGAGCATAAAAGGAAGCAGCTACACAATCGATCTCTTTATACTAACCCAGTTTGAAGAAGATTCTTTTAAAAAAGTCTATTGAAAAATCATATATTCACCCATCATTTTAAATTGATGCTTTATTTACCATAATATAATCCTGGGATTTGCAAGTACTTTATTTTAAATTGGCATAACAATTTTTTTTTTGCCTTATTTTCTTTGAGGGGGGAAGACAGGGTAATTAGAGTTAAGTGACTTGCCCAGGATCACACGGCTAGACCTAACAATTATTGGAAAAAAAATGAATAATTGCAAAAGCTAATCTGTTAATGATTAGTATTCATTTATAAAATGCTTTTAAAAAAGAATGTGTTTAAATACCACTAAATTTATGGCCCTGTCTGAATACAGAACTGGAAGTGAGAAATCCCTGGGTTCAATGCTGTTTAGGCTAATCCTGGGAAGTTCAACTTTAATATTCATTTGTTAAATTCCCTACTATGGGGGTGGCTGTGAATAGAGCGCCAGACCTGGAGTCAGGAGGACCTGAGTTTAAATCCAGCCTCAGACACTTAACACTTATTAGCTGAGTGACTGTGGGCAAGTCACTTGACCCCAATTGCCCTGCTCCCCCCTCCAAAAAAAAAAAAGTAAAGTCTCTACTATGCAGAGGGTTGTGGTAAATAAAATATAAATATTAAATAGTTCCCTTCATGGAATTTGAAATTTTAAATCATGGCACACACTCAAACAACAGAAACTGAGAGGCAACCTGGTACGGTGGAAAGTTTTGGATCTGTAGCAGGAAGATCTGGATTTGAATTCTGGCTCTGATATTCACTGTCTGACTTTAGGCCAGTCACTTGATTGTTCTGGGCCTTAGTTTCCTTACCTGTAAAATGAGGGGCTTGGACTAGATGACTCCTAAAGTCCCTCCCAACTCTTAACTCTACCACCTCATGATACCTCTGATGGCTACTACCCAAGAGAGGCCCTTCCTCCAGACAGACTGCTCTCTCTGCTCCAGAAAGGTGGGCACACTCCACCTTTGCAGACATTATACAACACCTGTGATCACAGAGGAAAATAGCTCCAAAGTCCTGGCGATGTCGGATGACTCTGCCGATGGCCTGATTAACCGCCCGGGAAGCCTGTTGCCGGTACCACTCGTGCCCAGATAAATACTAGACCGGATGCAGAAGAAGACAGTGAGGTTGCAGCCCACTATCTCAGGCTGCCTGTCACCCTAAAGCCTGGTATTCCAGATGGTCATAACTCCCTGCAAAGTCATGAAACTATTCTGGAACCTTTGAGGGAAAGCTCACGTCATCACCACTGCTAATGATTAGTCACTGAGAGATGTCCCTGTTCTGCCACTCTCTAGCCTTGTGACCTCTCCCAGATCACTTTACTTCTCTGAGTGTGAGGTGGGTTATGTATAAAATGGGGATAATAACATGTGCGCTGGCTTGTTGTGAAGTATCATATTATTATTTGTCAAGATGTGACCTTATATAAAGCATTTTGTGAACCTTAAAGCAATATAGAAATGTCATTTATTATTGATATGTGTATCAACCTCTCTCACCCAACTCATTCCCCTTGAGGATTTCTTGCTACACTCATGCTATTACTCATCTTGTGTAGGATAGGAACTTAGCTCAAAAGGTGACGAGGAAATAATGCCCTTGGAAGATGCCTAAACAAATATGAGGAACAAGGACAACCCATCATTTCAAATCAACCGAGGATAGAGAGACTGTAGTTGTTGTATCCACCTTCGTTTACATTCACTTTGGATATCTGCCTACTCCACTATGCCCTTTCTTTACTCCATGTTCAGGGTGTGGAATAGGGAACATCAGGGCATTAGTGATACATCTGGATAGACACAGGAAACATAAAGAAGTCTGTCTGTCTGTAGGCAGGGGAGAGCAATGAAGAACAGGCTCACTTCTTACCTGACCCCCTGTGCCACCCTTTCCTCTCATCTCATCAAGGAACTGCATCTTCAAAATAACTCTGGGATCCATTCGTGGAGGAAAAGGGAGACCAGTGATGATGACTCCACGGCCATTCATATCTGCAAAGTCTAAGCCCTCACTAGCCTGGGGAATAAAATTATGGTAAGAGTTTGAGGAGGTCTTTATTACAAAGATAAATCTACACAGGGAGAAACACACAGGTGATACTGTATGCACCAGGAAGGCCCTAGGCATAGCCCCGTGTGACTCAGTGCCAGTGCCAGAGGCAAGATTCAGCTCCCAGTGCACTTAGAGATGGCAACACCCAGAGGTCTGAAGAGGGCTGCAAATGAAGCTGGGAATAGATGCATGGGAACTAGTTCTTCTCAAGGTGTAAGAACCCAGGCTTACACATAAGAAGAGTCTGATGTGGTAGACTGGAGCTGAAGGAGAGCATGTAATTTGGTATTTAGTATTTTTTTGTATAGAGGCACCTTTGTATAGCATAAATGCAGATTCTTACCTTTCCCCGGCACACAGCCATGAAAGCAGCCCCATTTGATTTGGGACAGACAACTTTCTCATAATATGCATCAATAACCTAGAAGAAATCAAAAAGGACATCAGGCCCATGCCCTGGTCCTCCCTTCCAGTGAGAGACTACAAACAGGGGAGCACAGAGCCCAAGGAAACAGGGGTGAGGTGTCAGATTTGAGAGAGGTCTTATTCATGGTATAGTTTCAGGAAGTTTCTTGAGCAATTTCAGTTAAAGAGAATGGAGATATATGTTGGGTTGGTTTTTTTTTTAACTCACTCATTACTTCAGGCTAGAGGGTGGGATCACAGGAAGAATAAACACTCTATTTTACTGTTAGCATTTCTGTCTTAGAAGTGGGTACCCATCATATAAACAAAGCAAACCTCAGAACATATAGTAACTTGTCCATGAATTTTCTTCTAGAGATAGAGTGAAAAGCTGTATTACCAAGGTGGCAAAAATTACAAACAGTGAGAGGGAAGTACCAAGTCTGCTGCCAACTGCCTCCCAAGCCGGGGACACAGGTACCTTGGAGGAAGTTAAGAGACCATCCCCATACAGAAAAAACACTTTCGATTCTGACAAAAGAGCGCAAACATCCTTGGTAATATCCTGAGCGCCAGGAAGTCACTGAGCACTGACAGGACATGAAGGCAGGCAAACCCCTACTAACTTCCACTGGTCTCAGGATTTTTCAGTCACTGCCCCATACTGGGCAAAGTACAAGGGGAAGAAGGTGGGACCAGGTGAACTGGGCTTTCACTGTTAACCTCTCCCAACTTAAATCCTCTGTTCTCAGAAAAAATTGAATGCATGACATAATACACAAGGAACAGAAACTTACTTCTCTGGAAAGTCAAACCAAAACAAACCAAACTCCGAGTGAGAGATGAGCCATTGGTATGACGTGATGGCTCCTGGACTTCCTTCCAGTCTCTCCCACACTAATGCTAAGGACCATTTGGAAAGGAATGTACTCGGGGGGGGGGGGGGAAGGTGAAAGATGGAGAGTTGCATGAAGCAGACGCTCAGCAACTTCTCTGAGGGGCTTCTCAGCACAGAAAGCAGATGGGATAAAAACAGGAACTCAAGAGAACTGGCCAACCAGTCACCTTCAGTTCATGTCTACAGACCTCAGTAAAGCCTCCTTTACTTCTTGGTTCCACAAAAATTGCCTTTAACTCTTCTATCTTTCTGGCAAAGTCATGGTCCTGTTGAGAGGAAACATGATACAATGAGAAAAACTACCCCAGAAGTCTGTTGTGCTGGTTCTTCTAAGGACCAGGAAGGGAGCTGAAGCTTTCTTTTCCTTCCCCCTTTACCCCTGCTCCACCCTCTCTAGACATGGTCTGCTGCCAGTCCCCTCTCCAGCACACCACACTTTCGCTTACACAAAGTATGAAGACTCAGTGAGAAAACAACATACTCGCCAGTACTCGAGAGTTTTTTCCATGACAGGGTATGATGGGAAGAATATCAAGAGTCCATGGGGCACAACTCGGGCAATATTCCCTGTAAGCACATTCAAAAAAATGGGACACCTGAGTTCAATTTTAGATTATGATTAGATCCCAGTTAGGCTGGAAGCAGAACCAGAAATATGGGATAGGAAGACCAGGAGGGCTGATCTGGCATCAGAGTGGGACATGGGGAATAACCTGGATGAAAAGCCCTCCCCCAGTGTGAAGGGCACAAAGATAAAGGCTGAGGCCATGACCCAGATATTGCATCTTCTCAGAGAAACCCCTTGCTTTATCCAGAACACAAAAATGCGTCAACCCTCAATCCATTTCCATTTCTTGAATTAGATTGAGTAATTAATTTATAGGCAATGTGGGCTAGTGGAGTCAGCCTGGAAGTCCAGAAGACTAGGGCTCAAGTCCTGTCTCCCATATATGCTGGCTGTGATCCAGTACAATGGCGCTGGTCATCTCTCTAAGGCTCTAAGTTGAAGAGAGGGTGTCAATCTATATTATTAGAGGGAAATTTCTTCACCTGGAACTCTCCTTTAATGATAAAACCACAGGTACAGTCCCTATTCTTAACTAGATTTTAAGCTTCCTGAGGGCAGAAACCATACTGATTCTTTAATATAGTACTCAAATATCTCCCAGTAAGCAGCTTCCTACCAGATGGGTATTTAATGAATATGTGCTGTTTTGACCTTCAATTTCATACTTCTTACCTATAGTTTTTCCTAAGGAAGACAAGCATTCTTCAGAAAACCTAGAGAAGAACAAACATCACATTTCCTTTAGTATCATTTATTGTATTTTATCTGGACACTCTGCTAATCCTCTTATCTTTGTGCCAAACAAATGTGCTTTAAACAAATCTTTAGTTACTGATTCATAGCTCTTCTCCCCAAAGATATTTGCCCTAATTTTTTGACCCTATGTTGGGAGGGGATATTGCCTGACTTTCCTGGTATTCATCTTAGATTTAGCTTGCTCCCATGGTACACACCAAGGCAAAGATAAGGGTAACTTTCGGGTATAAAGACAACGGAATTAATCATAAGTCTGTTAGTCATCATCTCCTGCCCATTGGCAGGCTCATCTTACACTCCCTATCCTAAGGTCTCCTCATCCTAGAAGCTTCAAGTAAGAAACAGTCAACATCTGACACATAAAAGAGTAGCAAACCAGGTAAGTGTAACTATGGCAAAGCTGGCTTTGAGCGAGCAACTAAACGAGAAAAGAAAAGGGAAACACTACTCTAGAACCGGAGATGATTTACTTAATCTTTTGTTGCTTATTAATAGTCTTAAATTCTTTCATACACTGTAATCAAGTTGACTTGATTTTTTTTTTACCAATCTGGCTTATATTACTTAATTCATGACAAGATCTAATGGGAACATAGTAAGAGCCAGGGAATTTCCTAAAAGTGATGACTCAGTTCTAAGAGAGCTGCCTCCAGCTGTCAAATTCCCTGGTTGGGATGGGATCAGGAGGAGTTTAGGAGGATAATCTGTTTACCAGACAATGCACAAAGAGCAAAGTCCAAGAAAGCCAGATGCCAACAATGTGATATCAAGACCACGATATGATGGAAACAACTGGCATCTGGAGATGCCAAGAACATAACTGAAAAAGTATCTGGTCTTGTATTCCAAAATATACATACAGCACAGTTTCCACTGAACACCCAGGTTGGAAGGATAACGCTGAAATCAACTAGGCACTTTCCTCCTCCCAACCCCACCATCGCACAACACCCTCCAGACCCCCAGAGACCATGGAGTCCTCCCAGGGGCTCCCTCTCTTGGCTAGTACTCCCTTATATGTACTGTCTCTCTGCTACTTGAATGTCAACTCCTTGAATTTGCATTTTTTAATTCTGTATATTATCCTCAGCATTAAGCGGAGTGTCCAGCAGAAAGCAGACATTTAAGAAAGGCTATTTCCCTTAAATCCACTCCCAACTTTTAGGAAACAGGACCAGGACACTATATAAAAAAACCATCTGAGATAAATGAGAATAATTTTTTTATTGAATGAGGTGATGACTTCATAGATCCTATATGTTCTTATCATTTGCAACAAACTTGTTGCTTTAAAAAAAAGATTACATGATTTTAACTTCTACATCTTTTTTACTGCTGTATTCATGTGCTGTTATCAATTTGTCTAATTCTATTTCTATTATGTACTTATACTACCTGCTCCTACCATATCACTTGTTTCCTGATTCTTCCTCACAGACAAAATCCAACTAAGGTGAAGAATTCTCCTACCTTTTATCATATGCTGAACTCAGCGATATGCCATCAGGGCCTTTGGGGACAATCCCCACCCAGATCTGATGTTTATCAATAACGTGAGGATTCTCCAAACAAACAGGGAAAGGACTGAAAGCAGGAAAAGGAAACAACAATAATGATAAAATGATAACATAATACTGAATTGCTACGAAAGGATGTGGTCACTTTAACATGGATTCAATTACGCCTCCACTGCAGAAACACCTGGCTGTCCTTTCAGTGGGGAGGCAGAGACTGTGGGTCTGAGAATGTCGCAAACACTGGTACGCATAGTCACCATGCAGTGCCATGAATTAGACAGTGGTGATTTTGTTTTGATTTCTTGCAAGGCAAGATTTAAAACTGGAATGAAGAGGAAAGGACAGGGTGAATATTTGTAATATACAAATATAGAAACAAATGGTATCCATCTCTCCATTCTTTGTAGGGAGGGAAATATTGCACATACTGTCCAGCAGGTTGACTGGTTTTGCTGAATTGCTCTTTTCCCTTAAAAAAAAATACTAGGGGTGGCTAGGTGGCACAGTGAATAGAGCACCAGCCCTGGAGTCAGGAGGACCTGAGTTCAAATCCCATCTCAGACACTTAACACTTACTAGCCATGTGACCTTGGGCAAGTCACTTTAACCCCAACTGCCCTGTCTTCTGCCCTCCAAAAAGACAGAAAAAAAAAATCTGTTATGGCTGTCTGTATTGGGGAAGAGGGATATAGTTGGAAAAGTATGTTTTTAAAGACATTAATAATCATAAAAACAAACAAAACAAAAGGTTTCATTGGCAGTCTTCAAGCAGAGGCTGGACGACTACTTGTCAAGAGGTAGTTTGTACTGGGGTGGCTAGGTGGTGCAGTGAAGAGAGCACCAGCCCTGGAGTCAGGAGGACCTGAGTTAAAAAAAAAAAAAAAGCAGTTTATAGTAGGGATGCCTTAGGATTATGGATTAGACTGGATAGCCATTGAGATTCCTTAAAATTCTATATTCTGTGATCATGTGATCAAATTTTTTTTTTAAGGGATTAAGTTGTTCATCATTTGAGCTGAAGAAAGAAAATAAACCCTACTTTCTGGGGCAACCCTGACATATAGGATCTAAATACCTACAGACCAGGGCAGAGGCAGTTAGGCAGCTAAAAAGAGACTAAAGGATTTTCCTTTCTACCTCCAGGTCCTTACTAAATTCAGCAGCTATTCCTAACGGCCCCAAAGCACCTTGAGTGGGTGGAAGGGAAGGGAGGTCAAAATGACAAGAAGAATCCTAAAGAGCCCCAAGAATTCTTTCAATCTCGGAGGGTAGAATCTTGGCCTTCTCTTGACTATTTTCCACCTTTGTCTCCCAGTCTTTAATTTACTTGGTCGTAGATTCTGGACAATTAGTAGGTGAATCTAAAATAATTTCTTTATCCACCACTTCCTCTTCCTCCAGTATGAGCATTTACCAAGCACCTTCTAAATAAATGTTCAATGATGGTACATCTGTCCCCGACTCTCAATGCTACATACTTCTGAAGGAAGTTCTAGCTTCACTAACCATGGGGCTGAGAAAAGACACTCACATTTGCATCTCCATAGTGAAGGAAGAAATTGGAGCTAGAGTCCCACTGGTGAGGATGATGGTGCGGACTTCCTGTTGAATTAACTCATGCATGCTAAATCCGGGACTGAAACACCAATAACTCAATATCTTTCCTGCAATTAAAAAAATGACACACTTTTTAAGGCTATTATTACAGAGAACCTATGGTTCCAGAAAAGAAAAGCTAACCCTAGGGTCTATAGGGATCTTTCTATTCTGATGAGGCTAATTAATATCAGAATATATGAAACAGGCTCATGTGTGAATAGCCACATGCTCTATTCACTGTGCTACCTAGCCACCCAACTATATTCTTTATATTAGAAATACATAAGAGAACACTTAAATATGGTCAGGGAATAGAAAAGGCCAATAGAAACTTCCATGAGGTCACTAATGGTCCTCAGGTGACATCCTATTCTGGTATCATGTGAATTCAGGTTATATAAATCTTTGATAGGGAGAAGATAAAGGATGCATAACTACAGGAGGTTCGAGCAATAGCAACTGGCATGAGAAGGAAGAAGTCAAACGCCCAATTCTCTATCCCACAGGCAGACTGGGTGTCTATTTAAATCCAGTGCCACAGAAGCCACGATCACCAAGAGATGGCACCATATTACAGTTATACTGCTTGGGCAGTATCAAGACTGGGGAAAAATTCTGAGTTTGGAATTCCAGGAGAGGGATCCAAACTTTCCAGGGAGGTGAGAGTAGAAACCATTTTTTCTCTCTACTTCAAAGGAAATGGTGACAAGCTGGTTTAGAACATAGGCAGCACATCAGAGTGAACAGTAACCATGTTCTCTCTCACTAATCATACACAATTTCACTTAAAGGTAACATATACGAGGCTTCTAGACTACAAAACAAAGAGGGCAAAATGACCAGATTCCATTTTCTCCACTAGAAACTGGAAAAACCAAAAATGTTTTTGAGAAACCACTTATTGTATGGCAAGAAATAAACAATGTCATTAGTTTGTATACAAGATTAGACCAATTCCTAGAAATACCTAATTGGTCTGAAACTATGGAGTATAGAGATACTCTCAATAATGGGTTCTAGTAACTGTGAAAGCTGAAACAACAGGCTAATACAAATCAAGAATAGACAGCAGCTGGGAGGCTCCAGGCTATTTGTGCTAAAATTATGACCAAGGCCATAACCTCTTCCTGACTTAAATTTTGAGAAATTCTGGGTATTCAAATTTATAAAGGCAGAAATTAATCACAAAGCTGTAATTAAGGCTAAAATTTTAAGTATGTATTCCAACTTCTCAGACAAAGAGGAAACTAAAAAAAGAAAACTTTCTGGGTTGTTTTGAGTTTTAGCATTTTTTTAAAACAAGACAAACTTGTAAAGCCAGGATAGCAGTGTATTCTTCACTTAGACCTCTAACTCTAAGCTCTGTGGAGACAGGATTGCGATTTTCTCTCTCTCTCTCTTTTTCTTCACTAGCGTCAGGACCCAAAAACAGTTTTAAAAAGTAGGTCAATTCGTAGGCTGCTTTTTTGCCTTGTTTGCATGAACTTCAGGAGAGGTGGAAACCTCTAACTTATGGCTGACTTCCCAGAAAGAAGGACCCCCTACATATTCTAAACATTTTGACATGAAGAAACATGAAAGTCCCAGTTATTTGAAGATGGTATTACAATTTGGGCTTATGATGTAACCTTCAATTTCTTTATTCTTTTTTTTCTTGGGTGGGGGGAGGAGGTCCCAGTGGGACCTTGGACAAATCATTTAACTTTGCCTGAGTTCAGTTTCCTTATCTATAACACAGGGTGGTCGGATGAGACCAGCTTTTTTGTTGTTGCTGTTGGAGGGCATCTATGACATGCAATCAGGGTTAAGTGACTTGCCTCGAATCACATAGCTGGTAAGTGTCTGAGGTCACACTTGAACTCACAGTCCTCCTGAATTCAGGGTTAGTGCTCTATCCACTGAGCCATCTAGCTGCCCCTAACCTTTAACTTCTAAACTCTTTTTGTCAATATGAAGTTACATTGCATTCATCAAACAGAACCCAGAAAGAAGGCGGTTATAGCTCTAATGTTCAATGTTTTGGAGAGAATGCATCTTGGATAATGTGTTTTTATCTGGGTCCCACATATTAGGAATGACAATGGCAACTGCCCAGAATATATGGACCAGAATAATGAGGAAACACAAAACAAGGTAAGTTAAAGTTTTACTGCAAGTTAAAGGACAAGTTAAAGGAACTGGGGACATTTTACTTATGGAGGATACCTCTTGAGGGAAAAAGAGAGGAAGGGGAAGGAAGGCTAGAACAGGGTAAGAGATGTTTTCAAGCATTTAAAGAAATAGCACACTTCATTGTTTTTTTATCCTCAGATGATAAAACCAATTTCAGAGGCAGACTCAGAGGCAGATTTCAGCTTAGCATAAAACAAAATGAAACAAGAACTTCCATATCAATATAATTCTCCCAAGTGGAATGTGTCAGCTCAGGCAGTAGATAGCTCCTCACCACCCGGGCCCTTCAAACTGAGATTAGCTGGCCATTTTATTGGACATGTTTTATAAAGGTGACTGCTGATCAGCTAGACTAGATAACAAAGGCAGAATATAGTCTCAAGAGAGGATAGGTTCAAGGCAAGCTAAAGGAGAAAAGAACAATGAAATCTAGCCACAAAAAATATGGATATGGTAAGGCATAGATTTCTAAACCTGAAAACATGTCCCATAAAGGGAAAAACTCGGGGCTGCTCCCCCTTTAATTGGCATGGAGTAGCCCCAGCTGGTAAATTAAAGCTCCTTAAAACTTTTAATTTGGACTCTGTGGTCACTTTGTTAAGACTCCTCAAGTCATGTCATTTCACTTTCCTTTTGAAAAAGAACAGATCCCATCACTTTGGAAAGGCCTCCTCATTTCATTGTCTCCCCTCTCTCCCACTCCTTGCCCTAGGCTCTCTCTCCTTGGATAAACTTATATTGGCAGCTACTTATAAAGACTAAAGGAATTAAATCACTTCCTATAAGTACATTGGAGGGAGTGGCTAATCCTAGAGAGTCTTACTGAAAAAGAAAACTATTTCAAAGGCTGGATTTCAATGGAAATCATTTGAAACAAAATCCATTAAAGAAATATAGGTGAGGCAGTTATTCTGCAGTCAGGAAGCAACAAGTCGGGCTGGTGCCCGACCTTTCTCCTCAGTCATGCATACTGGACCCTTCCACCTTAAATATGAGGCCTTTCCTTACCTAGGTGCTACAATTGCTTCCAGCTCAATCCTATTTGCAGCAGCTCTTATAAGATTATGTCCTAGGGACAACTGTGCTGCTTACCCCTTAACACATAACCACACACTTGATTTTCCAGATCTGCTCCAGATGGCTTTCCCCATTCTGAACTATCTAAACTGCTTGATTCACTTTGAAAACACAGAGAAACCTGGAACTTGAAGGTTTGTATGGAAAAACAAAAGATAAACAAGCACTTGGGACATGATGGTGAAGAACAATGAAGCCAGAGAGAGACAACAGGACTGCCCTAAGAGGCCAGACAAAGTTTAGAAATCTTGAATCTATAAAATCAAAGGCTCAGAGGGAATATGAGCTAAGGAGCACAGAGCAGTGAGAACAAAACTGGGCCAGGGGGTCAGGGGACCTGGGTTTGGGGGCTGCTCTGTTACACAATAGCTGTGAGAGCCTGGGCAAATCATTTAACTGTTCCTGAGCTTAGTTTCCTTATCTATAAAACACGGTGGTTAAAGAAGACCAGCTCTAAACCTCCTTCTAGATGAAAGATTTCCCAACTTTTATGATAATGGGGGAGGTGACATGGGATTAAATATTTGCCATGGACAATTCACCAAGAAGCAATAATAGCACTTTACACTTAAAGGCACTTTAACAAAGCATTTTCCTCAAAACAACATAAGTAATACACGCATATAACCAAGAATTGACTAGGAAGAAGCTTAATGAATTATGAACATAAGAGCAGCAAAATGGCAAACCAAGTTGAAGTATCAGAAACCCCTCCCTCGGCACCTTGTTTTTTGGTCACGGGAGCACTCCAAGCATCAGTCCTCTGGGTCTTCTTTCTATTACTGGTGTCCGAGTGGATGTGGACCTATTAAAATAAACACAAAATTGCTCCACAGTTGACACAGACTGACAAACAATAAAATTTTTGCTTTTATTTCTACGAGCAATCTAGGGCATCCAAAGTACCATGTATACTGCACCCTTCCACCTTTGAGACGGACTCTTCCTACTGTGTCTTTAGGTGTGCCAAAAGGAAATTTCAGCAAAGCCAGCTGTTATAATATATTCCCAAATACCCAAAGGAGTTCAGGCCCCCTGGAGATGGTAAGCTAGAATTCATGAAACTCCAGTGTCTTCCCATAAGCAGATGCTCAGAGTAAAGATCCCTTACCTTATAATATTTTGAAATTTTATGCCCCACCATGGGGTTGGCTGTACCTTCTGGGGGGTCAATACTGAAAACAATCTGTAAGACAGACACGAGGCAGGATAAACTATAAAAACAACAAAATCCAGAAACAAGCATGTAAAAAAATTAAATAATCAATTTTCTGCCTCTGCCTCTCCTTCCCTGCCCCAAGAACTTTTCTTCCTCTTACAGAATCTTTATATAATATCTTTTCTCTACAGAACCCTAAATAATGTATATCACTTCCTTAATCTGTGATTCAGGCCAGAGAAGAGGAATGTCCTGATCCTGTACAGACCATGGCACAGCAGAAAATAAGGCAGAGAGAAGTCTGGGACCCATTCAATAAATAAGTCTCTTAATAATCAGAATGAATACCAGGTGCCTTTTTTTCTATAGCACATCATACTATTCTGCACAGAAACTTCCCAGAATTTCTATAGCAGAAAACTTCTGGGTAGAAAAGTTCCATCTTTCTCAGTGTGCTGTGATAAAAATGAAGAGCAGGGACATGACACACTATGCCATTCAAACAATCCTATGAAGCTTTTTTTCTTTTTTGCCCTCCCCCCATTTTTTTTTTATTGAACAGTTTTATTCTGCCTTAGAATAAAAAACCTTGTTTTAATGTTGCAAGGTACAAGGCAGGTATGCCATGCTGCCAGTTAAACTGCCCACAAGGCTAGGGAAAGCACCAATTCATACCTTTGCAGCATGTATCGCTGATTATAATTTCTCTTGTTTAAATAAGCCTGGGACATCTGAGACTTTGTACATAGTTATTACAACAGTACAGTACTTGTCTTTATGTTCAAGAGCCACAAAAGGTTGTTCAGCATCATGATTTATGGATCCCCAAAAAGGCTGTGTTGGTAACATGCAAACAAATAGTACTAAACAATATTATCTCTACTATGGTTGCCAAATACTGGACTTTAAAAGAGAAACCAAATTACAAAATACTTCCTTTGTCCTATGAAGCTTTTCAAAAAAAGTGGCTGACTGCCTGGAAGAGACCTGCTGGTCAAAAATGGATCCTGGGACCCACAGTGGGTTGCTTGAGTTCAGTACTGTAGAAATTTAAAAACTTTACAAAACACCAAATCTAAGAGTTGGAAAAGCCCTCAGAGACTAGCTGATCTACCTTGTAACATTACAACATAGCTGACAAGTAGCTGTTCACCTTTACAGCCCATTCCATTTCTGCATGCCTTTCTTAGAGCCTTTTCTGACAACTAACCTCACCTACCCCTCTGCAGCTTCAGCCCCTTGCTCCTGGTTCTCTCCTTTAGAGTCCAGCAGAATAAGTCTAATACCTCTTTCATTGGATAACCTATCAAATACTTGATGACCGTGATCAGATCCCATCTTTCCTTCCCCCAAAATCCTTTCCAGGCTAAACATCTCCCTAGCTCTTTAAATCTATCCTCATATGGAGGGTATCCAGCTTTGTTATTATGATTGTTCTCTTCTGCATATGTCCCAACCTGCCTATGTCTTTCCTAAAATGTGGCACCCAGAACAGCTGCACTACAGGTGGGGTTTGACTTGGGCAGAATACATCAGAAATATGACTCCCCATTTTCTAGGGCATTATATATTTCTGAACATAGCCATAAACTAGAGTTGGCTTTTTGGAGGTTCCCCCAAAAAGAACTATGATTTTGACACCTAAGATATAACTGGAGAAGCAATATACACATACGTATATATATGTGTATACACACACACACACACACACATATATGGGAAAGATTTGAATAATAATATGGGGCAGCAAATTATTTAATGCCAAAATGAATGATATGAACAATAAGTAACATAAGAAATCAGAAAAAAGGGGAAAGCTAGTACATGAAACATTTAAGAAAATCTCACGATGAAGTGGAAATTATACTGACTTCTCCGAATGAACAGTAGAATTTAGAGTAAGTGGAAGGGAAATGGAAGGACATTCAAAAAGAGAGCACAGCATAAACAGACCCAAGTGACTTATACAAAGCAGAATGAGGAGATCAGCCTGACTAGCATACAGGGGCACTCTAGTAGAGCAGGGTCGATGGAAGAGAACATGGACACGTGGAACGGGGGTCTAACTGGAGATAGTGCAGGGCTGAAGTTAAATATTATCTGGCAGGCAATAAGGAGCCAGTAGAGGTTTCTCAGAAGGGGATGAAATGATGTTGAAAATTGTGAAAATGGGACTTTAGGGAAATAAAGAGGAAATTGTTGACATATCTAGGAATGAAGCGGCAGTGGGAGTGGAAAGAAGAGGCATATACTTTGAAGGAAGAACTGACAAAAACTGGCAACAAGCATAACCCAAGAAAGGGAAAAGTTAAAGATGAATCCAAGGATCTGAACCTAAGTGACTAGAAGAATGGTAAATGCTACTGATGAAAACAAGAAATTAGAAAGAGAAATCAATCTGGGAAAACCCCAGATTAGATGGTACTATATTTGACTGTTGGGTAGACTCAAATCCTAAAGTCTCTCTCTCCCAGATTTATACTCAATAAGCCTTCTGTAAATCCCACCTCCCTCTTCCTCCACTTCAGTGAAGAGAAAAACCACTTAATATCATCTGGGTCATTTCCTAATGATGACAGTAGGTGGAATTTCAATACATTTTAAATACTTCATCTTAATTTTAAATTTAAATTTCCTTCAGGAGATGGTATACAACCCAACTTGTCTTATTGTGACTAATAAAGGGAACAGCAATAAACACAACATCCATCATGTGAAAGTAGCAAATCTGCAGATGCCCAAGCCTTTCCAAAATGAAGCCAGGCAGCTGGAAATTTCTTTTTTTTTTTTCTCTGTTAATTTTTTTAATTTTTTTTCCCACTTTTTTTTTTTATTTACTCATTTACTTTTAATTTACAAGATTCAGTTCCACAATCACTTGAGTTTCAGATTTTCTCCCCTTTTTTCCCCCCCACCATGGTGGCGTGCAATCATGTATAGGATCTGCAAATACTTTCACAT
>CM053585.1:203513866-203560147 GCA_028646515.1 Pseudochirops corinnae | reverse complement strand
CTCTCCAGGTAATTATGAAGTCCATCTCCTTCCCATTTCTTATAGCACAATAGTATTCCATTACATTCATATACCATAGCTTGTTCAGCCATTCCCCAACTGATGGGCATCCCCTATATTTCCAGTTTTTTGCAACCACAAAGAGGCAGCTGGAAATTTCATTCAACATTCAATAAGCATCTACTGAACACCGACCAAATGCTATTAATTCCTCCTTTCCCAAGTTCAGATTTATGCAGCTTTAGGGTTTACAAAGTGGTCTCTGTACACTACCTCATTGGAACCCAGCAGTGATGTTGAAAGACAGTACAAATATTACCGTCTCCATTTTACAATGGGGAAACAGAGACCCTGATGATCATACTTCTTCTGAAAGGCGTTCAAGTTATTCAAAGCATGCTCACTTATTTACCACTGGCTCATTATCATCTGACTGGCGAATAGTTAAAAGTAGGAGTCCAAGGAAATGCAAAACAAATGAAGCAAACTCATTGACACACTTTGGATTACAGATGACGTTAAAGGAAACATTTCCCAAACTTGAGGCAATCTGCGTCACATTTGCTGAGGGAGCATGGGGCAGTGCAAAGACTGACATCAGAGTGCCTGGGTTCAAATCTTGGATGTGCCATGAACTACAGGCTCTTGGATAAATCATTTGACCTCACTAAGCCTCACTGTTTTCTGTACAGAAGGGAGTTAGTTGGATTACATGGTCTCTGAGGTCCCTTTCAGCTCTAAATCACTTCCTCTTTCTGGCTCCCAGTTTTTGCTTTGAAAAATCTGTAATAGCAGAGGGTTAGAATAGATGGCCTCTTTCAACTATACTTGTGTGATTCCTGTGAGGTCTCGGGGAAGCACTTATCTACAAGGAACATCTCAATTCTGCCCTTAAGTTCGGGTTAAAGAGAAACACTAGTTTCTCTAGATAGTACTGCCTCAGATTGCAGGGGAATAAGCTCCACAGATCAACATGGCAGCGAGGCAAGGAACTTTCTTGTAGCTTTTGTCAGTTCTCTGGACAGTAACTCCAGCAGGACTTGTGAGACCTATTTCTGCTCATCCATGAAAAAGAGAATAATTACTACCTCTATGCTTCCAAAGAGTTGTTTTCCTTTTATCCATTATCCCTCTGGTCAAAAATACAAGAATTCTTAGAAGCAATCAGAAGAGGAAAAAGGGGGATCCTTGTAAGGAATCTGTTAACACTAGGAAAGCAAAATCTTATTTCACTCAAACAGATTTTTTTCTCTCTCTCTTTCTCATGAAATAGTATAAAAATCTCTGCTTTATACGACTCCAGAGTAAGTGAACAGGTGAGGGTGACAAAGGACCTTTTGCAATTTGTGGTGAAAAAGTTGAAGCATACATTGAAAATATTAGTACCACTGTCTGTTTCCAGGAATCATTAACAGTGAAAGAGAGAACACCAAAAGAGGACGAGCCTAATTACACTGCCTTGGTACTTGGAGTGAAATATCAAACATACATATATGGTCCTTTAAAATTTTGTCACACTGACCTACAGCAAAACAAAGAAGATTGTGATATCTACAGAAGATACTGATTCAGATGCCAAAACCTAAAAGTAATGACAGTCTAGCAGCCACTCCCTTGGTGAGTATTAGAGAGGGCAGGATAGAACAGAGAACTTGCCAACAGAGAGAGAGATAAGGAGTGGGAAGGAAAAACCCAGAGTAAAGTATAGTCACTTAATCTTAATCAAAGCATAGTCACTTGATCTCAATTTTTTAGTCACTGACAGAAATGCTGCTGGAAAGTGACATCAAAATGCAGGATGTGCCAAGAATTAAGCAATTCTATATACTCTAGATCCAGAACACAGTCCATGCCAATTCTCCTCCCATCATTTCATTTCATAGCATTTGAACCTGCTTTTTCACTTAGTTTACCTATTCTGTTAACTAGCATCTCTTTTAGAACTCATGATGAAACATGCTACCCACCTCTTAACAGAAAGCTGATAGGCTCAGGGTACAGGATGAGGCAAATATTTTTTGGATATCAATCAATACAGGAATTTGTTTGATTTAATTATGCATACTTAGCTCGAGGGTTTTGTTTATCTTTCTTTTCTAATTGGGAGGAAGGGTGTGGGAAAGAAAAGTATTTTTAAGTGAAAAGAATTAATTTTTTAAAACGATCACCTCTTTTATAGAGCATTTGTGTGACAGTAACAAAATAAAGTGCTGTTTCTCTTAGCTTTTTCTAGTGGTCCACAATTTTCTGGACACATAGGGTTTTTCCATTCTATAGATCCTTCATAGATCCCATCCTTCGAATCCTCGCTCAGGTTCTACCTTCTACTTGAAGTTTTCCTGCATAATGCCAGCTATCGATATTTACAGCACTTGCCACCTTTCCCATCCATTCTGCCATCTCCTAAGCTGGTTTTAGACCAGCATCTAATTGTTTTATGTGTGTCTTTCTCTAACCAGATTGTAAAATCTTCCAAGGAAAAAGCCATGTTTCTATTGCCCTAGTCTCTTATGAGTAGACACATCAATAGATTACATAATACATGTCTAAGCATAACAGATACACAGTTGATGCCCAATAAACGCTTACTGAGCTGTATATGTATGACTTGGGGCAGTTTGAGCTTTCTTTAGATCCTGCTCGGCTGAGCAATGTTTCTGTTTAATCACTAAAATAACCAACAAGCTGTAGGATAAGCAATTAGATTAGGCAGACTGGTTTAGCACTGAGAACACAGGCCCCTTCCATCCCATTTCATTCAATGATGCGGGGGTAAAGGAAGAAACAGCATTCTGAGTTCTTTACAAAAATACAGTATAATTACAAGGAGAGAGGTTATTTCGTCAGGGTTATCAGAAAAGCTAAAAATGTTTCTCTAACTGCATTGCTCAGGTCACCTGTACTCTTTCCAACAGTATTTACTAATATTCTACCTGTGGTAGACTTTTAGGATGACACCTAGGGTTTCACCAAGCTAAGAAAATACTGAAATAGTGGGGCGGCTATGTGGTGCAGTGAATAGAGCACCGGCCCTGGAGTCAGGAAGACCTGAGTTCAAATCCAGCCTCAGACACTTAACACAAAACTAGCTGTGTGACCTTGGGCAAGTCACTTAACCCTAAATGCCCTGCCCTCCCCCCGCCAAAAAAAAATACTAAAATAAACTAAAGTGATTTCATAAATGTGCACAGAACACCTGGAAAAGTCCTCGGAACAATGATAGCAGCTCTGAACAATATGCAGAAATAGGGAGGGCCACCATAGGGCCTGTGTTGATTCTATGTAAATGCTTTGTTGAAAAGATCGCTATCAAACAGAAAGATTTCTTTAAAAAAACTGATGCTATGTAATAAATACTTGCAGAATGAATACACATTCCACTTATTGAACACTGATAGTGGAAAGTTGTGAACAAACTAGAATGTCTGATATATTTAAGGACTTTTCAAATATGTGATTCAACACAAAAATATATACAGAACAGAGATGGGAAAAACTCTAGAGGATTAGCAAATCCTTAATGAATTCAGACTGGTATATCTAGTATATCCATTCCCTTCCTCCTGCTTTTTTTTTTTTTAAATAAAAATTAGATTTCACAAGAAGTCCCAGCTCCATCTGGTGGTGATGAGAAAGGAACACACCATAGTTTAATGTACCTTCAGTTCTGAAAGTAACAAGAACAAAAAAACTAAAGAAGTGCAAAACTGAATGTGGTTTCAAATGCTGGAGCTTCTAAGGAGAATACGGGAAAATTATGGCAAACCAACAAGAAGAAATTGTTGAATGAGCATAAGTTTGTTTTAATATCACCTAGCTAGGACCATAAAATATGAGATTCCCAAAGAGTTCTATTTCTTTCTGGAACTTTCTGGACACAGTCGGACCTGCTCTTAATGAGAAGCTGGTTGCCTGACTCCTTCAGGAAATATTTACAGTCACTACCATAATTGGATAGAAAGAAACAACCTTATGGGGCACTGGACAGTATGGTATAAAATGGTAATGATGATAGTAGTAGTAAAAGCAATAATAATAACTAACGTAACAAAAACAGCTAGCATTTATACAATGTCTTAAAGGCTTGCTAAGTGCTTACATATGGATCGGCTTTAGTCAGGAAAACTGGGGGGGCAAACTCAGTCGCAGACATTTACTAGATATGTGACTCTGGGAAAGTGACTTAAGCTCTCCAGATATCCCCTGCCTCATGTGTAAAATGAGAGGGCTGGACGGAATGGTCCCTTCCAGCTCTAAATCGATGATCCATGACCAGGATCCTAGGAACAGCAAGATTTTATGACCATGTCTCAACCTGATGCCTTTGATTTCCATCCAAAAGCTTCTATTATCAGTCTTCTCTCAATGTACATCAATCCAACAAAGCTTTTAGATAGAACCTGTTTTAGTTCTTGAGGAGGGAAAAGCCTCTTACTGTCTGCCATATTTCTTACTGTGCTTATGGACAGAAAAAGACAAAAGATGGGGGATGAATGATTTACCTGAATGATGTCCACCAGTTTTTGTAAGCCTGCTGTGTTGTTAAATATCCCAGAACCTATGGATAAAGGCAAAAATGTAGTAAGTGCATCTCATATAAGTACAAATAGCCATTTAGAACAAAATCATGGAACACCGACATCTTATCTCTCTGAATGGTCTCCTGGTCAAGAACTATGGTCAAGAAAATGTCTAAAAGGCAGAGTACAACCAGACCTTTAGAGATCAAAAGAAACTACTTTAAAAGACCACACTGGTCCACAGGCCCATAAAACCTCAACCAGATTGCTGGCAATGTCTATACCTCTGCTTTATTCCTTGGTAGTCAGTACTATTAGTTTAGAGATAACCTGAGGTTTCTTTTCAAGCTAAATGCTTAATACAAAGTTTGTTAATGAAAAAGCACCTCAACTACTTTCCCAGAGAAACAAATGCATGAAGTTATACAAGAACATCAGGGGAGATTAGGGGAATAACCATATCACTTATCCCTACAGAGCACATAATTCTAATCAGGGATTCTGTCAAGAATCTACTGTCAAAATTAATAATAAAAATATTGGTTTTGCAAATCCAGTGTAACTCTTGATGCTAAATAATGTTAATTCCTTAATGTCAAAATTACAGGATAAAAATGTTAACTTGATCTCTGTAAATAAAAGAACAAAAGAACTCACCCCAAGTTATATTTCAGAGCAATTACAATTCAGTTTGAAAATTATTCTTGGCTATCTGCAAAGCTAGGGTAGCTGCAGTTAATAGTCACCAAAGCATCAACAGAGAGTGGACATCCTGCTGGTCCTACTCCATCCCTACAAAATCCCTTCGTTTACATTGGCCATGCTGATGGGTCAAATACAAAAAATCAATCTTAGCTTAAAAAACCACTATCTCTTCATCTCCCTTTCTCCTCACATACAGTGGATACCCTACTTGTTGGGATAGAGGAAGAAACCATTAAAACTAATCATGTAACAGAATGAGACAAATTTGGAGCTTACAAGTTGCATGCTGAATGACTTACGTCCTGCCATGAACTGTATGATCTGCTCCAATGACTCCAGAAGAGAAGACTTGGTCTGAAAGGTTATGTGGGCTTCAGCAAATAGATCAAAGATATAGCTGCCAAGTAAAAGAAGCAAAGTTTTAGATCTGACAAAATAACACCATTCAAACTCAGGAAGAAAGATTCAGATGCTCATGTCACCCAGACAAAGATGTGAATTGGTTTTAGGCACCACTGCTATGCCTAAGCTTCCTACCGATGGCTCCTTCTCCTGCCTTCCCTTTGCCAGGGAGATAGTAACTTCAGCTATGACTGACCCTTTTGTGCTGGCTCCTTTTTCTAACCTTACTCCACCCACAAGAGATGACTGCTAGGCCTTACACAAAGAATCCACAAAAGCTCTCCACCCTACAATGTTTACCTGTTCAAGAGAAGACAGTGTAGTAGAGCTTGGCTCTTGACTCAGAGGACTTAGATCCAAATCACATCTCAAATATCTACCACTTATGACCTTGGGCAAGTTCCTTCACCTCTATAGGCCTCAGTGTTCTCATCTATAAAATGAGTGTTGAATTTGAGGGCCTTCAGAGGTCTCCTCCAGGTCTGAGATAAGACCTTATCTAAGCAATGAGTTCCCTGATCCATTGCCTTGACACAGAGACGCACATGCATGCACAAACATACAGGCACATGTGCACATACATACACACACACACACACACACACACATACTCTCCTAGGTTTTTCATAGTACTACCTATAATTTTATTTTATTCAGTATCATTAAATACAGCATGGAAAGTTAAATGAACCCAACAACTGCCTGAGCCTCTTCCTAAAAACCAACCTAGTCAAGAACAGAGGGAGGGAAAGAGCACCAGTCCTGGAGTCAGGAGGCCCTGAGTTCAAATCCTGTCTCAGATACTTAACACTTACTACACATGTGACCTTGGGCAAGTCACTTAACCCCAATCTCCCTGCCTTTCCCCCTCCAAAAAGCAAAGGAAAAAAAAACAGAGGGACTTGTCACCTATAGGCTGGTCACTTGGTAACAAAAGAAAAACGCAAAATGGCTCTTGGTCCTACGCCAAGACCTTCCACTTTTGAGGCAAAGGTAGCAAAAAGGTAACAAGGGGTTACTAAGGATTAACAAGGCGGGGTGTGTGTGTATGTGTGTATATGTGTATATGTGTGTGTGTGTGTGTGTGTGTGTGTGTGTGTGTGTGAGAGAGAGAAAGGATACCAAGAGTCAGCTTTCATTCCAACTATATGTATTGATTTAATTACTAGAATTCTAAATGTGAGATCCCTGTCCAATGACACAACATTTAAGAAAATGAATTCTATCAGTCTTCATGTTTTCGTTATAAATAAATACAGAAGACAAAAAGAAGTTGAATCTAAATGGAAAAAAAAAATCAGGATTAAAATTCAAATCATCAATTGGGAAAACATCTGGCTTCAAATATTTCTTTTTACCTATAGTATAGGTGCTATACTAAACAAATTGAAAAAGATGACAAAATATAGAAATAGCTGATGCTGAAAGGACTGTGAAAAGACAGGAAAGTTGGTCAATGGAGTTGAAAATTGATACAATGATTCTGGAAAGCAATTTGGAATTATGCTAGAAACAAAATGACTGACATATCCACATCCTTGGGTCCAGAGATCCCATCGCTATATATCACCCCCCCTCAAAGAAATCACAAAAAGAAAGGTCTTACATACACCAAAATATTCATAATAGCAGTTTTTGTGATAACAAAGAAAAAAATAACTGTCCATTGATTGGAGAATGATTCAACAAATTTGGGTTATACAAATAATGAAATGTTAACAATGTCATAAGAAATGATGACTATGAAGAACCGAGAGAAGCATGGGAAGACTTATCTGAACTGATGCACAGTATATAAGTAAGCAGAACTAGGTAAATAGTACACACACTTAATGCAACAATTTCAAATAAAAGATAAAAAAAGAGACTAAATACTATGTTACTATCATGACTAAGCTTGACCTTGCAGGTCAACAGAGAAGGAATACTATACGTGTTGTCATATACAGTCAATTACAGGTTAGTTTTGCTTAGGTTTTTAAAAAAAATTGTTTTTTAATCTTCACCAAAAAGTCATCAGTATTTAATTTCCATGTTGACTCTGAGACTGCACAAGTTCTATAGAAGGTATTTTTTGTAAGAAGTACTTCTGAAGAACTTTCCAGAATGATTAGTTACCTAAGAGGAAACTATCATGATTCAAAGACCTGGAGACATTTGGAAACATGAAACATGAAACAAGAAACATTTGGAAACCATGCAAATCTCTATGATATAACTGAACTGGTTGGATGGAAGATAAAATGACAGAGGAATTTTTTTAAAATTTTATTTTATACTCAAATACTAAAACACAAATACAAAATGGAGAAAAGAAACAAAAACATATCATAAACAAATGATGAAACTTAAATACAAAGCAAGAAAGAAAAAAAAAGCATGACATTTACATAGCAGAACATAAGAGAGGATTCAAAATATGTAACAATAAATTTTCAAGAAAGCCTGTATGATAATAAACATTGCATGTTGTGTTGAGGACTGTCCATCTTTTCCTCACTTCTTTGTAAGTTATCTTAGCTATCTTTTGTTCTCCGTTTTGCACTTTTTTACTTTGTTCTTTATTTACCTTCCCCTCCTCCCCAAAGGCTACAATTAAATTTGGATATGTTTCTCTATAGCTATACACATACACATATACATATATACACATATACTTTCCCAAACAAATTCTACTCCTGGTCTTTGTTTTTATGTTTGTGAATATCTTGTTTCCTATCCCTCCTACCTCCTCTACTTTATTTCTACCTGCTACCTTGCCCTCCTATTACTTGCCTATCCCTCTCCAAGAATCCCTCCCCTATCCTCCCATTCCTATAAGACCCCTCCCTTGTCCTCTCTTCCCTCTCTATCCCCCTACTGTTTTATTTCTTCTGAATTTATAAGACGTTTATACTCTTCTAAATATGTTTCATTCCTGATGAAAGCAAGTAACCAGAACTATCAGTCCTCCTCTTCCATCTAATTCCTCTGTATTAATTCTACCTCTTGCACTTCATTTGTATAAAATAATTATTCTTTTTAGCTGTTCCTAAATGGTTTTACTTTTAAAATTCATATCATACTCAGGCTTGCCCCAATCTTTCTTATAAGCTACCCAATTATTAATAAGAATCTTAGACATACATATTACGCTTTATATATATAAAAAGTAAATGGTCTGCCCTTATTGAATCCCTTATAATTTGTCTTTGGCATGTACCTTCTGTTGCTCTTGGCTCTTGTATGTCAAATCTATTAAGTTCAGGTTTGACTTTTTTTAAAAGTCTTGAAAGTCTGACAACTGATCAAATGTCCATTTTTTTTTTCATTCAGGATTATGCTTAACTTTGCTGGGTACAATATTTTCAGCCAGTGTTACAGGAATCTGAAGATCTTCCCTGCCCTTGGGTCCTTTGATAGGCTTAAGTGACTCTGAGAACCTTCCTCAATTTGAAAATATACTCTGCTCCCTAATAGGCTGAATGGGGTCACATGGAGGTGGTGGTGGGAGGCTTGTTTTTCAGGAATGCCCACACCTTATTACTTTGTGACTGGGCAGTGGGTCAAGAAGGTTGTGACATTCTCTGATCCAGGAGAAGGCTATATATACCCTGATGTGAGGTTTTGCTTTGGGGCTCACTTTGGAAAGAGTTGTGTGATTTGGCCAGATGAGACTCTGGGAAGCCATTGAGCCCGCCGGCATTGAAAACCCAGATCTTGGTGCTTCCCTCTCTGGTAACTAACTAGGTATGGATGTAATGGTCAGACAGGTGGAAGCCCGTCTGCTGATCTGTTTCTCTGTCTGCTTGTAACTTCTGTTTGTATTCTCTGAAGTTCAGGGTGTTGACCTTTTCCCCGAACTAAGTAAATGATATATGTTTGATTGATTAAAGTGAGATTGTTAACCCATTTTGAGTTGCTTTCCTTTAGCAAAGCAAATCTAAGAACCTGTGCTAGCAGCCGCCCTGGGTATGCTGGGGTGCCTGATTATACAGCCAGAGCCCCAGTTCTTTTGCTCTTTGATATATAGTGTTCTAAGACCCATGGTCCTTTAACGTCTCTGCTGCTAGGTCTTGTGTGATTCTAATTGTGACACCAGAATATTTAAATTGTTTTATTCTTGTTGCTTTTAATATTTTATCCTTGAGCAATATTTTATCCTTCAGAATTTGACTATGATATTCCTATGAGTTTTCCTCACAGGATCTCTTTTAAGTGGTAATTAATGAATGACTTTCTATTTCTACTTTTCCCCCTGACAAAAGAATTATTACAATTTTGTTTCCTCTCAGAATATCTACAATTTGAGGGCAAATAGGCCCATAAACTGTTCTACATGACATATGCAAGTGAGAATATTATAAATCATGGTGGGAGGGAGTTTGAGAGGGGGGAGAGTTTGAGAGGAAGGGAGATAGAAGAGACAGAGGGAGACAGAGACAGTGCTAAGTCCTGGGGAAATAAGGAAGTCCATAAGGAGTTTATATTTCAAAGTGGAACTAGGAAGCAGGAAAAAGGGGATGGATGACAGAATACCCAAGCAGGGCTGCTGACAAGGAAATGGAGTTGTTCAGAGAGTGAGTTGAGTCAGGAATAAAGTGAGCAGTCCCTTATGAAATGGCAGTTAGGGCTCAGGTGAACCTCAGGGCAGAAGTATCTCTACAGTAAAACCGCTGCAGGTCAGGAAGTTAAGTCCAAAGAAAGCAAAGTGATAATCCTGTATTATATGTCATGAATAAGCATTTTCACATTTATTCATCTGTATTTTGGTGCTCAGTGCTCATGGATAAGTATCTGCAAAAAGACTACCATGCAAATAATTATAGCTTATGTATGACATCTGCTAGAGAAGATGAAGAGGTAGATAAATTCTACAAAATTAAATCAGCATATACTGAGTAACTTCAGTGCAAAGGTGGACATAAATAAGGATGTTGAAAGGGGTTAGAAAGTGTGATTTGGGAAAAAGAAATGAGAGAGTCCAAAGTTTTATGAAATACACGGAAGCTTCACATCTAGAGATTAAGAATGTTCACGCTGAACCTTACTCTCATCAGAATTGGTTCAAAGAGGGAATAACATACATACTCAATTGGGTATAGAAATCTATCTTACACTACCGGAGAGTAGGAGGGGAAGGGAATAAGAGAAGAGAGGGAGTGACTGAAGGGAGGGCAGACAGGAGAAGGGGATATTCAGAGGCAAAATACTTTTGAGGAGGGACAGGGTGAAAGGAGAAAGAGAATAGGATAAACACAAGGGGGAATAGGATGGAGGGAAATAATCAGTCTTTCACAACACGACTATTATGGAAGTGTTTTGCATGATTACACATGTATAACCTATACTGAATTGCCTGCCTTCTCAATAAGAGGGGGGTGGGAAGGGAAGAAGGGAAAGAATTTGGAATTCAAAGTTTAAAAAATGAATGTTAAAACTGTTTTTACATGTAATTGGGGGAAAATAGAATACTAAACAAAAAAAAGAATGCTCACATCAAGGAAGAATTGGGAGGTGCAGAATGTAGCAAGTCCCAAAATTACATCACAAAATGAAATTGATTACATTGTAACAGATAATAACTTGTTACCAATATGAGAATGATTCCTGAAACAGTTATCTGTATACAGTCAAGCACTAACTTATAAAGAGCAAAGATCAACATTACAAAACTAGAAAAAAAGTGAAAGAAAAGACACGAGAATAATTAAAACTATTTAAGTTACTAGTGCATAATGGAAAGATACTACCACCAATTATGATTTCATATCGAAATTTAACTAAAGTAAATCAACTGCCATAATGAAAAAACAAAAAATTCTAAAAACAACTATAATCAGCAAACCCTCTCTCCCTGCCAAGTAGAAAGTTATGGCAGCCAAGGTCAACACTACGTAGAATATAAACTTTATAAAATCTTACAGAAAAGAATGGTGGAAGATTATGAGCAATATCGCCTCAAAAAACAGTGAGAAGTAGAGGGAAAAACAGTGAAGAGAGATCTGACTAAGCATCCCAACAGCATTTAAGGATGAAATTGGCTGGACAACAGACAAAAAAAGATGAAAAAGATCTAAAAAACGTTTTTTTAAAAAAGATAATAACAAATGACCATCAAGGCCATTTAGATTTTAACACCAGATGTTAGGACGCCAGATGTTTTTTCAGGAAGACTAATAGCACCAAAGAAAACAAAGCTGTGAAAAGCAGCTGAACTGAACCAAGTATTTAAAGAGAGGGTCTCTGTGGGAGAAACCAACTCTGAGAGAATTCAGAGGTTGTCAAGTTATCTGAGAGAGGGGATGGAAAAACTCTCAGAGCTTATCATAAACAAAAGAAAACCAAGAAAACAAATAACTACAAACCCATAAGCCTACTTTTCTATCTATATAAAATTTTCATGAGAATAATCTACATATTCACCAAGGCTATCCTTACTGAAGCTATGAGAATGAAATGGGAAGAATTTTAATAGAAATATTCCAGAAGAAATTACATCTTTACCACTATACCAACTCACTCCTTTACAAAATATGAAACCGCACTGATAATGAACATCTATCCTCAAACAAGTCTGTTTGTGTCTTCCAATAATGCAGACTGCAACCCCTCCATGTTGTGACTCCTGTGGGTGTCCTCCCATAGGTTCAGCACAAAAGGCTGACCCAGGGTGATGAAGGCCTTCCTGGCTTTCTCCTGACACTTCAGGGATAACAACAGAACACTGGCTGAGCTCCCTTCCCATATGACCAGCCTATCAAATCCCCCACCATCTATTTCCTGGAAGACATCTCTTACTCCCTTTCTTTATTAGTTATATACTGCTGCCTACACACACTCACCATGTGCCTCTCCCCTGGCCACAGAGTTATGATATCAATGCTTTACATTCCACATGTCACTGCCACGCAGCAACCTTGGTTTTAAACAAATGCTAGTTTGAAAAAGATGAGCCTTTGTCTTCAGGAGCAGCTTGGAGTTATTAAAGGTGCTCTGCTATTTCCTAAAGGCAATCCAGCCAGGTCTTCTCCATCTGTTCAAATCTGCTCATTGTCCATCTGTACTGTCAATCCCACATATGCATAATGGTGAATTAGCTCTGGGAGTCATACATACAAATGGACCTCACAATCTGGACAATAGACAATCTATAGTCATTCTTGTGTAGATGACTGCATCAAACTCTTGAGTGATTTCTTTCAGAAAACTCTGTGATGTTTCAGGGCATGTGACATTGTGCTGTTGTATCAATATCAATAATCATCTGAAAAAATTTCAAATTCTCAATTAAACAGAGATATATGGGTTAAAACAACTGTAAGATACAACCTTATAGCCATTAAACTGACAATGGCAGATATTATTGACCAGAGAAAAGTCTTAACCTGTGCAAAAAGGCACATAGTAATATCCTTTTAATAATGGAAAACCATAAACAACCTACGTGTCCAAAGTTTGAGGAATAGCTAAATTATGGTACATGAACACAATGACAAAAGAAATGACAAATATTAAGAACATAAAGAGATATGGTAAGACTTATAGGGCTGGCTAGTTGGCACAGTGAATAGAGCACCGGCCTTGGAGTTAGGAGGACCTGAGTTCAAATCTGGCCTCAGACACTTAACACTTACTAGCAGTGTGACCTTAGGAAAGTTGCTTAACCCCAAGTGCCCTTCAAAAAGCAAAAACAAAACAAAAGACTTAAATGAAACAAACTGAACTGAGCAAAATCTCAACAACAGAAACCCTGACTATAACTATCTAAGTCAGTGGTTCTCAACCTTCCTAATGCTGCGACCCTTTAATACTCCTATGTGGGCGTATCTGCATGTGGGCGGACCCACCTGGAGACGGATAGAGGTGACGTGTCTCGGTTCCTAAGACTATCGGAAATATGTGTTTTCCGATGGTCTTAGGCAATCCCTGTGACCCCTGTGAAAGGGTCATTCGACCCCCAAAGGGGTCACAACCCACAGGTTGAGAGCCGCTGATCAAAGTTATGATACAAATAACTTTCAAATCAGATCCAAAAGGAAGTTATCTAGGTCATGTGACCAACACAAAAGAGGACTAGACATTTTCTACAATCCTCACAATCTCTTCAAACACCATAAGCCAAAATAAGAAATCTAACAAGGTAACAGTCTAATACATTAAGAGCAGAGAAGGGTAATTCCTAATCTTTAATGCACTCACATGGCATCCTCTCCCTTACCAACTCCCAAACGCTGGCAGGGTACCACAACCAGAACCTCAGGCCTGTTTTCTGGGATTCACTCCATAATTGCTTCACTGCTGCTGCTGTCATCTCTGTGAGCAAAGCCTAACTCACATGGCAGTGAACAACAGAAGTTAGCTTTGCCCAACTGCTCTTTCTCTTTTCCCCACAGCCCCTCCTCCTGTGGAGGTGGAGATTTAGAAAAACCAAAGGGTATTCTGTCTGGGCCTGCAGAACACTGATATAGCAGCACTCAGCCAGAAAACTAAAGAGAAGGCACAATAACAGGGTACCAGAGGGTGTAGGGGCTATACCAGGCCTAAAGGAAAAGGGACTAGCATTCACCTAGAAGTAATTTCTGTCCTCCCAGGAGTTGCTTGGGGCAGGGAATGAGGCCAAGAAGATTGAATACTTCAGTGTGGGAGGAACTGAGACATCTTTGAGGTCCAACCTCAGGGGATCTACTATCAAAGAAGAAGAAGTCAGAAAATGAGCAGCAGAGGAATAGAAAGTCAAAGGACATGCGGTGGCTAAGTGGCGCAATGAATAGAGCTCTGGCCCTGGAGTCAGGAGTACCTGAGTTCAAATCTGACCTCAGACACTTAACACTAGAACTAGCCATGTGACCTTGGGCAAGTCACTTAACCCCAATTGCCCTCCAAAAAGCACCAAAAAAAAAAAAAGAAAAAGAAAAGTAAAAGGACAAAAACTGCCAAAGATCTCAAAAGGAAGAAAACTCAGTTTAAAAACTGGAGTACAAGCTGATAAATTAACACAGGAGATATTAAACCTGAAGGGAAAATGACCACCAGAGCATTTAAGTCCAAACACTTCAGAATACATATTGTAAGACCAAGGAAACCAAACCAACACCTGATGAGATAGAAGACCGTATGGATTCCCAAGAAAGCTTGGGCCCCAGAGCAGGAGGTTCTCAAATGGTTCAAGAAATAAGAATTGTGAAAACAAAATATGTGGCCTGCACAGGAAAAAAAATTATCAAAATAGAAAAGCTTGGATCCATAGTGACAGGTCTCTTCAAATCAGATCCAATCAAGAGGCAAATGAAGTGTTTCTTATAACTATTATTACCTGTGACCCAAAATGCAATCAAAAACTTGTACACGATAGAAGGTAAATTTGTATATAAGGAGACACATAAGGTGAAAGACAGCAGTATTAATGTCTCAGCTTGATTCCTCCTATTTTCAGCATGTGGGTGGTCTATTCCTTGCATGAAATTTGATGATAATTTGGTGGCTGAAGACTAGCCTACCTTATGGAAAAAGCAAGTCACAAAAGCTAAAAGAGTGAGACAAAACATGCTAAAGAATGAGGGTAAACAAAATTTCTAATAACGGTGGGAAGATATTGTTTGAAGAGTGAGAGAGAGAGAAAGAAATTCAGTTTCCTACCAGTTTTCATAAATTCTGGGCTGTTTCAAGAGAAAATGACAATGTTATATGTGATACAGGAATAGAATCAAGAGAGAAAAACTGGAGAATTCTGGCATTCTGACTAATCAATTAACAGGCATTTATTAAACTTTTATGTGTTGGGTACTGTACAAGATAATGGGGATATAAGTACAAAGAGTGGTACATGTAATTGGAAAAAAAATTTCTACATACAATATAATAAAATCCGTCCTCTTCTCAAAAAAAAAAACCAAACGTACAAAGAGTAAAACAATCTCTGCTCACAACGAGCTTCTAATCAAATGCAGATAGTCAAGTATACAGTACAAACAGAAAGTAAATAAATACAAATGTATTCCAAACAGCTAAACAGCAGGTAGCTTAGGTGGGAGGGTACTGGTATTTGGGGGATTCAGGAAAGGCTTCAGGGCAAAGATGGTGCCTGAGCTGCATCATAAAGGAAGAGCGAGATTCCAGGAGGTAAAGTCCATTCTAGACATGAGGGACAGCCAGTGTGGCTGTACTGCAAAGGGCATGATAAGTGGAGGGTGGAGATGGGGGTTATTGTCCAATAAGCTAGAAATATGGGGTTACAAACCTGAGAGACTGGATGGATGGTTGTGCCTTTGGTGAAAATAGGAATGTTTAAAAGAGGAGAGAGTTTTTTTGGAGAAAGGTGATGAGAAAAATAATGGTCACTTGAAAGAATGAAAACATATTTATTAAGCATCTACTACGTGCCATGCACTGTATTAGGCTCTGGGGATACAAATACAAAAGTGAAACAGTCCCTGCCCTCAAGAAGCTTACATTCTAAAAGGGAGAGCCAACACACAGGGAGAGTATCAGCAAGAAAAGGAGTTACAGGTTGGGATGTCACAGGACGTATTAAGGAAAGTCATCAGGCAGTCAAGAGACCCTTTTTAGAAGTATTTCAGAAGTGTGACAGTATTGATTTGATGACTGTTCCCAGAATACAAGGAAAAGCATGGAGGGAGGAGGAATCAGGAAGTAAAGGGGCATGCAGGTAACCAGGGGGATGGCTGGACAGAAAGTGACACACCAATATAGGCTGAATAGATGGAATGGATTAAGTTGGTTTGTAATGAATTGGCTTCATTCACTTAGCAGTGGTTCTCAACCTTCCTAATGCCACGACCCTTTAATACAGCTCCTCATATCATGGTGACCCCCAACCATAAAATTATTTTCGTTGCTACTTCATAACTGTAATTTTGCTACTGTTATGAATCTATCTGATATGCAGGATGCATTTTCATTGTTACAAATTGAACATAACCCACGGGTTGAGAACCGCTGATTTAGAGTCTGCTCTGTAATCATCCCAATATATCAGGTCAAAGCTAGGATGGTTTTTCAGGGCTGAGCTCTTAGTCATTTGCTCTTCAGGATCTCAAACCCCAAAGAGAAACATTAAGGGAACCTGCCCTTACCAAGCGATACAGGCAGACTTAACACAAAATGCAGAACCTGGGACATGGGCCTCCACAGCTAGGACTTACCTTCCAGGCTTAGTCATGCCAGTGTTATTTCCTGGGAGCTCAATGGCATCGATTACACTTTCCAGCTTAAGAAGAATTACTGCCAAGGCAAACAAAGGAGAAAATGAGGAGAAAGACTGGTAAGAGCTGTTATACAAGCTTCATAGTTCCCCTTAGGCAGGTCTACACACAAAATTCCTAGCTCTATACACAAAATATATCCAGCCTCTCACTTCTATGGAGTATAGAAGAAATGAAAGAAAAAAAAGGAAAGTCTTCACTAACACTCTGACATCCAAACAGCCAGATACTCATGAAAAGGTCAAACAACAAAATCTCCCTCTTCACATATTCAGGCCAGCTAACATCAAGGCAGCGCTCAATGAATTTACAGCCCTCCCTCAACCATGCTTCTACAGATCTCTCTGAACAAAAATGTGGTCTCTGTTAACCTAAGCAAAGTCTGGAATTTCTTTGCCTGTGCTCCAAGCAAAAGTCTTAGTCTAAGGAGCAACAGCAGCTCCCATTCTTCCCAAAAACGTTCTGATGCTTTGCTCTCTTCAAAATTCTGACAGATGAATGTCTTTTATTTTCTTTCTAAAAATGTCTTATCGATTCCCTTTGATTTCATGAGTCATTTTGTTGGGGGAGGGTGATGTTCTCTCTTCCCCACCTCCAGGATAAATCCTTTGTTGTAACAAAGAAAGGCAATTAAACCAACCACCAATGATAACTATACCAGACAAAGTACAAACATTCTGTTTTAGTAGTGAGGAGAAAGGTATTCCAGTATCTCTTCCCTGGGACCAATTATCTTTTTTTTGCTCCTAAAGAGCTGAATTTCCTTCTAACGAGCCTCTCATTTACATTCCTGTAGTCATTGTGCTTGTGGTTGTTCTTGTTCTGCTCACTGCATTGTCCATCAGTTCAGAGAAATGTTTCTAAGTTTCTGAATTTATCATATTCATCATTTCTTACTACACAATGTTCCATTATATTCATTTACCACAGTTTTTAAGTCATCTCCCAAATATCACTCATGCACTTTGTGTACAATTCTTTGCTACCCCAAAGAAGGCCACCATGAATATTTTGGTATATTTGGGACCTTTGTTTCTATCTTTTACCTCCTAAGCCCATATGCCCACTAGCAGAATCACTGGATCAAAGGGATGTATAATTTAGTCACTCTGACTGCAAAGTTCCAAATTAATATCCAGAATGATTACACTAATTCACAGCTCAACCACTACAAGTTTATTAGTATACCTGTCTTCCAGAAGCTTCTCCAACATTTACCTTTACCATCTTTTGTCATCTTCGTGAATTCACAGGATGCAGTGAAAACAAAAGTTGTTTTAATTTACATTTCTCTTACAATTAGTGAATTAAAATATGTTCCCATACATTGTTTATACTTTACAAAATTAATAAGAAAATGATGAGCATCATGTGACCACTTATCTGTTAAGGAATGATGGGAGTATTTTATATGTATCAATTCACAATATATTTTAGATTTCAGATTTTTAGTCAGTGATGTTTGATGCAAAGGCTTCCCTTCCATCTGACAATTCCTCTTTATTTATTATATTCCTCTTTATTTGTGTAAATACTTTTAAATTTTACATATAATTATCTAGCTTATCTTTTTTGAACTCCTCTATCCCTTGTTTGGTTAAGAATTCTGACCTCCCTAGCCGCCCCAAAAGAAAAAAAAAAAAGAATTCTGACCTCCCTTGCTATAAATGTGAAAGGTGCTTTCTTCCACTCTGAAATATTTCTATGATGTGATCTTTTTTATATGCAGGTGATGTATCCATTTGGAGCTTCTGGTGTCATCTTATGGCATAAGATGCTGGTCTAAACCCAATTTGTGCCAAACTGCTTTCCAGTTTTCCTGGAAATTCTCGTCAAAAAGGGAATCTTTTATCCAAGTAATTTATGATACTGAGTTTACCAAACACTGAGCTACTATTTTGTCCCATTAATCTATTTTTCTGCTTTTTAATCAATACAAATAGGTTTTGTGATGACTGCTTTATAATAGTTTCCCTCATTCTATCCCTTGAGATTCTAAACCTTTTGTTCCTCCAAGTGAATTTCATTATGGTTCTGTCTTGTTCTATAAAGTATGCTGTTGGTTGTTTGATTGATCTAAGCACTAAATTTGCAATTAATTTAAATAATAGCATTCTTTTATTATACTGGCACAGTCCAATTATCTTCTATTATTTCTTTAGTTTTATTTCTATAAATCTTGCATGTGTCTTGGTAGGCTAACTCTTAAATATTTTAGGCATTTTGTGGTTATTCTGAATTCAATTCCTCTAAATATTTTCCAAGTTTTTGTTAGTACTGTATGATGGTGATTTTTACGGGTTTATTTTGTATCCTTCTACCTTACTTCAAGCTATTTATTATTCATCTCAACTAGTTTCTTCACTGATTTCTTGGGGTATTTCAAGTATACCATCATGTCACCTACAAACAGGAATAATTTTGTCTCCTCTTTGTCAGTTCATGTAATTTTGTTCTCTTTTTGCTATAGCTAGATTAGAACTATGCCAAAATTATGGGAAGAAGTTCCTTTTAAAGGGCTTTAACTAAAAAATTGCAACCATGACCCCCTATTTAAGTTCAGCATTCTAATCAGCATTCCTATATGGTGTAGTTTCTTAGAAAAAGAGGTAGAATGAGAAAAATTAGACTTACTTTTTACCTTAGCTATATCTTCAAGCTCCATTTTCAGACCTGTACAAAACAAGAAAGCAAATCAATATAGTCAGTATGTGATCCTACTGACAATCAGAGCATCTTATACTAGATGTAGGTACAGTCTCTGCCAATCATCTTTCCCCATTCTATGTCAGAAGACAGAAGTAATACAAGCAAAAAATCAGAGTTGAATAAGGAACCTGGAAACCCATTTCAAGACATGTACAGTTGAGATATGAGACTGGTAAGTTAAAAACTTCATACCACCCATTTGTATATACAATGCTCCAGAAGAAAGAGATACAAAGGAATCTGGGAAGTGTCGAAAATTACTGACACTATATATACATTTAATCTTAGAATATGAGATGCTGACACCTTTTCATCTTAAAGAAGGTTGCTGTTACCCCAGTGAATACAAGTCTCAATGGGGCAAGGTTCTACTTGGCTAGAACTTGAATCAGCTGGCTTCTGAGTTTCCAGACTGTCAGAAAGCCAATTTCCATATAGTGGAAATTCTGTTTTTATTCTAGTTTGAAGAAGCTTGATCCTTTGTAATTTCTCAAAAAACCTTATTTCTTGACTCCCTTGGTCTCATGCCCACCTGAATTGTCAAGTCCCATGTTGAATTCTGCATGGATTTCATTCTGCTGCAGCAACTTTGTCTGTTCTTCTAGCACCTGATTTATAGTATCTAGGCCAGATGCCAAGTCGAAGGGAGTCAGATCAAATGAAGCTGATTCTTCACATACCTTCTCCTGAGAGGTGAAGAAACCCAAGTTGAGAGCAGAACCAACAAGCAAGGCTAAGTATACTTCAGCTCTGAGTAACTCTAAGTTGGCAAAGCCAAAATAGCTTGCTAGTAAACCAGCAAGTCACTAAGAATATGCCTGTCATGGCCTCAGGTAGAGAAAAACAAAGGGAGGAAGTTAAAAGTGCAGGAAAATGATACCCAAGTCCCTTAAAAACAAATCCAATGCTAACCTGGCCAAAGGATAGATGTTAATGGGAATAGCTTGGCATCTCTGTATCTGTGCAGCCAGAGATATGACAATTAATATACTTCCATGAAGCATCATAGATGCTTTGGAGCCACTCCCTTTCAAATAACATTTATATAGGGCTTTAAGGTTGTCAAAGCATTTTACCTGTATTTTCTCATTTGAGACCTCAAAACAACTCTATGAGGTAGGTATTATTATCATCCCCATTTTAGAGATGAGGAAACTGAGGCTGAGATGTTAACTGACTTGCCATGGGCAACACAACTAATACTGTACGGGATTTAAACTTAGGTCTTCCTGATCCAAGTCCAATGTTCTGTCCACTATATCAAAGAAAAATCATCTGACCCACAGCTCCTTGCTTACGCCTTTATCTCAGGACTATGGCTAGTTCTTCATGAAAACTGGAAAGTGCAAACAATATGAGTTCAATATTGAACATTCATTGATGAAACTTACGGGCTTTACCCAAGGCAACTAAGTATCATAATCTTAAGGTGAGGGGGGTTTGGGGTAGGTGGTGGTGACAGTTAGAAAGACCACTCCCATATCATGGGCAGAATCTCCCCTGCCCCTACATCCAAAAGATGGCCCTCCAAAGTCATAGGCTTGAACATTTCTAGTGATAGGAGACTCATTACATCATATGACAGACCATTTCATTTTTAGCTTTAGCTCTAATTTTTAAGATGTTCTTCCCTGTGTTGATCAATCGTCTATTCATTCAATGATCCTAGTTCTGAAAGAGGGTTTAAGAATTAGGGCTTGAAAATACCTTATTCCAGAACCACGTCTACTCAGTAAGCTTTAAAAACCATCATGAATCCTCAGACACTTAACACTTACTAGCTGTGTGACCCTGGGCAAGTCACTTAACTGCTATTGTCCTGCCCTCCCCCCTCCGAAAAGAAATAAAAAAGAATCAACAACATACTTTAATGAAACAAATTCTAATATACTGTCACTAGGCCTGAAGAATGGCTTCCAACAGACTTCCAGCAATCTGGTAACATCCAATAAAAGCCACAAAACTAACCCTGTATTTTACCCCAGCTGTTGTCACTCTATTCAAATAATGTCATTAGGAGAAAAGAAGGCCCCATCTATACACAAACATTCTAAATAGCTTCTATGTATCCAATGGCTGGGAAACAGCTAAATAAATTGCGGCGTGTTAATATGATATATGCAATATTGTGTCATAAAAAGTAACAGATATGAAAAGTACAAAAAAATTAGAAAGACCAAAATGATGCTGATGACAATATATGAATAAAAACCAATAAAGGAAACCACATTTTGAGGGGCCAAGACTGACTCTTACTGACACTCACTGCCTCCCTCGTCCCCCTAAATAGGTCAGCAGACATATACTTGCCAGCCTGCTTTTTAAAGGAACTTGATCTAAGTCTCTGGGAAATCCAACGCACTTATATGCCAAGGGAGGAGAATGTTAGGGGCTTGGGGAGGTGAGAAGACTCTCAGGTCACTAATTCGCAGCCAGGGTAACTGTAAAGAAACCTAGAAACTTACCACATTGTGAGCTTCATCAAAGATCACTACTGTCCCTTTAAGGTCAATGTTGTGTGCCCTTCGAGTCTGCAAAAGTAAAGTTAAGGAAAGTGAATGGATGAGGCTGGAGGTTGATGAAATAGAAACTAAACTCAACACCCACATGGAGTTGTAAAAGGCTTCTTTGAGAAAAGCATATTGAAATGGTTTGGACTAACCACTCTTTCAGACTAAATGGTAATTGCTTTGGGGAAGCAGAAAAATAAGAAAGAAGACAGAGAGGCACATGCTGAGGAGACGTTCAGGAGCACATCACACGCTCTGGGCCTTGAACAAGTACTCTGGCCTCTCCCAGCTCTCTTCTTTTGCCTCCTGCTGTGACCAGAGAATGGCAGGGTTTTTCCCTCTTGTGCTCTTAGTGGAAATGAAGTTCCAGAGCAAAGTGACCCAAATGATGGCAAGAGTTTCCTTTCTCCTTAGGTACCAAACGACCATAAACCTTCTGACAAAACAAACAGTTGAAGATGTACAGGACTGCTCTAGAAAAGGACCTTTCCCAATGGCTTGGCACTGTTTGTGCTGCCACAAAATGACTGATCTACAACTCTGGCATATTTAAGTCTCTGCCTGGCACAATCCCAGGCTTCTGGTCAATAGTAAAATCTGAGCAAATCTTGGTCTACTGCTGCTGTTGGAGGGTTTTGGAGTTTTTTACTCTTGTTCTGTTCTCTGTTGTACTGAAGGTACAAAGGACCCTAAACCAAGGAATGCATTTACCTAAGGCAAAATGTGTACCTGAAGCATCCCTTCCCTTTAGCCTTTTATACCAGGCTTATGTCATTAAAAGTCAGTAAGGAAATAAATATTAACACAAATAATGAAATATTACCTTGGAGTCCAACAGATAATTGTATGGCATAAAAATTATGTCTGCTTGCTGCTTTAGTGTCCGAGATAAGTAATAAGGGCAGACTCTGTTTAAAATGAAAGAACAGGGAATCAGGTACAAATACCACTCAGGGAAAGATAAGAATACATTTTCCTTTTCTTGATTACACTCAAACTCAAGGGACTGAACATGTGAACTGGACTGACCTCTTGAATGTGGAAACTCCCTTTACAAGTTCACCTTCTCTGCAACTCAAGAGTTTCCTAGGAGAGGCTGTGACATTCCCAGTGGATAGAATGGGCATATTAGCTTTGAAGACAGAAGACAAAAGTCCAACTCATAGACGTTTCCACATGTCAAGAGGTCATATAAGGGGAGAAGAACTAGGAAGCCACATAGATCAAAAGTAGTTTTCTCTAATAGGAATCCAGGAATAACACTGGGCTCCCCATCAAGCTTGTAACACTCTTAAGACTTCAAAAATAATGTAGCTGTAGCTTTACAATTCTCTACCTTCTTTCTGAAGAGCTTTACTTGCAGGAAGGTAAAGACCTTCAATGTAATCAGGTAACATTGATGTCTGGAGAATAAACCTTTATGTTGTTTTCTGAGACAGCCAAGAGTCTACAAATAAGGAGAGGCAGCACCAGAACTGATTACTCGACAACAAAAAGGACTTAGCTGGGTCCTGGTGTGCTCAGGGACATTAGCGAAAACTGGAATAGGTTAAGACCTGGCAGAAGTCTGGGTTTTAAGTTGAAAGGAGTTCTGAGAAGAGCCATGAGGGAGCTCACACAACTCCAATGCCTCCTCTCTGGCCACTTCTGATCCCTGTTACAAGGTGCCATTCTCTACAGCAATGCAAAGCGAGAGATCCTGTGGTAGGTAGCACAGTATGTGTGTAGGCTCAAAGCTGTGTGTAGGCTCAAAGGAGCCAGCCTTCCTCTGCTTCTCACAGAGCTGAGCAGTGAAGGGAGGAGGGGAGAAAAGGGGCTCTTACTTGTGCTTGTTGCCGCTTTTAACCAAATCTTCAATATCCAAGATGGAAGTGACCAGTTCCTTCTCCGTGCTCTTCTCTGTGAGAATACAGCCATGAATCAATAAAAATCTATTTTTCACATAAAGGTTTCATGAGTTCTTGAGTCAATCCTCAAGCCCCAAGAAAAGAGGTCATTCCATAAGCTGGGTAGTATGGCTTCCCAATAGCAAGGTGCTCTGGGATAGTACTTAGGGCAAAAATACAATACCTGGCAGATTGTAGACTGTCAGCACAATTATAATTCCTTTGGGGATGTCTTAGGAGCATCAGTGAAAGTCAGTGGGAACAAGGCATATACATACCCTATACCTTAGCATGAGTCCTCCCATCCTAGGCATATACCAAAACTCAGAGTTAGATGACAACCAGGTGAGGACACAAAGCCAATCTTTTCTCAGGCTACCAATAGAAGCAGAATAGCTAGCTGCTTCTCATCTCCATCCTCAGGACAAACTGCCTCTTATCAAAGCCTAGGGAAGCAGGAATGCCAAAAGATCTCAAAGTGGGCTGAGTAGGAATGCCCACTGGCTGTGGTCTTATTTAGCCTTACGTGATGGAGTAGACAATAGAAAAGTAGCTCACTCAGAGATTCTCAGAGGGTAAACAGATCTATTTTTTTTACCTGTCACCATACCTGTCTCAAGGCAGCTAGGAGGCTCAATGGACAGAGTGCCAGGCCTGGAGTCAGAAAGCCTCATTTCCTAAGTTTAGATCTGGCCTCAGACATTTACTAGCAATGTGAACCTAGGCAAGTCACTTAACCCTGTTTACCTCAGCTTCCTCATCTGTAAAATAACCTGAAGAAGGACCAGTCCAGTATCTTTGCCAAGAAAATCCCAATTGTGTTATATCTGAAAAGTTGGACACATCTGAAAAACAACTGAAAATCCCTCATTCAACCTGAAAGATAACCTTCACCTCCTTTTCAAATTATCATGAAGACAGCAGTGGCAACAGACTGTTTTTCTTGCATAATCTCAATTCAAGTAAACCTCTAGAGACAGTCATCAGTCAGAATGAGCTGTCAGGCTGCAGTATGGAGATAATTTACTTCTTGATTGGTCCTCTCTTGCCAATTAAAATAAATTCTGGTGTCTTTAAACATAAAACCAAAAAGTCAGGTTCAGAAGCAATACAGCATAGAAGAGTTTAAGGAATAACCAAAATATGTAGTTATAACCAGAGCTAAAAGGATCAATGAGATGAGATTAGCCACATAGCAGTGTGAGGATGCATAAGCTCCCTACTATCCCAAGCCTGATTACTGCATGTACTGTGTAACAAACCCAGGGGATACAAAAGGGACCTGAGGAGGAACAACCTAGCAGAGAAAACAGCCTTGCCACAAGAAGAACAAAGAAGCTGAAGGCTGTGATGACATGGAAAACTAAAGACAAGAGGGGAGGGGAGAGAGGAAGTGCAGCAAGGGTCAACCCAGTGGAGATCTATCTAGTCTTAAGAAAATGGACAAAATCAGGATGAAGAAGCCAAGAACAAACCTTAGAAAAATTCTGCATGGTGGTAAAAGTTTATTAGATTATGTAATAGTAATTTCAAACAGTCCTGGGGTGTGGAGGACCTTGATAAAGTACAGTGATGAAATAAGAAGGCTGATTTAGTGACCCTGACCCTACTATTTCTACTCTCACCTTCCTCTTTCATATTATCATAGCCAGTAAGTGGTGATCATCCCAGGCCAAGTACAGGATCAAAAATTCTGAACTGAGAAAGCTCTACAAATGGGAGAATAGTGGTATGGTTAAGTTACCTAAAAATGCTAGTTCCTCTTGCTCGTAATGGAAATTGGGCATCAAAATTTTTTTGTTAAGCTGCCAGAGATTCAAGGTGAAAAGCTTCACTTAAGCATATGAAACAAGAAGGTACCAATATATAGAAGGTGCTTTAACCATACCACTACTGCCTACTCACTCTTTTTCTGAATAGAAGTCCTTGAACAGACTAAGCCCTTTAAAGTAACAGTCCTCCCATCAGAAATATGGGATAGGCTTTCTAAGGCATTTCCTTGCCACAATAGTAACTAGCATTTACATCAGTGAGTTCTCTGGTTTGGTCCATTCCAAATACTAGGATCTTAATTTAATGACAAGAACAAGTAAACACTTGTTACCTTCTACAAGAGCCCTGCTCTCACTAAAAAAACCAATCCCTTGGCTCCTTCAGAGCACGAAGAGCCCAAAACATCTCTAAGGCTCCCAGAATAGGGAGACCAGGGAAAGGCAGAGACGACACAGAAAGAGCAGAGAAGGTATCCATTCAGCAACACCATGGCAACAGCAGCAGCCAATTGGCATGCTGTGTACTAGAGCTCAGCCAGAGACCAACACAAAGCTTTCCTATTAAGAGTCATTGTTTAACCCTGGCTGGCAAACTCCCCAGGGTATATACTTCTTTCCCCTTATAATTTAAGATCAACTAATCAAAGAAGCAGCTAAAACAGGAGCAAGAAAAGCCATCTTTTAAAAATTCTGAAATCAAAGGGATTAAGACCTAAAATTGCTTTCTGAAAACAGCTCTCTACCTGGCAAAGAACAGAAGATTGAACGTGACTTTCCTTGTTCCAAATCACTTACTTTTGCTGTGGACTGACAAGTTAGTTCTGATGGTTCATATAACCTTCAAACCATGGGCACCAAGCCTGTTCCAACAAAACAGACTCACTGGGAGGTACCTTCAATTAGAAGCTTAACATTTAAGAAGGTAGCAAATGGGACAAAGACCAGAAACACTGTGGTCCGTGTTACATGGTCTTTTTGCCAATCCTATAAGCCTCTGCTTCCACTCTAGAAACCTCAAGTGACTTGCAAAAACAACCCCAGTTCCAAGTGGTCAAATCCAACCTTTTAGGCACTTAAGAACAGAACTGTTGAGTGATCTGTAAATGTAACAATATTGACTACAGAGGCCCAAGAGGAAAGAATTCACAACAGAAAGATGTTATAAAAAGTTTAAAGGAGTCAGGGTGAAATTAGTTGCAGCAGGAGGAAGAAATAAGAAATCCAAAAGCTAAAGATAAGCTTTAAAGAATCTAAGAAAGAATTCAAAAATAAAAATCTTCCTGTAACACACAACTGGTGTTTGTCAGCTTAAACAATGCTACTGGAGAAGGAGGAAGGAAAAATGGAGAAGAGAAGCAATGCAGATCTAAGCCTCTCTTTTCAGGACATGACAATCTCCTTCTTTCTTGATGCTTTCATAATTAGAGGTGCTAGATGTGCCAGATGAATAGGAATGGAGGAGCCAAGGCTTATTACAGAAAAGCAGCCTCAGCCTGCATAGTTGACAGGCGCTCAGGTTCTCTAAGAAGGTTCCTCAACAGATGCAGAAAGGTGACAGGGCAAAAGAACCCATTTCTTAGTGCCCTTGACTTCAGCCTTCCTGGTTCTTTAATATACTCCCAATTTATCTTTCAAGAGACCGAACAGAAAGCTAAACAATTCTCTGATTTATCCATCCCCTCTCCCTCCTTTTCCTCCTGTGGTCTCTTTTTTCTATCAGCACCTCCATCCTCTTTGGCTAGTTCTCCCTTATTGCTTTTGTGCTGATTTCTGCATGCACAGAAATCTCCTGATATTTACATTTCCAATGACTGACTCAGCTGTCTCCTGCCCCGCCCATTCCACCCCTTTCTGGTGTTGGGCCAACACTGCTGATGCTCGGCAGCTTCCCAGAAAGCTGAGAGGCTGGCTCTCCTATGCAGCAGCCCAGAGCTGAAGCGCTGGTGCAACAGACTTTTAGATTTATGACTGGCAAAGGTTTTTTTCTCCCTAGTAACAGAAAATCTGGCTGGAGCTGACTTAGGGGCTTTTCTGTAGCCTCTAGTATCAAGAGAAGTAAAAGTCAAGAAGTGAGGCAAAAGAAAGGCAACTTTATGCTTTCTCTAGCTGGCCTCCTCTTTGCCACTGCTGTGGACAGGTACCCAGAAGCAATGACTCCCGGGGGTGAGGTCTCTATAGATTCCTTGAGCAGGCTGGAGGAGGCATTCTTGGTGGCCCTGAAGTCACCTAAGCCAGCCACAACAGGTAGAAAGTACAGTTACCTAGGGAGGACATTGGGAGCCTTGGAGTCAAGGTCTTTTCTGAACTAAATGAGGGCCCCAAGCAGTTCATTTATTCTATGTGCCCTGGTTTAGGAGCAACCAAAACTAGTATAGACCTTGCAGGGAAGTTATGCAGAAAATCAGGAAATACCAGTAAGCATTCTGTATTTTTCAGCTCAGTATCAAACACTGTCAGCATCCTTTTGAGAACAATCAACCTTCAACCAAGAAAAGCATTCACAGGGGATCCCAGTTCCTTTGCTTCTCCCTCCTGTGGTTTTCTTATGAACAAGATCACTGGTCTTTTATATTTCCACCATGAACTATGTGGATTAGGGCCAGAGGAGAGGAGAGTTAAGGGAGAGAGAAGAGAGGCAGAGTTTCCCAACCAATCCTTCTCAAGGACAACCTTGGGACATGTTGCACTGTGGTTTCCCTTTGCCAATTTTTGATCAGAAAATCTGGTCTCTGCCATTTCCTGCTATTGTGGCTGGCCTAGATGGCATCAGGGCTTCCAGGAATGCACAACTATTGTGGGAAACAAGACGGAAAGTAGCTCTGTGTGTGTGTGTGTGTATGTGTGTGTGTGTGTATGTGTAAGGAATTAACAGATGTCTGAACGAGGTGGTATTGATGAAGGAGTGAGAAAGAAAATGTACTCTGGTACAGCCCAACAAGTCTAAACAAATAATATAAAATGAAAAAGGTTGGAAACAATGATTTAGATGAACAGGTCTTAAAAATTGGTTAAACTAATGGACAGCCTTCAGGCCTCATTCACCAACACCAAAGGCCAAAGTAGGTAGGAAGAAGCAACTGCTGTTTAGACCAAACAAGGAACTCCTAACACGACATCCCTGCTCCAGCATATACTCTGACCTTTATCGTGCAACCCTGGAAGGCAAAGGTTCCAACCCTGGCCATTCTCAAGGACAAGAATTACAGGCCTCTTCAATCCCTGGCAATTCTGCCCTCTGTCACTGTTTATCACCCAGTATTAGGAAATTTTTTTTTAGAAAGCACCATCAACCTCTCATCACTATGGAATGCCTGAGGAGGTTGGAGGTCAGGGGTAGGGCTGCTGCTGAAGAAGGAGAGTGTCCTGCTTCCAGTGCCACAATGGTGTGAAATGGCTAGGAATGCCTGGGTCTCCTTTACTACAAGACTACCAGAATAATTTTGTCTTAACAAGTCCAATGAAGGTGCCCAGTAGCATTTCACCCAAGATTCATGACTATCTCCATCATAAACCCTTCCCAATCACCATTATCATTAATCCTCCCATCACATTCACTGATCACTTGAATGAATGCCCTTTCCCCTGGTCCATTTTCTTATGGCTAGCAAATTTCTACCTCCTATTCCCCCAACTTCTACTACTCAGAGTTCTTCTCTTGCCAAAGTAAAAACCTCTTTATTCTGTTCCCTCTTCCTGGCCTCAGTTCATCAACCTCTTCAACTCCCAGGATCTCCCACTCCACTTAAATCTCAGCCATCCTCAGTGATGGTGCCCCCACCTTAGCCTCCATCAGCACTCAAAACATTACATCTCTCTAATCTTGACTGAAATTGCATTGTGATCATAATGTCCCATTTCTCCTTCTGCCTGTTTCTCTACAGTAGTTCAGCTTCATAATGACCTATAATCATAGCCCCCTCCCTCCCTCTTCTCCTAGTGCACCACCTATTTTCTGGTCTCGATCCCCTCTTTTCACAATAAATTAATCAATGCACATTTATTAAATACCTGCTATGTGTCAGGCACCATGCCAAACTCTGGGAATACAAAAAGAGGCAAAAGACAGAGATTGCTGGTAACTCTGCAGAGTACAGTAAGGGGTGTGAAGAGAGTGAGAGGAGAGAAAGTGGAGGCCCCCACCATAGTTGGACTTTCTGAGGACTTGTCTACAAAGGGCAGAAGAGATAAAGGGTGTTAGCAGGGATGGTAGGATCAAGTGAGGGTTTTTTCAGGATGGGGAAGACATGAGCATGTTATCATAGGCAGTAGTGAATGGACCTGTAGACAGGAAGAGACTGAAAATAAGTGATAAAGCAGGGATGACAGAGGGGGCAATCTATTAGAGGAGACAAGATGGAATAAGATTGCTTGAAGAGGTAAAGAGGTTAGGATCGGTAAGAAGTAAGGTAGTGGGATGGCTAGGTGGTACAGTGAATAGAACACTGGCCCTGGAGTCAGGAGGACCTGAGTTTAAATCCAGCCTCAAATACTTAACACTTACTATCTGTGTGACCTTGGGCAAGTCACTCTACCCTAAGTGCCCTGCCCTCCCCTACCCCCCAAAAAAGAAGGTAGCTAAGTAGCAACACAGATGGTACACTGGGCCTGGAATCAGGAAGAGCTGAGTTCAAATCTGGCCTTACTAATTATATGACCCTGGTCAAGTTACTTAACCACCAACTGGGCTTGATAGATAACTGCTGAGCTCAAGCTAAGCTCCAGACAACAAACACATTTATTCATGGATGTTGGGGACCCAGAGTGAATGATTTAACTAACTTCAGTTAACTTATTTATTCACGGTGGAACAGCAAGAACAGACCTAGTGGTTTTGTGGTTCTAGTGACACAGGAAAGGGAAATGATGATGAACACTAGGCTGCTCTCACAAAGAAAGGATGCAGCCCAAGAGAAAGAAGTCCCAGACCAGGTGGCAGCAGTGAGTTACCAAGAAATCATCCCAACTCCCAACTAAGCCTGAAGAGTCAGAATGCTCTCTTCAGGTCCCAAAGGTCTTGCAAAGAGAGAGATGGCCATTTGAGATCTAATAGACTGTGGGTAGAATAACAGCTTCTAAGACAGATCCCAGTGACAGAACTGCCAGCTTTTAATTGGGAAAACACTTTCCATATCTAGAATTTGTATTCCATCTACTTCCTAAAAGATTCTAAACAACTTACAAAGTTCAATACATGGAAAACAAGATAATTGGAAGAGTTCTATCCTTCCTAGAGTTGCAGCCTGCCATGACAGGGTTTTGTAGAGGGGTGAAACAGGCCTACTAAGAACACAAGTGGCAACAAAGTGTAATAGGAAATAATAAATAAATATAAATATGGCTGATTTGAGCCATTAAAGCTTTAGCAACCATTAAATTTCTTTGATAACAAGACACTGCATCTTTTTTTTTTTTTTTTTTTTTTGCTTTTTTGGAGGAGGGAAGGCAGGGCAATTGGGGTTAAGTGACTTGCCCAAGGTCACATGGCTAGTAAGTGTTAAGTGTCTGAGGCTGGATTTGAACTCAGGTCCTCCTGACTCCAGGTCTCATGCTCTACTCACTGTGCCGCCTAGCCGCCCAACACTGCATCTTAAAAGAAAAGAAATGGGACTTTTCGTGTGACTGCTCCAGGCCTGAGAATACTCCCTTGTTCCTTTCTGGGGCATATGTATTCTGGATATTATCTAGACTATGCAACTGGATAATTCCTCATTGTGCCTTCCTACTCTAATGGAACAGCTTGCCACTGTACAACAGACCTGGGTATTTGGAAATGAGGATGGTTTGAGGGTTATTTCAAAGGCACCAGACAGAAAATGACATAAAACCATTTGGGAAGAATGTGAAGACTATCAATGTGTTATAAGGAAATCCTGTATTCTTTCTAGCACAGGAAAAGCAGCACAATCATGACATTTTTCACAAGAGACAACTGATTTTTTTCCCAGCTAAAAGTTTATTTCACAAGTCATTTCATCCTCCCAAGTCTGTGTCCTCATCCATAAAATGAGAATAAGACATTACTTATCTAACAGTTGCCATTAGCAAAATGCCTTGTAAACTTTAAAGAGCCATATAAATGTGAGCCACTATTAATATAGAAAAGAGTTTTACCTTCAGCACGGCTTGCAAAGGATATAAGAGTTGTTCCTAATGTAAAAGAATGAGACTCAAGGCCATTTGCTATTGAGAGAATATGATTAAATACTGAATTCCAAAGACTACACTGGCTGCCTACCTTTAAAACCAGTCCAATTAACAGTACTCAATTCATCACCATCTGATGGCACTGATCCTGATGGTCAATGATTTGCTTCAAGAGGCCATGTTTTAGAAGTACTTTTCTTATTGATTTCCTGTTTGTTGGAGTCAGTCTGAATGTTACTGGACAAAATATGACAAAATTTCAAGGGAGAATCTGAACTACCCTTCAGGCCATGACAGAAGAATACTGATATTAAACCATGGCAAGGTTTTCACCACCTACATTAGGATCTATTTGGAATAAATCCATTGTAGGAATTCCTGAGGAATTAAGTCATAACAAGTATTCAAACATACACCTCTAATTACAGTCCCTATGAGCCAAAGGGCAAGTCCCATGAGCTGGACTATTTATGGTCAGAGTCAAGAAACAGAACCCTGGTATCCTGACTATTACTACTTGGCCCCATCCAGTAGAGCAAAGGAAGTAGGTGAGTCCTTAAGAAGTAGGCCGTGTAAACTCCTATTTTATATCATATATTTCCACTTACCTTCCACATTGTTGTAGAAATGACAAGAGTGAGTTGACACCTTCTTTCGACACGCATGGATCTGGAAAATAAAATATATTTGTGTACTCATCTAAAAGGCCAGTGGGCCCAGCAGGCCAAAGAAAAGTTTTGTTACAGAAGATCTGAATGACAAAAGTGTTCAGTTGGATACCAGCTGGTTGGGATGCTGTGCTCCCAGTTTTGCTCTTCCCTGCTCTAACAGACAGTTGCTAGTTAGAGTTTCTGCACTGGGTCAGAGGCATTCACCAGCAGTCATTAGCCAGGAGACTGTCTTATGGGGAAGTGAATTCCCCATCATGGGACAGGTTGAGCAGAAACTGGATGACTCCTTGTCTGGTTGCTGCCAAGGGGACTGTAGCTTCAGCAAGGGGTTGGACTAGATGAATTCTAAGATCACTTCTCTAATCTTCAGATTCTATGATTCTAAGAGAAACAACTTTTTCTGGGCTACCTTCATATCACAGTACCAGAAAAGGCAGAACAAAAAGAGGCAACCTCAACCCCTAACCAAGTTTCAAGAACTGGGAATAAAAATAGTAAGAACTACTGAAATCTAGGCCCAATACTGTCAATTAATCAGCAAGCATTTATTAAATGCTTATTATGTACTATACAAAGACAAAAATCAAACAGTTCTTGCCCTCAAAAATTTTATAATCCACCAAAAGAAACACGATGGATAAAAGTTGGACAAAATGAACACAAGGTAATTTTAAGGAAGAGACACCACTAGCTAAGGAATCAGCAAAAATGTCTCAGCCACACACAGAGATGGTCACAGCCTGGGTTTCTCCCTCATCTGATGTTCCAATTCCATAATCAAAAATGCTAATATTCTTCTATCTGCTCATAATTCTTATTATTCTGTCTTTCCTTATATCTTACTCCTCAAGAGGGTTGTGACAATCTCTGATCCAGGACGTGGCTATATATACCCTGATGTGAGTTTTTGCTTTGGGGCTCACTTTGGGAAGAGTTTTGTGATTTGGCCAGATGAGACTCTGGGCAGCCACTGAACCCCCCCACCCCTGGCTTTGAAAACCCAGATGTTGGTGCTTCCCTCTCTGGTAACTAATTAGGTATGGATGTAATGGTCAGACAGCTGCCCATCTGCTGATCTGTTTCTCTGTCTCCTTGTAACTTCTGCTTGTAACTTGTGTTTGTATTCTGTTTGTATTCTCTGAAGTTCAGGGTGCTGACTTGTCCCCCTGAACTAGGTAAATGATATATGTTTGATTGACTAAAGTAAGATTGTTAACCCTTTTTGAGTTGCTTTCCTTTATCAAAGCAGATCTAAGAACCTGTGCGAGCAGCCATCCTAGGTATGCTAGGGTGCTTGCTGATACACTTGTCAAGCACCAACCCTGGATCATTCCTACCCTATGTTTCCTCTGCTCTTCTTCACATGTTGCTAAAGGGAGCTGGACAAAGAACCAGTTGGGTCCAATACAAATTCAGGTTGTCTCACCTCAAATGAACCCTCATTGCAACAAAGCAATCCTTTAAGTCCTAAGTGATTCCCTATCCTACTCCTAGGCACCATTTGAACTTTCTTGCTTCAAATGGATTGTATCACCTTTTCTCCCTTCCTTCCCAATCTCTCCTTCTCTGCCCCACCTCCCCCTGCCCCCAACTATTCTCAAACCTCAGTTAAGGATTTCACCTCATACTTCACTGAGAAAATAGAAGCCATTAGTTTGAAGTTTGTATTCTCTCCACATCTTCATAACAAAACTCTCTGACATCATCCTACATTCTCTCCTTTACTCCAATCTCCAATAATAAGATTGAAGGTCCTTTTTTTCTTGCCAAAGCCAACCCTACTACATGTACACTTGATCCCATCCCCTTCTGTCTTCTCCAGTGTCCTAATACATCCTCCTCCTTTAAATCTCTCCCTTTCTACTGGTTCCTTCCCTACTGCCTACAAATATGATCAAGTCTTCTCCATCCTTAAAAAATCTTCACTAGACCTTACCACCTCCTAAAGCTATCATCCTATATATCTTTACCCTTTCTTGGCCAAACTATTAGAAATGTCGGCTAATACTCATAGCCTCCCCTTTTACTTTTCTTAATTCCCTTCTCAACCTTTGAAACTTATAAGCAATCAACCAAAGTTACTTTATCTTCAAAGTGACCGGATCCACAAAATCTGATGGTCTCCTCACAATCTAAATCCTTCTTGATCTCTCTGTAGCATTTCACACTAAAGATCCTTTCTTTCTGGATACTCTTCTTTGAATTGTCATGACAGTGCTCTTTCCTAGTTTTCTTCCTACCTCCCCAACTGGTCATTTTCAGTATCCTTTGCTACATTACAATCCATATCACTCTCTAATTATGAGTGCACTCCAAATTCTCTGGTCTGTCTCTTCTTTTCTTTTCCTTTCCCCCTTGGTCTCCCCTACTCTCTCTTCTGTCCATACTCTCTCCCCTCATGATCAATAAATTCTCATGAATTTAATATCTCTTTAAGTATGATTTTAAGATCTATACATCCAGTTGAAATCTATCTCCTGAGTTTCTGGCCCAAAACACCAACTACCTAACGGACACTTCAAAATGAATGGCATACAGACATCTCAAGCTCAACATATCCAAAACAGAACTCATTATCTTTCTCCTCAAACTCACCCTTTCCCCAAATGCCCTCATTCTTGTCAAAAGTATTTTTATTACCCATTCGGTTTCCCAAATTCACAACCTCAGCATTATTCCTGACTCCTTACTCTCCCTCACCCCAAATTATCCTATCTGTTTCTATCTCCACAATATCTCACATCTATCACCTTCTCATTATTCACACAGCTACCACTGTAGTTCAATCCCTCATTAACTTTTTAAAAAGACTTTTAAATTTTTATTACTTTTTTCATTTTAAAAAATTTGGGGTTCCAAATTCTCCCTCCCTCCAACCACAGCTCCACTCATTGAGGCTTTGGGGTTTTTTTTGGCCTCATTAACTCTTAAGTGAACTATCATAATGGCCTTCTAATAGGTCTTCCTGCCACAATTCCTTCCTCACTTCAATCTGACCTCCAAAGCTGCCCAAGTGACATTACTTGAGCACAGGTCTGACCATGTCATTTCCCCACTCCATAAACTCTAGCAAGGTCTCTACTGCCTCTAGGATCAAATATAAATGTTGCTGTTGGGTTTTTAAAGGCTTTTGTAATCTGGCACCAGCCCACCTTTCCAGACTTATTATATGTGCATTACCTTCCTTCCCACGCTCTATAGTCCAACCAAACCTGTGCTGTTGCTATTTCCTCACACACAGTACTCCACCATCTGTTCTCATATCCACCCTCCATGCCTGAACACACTTCAATCTCTTTTCTCCTGACTCTTAGGATCATCCTTTTCCTTTAACATTCAGCTTGATTGAGCAACTTCTACACAGAAGCCCTCCTGGGCCCTCTAACTGCTAATGCCTTCCATCTTAAAATTACTTTGTATCTTTTCTGAAGATAGATGTGTACAGAGTCTTCATCAATAGCATATAAGACCTTGAGAGTAAGGACTGTTTTATTATTATTACTATTATTATTTTGTATCTCTAGTGCCTGATACAGTTTGGCATATAACAGGCACTCAGTAAATGCTTACTGATTGATAAAGTATAATACGTCTGAAAAAGTAGGTTGAAGCCAAGTCATGAAAGGCTTTAAATGTCAAACAGACCTCACTTTAGGAGCCTAGCAAGAGGCAGGAGATAAGGACAGATAAATGAATCTTCCTTTATGAGTTCTGATCAAAATTCCTACCATGCCGAGAACTACTCCCTCAAGCCCTCGGAACACAAAAGGCTTGTTCTCCTTCAAGTGGTGATGGAGTCAAAGAATAACAAGCAGTAACAACAACAACAAACAGAAACTCTTCTTTTTTTGATCCTAACAGCAATAAATTGGAAACGTCTGGAGTTTATTAAGGGGAGGGAGAAACATGGTCAGACCTGTGATTTGGAAAAACTGTTTTGGCAGCTGGGTAGAGTATGGAAATGAGAGAGGAAAGACTCTCCTTTCAGGTAGCTAAGTTGAGGGCAACACCACTGAGCAGAAGAATAAAGAAAGTCCCCGAAATGCATTCAGGAAATATTGCTGAACTTCCTGATGAGTTGTAAGCAAATGGAAAGGGCATATAAAGTAGAAACACTGAAGACTCAGGAAGCCCAATATAGAAAATACCTGTATGTGGTTACTTTCTATCTTCCTCACTTCAGGGTTGATGCACAGCTGTTCTCTAGAGCCCAGGACACACACCTTTGGCCTATTTAAAAATAAGGAACAGTTAGTAGGAAAAAAGAAGAAATTCCGCAAAACAGACTGCAAAAGACATGGCTCTGACAGAAATTGGACACATGCAGAGAACAGGCCTAGACAGGGTTGCTAACTATAAAGGGATAGGAGGAAGACCAGAAAGAAGCACAGATGGGCAGTATGGATTTGAAAGGCTTAAGGTGAATTTATTAAATACTCCAAAAGAAAAGCAAACTCTGTATAAAAGAGATCTGAAATTTCAAATACAGTAACCTTTTTTGGTTCTAAAGTGCATTAAAAAAATGCCAATTTTATATGGTGTTTGGTAAGTTCAAAATAAAAATTTTAAGTTTTTAAAAGCTATACAGGAATGATTATCACTATTTATATGCAATCACTGAGTGGCCCTTTTCCATCTTAAATGGATCACCTGAAATTCTCCTCTAATCCAGGCAATTTTGTTCAAGGAAGAAGAGTCAATGGGGTAGATTTCATAGATTTCTTAAACTGGATGGAAGAGTTGGAATTGGGTGAGGAGGCAAAGTGGAAAAAATGATGCTCAAGTGTTACACAATAATGACTTCACTTTAGGAGCCTAGTAAGAGGCAAGAGATAAGGACAGATAAATGAATCTTCCTTTATGAGTTCTAATCAAAATCCCTACCACGCTGAGAACTACTCCCTCAAGCCCTCAGAACACAAAAGGCTTGTGCTCCTTCAAGTGGTGATGGAGTCAAAGAATAACAATAGGCAAGACTGGGATCGTGGAAGTGTACAGAGGAGGAACATGAATGAAGAACCCCCACCTAAACATCTCAGTTTCTCCTTACTTCTAACGTGAGAAAGTGTCTTGAAACATGATGTTTCAAGGTGGTATTCATGTTGGCTCCAAACTTTCAATCCATTAAAGAAAATAAAGGTAGATAGATTAGGTTACTCCTCTAACTCAGGGAAGATGAACTGAGATGAGCAAGAAGAAAAAGTAGAATGCATACGATCCCAAAACAAAATCAATTCCCAAAAGAAAATGGCATCAATGCTGAAGTTTAAAAAACAGATTAAAAACTCATCCATTCTCATCCATTTCTGGGGACTAACTATAATAATTCAGCTCTTTAGAGTAAGACAGTAAGACCACCTTCTCTTCTCCTAGAGAAGACAGTATCTATTGTATTCTTTTGTATACTGAGATACCTACCTGTAAGTGGTGTTCCTTAACTCATTAATGACCTGAGTGAGCTGAGAATGAGTTCTGGAGGCATAAATGATCTTCGGAATATCTGTATAGTAGGCTGACAAAGTGTAGAATTAAGGCAGAAGAGACAAAAATAAAATAATTACACAAGGAAATAGCCCAAGATAGCACATTTATTTCCAACAAAAATGGCATTCAGAAAACAACTCCCTCTCCCCCACAGACAGTAGAGAATTTTACAACCTAAGATAATCTATCGGAAGGAGATAAGTAGACAATACTCTCACATCCCTTTTGTTCAAAAGATGGGGGCAGCTAAGCAGTGAAGTGGATAGTGCAATGGCCCTGAAGTCGGGAGGACACAAGTTCAAAAGACAGAGAATGGGAGAACATGCATCTCAGTCCTGAATATCATTCATTTCTTCTCTAGCTTGGACTGGATATCTTGCCACTGGACCCAGATGGCTCTGGAGTAGAAAGTAAAGCTGGTGACTTTGCACAGCCCTCCCTCACTTAAATCCAACTCATCTGCAAGGCATGGCATCATCTCCCTAATATCACAGTCCTTCCCAAGAACAGGAGACAAACAATAACAACAGCTTGGGCTATCCGATGGTATTCCCTGCCAGAGGGTAGTGGAGGTAAGGAGGGAGAGGTTGTACCTGTGGTATCTCCATCTGTGGCAGCGTTCCCCCATGATGACATTGGTCTATTGGGAAAGAGCTCCACCCCTTGCATCCTCTCAGCAATCTTTCGGGCAGTGATTGTGTCTTTAAAGTGCTCCTGCCAAGCCAGAGTGGTACAAAGAAGGCAAAGAGTCTTCCCTGTTCCTGTGGGGCTCTCAAGAATGCCATTCACCTTCTGAAGACCAGGGAAATGAGGGAAAGGCAAAAAAGTCAAGTCAGAGGGGCCATGTTTGTCCTATGTTAGCCGCAAAAGTTAAGCAAGGCCAGAACAGTATCTGAATAGCTTTAAGAACTCATATTTGTGACACTTTAAGGTTTACGAAGCGCTTTACTCACAACAGATAGGCATGCAATAATAGAGAGGTATTCATTTTACAAATGAAACTGAAATTCAGTGAGGTTAGACCACTTGCCCACAATCACATAAATATCTTGGAAGAGTAAAAAGTTAAGGCTTCAACACAAATTCACTATTTTCTCACTACAGCATGCTGTCTAGGTACTTGTATGGTACATGTCTTGGCTCCTGCTGCCCTAGCTGATGAGGTGCTTGGGTGCCTGTGCTTGAACCACAGTTTGTAAAATCACATTTCTCCCTAGCCTCAAAACACTGTCTCAGGCACTTTCTCTCTGGCTCAAGGGCAGCATGCCCTAGCAAAATACTTTTCTTTCTTCCTGATACAGTGGCCAGCTGTACCTATAGAACTTAGTAGTTTGACCTAGCTGTGTATAGGCTGAAGCAGCTGTGTACTGGGTCATACCCATCGTATGTATCCTAGATCCAGGCATATGTATACTCCCTAGCTCATTATATACATCCTGAATTCCTCGTAAGATATACATATACTCCCAACATCCATCTTGTCAAACATGACATTGCTGGGTAGCAACTTGGTCAGCTCAAACTGCTAGTTGACTTAGTGACCTTTCAAGCCTAAAACCACATCTCCATGCAGCCCCTCCTTGGGCTAATTCCCAGTGAATTCTGGGCAATACACCTGTGCAACAGATATTAAAAGTACATGTTCCTTTAAGAACTGACCACTCCTTAACTCCTCCCTAATCCATCCTGACTCATTTAGCATAATTGGCACATGTTTTATTATACAACATCCTATAAAAACTTTAACTCTACCCCTCTAAGGTTGCAAATTCCCTAAGAATTCTGGCCCACTATATAGCGTAACAATAAATCTTTTTTTTTTTTTTGGAGGGGGTAGGGTAGGGCAATTGGGGTTAAGTGACTTGCCCAAGGTCACATGGCTAGTGAGTGTTAAATGTCTGAGTTCGAATGTGAACTCAGGTCCTCTTGACTCCAGGGCCAGTGTTCTATTCACTGTGCCACCCAGCCACCCCAATAATAAATCTTTACCACCTTGACTTAGAGAAAGCTTGAGTCTATGAATTCATTCCAGACTGCTTTCCAGAGACTCTGGTTATTGGAGTACCTGGACTCCCTGAACCCCATCATGGCCATCTCTTCTACAGGCTACAGCAGCAGCAGCTTTGCTGTCTAAACCAGAAACCATCTACAGGAGGCTCTACCTCCTTCATCTTTGGAAATTCTGTCCTGACTAGTGACTGCCTTACCTGGCCCTCTTTCAGGAAAAACCAAGACCCACTTCATCTCACTCTCTATTCCTCAGTTATACTCTTGACAATCTGTGCAATTCTCTGGTCACTTCACACACACTCTTCCCCCAAGTTTGGAAACTATGATTTATCAACTCTGCCCTTGTTCCTCATAGGGGAATATCAATCTGTTCTTCTATGGCACCACCCACCATCCCCATAACCTTGTAGACCAAAGTGCTCCACTCCAGCCTGCACTGTTTCCCCCATTAGAACATAAGCTCTTCAAGGGCAAAGAGTTGCTTTGCTTTTATATCTGTCCATGTATCCACACAGCTTGACACTTAATAAACAATTAGTAAATGGTTTTTCATTCATGATTCAAAACTGACCAAGCAAGAGGCAGTACTTTATAAAACAAAGAAAGTAAATCCTGAGATGTTACAATTTAAGTTGAAACTCTCAATCTTGTTCCACAAATCACAATTTAACAGGGTTTTAACATTTTCTTCACGGAATAATATTATGATGGTATATTTCAGCTCAAAATTAACAGCAAGATATTTTGCTGGCGACCCTTAAAATAACAAATAATTTTGTAATTCTGAATTTAGGCTTTCAAACAGTTGCCCTGTCTGAAAGCCTAAACACAAATCTCATATGTGAATGCCTGTAATCATTAGGTTCAATGAGAAGCTAGTAACACAGATCTGCAAAAGCTATGAACTTAGCTGGGGTTGAAATGGATCCAAGTCTCCGCTTTGTTAGAAACAAATCAGTTGAGCAGAGCTAAAACCCAGGCAAAATGTTAACAGTACACAGAAATCTCAGCTCAAGCAACATAACCAGAATAAATTCCTCAGATGGGAGAATTATGAACAAGGAATATTTAAAATTCTGTCAGAAATTACTGATGCGGTGGTTAGTTTTTAAACTTCTTTTCCCCCCTCCCCCATTTCTTTTTGAATCTTTGTTACAAAGGATGGTTCAATGAATGAGTTAGGGTGTGGGAACAGAAGTATTTAAAAAGAAATGTGAAATTTTTTTAAAAGTATCAGTGGAAAGTAAGATAAAATTAAAAATAAATAAAAAGAATAAATAGCTAAAGATGGCCAATACATACTACAAAGTACAAAGGAGAGAACCAACAGGAATAAATACTTATTGAACTGAACTTAATGGCAGGGGCACAAAGAATGTATTATCTTGAGGGGCACAAAGAATGTATTATCTTGATTCTACTCTAAAATGTAGAAGGAAGCAGAGAAGAGTTGAAAATGGACCTTCCTTCTAAAAGAATAACTGAATCATTGCTGGGATAGGGACTTGGGATTGGACTAGATCAGTAGCTCTCAACCTTCCTAATGCCACAACTCTTTAATACAGTTCCTCATGTTGTGGTGACCCCTAACCATAAAATTATTTTCGTTGCTACTTCATAACTGTAATTTTGCTACTGTTATAATGTAAATATCTGATACGCAGGATGTATTTTCATTGTTACAAATTGAACATAACCCCAGTACAGGTTGAGAACCGATGGACTAGATGAACCACTGAGGTTCCTTCCAGCTATAGAACTATGATCCTATGACTACAAGTGTGGAATATTGCACATCCACAAGACTGCTGTATTGGCAGGTTTTACTGAACCGATTTTTCCCCCTTTCTTTTTTAATCTTTGTGTACAAGGGCCAGTTCACTGGGTGGGGGAGGGAAGGGGAAGAAAAAGACACTTGGAAATAAAGGGGTTGTAAAAACAAAAGATGCCAAGAAAAATAAATAAATAAAATGGGAGAGAAGGGGAACCAAATCTGCAACTCTTCAAACTGATCAAGAACTTCTCCTTTGTCATTCTGGTATTCCAGGCTGTTTTGCATTTTAAAATAAAATAGAAAATAAGCTTAGACAAGGGGGAAGGGAAGAATAAATTTGTAAGAAAAAAGTAATACATCAGGTACTTTTTGAATCATAGTTTTAACATGAACTTGTGACTCAAAAATTCTAAGGGATGTCTTACCTTTTGTAGGCATTCCAGGACTTTAGCCATATAATCTTCTTGACATTTGTATGGTTGGAATGGAAAATCCACTGTAACTCCATTTATTGTTATCTTGGGCATATTTACCTGTTTCCAGTACAATTCCCAAATTTCCTGAAATTCAGTATATTTACTTTAAAATTCCATGAAATCATCCCAGACTTCTGAACATTTCTGTTCATACTGATGAAGGTAAAGAACTATGACATTTTTTAAATAATAATGACAATAACTTGAATTTGCTAACAATCTCTCAGAGTAACATATTCAAAGTACTCTATTTATTAGTTAATTGTTTTTGCAGTTTGGGGTTGGATGCCTCCCAAAAGAGAGAGATCATAGCTAACATTTACAACTGCATTAAGGTTTTTGAATTTAGGGTTTACAAAGGCTTTCCTCACAATAATTCTACGAGACAGACTATATAAATTATTATTATCCCCATTTTACAGATGAGAAATTTGATCTGCCCAAAGGCAACCATTAGTAAATAGCAGAGCCAGAATGTGGAAGCAGATCTCCCGAATCCAAAAGTGGTGTTATTTCAATACCACCACTCTATTATGATACCTCTACCTTCAGGTGACAATGGAAGTTAAGCAAATGGTACACACACAAGCAGTCAAAGACCTGCTTTGGGAAGTCTGTGGTCAGAGATCAGGGGCTCAAATCCTGCTCTGATACTTACTTCCCAGCTGACCTCCCAGAGTTTCTACAAAATTGAGGGCGGTGGGAGTGTAGATTCCATGACGTCTGAGGTTTCTTGCACTTCCACCCCTGAACCTCCGGCTTTTTGCCAAGAGTGTTACACAGAAATCCAAAAACAGAGCTTAAACCACACCAAGTCTGAGCAATCTTTAAAACAGCAAAGGTCTAATAGAGCACTGACTCTGGAGGACCTGAGTACAAATCAGACCTCAAGACACTTAACACTTGCTAGCTGAGTGACCTTGGGCAAGTCACTTAACCTCAACTGTTCTGCCCTTCTCTCCAAAAAGCAAAAAAAAAACAACAAAAAAACCCAGCAAAGGTCCCACTTAACTGAGGTCATTCACTATGGAGGACCTGGGGATTTAGGCTAGTTCTGCTAGGCTCCAGAAGACAGGACTAAGAGCCATAGGAGGAAGTTGCAGAGTGCCAAAGGGGAACTCCCTTCTCAGGTCACCCACCACTCATGTCTAAATGCAGGCTCTCCAAGTCAGAATGGAGGCCCCCAAAGTACAGGGATGGTTTCATTTTAGCATTTGCATCCCCAGTAATTAGAAGAGCCCCAGTCTTTAGGACTCAATAAACGCTTTTTCACGAATTCACTGAGTGGCAGATTTAGACCCTCAAGAGAAACTACTTAACAATCCATTGAAATAACAATTAAAACAGGTTCAAAAGAGGAATGGATCCGGTTAGGGCGGGCTTAATGGGGTTCCTCCCCACCCCCACCTTTAGGGTACTCCAGCAAGAGAACCCCTGAACACCCAAATTGTAGAGGGTATTTCTGTTCAATTGAACGACCTAGCCCAGGTGAACTGTTATGTCTCTTCCAGATGACTTCGTGATTTTGTGACCAGTGCGGGGTCGAGATTCTGAAAGGAGCAAGAAATGAGCAAAAAAGACCGAAGCGGGCAACGGTGCCCCGCAGCGCTCCAGTAAAACACAAGCCTCCTTCCCAGGGTGCGCAACGGGAAACCAGACAGCGCGCAGCCTGCTGGGAACTGTAGTTTTTTCCAAAGATCATGCTCCTAGCTCCAGAAACCATTACTTCTCCCTTGACTTCCGACAGAACCACTGAGTAGACACGAGTGGAGGGACGGATCCCGAGGAGTACTCACCAAGCCCTTTTCAAGAGTTCTGTGTTTGCCTCTCTCGATCCTCAGCAGTGCCCCAATTTGCACTTTTCCGGGCAGCAGAAAACCTCTGGCGTAAGTTGTCACGTGCCACTCTACGTCACTTCCTAGGTCCAAAGCCGGTCCTTCTTCCCGTGATGCTCCGAGCGGGGGGTGGTAGGGTAATCGTCTGTTCCTGCGACTTCGCTACGTGGAATTGAGGACCAGCACCTCCTTTCCTTGGCTCAGGGAGCGGTTTACCCAGGTGCTCGTTGACTGTGATTCTGTTAACTCTACTTTCTGTGTTGATGCTGTTTTACCTGAGCTAAACACACCGTTCTCCTGTCTCCCCATAAGCGTTTCTGTAAGCAAGGTAGAACACAGAAAGAGGTTTGTGTATGAAACCCAGAATCTTCCATAGCGATTGCTTTTAAGCATATAATAAATTCAATCCGTTACTTTAATACCTTGCCTTGCTGTGCTACCTTCAGAACTACTTTGTATTCTGTGAATTTTTAAAAGTATTTAAATGACTCATTTTTTTTTTTAGCATCAGCATCGCTGCTCTCCAACCCCTCTCCCCCAATTAAAAGTAGGGAAAAATAATAATAAACCCTCATAATAAATCAAGCAAAAGAGGTAACCACACAGGGACCATTTCATTTCCTGCACCTTGAGTCCATCAACCCCACTTTCAATAGTGCTTCCTTATAAGACCTGTGGTTTTAGTTGTCATTGCTTTTATCAGAATGCTCAAGTCTTTCAAAGATGTTTTTCTTTTAAAATGTTGTCACTGTGTTAATTGTTCTACAGGTTTGTCTCAGATCACTCTGCATCAGTTCCAGTTTCCCAAGTTTTCCTCATTTCTTACCACATAATATAATATTCCATTACATTCATAAACCACAGTTTATCCTGTCATTCCCTGGTTGGTGGGAACTCCTTAGGTTCAAGTTCTCTTCATTTTTCTTTAAATTGCCCCCTTGAAGATCAGGAAGTTCGTTTTGTTTGTAATTATTTCTTCCCTTATCCCCACTTGTTTCCGTGCTTAAAATGACACAAAGACTTTGGGGACACTTTTCTACACCAAGCTATCCCCGTGGGGTGGTGGTGGTGGTGGTGGTGGGGTGTGTGTGTGTGTGTCCCAACCCTCCTTACTCCATTATTGTGTACTCTTTTCATGCACACCAGTTATGAAAACTAGTTGAGTTCCCGACCTTCTTTGGGACCCCATAGACTATAGCTTGCCAGGTCCTTCTGTCTTCCAGTCTCTCCTGAAGTCTGTCGAAGTTCATGTTTGTTGTCTCCATGACACTATTTATCCATCTTATCCTCTGCCATCCTCTTTCCCTTTTGCCTTCAATCTTTCTCAATGTCAGAATCTTTTCCAATGAGTCCTGTCTTCTCTTTATGTGGCCAGAGTATTTAAGCTTCAATATTTGACCTTCCAGGGAATAGTCTGAATTAATTTCTTTAATTATTGACTGATTTGATCTCCCTGATGTTCAAGAAACTCTCAAAAGTCTCTAGCACCATAACCTGAAAGAGTTGATTCTACAGCACGCAGCTTTTCCTATAGTCCAACTCTTATAGCCATACATTGCTACTAGAAAAACCATAGTTTTGACCACACAGACCTTTGTAAGCAAGGTGATATCACTGCTTTTTACAATGTTGTACAAATTTGCCATAGCTTTTCTTCCAAGGAGCATCTAAATTTCATGACTACAGTTGCCATCTGCAGTGATTCTGAGCCCAAGAATATAAAGTCTGACTACTCTACTTTAATTTTTTCTCCCATTTCCTAGGAAGTGATGGGACCAATTGCCAAGGTTTTTTCTATGTTAAGTTTTTTTGTTTTGTTTTGTTTTTTGTTTGTTTTTGAAGGGGAAAAAACAGGGCAATTGGGGTTAAGTGACATGCCCAAGGTCACATAGCTAGTAAGTGTTATATGTCTGAGGTCAAATTTGAACTCAGGTCCTCCTGATTCCAGGGCCAGTGCTCTATTTACTGTACCACCTAGCCGCTCCTCTATGTTAAGTTTGAAGCCAGTTTTCACACTTTCCTCTTTAACTCTAATTAAGAGACTCCTTCATTCTTTACTTTATTGCAGCTATTTCTCTCAGCCACCTTAATTCCAGCTTTTGATTCATCTAGCCTGACATATTACATAATGTACTCTGCATAAAAGTTAAATAAATAGGGGGCGGAGCCAAGATGGCGG
>CM053585.1:203496198-203513366 GCA_028646515.1 Pseudochirops corinnae | reverse complement strand
CAACTGGAACTTGAGATACACAGGCACTGCGGTTGGGAGATTCATCCTGCCCTACCGAAAAGTGACATAGGAGAGAATAGACTGGGGGAGGGGGGACACACTGGGATGGCTGTTTTGGGGTGGTGGGTGGGGGAAAGAGGGGGAGAAAATATGTAACTCAAAATCTTGTGGAAATGAATGATGCAAACTATAATAAAAATTTAAAAATAAAAAAATAAAATAAAAAAGTTAAATAAATAAGGTCACAATATACAACCCTGTCATACTCCATTTCCAATCTTAAACCAATCCATTGTTCTATGTTTAGTTCTAACTGTTGCTTCTTGGTCTACATACAGGTTCTTCAGCAGATAAGTGAGATGATTTGGTACTCCCATCTCTTTGAGGACTTGCTACATTTTGTTATGATCCACATAGTCAGAGGCTTTGGTATAGTCAATGAAGCAGAAGATGTTTTTTCTGGAATTCCCTTGGTTTCTCCATAATCTAGCAAATGTTGGCAATAGTTCCTCTGCCTCTTTGAAAATCAGCCTACTCTTCAGATAATTCTTGATTCATGTATTGCTGAAGCCAAGCTTGCAGAATGTTAAGCATAACCTTGCTGGAGTGTGAAATGAGTGTAATTGTTTGGTGATTTGAACATTCTTTGGTATTGTCCTTCTTTAGAATTGGGACATAAACTGATCTTTTCCAGTCCAGTGGCCACTTTTGAGTCTTCCAAATTTGCCGGCATATTGAATGCAGCACTTTAATAGCATCACCTTTAAAGATTTTAAATAGTAGGAGGCAGAGCCAAGACAGTGAAGTAAAAGCAAGAATTTTCTTGAGCTCCCGCTCCAACCACCTCTAATACCTATTAAAAAAATTGACTCTAAACAAATTTTAGAGATACAGAACCCACAAAGTGACAGAGAGAAACAAATCTCCCACTGAAAGCATCCTGGCAAACCAACAGGAATGGTCTGTTGCACTAAGCTGGTGGCTGAGCACAGTCCCATGCCACCCTAGACTCTCAGCCCAGACGAGCAGGAGCAGACTTCAGAAGAGTGAATCACCAGCATCTGTAGTGGATTCCAGACTTCTCAATCCATAAACACTAAAGAGAAAGTAAAAGGTCAACAGGGAACTCTCTTGTAACTGGGTGAGTGAAAAGCATAGTCCAAACCCTGCACCCAGGGCAACAGAGGTAGGGATGGTGTAGTGGCTGCAGCTGCTAACCTGTGGCTGCCTCTGGAGCTCCTGGTGTGTAGATTGCAAAGGAGACCAAGTGGTGACCATTCAGAGGATAATCGCTCTTGCTTTGACCTGCTTGGATCTGGGTTGCAGTCTTTGGTGGTGGTCCTGGGGAGAGGAATGCTAGTGTGCCAGAGCTTGTGGTGGCTGTAGAGAGGGCACCCTCCTCATAGCTCTGACAACAGCTGCGAAAACCCCAGAAATTTGGGACACAGCTCTCTCCATTCTGGAAGCAGAGTTCTATTGTGGCAGGGAGCTCAAAAGTCAAGTAATTGGCTGGCAAGATGAGCAAACAGAGGAAGCAAAAGCAGACCATAGAATCTTTTTTGGAGGGACAAATAGAATCAAAACATGGAACCAGAAGAAGACAACAAGATCAAAACTCTTGCATAAAAAGCCTCCAAGAAAAATGTGAATTGGTCACAGGCCATGGAGGAGCTCAAGAAGGATTTTGAAAGTCAAGTAAGAGAAGTAGAGGAAAAATTGGGAAGAGAAATGAGAATGATGCAAGAAAATCATGAAAAGTGAGGCAACAGCCTGCTAAAGGAGACCCCAAAAATGCTGAAGAAAATAACACCTTAAAAAATAGACTAACTCAAATGGCAAAAGAGACCCAAAAAGTCAATGAGGAGAATAATGCCTTAAAAAGTCAAATTGCCCAGATGGAAAAGGAATTTCAAAAACTCAGTGTAGAGAATAATTCCTTCAAAATTAGATTGGAGCAAATGGAAGCTAATGACTGTATGAGAAATCATGATACTATAATTCAGATCCAAACAAAGGATTTTAAATAGCTAAACTGGTGATGGGGATTGAGAAATTCAGAGTTCCCCAAAACTGAGTTACTGGATAGGGTCATTGGGAATGAATTCACGGACTCAAGTATTCTTTAAGTCAAGGTGGCAAAGATTTATTGTAATGATTTTCAGAGGGCAAGAGTTTTTAGGGAACCTATGACATTAGAGGGTACAGTTAAAGTTTATATAGGCTAAACTATCGAAAAACATCTGCCAAATATGCTAGGTAGGTGATTCAGGGTGGGATTAGGGAGGGGTCAGTTCTTAAAGGAACATGCACTTTTAGTATCTACTGTGTAGGCATTTTACCCAGAATTCACTGGGAAAAAGCCCAACGGGGGTGGTACATGGTGTTGTGGTTTTAGGCCTGCGATGTCACTAAGTCACTGTGAGGTCAGGGTTGACTGAGAAATGCTTAGGCTGCCACCCATCAATATATGGTTAGACAAGATAGATGTAGGGAGTACATATATGTCCAGAGTCTAGGATAAACATAATGCATATAATGAAGTAGGGAGTTGGTATAGATAGTCCAGTGGGTATTGAATATCTTTATGAGCTAGTACAAAGCTAGTTCAAATGAATAATTCCTGCAGGTGCAGTTCGTTACTATACCAGGGAGAGAGATAAGTGTTTTGCTGGGGTCCACTTATCAGTAATTGTTAGGCATAGTGTCCTTGGACTGGGGAGAAACTTCCAGGGGTAGTGTTTTGAGGCTGTGGAGAAATGTGGTCTTGGAATTGTGGTCCAAGCATAGACCCCCAACACCTCATCACAGGAATTTAGGAATTTAAATATCTAAATATCCCCACTATCCTTATTGTTAGCAATGCTTCCTAAGACCCACTTGACGTCATTCTCCAGGATGTCTGGCTCTAGACTGGTAACCACACCATCATGGTTACTTATATATATCAATATATATTGATCCACATATATTAATATCGTATATATTTTTATATATCAAGATATTTTTGTATAGTTCTGTGTATTTTTGCCACCTTTTTTATCTTTTCTACTTCTTATCTTTTATCACTCACTTTTGCATGAAATGTTCTCTTGATACCTCTAATTTTCTAGAAGAGATCTCTTGTCTTTGCCATCCTATTGTTTTCTTCTATTTCTTTGCATTGCTCATTTAAGAAAACCTTATTATCTCTCCTCGCTATTCTCTGGAATTCTGCATTCAGTTGCGTATATATTTCCCTTTCTCTTTTCCTTTCCTTCTTTTCTCAGCTATTTGTAAAGCCCCACCAGGCAGCCATTTTGCTTCCTTGCTCTTCTTTTTCTTTGGAATGTTTTTTGTTGCTGCCTCCAGTACAACACTGAAAACCTCTGTCTATAATTCTTTAGGCACTCTGCCGGATATAATCCCTTAAAACTATTTGTCACTTTAACTAAATATTCATAAGGGTTGTTATTTAGGCCATACTTATATGGTCTGATGATTTCCCCTAATTTTCTTGAATTTAAGTTTGAATTTTGGAGTAAGAAGCTCATGATCTGAGCCATGGTCCGCTCCAGGTCTTGTTTTAACTGACTGTATAGAACTTCTCCTTTGGTTGCAAAGTATATAATTGATCTGATTTCGATATTGATCATCTGGTGATGTGTGGAGGGTCACTTTTTCAGTTGTTGAAAGAGAGTTTGCTATGACCAGCAAATTTCTTAACAACACTTGATTAGTCTCCAACCTGCTTCATTTTGTACTACAGGCCAAACTTGACTACTATTCCAATTATCTTTTGATTTCCTACTTCAGCATTCTAATCCTCTAAAATAAATGTGACATCTTTGGGGGGGGGCGGGGTGTGTGTGTATTATTTCTAGAAGATGCCATAGGTCTTCATAGAACAGATCATCTTGGACCTCTTTGGCATCAGTGGTTGAAGCACAGACATATTACTGGGATGCTGAATGGTTTGCCTTGGATTCATCATTCTATCATTTTTGAAGTTATAACCCAGTGCTGCTTTTCTCACCCTTTTATTGATGATGAGGGCTACTACATTTCTCCTAAGGGGTTCTTGGCCACAGTAGTATATGAAGTGATCACCTGAATTAAATTCACCCATTCTCAACCATTTAAGTTCACTAACACCCAAGATGTCCATGTTTAATCTTTCCATCTTCTGTTTAACCACATCCATCTTATCTTGGTTCACAGATTTTACATTTCAGGTTCCTATACAATAGTGATCTATAGAACATCAGACTTTCCTTTTGTCACCAGACATACCCACAGCTGAGCTTCCTTTCAGCTTTGGCACAGCTGCTTCATTAGTGTGAGAGCTACTTCTAGTTGTCCTCTGTTCTTACTCAGTAGCATGCTGGACACCTGACCTGTGGGGCTCATCTTCCTATGTAGTATCTTTTATAATTTTAATACCGTACATAGGATTTTCTTGGCAAAGATATGGAGTGCTTTGCCATTTCTTTCTCCAATGGATCACCTTTTTGCAGAACTCTCTACTATGACCTGTCCATCCTGGGTAACCCTGCACAGCATAGCTCATAATTCATTGAGCTCCACAAGCCCTCTTCAGGAGGGGACTGATTTTTTTTTTTAATCCTCTTTCTTCTTTCACCTCTTAAAACACTTAGAAAAGACCCAATCTCTCCCTTGTTTCCCCCCCCCACTCACCCACCTCTGTTTTTCTTAACTACCTCAAAACCCTTTTAAAACTTTTAAGTTTCTAAAGGCATATTTAGCTAATTCCCCCTTTTAATAGATTGCATTTATGTAGCAACTGCAAATGTTTCACAAACATTAGATCCTGGCAACACAACAACCCTGGGAAGTAGGTGCTGTTATTCTCATTTTTTAGATAAGGAAACTGAAGTTGACAAGGGTTAAGTGTCTTGCCTAGAGCCACACAGCTAGTAAGTTCCTGAGACCAGAGGTTGGCTCTGAATTCAGCATTCTTGACTTCAGTTTCAGTGCTCTATACAGTGTGCCATCTAGCTGCCTTCAATTAGAATGTTAACATTTCATCCTCATACAATCTCTTCCAATTGCTCAAATAGATTCGTCTTTCTAGGTTCCTCTGGACTTTTGTGTTTGTATTTCAAAGTTCCTGCTTAGTTCTGACTTTTTTTCATCAGGAATACTTACAAGTCCTGTATTCCATTAAAGGTCCATTTTTCCCTCCTGGAGGATTTTTATTCAAATTTGCTAGCTAAATTATTCTTAGTTGTAAAACTTTATCTTTTGCCTTTTGGAATATTATATTCTAACATCAGCCCTCTTGTTTATAATAGAAGCTACCAGGTCATGTATGATCCTAACTATGGTTCCTTAGTATTTTAACTCTTTCTTTCTAATTTTTTACAGTATTTTTTCTTTGATGTAGAAGCTCTGAATTTTGACCATGGCATTCCTGGGACTTTGCCTTTGGTGGTCCTTTCATTAGTTGATTGGTGAATTTTTTCTATCTCTGCTTTGTCCTTTGGTTCTAAAAGATCTGGGTAGTTTTCATTTATGATTTCTTGAATTGTAGTAGTTAGGGATTTTTTAGGGTTATGATTTTTCTGGGACTTCAAAAGATTCTTAACTCATCTCTTCTTCTTTTTTTTTTTTTTTTTTTTTTGCTTTTTGGAGGGCAATTGGGGTTAAGTGGCTTGCCCAAAGTCACATGGCTAGTAAATGTGTCAAGTGTGTGAGTTGGATTTGAACTCAGGTCCTCCTGACTCCAGGGCTGGTGCTCTACTCACTGTGCCACCTAGCTGCCCCTAACTCATCACTTCTTGACCTATTTTTTGAGGTCAGTTATTTTTTATAACAGGAACTTGTTTTTTCTTTTATTTTTTTTCCAGTTTTTTGATTGTATTCTACCATTTCTTGCTGTCTCATGGAATTCTTCCTTTCTATTTGGCCTATTGTAATTTTCAGAGAAATCCATTACTTGATTAAGGATTATCGTTTTTTTGTTCCAAGCTAGTCTCCTTCCAATTCTTTCCTCCAGAACCTTTTATTTCATTTTTAAACTCTTTTTTATTTCTTATAGACATTATATAGTCCTTGAGAAAGAACCATTTCCCCCCTTTGTCTCTCTGCTTATAGTTTTTATGAAGTTATACTTTCCTTCTAAGTTGAGTTTTTTGAAAACTCTGGACCTATTAGAATTCTTTATTGTGGTCTATATCTTTTCCTAGTTTATCTTTCCAGCCTTAGTTTCTGAATTGAGGTTTTATGCTAGAGCCATGCTCTGCCTCCTCATGTCCTCTTAGGGTGGTCTGCCTTATTTGGTCTCATTTCCTGTAACCAGTTTGGCTTCACTCAGTGTCCTGGGCTCTTTCAACACCAGGGCAGGCTGCCTCTTAGGAAACTGAGTCACAGAGAGGGATAACTTGTCCAAGGTCACAGGAGTAGGAGCTCTAGTCCAGCATAATCCACTGAGGACTGGAGTCCCACCTGAATGTCTTGTAGACATCTCAAACTCTACTTGTCCAAAATGGAATTCTTACCTTTTCCCCTAAACACTCTCTTCTGTCTCTGTCTCTTCCTCTTCCCTGGTCATCATCTATAATTATGATTTATTGCATTGGTGTAGGGAAACTTCAGTGTTGACATTTCCTTCATCATTGTAGCTCAAGACCTGTTCTGGTGTGTATATGTCTTAACTACTTGCTTGAGGGCACTGAGAGTTTAACTAATTTTGTGTCAGAAATAGAACTCAGGCCTTCGTGAGTCTGAGACTGGCTTTGTGTCTACTTCACTTGCTATGTTACTTATGGAGGGCACCACCATCTTTTTAGTCACCCAGGTTCTACTCTTCCTTCTTTCTTTCCCATATTTAATCAATTGCCAAGTCTTGTCAAGTCAGGCCACTTCTCTCCACTCAAGTTCAAGCCTTCATCCCTTAGACCACTGGTTCTCAACCATCCTAAAGCCGCGACCCTTTAATTACAGTTCCTCATGTTGTGGTGACCCCCAACCATAAAATTATTTTCATTGCTACTTCATAACTGTAATTTTGCTACTGTTATGAATCGTAATGTAAATATCTGATATGCAGGATGTATTTTCATTGTTACAAATTGAACATAACCCACAGGTTGAGAATGGCTGACTTAAGACTATTTCAGTAGCCTCCTAATTGTTCTTCCCTTCTTCCAATCTCTCCTGTCTTCAATCCAAATTCCACTCACAACTACCGAAGTTGTATCCTTCAAGCACAGATCTAACCTTTTCAAGACCTTGCTCAAGTTGCTTCATGGAGTCTTTGTCACCTTTGGGATAAAATACAAACGCTTTAGTTAGGTCTTTTAAGCCCTTCTCCTTCTCTCCAGCCTACCTCTCTAGGCTTTTTCACATTACTTCCTTTCATGCACTCTTATCTATTTGCTGTTTCCCCATCTCACTCCTGGTTGCCTTAGTATAGACTTTCTCCCATGGCTAGAATACTTTTATCTCCTTCTCCCTTTCAGTATTCCTAACTTCCCTCCAAAGCTCAGCCTCCTACATAAGGATCTTTTTGATCTCCCAGTTGTTATTCTACTCCATAGAATATTTACATGTACTTCATGAAATCACTTCATGTTTACTTTGTATAAATTTTGTGTTTTTGTTGTTCAGTTATTTTGGTTGCCTCATTTGCTTTAAAACCCCATTTGGGGTTTTCTTAGCAAAGAGACTAGAATGGTTTGCCATTTCATTCTCCAGCTTATTTTACAGAAGAGCAAACTGAGGCAAAAGTGGGTAAGTGACTTGCTTAGGGCCACAGAGCTAGTAAGTATGTGAAGCCAGATTTGAACTCAGGGAGATGAATCTTCCTGACTCCATGCCTGGTACTCTGTCCATTATACTACCCAGGTGCCCCTATATTTTGTGTTTACTTATCTGTATATATGTTGTATTCCTCCCAGGGGAATATGAAATCCTTGATGGCTGGGACTTTAGCTTTATGTCTTTGAATCTCAGCATTTAGCAGAGTCCATTGACTATAGTAGGGGCTTAATTCTTGTTGAATTGATGTAACCAAGCTGAGATTTGAACACAGGACTCTTTCTTTGACACCAAATTGCGCTTTAGATTCCAGGACCCCTCATTTGGTTGGGTCTTTGGTCACAGGACAATGGAAAAAGCACTGGGTTTGGAGTTAGAGAACCTGGATCCAAATCCCAGCTCTGCCACTTACTCTCTATGTGGGCAAATCATTTTCCCTTTAAGGTCACCTTCCAGCTCTAAATCAGTAATGTTCTTTTTTCCATAAAAGTGACAGAGGATTCAATTCCATAAGCATCTATTAAGCGCTTACTATAACAAAGAACTAGAGATACAGAGGCAAAGCTACAAAATGCATAGAAGACCTTCCTCAAAGATAGCTGTGCTATATTTGGGCTAACCATTGTGTATCTTACTGTATTGTGTGTATCTTACTATTAACATATAATCACCCCATCACCTCCTTTCCAGTCATACATATACTTGATACCTTTTAAAATTTTGGAGTATATGGGGTGTTCAGGGAGGACTAGTGCTTCTTAATGTGAGGGCTTGCCAAGCCCTTTTCAGGGCTGCTCATCTACTTTTGGTGTCCACTTGATTCACCCAACTCTCACCTGCAGCTCCAAGAATTTGTAGTATCACAGTGCCATGCATCCCAGTAAAAACCATCTTGGCAGACAGGCTAACACAGGCAGAAGATAACCAAGAGGCCTCAAACCCATTGGTGAGTTAGGGGGATGTCTGCCTATAGTGCCAATGCAATATTTACAGTGCCCACGATCATGATAAAGACTGTGACTATAAATATCACATGACATTCGATTGCAAAATATACTAAACTCTCCATATAGAGGACAGAACTGAAACATTTATTTAGACACCAGAAGACCAAATCCCAAAACCAGTAAGCTGATTCCATCATACTACCAAAGATATTTGGAAGCCATAGTAACACTGAGAGTCACAGCATCCTTCAGCCTTCCTACAAACCAATACAAGATCAATATTTATTCAAAAACTTCTCTATCTGTTTGCCTCAACCTCCTCTCTCTCCCACTATCTCTCTGGCTGACTCCCAGTTTACTGTGGGCTCTGCTTCCCTTCAGCAAACTCCTCCTACCACAGGCTCCATGTGATTACATTCAGCCTATCAGGGGGCAGAGTTTATCTTCACAGCAGGGAAGCTTCCTGTGGGTTCTGCTCCACCCCTTAGCAAATTCCCTCCATCACAGGCTGCATGTGATTACATTCAGAGTATTAGGGGGCAGAGTTTACTTTCAAAGCAGGGGAGGTGTTCAAACTTCCCCCTAGGTCTATTAAGGGGCAGGAAAGATCTTCAAATTCCCATTCCCATTCTACTACCCCAGGGATGCGAAGACTTTCCCTGGCAGAATAGGCGATGAGAACAGTTTATTCTAATAACCATGAAGGTGGATAAATTGTGGAGTGCTTAGAGCTTGGTTAGACATCAAAGATGCCAAGGTCATCCACTGCATTCCAGGTCAGTCATCTTGACTTTTGTCTTGCTGCTGGACTTTTGTGACTCAGGAAGAGAGTGAGACTGAAAACTGCAACTTTGTCTTGCTTAAATCTAATTCACCACAAGTCGTCACCCCACAATGTCAAAGGTCCTCTTTGAAAAGGAAGGAAAAAGATGACATTTTTTTTAATGTTATACAGCTAAATCATTGTCAGTGGCTCCCTCCTGACTAGAGAAAATATAAACTCTGCTTTCAGGCTATCTTTTCAGGCTTATTTCATATTACACTCCTTTAGGCTGTTGCTCTTTGCATTTCCATTGTGGCAATCATTGTTTCTATTGTTTTCCTGATTCTGCCTACTTGAATTTGTATCCATTCCTTAGTTTCTCCCCTCCCCCCACCCTCCAACTTCTCTGTAGTCTTCATATGCATCGTTTCTGATATATTATCTTTTCCTGAACACCAGTAGGATATTGGTCTTTGCATGCAAAATAGCCAATCAGTGTCAACATTAAAAATACATTGTACAAAAACGTTTTGTTATCAAGGATAGCTCTAGGAACAGAAGGGGGGGAATGCCCCCCCTTTCACCTTCCTCATTAACTATCTCATTTATACTATTGTTAAGAGCCTTCTCACTAGTCCCAGCTGCTAGTCACTCTTCTTTTCAATTTCCCCTTCACACAGCTGTAAAAATAATCTTACTATTTACGAGTTTAACACTCCCTTGCTCCAGTGGCTACTTATTTCCTATAGAAACAATTCAATTTAGTTAAACCAACATTGATCAAGTGCCTGATGTGAGGGATAATTTATAGTGAAGTTTCCCCATTCTGAAAAATCAAATCTAGAATGGCTTCAGTATTCACTAGGCCTAGGTTTAGGTCACCTGACCTTCCAGCAATCTAGGACTTAGAGCAATGGAGACCCTCCCCAGTGCCAGCTCAGCACAAGATATGCCAAATAAGATTAAGACTGCTTTCATTGGACACCCACTTTTTTGGGTCCTTTGTCTCCCACGCTTAGGTTGTAGGACACTCTCCCTACCCATAAGAGTGAAGGACAGTTGGGGGGGGTTGGGTTTCTGCATTAGAAGATTATATAACCATGGGCTGGCTTCTACCTGTTGCTCTCTCCCTGCAGACGCCATGTGAGCACCAGGGGTAGAGTCCTTTCTCATAAGAAAGAATAAAGACCTTTTCTGACCTTAGATTCAGACTCTGAACTCTTTCATCTCACACATTGATATACAAGGATCTTTGTACTAGATGTTGGGAAAGATTTGAAAGTCTAGTTCCTGACATTGTGGAGCTCACAGTGAGGTAGAGGAAGGTGACACAAATAACTAACACATGCCCAAATAGCTTTAAGTGTGTCAGTGGAAAGAGTATCAAATCTGAAGTCAGAAGTCCTGGGTCTGAATTCTGGTTCCTACCTGGGTAGCTTTGTCAAGTCACGTTGCCAAGTCAACTCTCTGAGCCTTGTTTTCTTCATCTGTAAAATGGTAATTAGATGATGTCTAGAGATTCTTCCATTCCTAAAACCCTATGATCTTATAAAGTATAATATTTAATAATATAAATGTGTACAAGAGAGGTATAATAGTATTTAGTACCTACTTTCCAGAGTTGTTGTGAGGATCAAATGAGGTAACATATTGTTTCACAGATAACACACAGGAGGCACTGGAATTTTTGGACTCCAGCCTCTAAGAGGTTCACTCTTGATCTGGTCAGACAGGCAGACAGCTTTGGAGGGGTTAATAATCTTACTTTATTCTAGTCTAGTCTTCTCAAAGGGTTGCCAATAATGGGAACACCAACTCCTACAGCAGTGGTTCTCAACCTTCTTCATGCCATGACCCTTTAATACTCCTATGCAGCCGTATCTGCATGTGGGCAGACCCGCCTGAAGACAGATAGAGGAGCCGTGTCTTGGTTCCTAAGACCATTGGAAATATGTGTTTTCTGATGGTCTTAAGTGACCCCTGTGACCCCTATGAAAGGATCATTCAACCCCCAAAGGGGTCGTGACCCACAGGTTGAGAACCGCTGTCCTATACCATTCCCCAATCACCCTTCTCAAATGGGCCAGCAAAGTAGGGGGGGTAATGGTGTCTTGTTTTGCTCCCACAAAAGTTATTAGAAGATAATCAATAGCTGTGGGGAAGCTCTCCCTTATCTTATTTTACTAAAACCCTGTCCTTCCAGGAACTATGACAGTGGCCAGAGGGAACTAGAAAGGTGGGGGTGTGGCCCACAGCTGTGACCTTAGAAGAGGTCAGGCCCTGTCTGGTCTCAAGTATCCTCACTACCATGCTTATGTACACTGCATATGATTTTCATATAGAGAGGGAATGTAGGGAAATAAAGTAAGGAATTTGATTAACTGTAAGTCTACCGGGAAGGACAGAACCGTATAACCTCACTCCAGCTTCTGCATCAGTGTGGGTGTGTCCCTAGTGAACACCATACCCTCTTCCTTGCTGGAAGCATAACATACCTTCCTCTACATACTCTGTTTCTGAGTCTTTTCAGTGAAAAGGGGTTTGCTGTTTTAAAGGGTACATCATGTGGATCTTCCTAAGGGCCTTCAAAGGAACTCATCCAGGCTACCTTTCTGGTAAGTCCTGTGATCCCCAAAAGCATGTTTCTTACAGGGGCAACTACCCCTATATCTCAGTGGGGTCAATCTAGACTAGCACAGCTTCTACATTCCCTTAAATCCCCTCAAACCTTGATGGGGCTGGTCAAGGCACGTACAGATTCTCCTATGGGTTCCCTGTGCTTTCCCCCACTCACTGACCAGTACCCACTTGCTTTATAGGGCAACAGACAAAGAAGGCATCTTGCTAAGCTTATAGGTTAACTTAAGCAATGTCATCAATCTGCGTAAACATGATAAATATCAATTATGTCATCCCTATATCTCATGGCACAGTCACAATAAGAGATGTAGGCAGTTAGAAGTCTAGCATTTATGAGAGAAGTCAGACTTCTTCTCTATGAAACCTTACCTGATCCCCACAACTAAAAGATTTTTCTCTTTCGTGGAATGATTCAGACTACTATTACAGCTCATCTTCACTTAAAGACAGCCTAACTTGTATTTGTGTTCATGTCTTTTCCCCTGTAAGATTCAACAGTAAGATTCTTGAAAGCAGGGTCAATGTCATCTTTCATCTTTGAATCCCCAGTTATTTGCTCAGTATCCTGCACATAGTAGGATACTTAATAAGTATTCATTAAAAAGAACCAAACTCTCACTACTGAAGTCTTCTCAATTGCTCAAAACCTGTAAAGTCATCAGCCTGGATTGGTAGGAGGAGAATTTTCAGTGGATGGGGTCAGTATGATTCAATACTATGAAGTGATTTCTTTCTTATTTTTTTTTTTTTTAGTTTTTTGATCATTATTTGACTAGACTAGTTCTTCTGATCTACTTTTCCTTTTAAGACCTCCTTTGATCCCAAAACCTGCTGGGAAAGTAAGAGAAAAGACAGAATAGCAAACTAGAACCAGTCCAAAAAATTTGATTTATTTGTCCTTTCAGTGACCTTCACCAAAGGAAATGTTCATTGAAAGCAGAAAGCACTTCTGGTATGAACACAGGGTCTGGAAGAAAAATATAGATTGAATGGCAGAATTATAGTTCAGAGTTTGTGTTTCTGCTGAGGTTCAGAAAATAGTCTCATGATCCTGTAGCATACAGAGGAGCTGTAATTCTCCAAGACTCAACTGACTAGCGCTGCCACAGACCCATTTCCTTGCTCTCTACTCTCCATAAGACTGTGTTATGATCCCTGAAAGGATACAACTGCATATTAAATATCCTTTGCCTTCAACTAGAAGGAATTACCAGGCAAAATTCCTCTTGCATCATTCATTCTCCAAGTGTCAAGTCAGCCAAAAGAACCCTTTTTAAAGGCTCAAAAAAGGCATAATGACAAAAAAGAGGGTACATTTTGTCTGACAAAAGGAAACTGGCATATGGTGGAGTGATACCAAGGCACTTTGCCTTGCTAGATTTTATGTGCAGTTTTTTAATTAATTGCTCCTCATAACATCTATGTGAAGCCACTTTTTTCCATGTTTTCCCCTGCATAAATGAAGAAACTAAGGAAGAGACTGGGGAAAATTAGCTGTCCAAGGGAATATAAAAATGTTATTTGAATCCATAAGTTTCTGATTCTTCATTTAATTTATTTTGCTTTCAAGTATTTGAAAGGCTATCCTTTAAGATTAATTAGACTTGTTCTGCTTGAATTCAGAAGGCAGAACTAGGAACAACAGTGGAAAGCTGCAGAGAGGCTGTCCAAAATTGGAGGACTCTTCAGGAGGTAGTGATTTCTTTACCAAGGGAAGTTTTAAGTAAAGTTTGGATGACTATTTGTCATGGAGGTTATAGAAGGGATAACTTACTACTTAGCAATGAATGGCTCTTCTATGAGTCTTTTATTCAATTCAGTTCAAGAAATGATGGGGTTCTTAAACTTTCCCATAAATTTCAGCAGCCCAGATCCTGGCATTCACCTGGGGTATTGGCCATCCCAGTCAATAATCGTTTCAACTGTCCTTTCATTGTACCACCCCCTGCATCCCGCCCCCAACACATACCCCAACCCAGCCTAGCCCTTCATTCTATGTTACCTCCGGACCACCCCAGGCAACTTGCCACCCCTAGATCAGATCCAGATCTCCCCACAGTCCTTCCCCTATAAAAATATCAGTGTTGTCCTTATCAAATGTGCAGACTCACTAGGAATCTCACCCACCTCAACTGGTGTCTTAATAAATTTGCTACTTGGACTGAAAAAAGCTTGAATGATTAAATTCTTTTGAGGCAGACCCTTGCCCTGTACCTTTCCATTTTGGGGTTTCCAGTGAGCGAAAGAGGTGAAAACTTCTCAGACTATACTCTAAAATTTAGTAAGGCTTTTCATAGGAAACAGGCCCAAGTTCCCCTTCACTGGAAATCACATGATTTACAAGAACTCAAAACTCAGCAGTAGGGAGTCACCCCTCTCCTCAGTGACACCTCAGCATAAGATATGCCAAATAAGGACAGAAGTGCTTTCTCAAATGTACATTGGGTGGTCTACTGTTTCCTTGTTCCAGTACTTGAGGTAGATTGCTGTGCTTAGATTGTGCACCTGACTTCCCGCCAATGGAAGAAAAGGGTCAGCAAGGGGGTGGGGGAGAATTCTGCATTAGGGCTTTATAACTCCCCCATTTCCTTTTGTAAATTGCTTCTCCTCCCTGACTATTTGTCAGAAGCGGGGGTTGCCCTTTCTCTAGATCGTAATAAACCATTCTTTTCTGCTTCCTACCTTGAGAAGCCTCTGTATATTATTTGGGTAAGGATCTCTGTTGCACACAGTTTGGGGGTACACACAAGCACCCTAGACTGCAACAGAAATATTTAAATGCTGTCTCAGTCCATGACAGCAGTTTGGAACATCAAGGTTTCACAAAAGAATAGGTAGGCTTACATATAAACCCCATTCCCAATCCCCAACTGGCCATTCCTTTGCCTCTATTCATCTCAACACTATCCCTACAACATCCCACTATAGATCTACCTGCTCCTTTTACTGTGACCTCTGGAATTCCTGCTACATAATTTTCTCTCCTCCTCATCTCTTGTCCTTATACAAGAGGACTTTTATATATAGAATGACTTCTATATACATCATTTCTCATTTGGATCCTCTTTTAGACTTTAGAAATTCATCTTCCTACAAGATGGAATCAACTCTGAAACTCATACCTCCTCAATACTTTTTTGTCTCTGAGTTCCTCTGATTAGAAAGGGTAGAAGGTGTACATGTCCTCCCAGATCCTCTATCATCCTTAATGAGGGAGTCCAGGGTACCACTTAGCTGCAGGACCTCAACATATCTCCAAATCAGGCACCCTCTCTTCACTCGCTCCTTCCCACTTTTTAGCTTCTTTCTATCTGTTGTCCTCAACATTAGATTGTGACCTCCTTGAGAACATGGGCTGTCTTTTACCTTTCTTTGCATCTCCAGCACTAAGCACAGTGCCTGGCATATAGTTGGTGCTTAATAAATGTTAACTGACTATTGTGAGTTGATTCCAATTCTATTTTTAAGACAGTCAAACTGGCATAAGTTCTTAACTCCTTACCCTTTTAACTTCAGCTAAAGGTCAGACTTTTGTCTTGTAATTACCTCCATCTTTACTCAGATAGTCTCTGTTTATTTTAGTCTCAATTCTATTGTTTTATTTTGTATAGTTTTGTGTATGGAGCATTCTGGAGGACTAGCATCTCTAATGCAAGGACTTGCTAAGCCCTTTTCAGGACAGCACTTCCACTTCTGGTATTCACCTAATTCACCCAACTCACCTGTGGCTTCAAGAAGCTGTGGTATGCACAGTGACATGAGCCCTGGTAAAACCATCTCAGCAGACTGGCTATCCCAGGTTGAGGGTAACCAACAGGTCTCAAACCTGTTAGTGAACTAGGGGGATGTCTACCCCAAGCATGTGAAGACTTCCTCTGGCAGAAGAGGGAGATGAGAACAATTTGTTCCAACTGCCATCAAGGTGGCTGAGTTGTACAGCCCTTAGAGCTCAGACATCAAAGGTGCCAACGTCATTTACCACTGGATTTTGGAGACTGGAAGAGAGAGTGAAGCTGAAGACTTTGTGCAATTCTGCTTCAAATAAATCCAATTCACTAGCATGTCAAGACATCACCCTATGATGTCATTGGTCCTCTTTGAAAAAGAAGGATAAACAATAACATTTCCACCCCCATTCCCAATAGTCCAAATTTGTAACCTCACCCACCACCCATTCAGCCTAAATTCTAATTGATTCAACCCTGCAGACTACTGTCATTGTCTGTCGCCAAATCCTGTTATCTGAAGACTATTTCAATTTTCTGAAGGGTCCGAAGTGACTCATCCCACCTCCTTATTAAAATGTCTACAAATCAGAATTGTTTTATTTTTGCCAAGAGATGTCCAAACAGTGTACTGTCAGGCCAATCAGAAAGAAGACAAACCCACGTTGGAGGTCACACAGTGTATAGAGTATCTGGCCTGGAATCAGGAAGACTCATTTTTCTGAGTTCAAATCTGTCCTCATACCCTTACTATCTGTGTGACCCTGAGCAAATCACTTAGCTCTGTCTGCCTCAGTTTCTTATCTGCAAAATGAGTTGGAGAAGAAAATGGCAAATCACTCTAGTATCTTTGCTAAGAAAACCCTAAATGGGGTCATGAAGAGTCAGACATGACTGAAATGACTCAACAACAAAAGCTTAATAAGTTGATCAAGCTTAGAACCTTATCTCTTAGTTTACTTTAATCTACTCCATTCTCATGAGCTATTTCTCTACTCTAGTTAAGTAGAGTATATACCCAAAGATAGTTAAAAGGAAAATTCTTTGGACTTTTAACCTAATTAACAGGCAAACTCAGGACAAAGAGAATTAAAAAGAGTTTATTAAAAGTATGTCAAGGTAGCAACATGTTGATGGGCTGATCACTGGAGATCAGGTAGGGATTCAGGATGAAGTCAGTTTTTATTGAGAACTTTTGTGAGGGATAATTTATAGTGAAGTTTCCCCATTCTGAAAAATCAAATCTAGAATGGCTTCAGTATTCACTAGGCCTAGTGTTAGGTCACCTGACCTTCAAGCAATCTGAGGCATAGAGCAATGGAGACCCTCCCCCAG
>CM053585.1:203482476-203496098 GCA_028646515.1 Pseudochirops corinnae | reverse complement strand
ACAAAACAAAGCCCAAACCTTTCCTTTATCCTACCATCCTCTGCAATTATCATCCTAAGTCTATCCTTCCTTTTCTGGCTAAATTCCTTGAGAAAGCTGTTTTACTTCCCTTCCTTTTCTCTTCTGACCCTTTGGCAATATGGTTTCTGACTTTACCATTCAACTGAAAATGTTCTCTATAAAGTTAACAATCACTTAACTAGCAGAATTCAGTGGCCTTTTCTCAATTCTCATTCTCCTTAACCTTTCTGCAGTGTTTGAATAGCCTTCTAATTAGTCTTCCTGCCTCAATTATCTCCCCACTTCAATCCATTCTCCACTCAATTGCCAAAGTGACTTTTCTAGAGCCTAGGTCTTATCCTATCACCTCTCCCTCCATCATTCAATAAACTGTGAAGGTTCCCTATTACCTAAAGCATCAAATATTAACTTGTCAAGTTGGAATTTTTCTTCATAATTAATAATTTTCTTCATAACCTGGACCCTTCCTACTTTCCAGTCTTACACTTTACACCTCTCTATGCACTCTATGATGTAGCAGTCTACTTGTTCCTCATACATGTTCCTGCTCTGTCTCTTTGCACTAGTTGTGCCCCATGCCTGGGATGTTCTACTTTCCCACCTCCACTTTCTAGTTCTTCTGGTTTCCTTCAAGTCTCAGATTAAATTCCACATCGTACAGGAGGCTTTCCTGCTCCCTCCAACTACTACTGCCTTTCTTTCCAAGATTACCTTTCATTTTGTCTGTATGTACCTTCTATGGGCAGCTAGGTGATACTGGATAGAGTGCTGGTCCTGGAGTCGGGAAGATTCATCTTCCTGAGTTCAAATTTGGCCTCAGACATTTACTAGCTGTGTGACCCTGAGCAAGTCACTTAACACTGTTTGCTTCAGATTTCTCATCTGTAAAACAAGCTGGAGAAGGAAATGGCAAACCACTGTAGTATCTCTGCCAAGAAAATCCTAAATGGGGTCACAAAGAGTGGGACATGACTGAATAACAACATACCTTCTGTGTTTACATGTGTCTCTCCCATAAGAATGTAAGCTCCTGGAATTCAGGGACTGCTTTTGCCCTTTTTTCTATTTCCAGCTCGGCACAGTTCATGGTACATAGTAGTCACTTAACCTTTAATACCTGAAATGCTTGTTGATGACAACTGACAGACCAATAAATTCTGCCTGGAATGCACTCCATCCTCATCTTTGCCCCTTCTTTCCCTGGATTCCTTTAATTACAGCTAAAATTCCACCTTCTATTGGAATCCTTTACCAATCCCTTTTAATTCTCCTGTCTTCTCTCGTTGGCTATTTCCTATTTGTCTTATATGCAGCTTGTTTGTATATAGCTGTTTATGTGCTGTTTTGTCCATTAGATTGTAAGCTCTTTGAAGGCAAGGACTGTCTTTTGCCTTTCTTTTCTGCTGCCCAATATGCCTCGCATGTAGTAAGCACTTAATAAATGCTTACTGATTGTATGACCAGGCCCATTTTAACTTATATAAAGGAAGGCTTAAAGAGACGCACTTTAGTGCAGAAATATAGGAACAAGAACAGGGCATCTAGATAACACAGGTGAAGGCCATGAGTTTTATAGAGAGAGATCAGGGATCTCAGGCATGTCTGGCTGGTTTCCCATTTCTGATTTCATTAACAAGAAGACACTAGGCTTTGGCCAGCAAGGTCACAGCTGAATTGACATAGGGTATGGAAGTTTCCACAGTTTCCAGAAAAAGACAGGATAGGGGTCCCAGGCATAAATCCAGGGCATGTTTAGAGCAGAGAGAGCAGAGAAGCTAGTGTCCCCAAAACAGAACTGTGATGACCAACTAGTATCTGTCATGTACGAGTAACTATGCTTAGTGCTAGGGTTATAAAGACATAAAAAGTATAATTCTTGTTCACAAGGAACTTACGTTCAAATAAGGAAAGTGGAAATTCTTGTGAAAGTTAAAAAACAATCAGGCAAAGGAGAGGTTTAGACAAAGTGCTTTCAGGAATATTGAAAGATGGAGAGAACATTTGCAGCTTGGGAATCTAGAAAATGTTTCAAAAAGTAGATGGCACCTAAACTAAGCTTTGAAGTAAGATTAAGTTTCTGAGAGAGATAAGAGGAGAAAATACATTCCAGGCATTGGGGGCCAGGGAAAGGATGGCCTGCATAAATTCATGGAAATGGGAGAAAATATGCAAAGTTTGGGAAACCATGAAGAGGACTAATATGAAATAAGGCTGGAAATGTAAGTTAGAGCCAGCTTATGGAGGGCTTTAAATGCCAAGGAAATGACTTTGTATTTTAATACTAAGAACATTTCAGAGACACTAAAGTGACCAATTCATGCTAATGACTTCTTCATACTTTGTATTTTTTTATATTTATTTATATGATTGATATATGCTGTTTCCTTTGATAGGGGGGCAGGAACTCTTTTTTCCCCCTTTGTATGCTTAGTGCCTACCACAGTGCCTTGTATATAGTAAGCACTTTTTGAGTTCCAGATTCTATCCCTCCCTTCCTCTCTTCCTCCTCCCCCAGGATGGTAAGCAATTGGATATAGGTTATACATGTGTGATTATGTAAAACATTTCCATATTAGTCATTTTGTATAAGAAGACACAAACAACAAAAATGAAAGCGAAAAATAGCCTGCTGCGGTCTATATTCAAACAATATCAGTTCTTTCTCTGGAGGCACATAGCGTGCTTCATCATGAGTCCTTTGAGATTGTCTTAGATCATTGTATTGCTGAGAATAGCTAAGTCATTTACAATTCTTCGTCAAACAATATTGCTGTTACTGTGTTCGACATTCTCTTGGTTCTGTTCACTTCATTATGCATTAGTTCATGTAAGTCTTTCCAGGTTTTTCTGAAATCATCCTGCTTGTCATTTCTGATAGCACAACAATATTCCATTACAATTGTACCACAGCTTGTTTAGCCATTCCCCAATTAACAGGTATTCCAATTTTTAGCCACTACAAAATGAGCTGCTATAAATATTTTTGCATAAATAGGTTATTTTCCCTTTTTGTGGTGATAAACCTAGCAATGGTATTGCTGGATCAAAGGATACATACAGCTTTATAGCACTTTGGGCATGGAAACGTCTATTTGAAAGAAATACCCAAGCCAGCTATCCATCGTCCTTTTCTCTGCTCTCCTCTTGCATTCGATACAGTGTCCCAGTGTGGGTACCCTCCCCTACCTTTCATGTCACTTTTATGTATTGATTAAGCTTACATTAGAATGTAAGCTCCTTGAAGGCAAGGACTGTTTTTTCTTTTTGCTTGTTTTTGTTTTCCCAATATTTAGTGCAATGTCTGGCACACAATAAGTGCTTAATAAATATTTGGTGACCTGGGGGTTGGAAGAATCAAAGATTGCTCTGATTTATGAATGTGGATGAACTTGAAAGATGGTTAATGTTCTCAACAGAAATAGTAAAGTCTGGATATCAGATAGCTTTCAGGGAGCAAAAAGGCTGGTTTGAACATAGTGAGTTTTAGGAGTCAAGAGAATATCTGGGAGTATATTTCCAAATTGTCTGGCCAGGCAGGATGGGAGTTAGGGAATATTAGTGCTAGATTTAAGGGTCATCTGCTACTAATTGAACTCATAGCAACAGATGATATTACTAAGGGAGAAAGAACAGAGAGAAAAGAGAAGAAAGCCCAGCACAGAGCCCTAAGGATCATGTATGTTTTGGGGGTGGTAGATGGATGAAGGACTGGCAAAGCAAACTGAGGCGTGGCCAAACAGGTCAGAAAACCAGGAGAGAAGAATGTAATAGAAAGTAAGGAAGGGGATGATATCCATTGAGAGGAGTTGGTCCACAATGTCAAATCCTTTGAGGTCAGTGATGGTGAGGATGGAGAAAGGACTAATTATTAGCATGGCCCTTTAACTGAATCCAAACTTCATGGAACAAATTCCCTTAATTAAAAGGATTTGTTTTATAAAGTCAAAAGGCCACACCCAAAGGCTACAGATTTCCCACCCCTGGACTAACGGATATATCATTTAAGAGATTATTTGTAATCTTTAAGAAAGTAATTTCAGTAGAATAGAGATTGCAAAGGATTAGAGAGTAAGAACATGATTAGAAAGTGGAAGTAGTGATTATAGACGGCTCAGTTTAGCTGAGAAAGAGAGAAGATATAGAAAAATATTTGAGGGAATGGCAGGGTAAAGTGATATTTGTTTTTTTTTTTAATGAGAGGGGGGACATGAGAATATAGGAACTGGGAAATGAGACAGTAGTAGAGAGAAAGAGAGAGATTGAAGATGAAAGAAAAGAGAGAAGGCAATCTCAATGTTTATTGTTCTCTTTTTCCCCCTCAATCTTAACATATTACAGACAGAACTGCTTATTTTTCTCTCCCACCTCCAACTTCTGCTAGCTTGCCTATTTGCCCTGCCAGTAGGAGCAGGCACCTAAAAGGCCCTTCTCCCCTAACTTTCTAATGAGTGTTCTGATTCCCTTTCCCTCTCTTGTTTGGCTGCTAACCCCTCATATCCACCCTTATGGGGGAATGCACTGTAGAAGTGTGCTGGAGTCATCTCAAACTGAGTCCTGAGAGGTGATTGTTAAATTTTCAATGTGAGCATTTTACACCTTGGAAATCAGCAAAGGTTAAAAACCAGGGCTTAATTTATTATTTTTTGGTTGTCCAGATTTAGGAAAGTGATGGGGAAAAGTTAATAATGCAGATTAAACTTAAAAGTTTGTCATGTATACTTTTTTTTGGAGAGCTGATTGTTAAAACACTTACTAACACACCCCTGGAACTCAGGATCCCTACTCCATTCCAATTCTCAGCTCCACTTCCCTCAGTACAGTGAGCTGTGTTGCTTTAACTCCTCTCCATCCTCTTGCCAGGCAAAGATGACTGTGCCACTTACAGGAACAGAGAATCACTAACTACAATTTTTCCTGTAAGATGGGAGAATCACCAGGCCATACCATCTGCCCTGCAACTACACCCTCCCACCCACTGGGCTTTACCATCTGTCCTTCCACTATGCCCTCCAGACCCCCAAGCATTGCCATCTGTCCTCCATTCCCAGAATGTATTCGTTTCTCACCTCCACGTCATAGAATCCCCAGCTCCTTTCAAAGCTCAGCTCGAATGCCACTGCCTACAGAAAGCCTTCCACAACCCATTCTCCTTATTGTGCTCTCTTAATTACTTTATATTTATTGGATATGTAGATTGCATTTACCTCTGTGTGTGTATATGTGTGTGTGTGTGTGTGTGTGTACACACATGTTTCCCTCAAACAAAAATTCCTTTCATTTTGGTTTTTGAATCCCCAGTGCCTGACACGATGTTTGACATATAGTAAATGCTGAATAAATGTTTGATGATAGATTGATGAGCAATGAGGCAACTCTTTCAGGGTAGGGGTAGAAAAGGATGGGATCCAAGGTACAAATGGAGGAGCTGAGGTTGGCAAAGAGGAAAGTTACCTCTTCCTCAGAGACTGAAGCAAAGAGAGGATGTGTCAAGAGGAAAGAGGGATTGTGATGGGTACAGTAGGGGAGTTGAGATAGCTCATGACAAGAAGCATCATTTTCTCAATAATGGAACCAAGATCATATGATGAGAAAAAGTGAATATGAGAGGGTCTTTAGGAACCTAAAGAGAAAGAAATTTTTGTGCTTTTCTTTTCTTTTTGGTCTTTTTAGAGGGAGGAAAGTGAGGCCATTAGGGTTAAGTGACTTGCCCAAGGTCAAACAGCTAGTAAGTGTTAAGTGTCTGAGGCTGGATTTGAACTCAGGTCCTCCTGACTCCAGGGCCAGTTCTCTACTCACTGCAACACCTAGCTGCCCCAAGAAATTTTCAAATAGCCAGAGTAGGGAGTGGCATAGTGAATAAGAATTGACTAAAAAAAAAAAATTAGTGAAAGCCCAATTGAATTATATAACATGAATTTGTAGTCCCAACTCACCACAGTTTTTGACTTCTTATTCAGCAACTTGGGGGATAGGATTAGTTGGTTGCTGTCCATTCCTGAAGAGGACCAAAATGACATCATAAATAGGAGTCAAGCAGGTAGGAGTGGAAAAGCTGGTAGTGTAGTCCAGAATTGAGGGTTGTAAATGGCAAAAGGTTAAGTGGACAAGGATACAAAGGCAAAGGATAGTGAATAGTTGAACTTGTTAACTATAGGGTCAAGATTGTGAGGATATGAACATAAAACCATGTGGGAAAGGGGCTGATAGACAAGGAGGATGGGGAATGATCAAAAGACTGGAGGTTTTGAAAACAGAGCAGGCTTAGAAGGAATGTGGTAGTAGGAAAGGTGGAGGACAGAAGATTTTGATCAGAAATGGCAAGGTCTAGAGTTTAAGGTCATAGAGGTAGAATAGTTTTGGATAATGATGAGGTTTCAAGCAAGACCATCTTTATGGGTAGATGAGACAGAGCAGATATGAAGGTCATGGGAGTCGAGGAGGTTAATGGACTAGGAGGCCAGGCGGTTGGAGGATGGTAAAGTGAAGTCAATTCAAACCAACAAACATTTATAAAGTGCCTTCTATGTGCTAGGCATCATTCTAGACATTGGGATATAGACAATAAGGAAAACTATACCTGCCTCAAGGAACGGATCCAGAATAATAAGAGAGCCTCTGTATCTCGTGTCATTTCCTTTCATCAGCAAGCTCTAGGAACATGTTGTCACAAAGAGCTATATAAAGATAGAAGGGACAACATCTAGATGCTGGTGTCCAGAACTGGCTGCCTTTATTTCCTTCCAGGTACAGGCAGTGAGATCCTGCTGACACGGTACTAAGAATTTGGGAATGAGACTGTCCAGCTCTTGTGACTTAAGTTTATGCCTGTGAGGTATTTCCAATAAACTATAAGACACAGTATGCTGAGTACTGTGTCCTGTAAATATGGGGAATCACTCCCCCACATCCAATCTGTTGCCAAGGCCTGCCAATTTTACCTTTGTAACATCTTTCATATATGCCTTCTCTCCTCTGACAATGGTACTACCCCGGTATAGGCCCTCATGGTCTCACACCTGAACTATCACAAGTGTCTGCCTGCCACAAGTCTCACCCCACCCTAGTCCATCCTCCAGTCAGTTTGTCAAGTGATATTCCTAAAGTACAAGTCTGACCATGTCACTTCAACCCCCCCACCCCCATCTCCATTCATCTCCATTCACTAAACTCTAGTGGCTCCCTATTGCCTCAAGGATCAAATATAAAATCCTCTGTTTGACATCCAAAGCCTTTCATAAGCTGCCTCCCCCCATACCTTTCCAATCTTCTTACTCCTTATACCACCTCCCCTGCCTCACGAACTCTGAATTCTGCAATCTGGTGTCACTGGCCTCCTTGCTGCTCCTCAACAAGATACTCCATCTCCCAAGTCCAAATATTTTCACTGGCTATCCCTCATGCCTAGAATGCTCTCCCTCTTCATTCTGTCTGTGTTTAATCTTGCTCTCCTTTTTGGTGCAGTAGAAAAAGCACAGGATTTGGAGTCTGTGGACATGGGTTCAAATTCTGATTCTGTGTAAAGTCATTTAATCTCTTTGGGTTTCAGTTTCCTCATCTGCAAAATGAGAGGGTTGAACTAAATGGCCTCTTAGATCCCACCCAACTCTAAATCTTTGACTATAATGCTAATATGAACTACATTTCCAGAGAATCTGCAAAGCAGTAATTATTTTTTTTAAAAAGCACCTGGATTCCCCCCAAACAGCTGAATTTAAAAAAACAACAACCCACAACACCCATCTCACCTATTTTTTCCTCTCATCAATGGAGGAGGAAGAAGGGCTGAACTTTTCAGGCTGGTCCATCTACAACAGAGGGAGGGATATAGAAATAAGGGCGTTTTCCAAGAAGAAAAGCTGTCTATTATGACTGTCTGAGACTGCCCTTCTTTCCTTCCTGCTACAGGCAACTTCCATGGTATCAGGAGCAAAGGAAGGCAGTTTCTAGAAGGAATGACTCGAACCTCAAAGGAACTTGCTTTGATCTGCCCATTGATGTTCTAAATAGATGACCCCCCTTTTCCTTCAACTCTTCCTTTTTCACTTCTCGGCCCCTCCTTTCTTCCTCCCTCTCTCCCTCCCTCCCTCCTCCTCCCCTTTCTCCTCCCTCCCTTCTCTCTCTCCTCCCTCTGGATGGCTGCAGCCCCCTAGAGCTGAGTCGCTGGCTCTCTCTTTGCTCTTTTCCACAGCATTGCAGCAGTCGAGCCTACAGCAAGCAGCTTCCCATCTCTGCAGCCACCTGCGTCTTGGGCCTCCGCAGCTTTTCCTTCAGCCCCAGAGCCTTGCAGAGCCTGAACGCCCAGCACCATGGCTAGCACCGTATCTGGTAGGCGCCTGTACATCCCTCAGAATTCGGCTGCTTCTAGTCTTTGCAGAGGGAGCCATAGGCTTTTCAAGGGGCAGCTGGGCGGGGTTGGGTGGGTGGGGAGAGAGGAAACCGTAGCTGCTATTGTCTTCGTCCTGGCAGTATGTTTTGAGATTTTCTTTTTTATACTAGAAAGAAAGCTCGTCTTAGAACCAGATTGGAACGGAATTTCAATTCTGGAACCAATATGTATTGTGTGACCTTGGGCAAAATACTTAACCTCTTGGTGCCTTAGTTTCGTCATCTGTAAAATGGGATAATTACCCTTGCATTATCTACCCAACAGGAGTGTTTTAGGGAAAGCACTTTGTAAAACCATAAAGCTGTATAGAAATAGATGCTATTTTTGTTTGTGTTTTGCATTCTCAGTTGCTTCCCCTCCCTAATCGAGAGTCAGGGTCCGCTGCCAGGTCAACCAGGCAGAGGAGCCCCCCATAGGTGCCAGTGTGAAAACCTGCCTGGTGGGGCAAAAGGGACTAGAAAAGCAAGAAGGAGTAGAACAGCCTGGGGTCAGGAGGAAAAAGGGCATCTCTGCTCACTGAGGATTATTCGGAGGTACAAAGGCCGGAGAAAGGTTGGTCAGAACCTCAGGATCTGGATATATTGAACTAACAGGATAAGAAATCGGAGCAGGTTGGTAAAATATGAAAAGAGGAGAAAATTTAAAACGAGGATGAGGAAGCGGCAAGGGAGAAAAGGAATGGGGAGCGGCCCGCGTTTGCAGTGTCTGGTCTTGTACTCCACTCCCCCGCCTCCCTTGCGGTAAGGAAGGGCAGGGCGCGGTTCATCTCCTTTCCCCAGAACCCCATAGGGCCACCCTTTTTCTTGGATTTGATACTACAAGGCGTCCTCTTTATGGGGTGTCCTTATCTACCAGTAATCCCCTCCCTTCTCTCGCCACCCCCTCCCCTCCAGTTGCCCTGCGCCACTTGAGGGAGCTCCTGGGGCTGAGTGGTGGATGGGAGAGGGTTGGGCTTCCACTGCACTGGCCTGGGTAGCTGGAAGCTCAGCAGCATCCTCGAATTTCCTTTTTTACGGGCTTAATGTTGCTCAGCCCCATGCTCCACAGAGACTTGGCACACGGGCCCAGGCTTTAAACGTAGATGGGGAGAGACCAGTGATCTGCGTAGATACAGTGAAAAGGAGGCAGACTCCAGATGCATGGATCGATATGCCTGATACAAGTGATGACCAAAGGAAGGGAGGTGGCATAGATATATTAAGATATACATTATACTAATGGATTCTATTAGATTAACTTAAAGCTATAAATATACACTTGATTAATCAGCTAATAGATTAATCACCTAAATAATTAATAATAATCAGCTAATACAGCTTGACCTCACTGCTGATGGTTCTAACTCCTTAACTGCTCGTTGATATTCTAAATGAATAAAATAAATTTCCTTTTCTCTTTCTTACTCCTTCGCCCCTCCTTTTTCTTGTCCCTCCTTTAGAATCTCCTTAGGTGGAGGAAACAGGGATTGTGACAGAGGTAATGTGAGGACTGTGGAGGAGCCATAGTGGAGGTGGTTTGGAAGACTCCTTCACAGCCCCACCCCCAAAGAACATCTGGGGGGGGGAGTGGGGAACACTCCCTGCAGTAGCAGCAACAGCTGCATTTTCTGCGCCTGGCCTAATTTTTTCCCATGTATCTTCTGTTCTCCGCTAGCTTTGGTTGGAAAGATTTTTCATTTGCAGTGGCTTGTCTCTGGGTGACCCTGTGGAAATCAATTCAATTCAATTCAGCGAATTCACTGAACACCTACTATGTGCAGAGGAATAGACTGGGAGTAGAGAAAGGAAGGAAATCAAAAAAAAGATGAAAAAAAATTAGTCCCTGATCCTCCAAGGCGTTATGTTCTAGTTGAAGAGGGTGGGAGGGGAGTCTCATTTAGTCGATGGAGAGCAGTGTGTCCTCTATTTTGTTTCAGATCTGGCTCTGCTTTTATTAATTCAGTTAAGAAAAAACAAACAACAAAGCCGGAGACCTCTGCAATTGAAACTACACTAGGTAGTCTGTAAGTGAATGACACTGTACATCACTTTAGGGCACTTGCCATTATGTGCCATCTCTTCATTAGTTTTTTTTCCCCTCCATTTCTCAGAATATTTTAAATTTCTGGGGAAACTGATCCTGGTATCATAGTATTTGGAGCTTGAAGGGATGTGAGAGGCTAACTAGTCCATTCCCATTATTTTACAGATGAGGAAACTGAGGTCCAGGGAGGTTAAGTGACCCAAGGTCACACAAGTATTAAGTATCAGAGGCAAGATTTGAACTCTTCTTCTGACTCCAAATCTGGGTTAAACAGAATATTAGAAAAGACCTTGAGAGGACATCACAATCTACTCCATTTCTGTTCTTCCTAAGCCATTTTAAACAGATGAAAATCTATTTTCTATTGCCCTCAAGACTCCAGAGAAGGAAATTACACAGTTTCTTGGGTCATCTATTCTTTTGGTCATCAATGTAATTTAGTAATTCTGACTGTCAGGAAATTATCTCTATCCAGAATATTACTGTCATTCCAATTCATTTCTTCTGATCCTGTTCCCAGAGATGAAGAACAACTGGTCATTCTTCTCTACATAATAATCTTTAGTAAATCTGAAAATAATTAAGCTCCATTTAGCATTCTCATCTTTATGGAAAATGAAATTATAAAAAGCACAGAAACAGGTTTTGGTTTTTACCTTTTTTTATTACTGTTTTCTCCTGAACCCTTTCCAAATTTAAATATACCTCTTGAATTGTGGGGGCCAGAACACTACCATTTTCTGAAATGGCTGAATGATGCCAATTATGACAAGAGTATTACATTGTGGTTCTGATTTTCTATATTCCCAGTAGATTTTTCATTTTGTAAGCAACCCAGGATTGCTGATTCATCTCCATAAAATGTTTCACTCTTTTGCCTCCTGGAGATTTTTCTTCTATTTTCTTCTACTTTAAAGGTCTAATGGTTGCCTTTCTTTCTCCAGAGTGTCACTCTTTTTTCCTAATTTAATTCCTTATGTGGAAAGTGTCTTAAAACCTAGGGACTGGGTTTTTATTCCATCACTGAGGGTCCTAAAAATATATTAAGTAATACAGGAATGAGGCCCAGTCTCTGCCAAACAACAATATTCTCTTGGGTTGATATTGAAGCAAAGCTTTTAGAGTACAACCCTTCAGCTAGTTTGCCCTTCATTAAGAGTTTTATTGTCTTGTGCAAATTCCCCCTTAAAAAATGTTATTTAACGTTAAAATGTTTTTTTAAAAAACCTCACTAAAGTTTATACACTGCACTTTACTACTCACAGAGTGTCTCTCTCCTACACTTATGCTCCAACCAGAAGAAGGAGCATTAGGAGCATTCATTCTAGTTAGTCTTTTGATCTCCCTTAGTGCCTTTAACACAGTAGGCGCTTAATACTCGTCTGTTGAATTGAACTGAATTGAGTGCTTGAGAGAAGTCACATATTAAAGTGGCTAGAGCACCAGACTTGGAATCAGAAGTCCTCTTTGCTCTAGCACTTATACCTGTGTGATCCCAGGCAAGGCAAGTTAGCTTTCTGAGTCTCATTTTCTGGTTTGTAAAATGGAAGTGATGATATCTGCCTTACAGGGCTGATCTGAGTCAAGCATTTTGTAATGCTACACAAATGTAAACTATTGTTATTCTCTGATCTGCTCTTGTCCTTCACTCTGTCATAGAAGATAAAATTCACTGACAGTTCTGTGGGTAATTAGCCAGTATTATCTTATAGGATCATAAAGTGTAGAGCTGGAAATGACCAGTCTCTACCGACAACTATGACTTAGAGATTATCTAGTAGTTCAATGTCCTGCCCCCCCTTTTTTTTTACTGATGAAAAAATGAGATCTAGTAAAGTGAAATAATTTCCTCACAGCTTGTGAGGGATAGAGTTGGGACTAGAAACAGATCTCTTAATTCTAAGCTCAGTTTTTGTACTCTACACCACATATATTAGTTTGTCTCTCATTGTTTTAAGCCTGTTTCCTTTATAAATTCTCTAAAATTATAGTTAGTAGCCCTGAATGCAATTCAAGAGAATCATAGGATGAGGGGAAGTGACTTCCTTACAGCTATTAAGTGACAGAGGCTGCAAACCTAAAAGATCAATATGCATATATTATTGTTATTATCATTATTATTACTGTTGTTATCATTGCCCAAAGTCACAATAGCTGTAAAGTGATAGAGCCTATTCTCACACTCAGGTCTTCTGATTCCAAGTCCAGCTTGGAGTTGCTGCTGCTCTACTATACCAACATGGTACCCTGTGACCTCTAGAACTGAACTGGTTGATTTATTTCTGAAAGGCCCTCCTCACTTTTGGGTCAGTTTCCTTTTATTCTGTTCTTTATATTGCCTGTTTTAATCTCTAGTATGCTATTTTCTTTGGTAAAGGTTAAGATGTTATTTTTAAAAAAATACTTATTTTTAAGATTCTTTTTATTTGAAAAAATTGTTTTTTATTTTTCCCCAATTACATGTAAAAACAATTTTTAACATTTAAAAAAAAATTCTGAGTTCCAAATTCTCTCCCTCCCTCTTCCCCTCCACCCCCAACCTTACCACCTCCATTGAGAAGGAAAGCAATTTGATATAGGCTATAGATATATAGTCACGCAAAATGTATTTCCATATTAGTCATGTTGTAAAAGAAAACATAGATCCTCCCCCCCAAAAAAACCCCAAGAAAAATAAAGAATGTTTAAAAACGTATGTTTCTATCTGCATTCAGACTCTATCAGTTCTTTTTCTGGGGATGGATAGCATTTTTAAAGATCAAGATTTTTTAAAATATTAATAAAAAAAATTATATTACCAGGAATCCTTCCAAGTCTATTTTACCCTTTCTTCATCTTGTATTTAACAATGTTTGTTTGTTTGTTTTCTTTCAGTGTCCTCTCCTCTCTCTAACATCTCTACTGTTGAGGGCACCATTGTTCTGGCCACTCAGGTTCGCAATCTTAGAATCATCCTACATTCTTCCTTCACCTTCTCTGTCATCTTCTGTTGGTTGACCTTCTGTAACAGCAAGCACCCTAGCATACCTAGGGCGGCTACTAGCACAGGTTCTTAGATCTGCTTTTCTAAAGGAAAGCAACTCAAAATGGGTTAACAATCTTACTTTAATCAAACATATCATTTACTTAGTTCAGGGGAAAAGTCGGCACCCTGAACTTCAGAGAATACAAACAGAAGTCACAAACAAACAGA
>CM053585.1:203451817-203481976 GCA_028646515.1 Pseudochirops corinnae | reverse complement strand
AGACCCACTGCCCAATCACAAAGCTACAAGGCACGGGCATTCCTGGAAAACAAGCCTGGCGCCACAGGCTCCACGTGACCACATTCAGCCTATTAGGGAACAGAGTATACTTTCAAATATCCAAGGGTCCTCAGAGTCACGTAGCCACTTTAGCAAAGGGCCTAGGGGCAGGGAAGATCTTCAGATTCCCATAACACCTTCACAATTTATCTTGCATCTATCCCTTGCTTTCCCCTTATACAACCACTACCCTAGTTTAGGCTCTTATTACTACTTGACTAGACTACTAAAATAGCCTTCTAATTGGGCTTCCTACCTGCAGGCTCCCTCCTCTTCCTTGGATCCTGCACACAGTTGCCAAATTGACATCCTTAAAGCACTGATCTGTCCAAATTAGGCAGAAAACTCCACTGGTGCTCTTTTGCCTATAGAATAAGATGCAACCTCCAGTCTTCTTCCCATATCCAATCAGTTGCAAAGTCTGTTGATACAGATGTGTGATCCTATATTTCTATGATTTTACATTCACAGCATTTCTCCTATTCTTTCCCTTCTCTCTACTTACATGGCAGTCATCTTAGTTTAGGTCTCCATCACCTTGCACTTGGATAATTGCAACAACCTTCTAATTGACCTTTCCGCTTCCAATCTTTTCCCTCTCTAATTCATCTTACATTTAGGTGCAGAAATAATTTTCCTAAACTCCAGGTCTGACCATGTTAACTTCATTGCTTAAGACACCTTTGGTATCTCCCTACGAGCGGTTCTCAACCTGTGGTTTGCGACCCCTTTGGGGGTTGAACGACCCTTTCACAGGGGTCACAGGGGTCGCCTAAGACCATGGGAAAACACATATTTCCCATGGTCTTAGGAACCGAGACACGGATCCTCTATCCGTCTCCAGGTGGGTCCGCCCACATGCAGATACGCCCACATACGAGTATTAAAGGGTCAGGGCATTAGGAGGGTTGAGAACCACTGCCCTACAGCCTCTACAATAAGATAAAAACTCCTTTCCTTGGCAATTAAAGCCCTTTAATTGTGCCTCCAGTATAGCTTTCTGAATTTCACATTACTCTTCACATACTTTATATTATAGCCAAACTGGCCGACTTGTTCCTCAAACTTGACATCCTAGTTTCAGCCTTTGTAAAGGCTTCCTCTTAGTTTAACACCTTGCTTCATACCCTTATCATATCATTTCACAAGTTTAATTAGTTTACCTGCTTCCTCTGTCTCCCCTTTATAATTCATTCTCCATATAAACACCCAAGTCATTTTCTTTCTTTTTTTTTTTTTTTTTTTTTTGCTTTTTGGAGGGCAGTTGGGGTTAAGCGACTTGCCCAAAGTCACATGGCTAGTAAGTGTGTCAAGTGTCTGAGGTCGAATTTGAACTGAGGTCCTCCTGACTTCAGGGCTGGTGTTCTATTCATTGCGCCACCTAGCTGCCCCTCCAAGTCATTTTCCTAAAGCAGAGATCTAACCATGTTACTTACTTAGTCAATAAGTTCTAATGATTCCCTTTACTTTTAGGATAAAAAAAAAACTTCCCTTGTTTAGTGTTTAAGCATTTATATATTTAGCATTTAGTATTTAGCCTTTGCAAACTGGTCCCAACCTAACCTTCTGGCCTCATACATTTTCCCCCTTCATAAATTCTGTGGTCCAGTCAAACTGACCTTCTTTCTGTTCCTCACATTGCACTCCTTTTCCTTCAAAACTCATCTCAAGTACCACCTTCAACATGAAGTCTTTCCAGCCTTCCTCATTCTTCTTCCCCAACTGTTCGTGCCCTCCCCACTAAATGACCTTGTATTTATTTTGTATCTACTTAAGCATGTACGTGTTGTCTCTCCCATTTGAACATAAGCTCCTTGAGGGCAGAGATTGTATGCTGTGAAATCCTAGGTCTGGTCAAGATTTAAAAAGGAAAAGTTGGGGAGAATCGCTCTTTTGGGTATAGCTGTAAAGACACTAAAAGTAAGAGAAGCAGAAGAGAATGCGGAGCCAGGAAAAAGAGAATCAGAATCAGTTGGTGGTGACGGTCCATTCTTGCCTAACTTGGTGATCTTACAGTATGCAGAGCCAGTACAAATCTAGCATAATTTTCTACATCCATAGCCCTATAATAATAATAATAATATTGATATTTGCATAGCACTTGAAAGTATACAAAATACTTTATACACATTTATCTTATTTAAGCATCACTCAGCCACAGATGTTAGAAACTCAGTATGAGAGAAGTTCATTGTTTTTAGGGTAAAAAAACACATTTTAGTGTTTTTTACTATATTCTAATTTTTAAAAAACTGATCATGTAGATAACTAGAATATTAACTGTTGTGGATATTTCCTGTAATGGTACAGATTCAACCCATTCCAAGTGACTTGTCAATGATGTCTTCCGTAAATGGGCCGCAGGGAGTCCACCAAACATCTTGAGGGGTCTTTGTCTAAATCTTTTAACAGTGTGTGGATATCAGTATAATATGTAAAGTCTCCACTGGTTATCCCTTGTTTTCCCTGCATGACTAGCCCACCTATTTTTCAGTCTGATCCCTGATAATGTCCTTTAATCATTTCTCCTGAGCAAGCCTTCAGTGGTAATACACTATAAGCTACTCAGATCCTACTTTACTTTGCATTCGCCTTTGGTTGGCTCTAACATTTAATCCTTTGGAGACAATATAGATTAGTTTCATAAAGATTTTTTATAGAGATGGTAAAGTTGTAATATGATTCTTGTCAGTTCTCTCTACCTACTCAATTTTCCTTATATTAATATATTTGTGTACATGTTGCATAGTAGAATGTAAGCTCTTAGAGGGAAAAGAATATTTTATACACTTTTTGTATCCTGGCCTTAGTACTTATTGCATACAGCAGGTACTGAATGTTTGTTGAATTGAACTGATCAGTGATTATCAATATTTTTTCCAGAACTCTGTTTTCAATAATGATGAGGTCCATGCTACTTTAAAAGTTTTTGGTACCTTCTCCTCTTTTAGTTATCTGAAAAAGAGATTATCTCAATATTCTCAAAGTGGTATAGGTTTATATACAGTCTTCTTGACCTCTGCAGTCTCTGACACTGTAGATTGCTCTCTCCTCCTGGATACTCTCTCCTCTCTAGGCTTTTGTTGACTCTCTTCTTTCTTGGTTCTCCTTCTCCATGTCTGACTTTTTTTTTCTCAGCCTCCTTTGCTGGATCTTTAAGTCAAGCTCTATCCTGGACTGTTTTCTCTTCCCTCTCTATAATATTATACTTGGTGACCTCATCTGCTTCCATGGGTTAAATGATCATCTCTATGCAGATGATTGGATGTTGCACAGACTTCTTAAACTCAACATGTCCAAAACAAGACTCATCTGCCCCCCCCCAAACCCTTTCTTCTTCCTAACTTACATATTATTGTTGAGAGTACCACCATTCATTCTCCTAGTCATATCCTTGACTCTTCACTTTTACTCAACCCTCAACCCCCATGTGCAATTTGTTACCAAATCTTGTTATTCCTATCTTTCCAGTATCTCTTATATATGTCCCCTTCTCTCTACTTAAACAGCCATTACACTAATAATAGCCTTCTTCACCTCTCACGTGGACTATTTCAGTCACCTTCTAATTGGTCTCACTTCTCCAGCTCTCCCTCACTCTAATCCACCTTATACTCAACTGTCAAAGTAACTAAAAAAAAATTTTTTTCAGTCAGTGAAAGAAGGGTAGCCAACCTCCTCTTCACTGAGAAAGCAAGAAAAACAAACCCCCTATTCTTTATAACTAATTATCTTTACAATATTGTTATTGTATATTCTTCTGGTTCTGCTCACTTCACTTTTCAGAAGTTTATACAACTCTTTCCAGGTTTATTTAAAACCAGCTCTTTTATGATTTCTTATACCACAATAGGATTCTATCACATTCATATACCATAACTTGTTTATTATTTCCCAATTGATGAGTATCCCTAAATTTCCAATTCATTGTTACTACAAAAAAGAACTGCTATAAATACATTTGTACATATAGGTCCTTTTTCTTTTATCTTTTTGGGAGTCTTGACTTTGTAGCAATTATACTAGGTCAGAGGGTAAGCACAGTTCAATAGTGTTTTCAACAGTTTTATTTTGCTTTCCAGAATAACCATATCAGTTCACCATCCCACCAACAGTGCATTAATGTACCCATTTTCCCAACATTTGTCATTCTCCTTTTTTTGTAAACTTTGCCAATTTGAGGGATGTAAGGTGAAACCTCAGAGTAGCTTTAATTTACTTTAATTTAAATTTTCTTTAATTACTCTAATTAGTGATTTAGAGTATTTTTAATATGACTTAGCTTAGTTTTCTTTCTCTGAAAACTGCCTATGCATATCCCTTAATCATCTAGCAATTAGGAAATGGCTCTTATTATAAATGGCTCTTATTATGTTAGAAATTAAACCTTTTTCAGAGAAATGCAGAAAATTCCACACGTCTCCCTCACCCTCCCCCCATTTACTTCTTTTTGAATTTTAGCTGCATTGGTTCGGTTTGTACAAAAACTTTTTAAATTTTATGCAATCAAAATTGTCCACTTTACTTTCTGTGATTCTATCTCTTGTTTGGTCCTGAACTCTTCCCCTATTCATAGATCTGATGGCTGGCTAAATTATTTCTTGTTCCTTTCACTTGTTTATAAAAATTTATCTCAAAGTCACATACCCATTTGGAGCTTATCTTGGTACAAAATGACTTTTTCTAAAACCCAAGTCTGACTATGTTACCTCTTTCCTTAATAAACTCAGAAACTTCCCCATTACCTCCATGTTAAAATATAAAGTTCTCTGTTTGGCCTTTGAAACTCCTCACTACCCAGCCACTTTTTACCTTTCTAGTCTTAAACTTTACTTCCTTCCATATATAGTCTTTGATCTAGCTGCATTGGCCTATTTGCTATTCCTTACACATGAGACCACATCTCCTAATTCCATTCCTTTGCACTGTCTGTCTTCTGTGCCAGGAATAATTTCCCTCCTAACCTACTCAACTCAAATCCTATTTTGTGCATTCCCATTTACTGCTTTCTCTCCACCTCAACATCTAGAATCTTTGCTCTGAGATTACCTTCCATATACACTGTATATATCTTGCTTGTTCAGTCATTATATGTTGTCTCTCATTAGAATGAGAGTTCTTTGAGGATGGGGACAGCATTTTAAAATTTCTTTGTACTCCCAGCACTTTAGCACAATGTGTGTCACATCTTAAGAACTTAATAAAAACTTGTTCACTGAATTACTGATCTTATCTGTATGTACCTGGTCTAATACAGCTGTTCTTTCCATCTTTGCTTTTGTTAAAGTCATTTCTACTTTCTTATCTAACAGATCAGGGACTGTGATGCAAGATTACAAATGTGGTGGTTTCACTGTCATTGATGAAGAAAAGAGACTGCTACTGAAATCTTCACAAGTCATCTAATTTTTTTGTTCATTGTACTTTTATTTTCATTCTTAATGACTTTGGGATGTTCTGGCCTAATCAGATCTCTTTATAAGTTTTCTGAAAGCTTGCTTTCCCATCCTTGCTTTTTGCTGTTTTATGAGGTAATTCAGAGGTAATCTGGTAAATGTTCAACGACTGGCTTTCAAAAAAAATACATGGGATGCACTTTTAAGTTTAATCTGCATTATTAACATTTTCTCTATCATTTTCTTAAATCTAGATAATCAATAAATCAAATGTTATTTGTTGCATTTACTGATTTCTGAAATGTAAATGCTCACACTAAAATTTAACAATCAGCTCTTGTGAGCCACTTTAAGGTGACTCTAGCACACTCCTGCATAATATTATGAATAATATTTCACTAGAGGAATTTATAATCTAAACCAGTGATGCCTTTGGCACTCATGTTGCTCCACTTTGCAAGGAAATCAAAGGTTTGTTGGCTGAATGGGTTTTTAAAATCTTGTACTCTCCTCATTGTGTTGATTGATTCAAAGCTGCCAGACATCTTTTGGAAACAGTGATACTCTAATTTGGTGTCTTGTTCTTTTATCTCTTTCTCATTTGTCAGTTTTAACAGCTTATTCCAATAGGTCAAGATAGAGTTGCCTCAGTTTCATGCCATATATTCTTGTTTTTATTCTAATTTGGTATTGATTTTGGTTTGCTCTCACATGGAGGATGTCTGACATCGATAGCTGATTCAGAAATGGCTCCCACATTGGCAACCAGTTGTTTTCTGTCAAAATATAATCAATTTCATATTTTGCAATGTTATTTGGTGCTTACCATGTCCAATGTCTCCCAATTTTCTTTTTGAAAAGATTACTCTTGATACATAGCTGTAGGACTTTTGTAAAATATATAAGTTCTTGGCCTCTCTTGTTTTTAACTTTTGAACCATATTTCCCAACTTATTTTTACCCTACTTTTCCTCTTGTCACCTTTGCTTCCACATAACTATTAAGGTATGCAATGATTTAATGTGAAATTCTGTAGATACTGAGTTCTTTGTATAAATTGTTTTCTGCCTCATCCCATGCAACTGATATTGGCATGTAAGTTTCAATTTTTACTTCTTCCTAATTGGTTTCATATCCTACTCCCTATGTAGGCTATTCCAAGCATTCTCTTCTCTCTTCAAACCTATCTCATTATCTATCACCTGCCCAAACTCTCAACTAAGGATCTTGCTTCACACTTAAGTGAGAAAATAGTAAGTTCACCATAAACTTCCTTTTCTCCTTTTTTAACACCTCAAAAACCCCTTGATGTGACTCCCCCAAATTCACTGCAGACTGTGATAAGGTAGTCCTTGACCTTGCCAAAGCCAGCTCCTCTTCTACATATACCCTTGATCTCATACCCTCCTATTTTCTCCAGCATATTGTGCCCATAATCTTTCCCTCTCCCTTCATCTTCACTCTCTAATTAAATGCTCTATCCCTATTGGCTATAAACCCATTCAAGTATCCCCCATGCTTAAAAAAATCTTGCCAGACCCTATAATTTCCTCAAACTATCATTTTAGATCTCTCCTATTTCACAGCCAAACTTCTAGAAAAAGCTATCTATACTCATTGCCTCTACTTCTGACCTTTTCACTCAATTTTCAACCCTCTTCACTCTAGTATTCATCTTTACTGCTCAAATGAAACTACTTTCTTCAAAGTTATTAATAATCTCTTAACATATCTGATGACATTTTCTCAGTACTTTTTGACTTCTCTGCAGCATCTGACACCATTGATCGGTTTCTTATGTAGATTTATTCTTCTCTAGGTTCTCCTGAAACTACTTTCATTTGGGTCTCCTCTACTTGTTTGACTGAGATTCCTCCTCAGTCTTCTTTGCTAGTTCATCATCCACATCTCTAACTGTGGGCATACTTCAAGGCTCTGTTCTGGCCTGTGATCTCTCACTCTTACTTGGTGACATCATCAGTTCCCATGGGTTTTGTCATTTCTATGCAGATGACTCTTAGATCTTATATATCCAGATCTCATCTTTCTCCTGAGCCACAATCACACATCTTAAATTGCCTATTGGACATATTACCCTGAATGTTCTGAGATAAATAAAATTCAACAAGACCAAAACAAAACTCATTCTTTCCCCCAAGTCCACCCTTCTTCCTAAATTCCCTATTTCAGTTAAAGGTGCCACCATTTTATCAATTGTACAGGTTTGTAACCTCAACATAATCTCAATATTTTGCCTTCACATCCAATTTCCTTCATATTGCCAATTAGTTGCCAAATTTTGTCATTCCTACCTCTTCAATATCTCTCCTACCCATCTGCTTTTTTTTTTACTCACACAGTCACCATCCTAGCTCAAGACTTTATTGTCCCATTAACTATTATAATAACCTCCTAATTGGTTTCTCAGCCTTAAGCCTCAACCTATGCTAATCGTTCTTCCACATAGATGCTTGAAAGATTTTCCTAAACTACAGGTCTAACCACATTACTATCCTAGTCAATATACTTGATGGCTTCCTATTGCCTTCTTTGTTTGGCTTTTAAAGCAATTTATAACCTGGCTGTTGTTCACTCATGTCCTGCTTTCATGGTCCATAGCACACTGCGCCCTTCTATCTTCCCTATCTTCTGAAGTCTATCCAAATTCATGTTTATTTCTTCCATGACACTATTCATCTCATCCTCTACTGTCCTTTTTTCCTTTTACCTTCAATCTTTCCCAACATCTGGGTCTTTTCCAATGAGTCCTATTTTCTCATTATGTGGCCGAAGTATTTAAGCTTCAGCTTCAGCATTTGACCTTTCAGTGAAGAGTCTGAATTAATTTCTTTAAGTAATGACTGATTTGATCTTCTTGCTATCCAAGGGAATCTCAAAAGTCATCTCCATCTCCAGAGTGAAAGCATGAACTCCATAGTGCTCAGCTTTCCCCATAGTCCAATTCTCACAGTCATACATTGCTAATGGAAGAGCCCATAGCTTTGACAACATAGACCTTTGTGGGCAAGATGATATCTCTGGCTTTTACTAAGTTGTCCAGATTTGCCACAGCTTTCCTTCCAAGGAGCAAGCATCTTTTGATTTCATGGCTACTGTCATTATCCACAGTGATCTTTAAGCCCAAGAATATAAAATATGGCACTGCTTCCATGTTTCTCCTTTTCTTTTTCTTTTGGGAGGGGACAGGGCAGGACAGTTGGGTTAAGTGACTTGCCCAAGGTCACACAGCTAGTAAGTATTAAGTGTCTGAGGCTGGATTTGAACTCAGGTCTTCCTGACTCCAGGGCTGGTGCTCTATTCACTGCACCACTTAGCCACCCCCCTCCTTTTTATTTTCTAGTAAGTAATGGGACCAGTTGCCAACATCTTAGTTTTTTTGATGTTAAGCTTCAAGCCAGTTTTTGTACTCTCCTCTTTCAAACCCTCATCTAGAGGTTCTTAATTCTTCACTTTCTTCCATCAGAATGGCAGAATATGAATATCTGAGATAATTGTTATTTCTTCTAGAACCTTAATTCTAGCTTTTGATTCAACTAGCTTGGCATGTCACATGGTATCTGCAAATGTTAAATAAATAAGGTAATAATATACAGCCTTGTTATACTCTTTTTCCAATTAGTTGTTCCATGTTTGGTTCTAACTGTTGCTTCTTGGCCATATACAGGTTCCTCAGGAGACAAATAAGATGATCTGGTACTCCCATCTCTATGAGGACTTGCCATATTTTTTTTTTTGTGATCCATACAGTCAGAGGCTTTAGTGTAGTCGATGAAGCAGAAGTAGATGCTTTTCTGGAATTTCCTTGCTTTCCTTCTCCATGATACAGCAAATGTTAGCAATTTGTTCTCTAGCTCCTCTGCTTCTTTGAAAATCAGCCTGCTATTCTGGTAATTCTCGGTTCACATATTGCTAAAGCCTAGCATAACCTTGCTGGAGTGTGAAATGAGTGCAATTGTTCAGTAACTGAACATTCCTTCTTTAGGACTGGGATGTAACAATCTACTTTCTGAGCCTCATTATACATTACTCTCTTTCCTGCACTTTACAACCCAACCAGACTAGTCTTCTTGCTGTTCCTTACACATGATATTCCATCTGTCCTGCCTTTGCATTTGGAATGCATCTTTTCTTCCCCTTTGTGTCTTAGAAGTTGTTTCCTTTTAAAACTCAGCTGAAATTTCACCTCTACATGAAGTAGAAGTGAACCCTTTTCTGAACCCTCTAGCTCCTAGTCCTTTCCTTTCAAAAATTACTTTGTATTTTTTTTTGGTATATTTTGTAAATATGTAATGGGGATTTGGCCCTCTCTCACCCTAAGTTAGCACGAAGCCAAGAGTGCATTACAAGTGCAGTGGTACTGGACAATGATCTTCGTCCTTAGGAATATCTGCAGAGTGTTTGCCTCTGCAATTCCCACATGGACTTTGTAGCATATAGAAACATTTTGCCATTGGTATTGGTCTGGTAACCACCTGGTGAATAGGAACCTCTTTGATTTGCTTTAGTTATATAGCTGGAACTGGGAGCATTTTTGAAAGGTAATAGTTGATCTTAGCATTCCTCTGTTGAATTGGCTTCTTTCAGTCTGGGGGCATTCCCATAAGAGGCAATGCTGTAAGCGGAGACCATGTATCAATACTTTTTGGTTTCACCCTTTGAGAACAAAGCCTGCTGCATTGCTTTCTTGGGGTTCAAGGATACCTCTAAGGAGTTTGAGTCTTTTCTCACATGCCATTAACTGGGCCCTCATTTCTCAGTGTTCTTTTCTCTCATTTTAACCTCCAGTGACTAATACCTTAGTGCTATTTAATCAATTAACATCATTTTCTTTTACAAAAATAAAATTTACTTAAAAGAATTTAGCAAGAACAGAAGCACAAACATTTCTGGGCAGCACTTCAGTGATGTGCTTTCTCTGATACCATCTCAGTCTCTAGGAAAGTGGGTTCAGACTTAATGCAGTTTCTGCATAGACTTGGTCCCACTAAGTTCACATCTAAATGCAGAATTTCTGCTGGAATAGCCCTCTCATTATGTGGCCAAAGTATTTAAGCTTCAGCTTCAGCATTTGACCTTTCAGTGAAGAGTCTGAATTAATTTCTTTAAGTAATGACTGATTTGATCTTCTTGCTATCCAAGGGAATCTCAAAAGTCATCTCCATCTCCAGAGTGAAAGCATGAACTCCATAGTGCTCAGCTTTCCCCATAGTGCAGTTCTCACAGTCATACATTGCTAATGGAAGAGCCCGTAGCTTTGACAACATAGACCTTTGTGGGCAAGATGATATCTCTTGACTATTGCTAGTCTGGCCTTTGAGACCCACTCTTCATGGTCAGTCAAAGAGGCTCCCATTTACCATGTGGTTAGAAATTCAGAACTGGTGACAGAATGTCTATGCATACTCCAAAGGCTACCTGGGAATTACAGCAGTTACATATTCTTATAAGGGCTATGATCATAGACCAGTCACCAATTGTATTCATCATGTGCTCTTGGCTTCATTCTGGCTATGTATATGTACATAAATATATGTGCACACACTATTTCTCCTGAGAGAATATAAGCTTCTTGAGGGCAAGAACTATTTCACTTTTTTCTTCATATCTCAGAACTTAGCATAGTGCCTCACTATATTTGCTGATTGGTTAATTGTGGTCTTTTTGCAAACACTTATCACGAGCACTGAAATATGAGATGTGACTGAGTCCCCTAACATTATGTTTCTTTTTGCCTTTGGATGAATGATAAAAACTAATTCTACCAGCTCCTTTATTTACCTCTCACAAGAACTATTACCTCTCATAGGAGAACTTATAAATGAGCCTTTCAAGTTGCTGCTGCATCTTCCTTTCATAATGGTCTCATTTACAGTGAGAATGTCAAGCTGAGTCAATCAATAAGCACTTATTTATTAAGTACCTACTATGTGGTAGGCATTACAATAAGTTCTGGGGATACAAAAGTGGGAAAAAAAGCAATCTCTGCCCTCAAGGAGCTCACAATCTAATTGGGAGTGGAAGGCAACATGCAAGCAACTACGTACAAACAAGAATATATATGTACAACATATATTCTTGTTTGTGTATACACACACACACACACACACACACACACACACACTCTCTCTCTCTCACTTTCTCCCTTCTTTTCTCTCTCTTTCTTTCCCTCTCCCTTCCCAAAACAAGATGTGGTAAGGGCAAAGAAGAAATTCAGTCAAAATGTTATAATGAAATTTGAAGAAAGAGAGAAAACTTTTAGGTTGGGTTGGCCATCAGGAAAGGCTTTAATAGAAGAGTTGGCACCTCAACTAAGCCTTAGATGTGGAGGATGTGGAGGATAAACATTTCAGGCAAGTATGATGACCTACACAAATCCATGGAGGAAGGAGGAGCTTAGAATGTGATCAGGGGACAATGAGTGTTCCAAAGTAGGGGAAGAATGAAAAAAAGGTTATATTAGAATTAGTCTTATGTGAGAGCCTTAAATGTCAGGATGAGGAATTTATATTTTATTCAATAGACAAATGAGAGACATTGAAAGTGTTTGAGCAGAGGAGTGAAATGATCTGACACATGACTTAAGACAATTAATATGCCAGATATTTGAAGGATGGATGGAATAGGAGAGACTAGGAAAGGGAGTCTAGTTAAAGGGGCTGTTACAATATTCCAGCTGAGAGATGATGAGGGCCTAAATTAGGATAATGGCATTGTGAGAGATACTGTATAGGCAGAACAAATAGGGTTAAGCAAATGACTGCATATATGGGCTGAAGGAGAGGAAAAGGCTAAAGATAACATAAAATTTCCCACTTGTGTGACTGGAAGTATAGCTATGCCACCAACAAACAGAGATCTATGTCTGGAAGGAAAATAATTAATTCAGTTTTGAGTATGTTGAGTGTGAGGTGTCAGCAGGATATCAAGGTAGAAAAGCAATCAGAGATGTGTCTTAGGAAACAACATGACAACAGCATATAGGGGAATTGGGAGTTGAGGTGAGCAAGGACTAGAGGTAAAAAACTGATTAAGAGTCTATTGCAAATGTACATGAAAGAATAATCCTAAAACAATAAAAATAAGTATTAGAAAATTATAAAGAACTTAGCTCTAAAAAAGAGACAAAGGACTACCTCCTGTCTCTTTGATGCAGAAGTTGGGGATGATGGGTATGGGACACTGAATATAACATTGGATTTTTTTGGAAATATTGATCAGTTTTGCTGAATTTTTCTTAACATTTTTTTTCATTCGGCCTCAGACACTTAACACAAACCCTAGCCATGTAACCCTGGGCAAGTCACTTAACCCCAACTGCCCTCCAAAAAAGCAAAAAAAAAAAAGAAAAAGGAAAAAAAAATTTTTTTCTTACAAGAGATGGTTCCTCTGGAAGAAGATATACAGCTCTTGGGCAATATAAAACCAAAGAGTTCAATAAAAATATCTTCAAAGAGTCCTTTAAAGAGCAATCCTCTATTCATTTCAACATTTATTGAGCGCCTTCTGTGTTCAAGGCATTTTTCTAGATGTTGAGAATAAAAGACAAACAAATTGAATGATCCCTTCACTTAAGAAGTTTTAAGTTCTACTGTACTGAAGTATTGGCTATGGGAAGAGGATGGGAGTAGTATCTGAGAGGTTAAAGTGACTTAAGGACTGATGAGATGGTGACTACTCTCTTTACTCCATTGAACATTTTGACTTTTCTGTGCCTTTTCCTAGATCACTGTACCTGGAGTCAGGAAGGTCTGAATTCAAGTGCTACTTAGGTACTTACTAGCTCTATGACCCTGGGAAAAACACTTAACCTCTGTCTGCTTCCATTTTCTCAATTGTAAAATGGGGATCATAATAGTACCTACCTCTCAGGGTTGTTGTAAGGATCAAATGAGATAATATTGGCAAAGCTCTTAGTACAGTACCTGGCACAAAATGGGCACTTAATAAATGTTTGTTCACTTCCTTTCTGGTCCTTTTCTTTCTACCTCTGGATCTTTCCCTTCTCTTACTCCCCTTTCTCTTCTTTGATATATGGCAATAAAAATCACATGCAGTATTTTAAGTGTAGGAAATCCTAATTTTGTGAAAGAAATGGAATACCTATTGTATAATAACCTTATCACACTGTGCTTTGTATTAAAATTATTTGTGTACATTTTATCTCTTTTTACTCAATTGTAATCTTTTTGAGGGCAAGGATTACATCTCATTTCTTTAGACAAAGCAATGACTAGGAGAGAAGCTTGCTTATAAGTTCTTATAGATTACAATTACTTGACAGATATGGAAATGGGACTCACCAGAATCAAGTTCCAAAGTCTCCTCTAGATTCCTTTTCATGGAAGGAAGTCAATCTTCCAGCCATTTGACTAAGTGACCATTTCAAACAATAGGTTAAACACCTTTCTTGGAAGGAGGAAAGCTTTGGTTTATTTAGCCTTTCAGAATGGGAGGTATGTAGTGCTGAATGGAAATTTCCTACCCTAGGATGGCTATTTACAGATCTTTGTTCCAATGTAATATCAATAGGAAAAAAAATGTCTACATATATCTAAAAGGTGGTCAGAATAAAAGTGCCTCGAAGCCACAGGTTCCCCACCCCTGGATGTCAACATGCTGGATTAAACAACCTATAATATACTTTTTTTCTTTTGGGCGGGTGGGATGGATATTAGTGATGTCAGTGTTCATGAGACCCTTTAAAAGAAATCTCCAGTCAATAGATGTACTCACCAAATCCCAGAAAATATCACTGACCACATTCACATATACTAATCTACTCCTTTTCTCATGCCACTTCTATGCCTTCTGGTTTCTCATATCCAATTACCCAATATCCAGTTCCAGACTGGGAATGTTCAAACACTCTCCTGAGCTCAACACTACAATGCTGGCATTCTACTATACCTCCTGTTAAATAGTTCAGCACTGTGTATGCCTTCCCTGAAGGTTGTGACAATTGACATTATCTACAATTTCTATCTTATAATGAAATCCTCTCAGAAACTACTTTTTTTTCCCTAAACACTTCTTCCTGGTCCCTCTAAACTATTGAGCTGTGAGACAAACCGGTTGTATACTCACTGGCTTAGTACATCGGATATGAGAGCCAAGGGTTTTTACAGCTGTCCTTTTAGTTATGAACTCTCACATTTGGAATGAAATTCAAATTTATTAAGAGCTGACTGTGTTCCACATACCATGTTAAATGCTTTACAAATATAATTTCATTTCATCCTTACAACCACCCTATGAAGTAGGTGCTATTATGATCACTTTGGTATAGCGGAAGAATCTGTGACAGAGGTTAAGTGACTTGTCCAGGGTTATTCAGTTGCATTTCAGTTGTGATGTCATTGGTCCTCTTTGAGGACAAAGAATGAAGAGTCATGTCTGACTCTGTCACCTCATTTGGGCTTTTCTTTAAAAAGAGACTTGAGCAGTTTGCTATTTCCTTCTGCTGCTCATTTTACAAATGAAGAAACTGAGGCAAACAGGGTTAAGTGACTTGCCCAGGGTCATGTGGCTAGTGTCAGAGGCTGCATTTGAACTTGGGTCTTCCTGACTCCAGGTCCAGTGCTCTATCTGCTATGTATATGTATGCATGAGAGAGAGAGAGAGAGAGTTTTTATGACAGGAGCAGAGGGAACACTGCTTTCATTTTCATTCCATCCTGATTTTTGTCTTTGCAGCATACAAGGAGAAAATGAAGGAGCTGTCTGTGCTTTCACTGATCTGTTCCTGCTTTTACACCCAGCCACACCCAAACACCATTTACCAATATGGAGGTAAGTGTCCAGTACACCACCATTTCAGCTAGCAAGATCCGATTCCCATAACTCTGTCTTTACTCAAAGTATTTCAGTCCATGCCACAGAGACTCAAAGTAAGGAGAATGATTGCCAGCTCACAAAGACTGCCACGGCTTATAAAGGTGATCAGGGAACAGCACTCCTTTATTTGATCAGAAACAAAGTGGGGTAACTACTTCTGGCATCTTCTTCAATACTTGCTATATGATTAAACAGAAGAGAGAAGTAAGAACCCAGAAAATCTTACTCTTCCCTCCCCAAGTCTTTATATTTAACTCTGGCCCTTCACTCATGAGCCTGGCTAAAATGCTTGGCACAGAGGGTGAATGAGAGTCTCTGAATCAGAAAGAGAAGGAACCTAGTTAAAAAAAAAAAAAAAGAAACAAAATAAACATATCAGGAAAGATGCTTATTCAAAATCTAGCCAGAAGTTAAAAGGCATGTCCCTCTCTCCTCCAACATATCTGCCTTAAACATGGATGTGCCCTGAAGGAAGACAGACCTAAGGATTCTTCTAAATCCCTCATCTTAATCCAGCCTTTCCCTAGGTAGTATGGATGATAAATGTATCAAACTTGCCTTCTTCTCATAGACATGGAAGTGAAGCAGCTGGACAAGAGAGCATCTGGCCAGAGCTTTGAGGTGATCTTGAAGTCTCCTTCAGATTTGTCTCCAGAGAGTCCTATACTTTCTTCCCCACCCAAGAAGAAGGACATTTCTCTGGAGGAACTGCAGAAGAGGCTAGAGGCTGCTGAGGAGAGACGGAAGGTAAAGAATCTTCTCTCCTACCTGCTCATGAGTCCTAATGATGGTGGCTATGACCTTGGCTTTTCCTGCGCTGGCTCTATCAGTCATATGCATCAATATGTAAATATGAGGAAGTTTGGCAACCTTATTTTCCTTGAGTGTTGGTTGTGAAAATGCTGATCATTAGGGCTGGTGGCTTAAGTTATGTTAGGGTTTTTCCTTCTTGCAGACTCTTTTGTAAAAGGTAGGGGGTTTTCTGTAGTTCTTTCCACTCTGCCTTTCTTTGCCAAGATTACTGGATTATAGAAAGGGTCCTGGGATCTTCAGCAGCTTGGACCTTTTCCCTGAGTTGTTGGAACTGGGAGTTTAATGCAGGAACCAAAGGCAGCTCCATCCCCATGGAAATCACTCTATTTTGAAGAGCTTGTATGAAAAATATCACTCTTATTGGATCCCAGAATGTGGGACCTTAACATGTGACAGGGTATTTATCAAGTGACTATAGAACTATGTTAGAGCAAGCTCAAACAGGCCTCTTGAAAGCCAGTGGTTAAATTTTCAGTGAGACATTTACACCTCTAAAATCAGCAAACACAGATCAGGGTTTGATTCGGTTTTTTTGATTGTCTAGACTTTAAGAAAATGATGGAGAATATGTTAATAATGCAGATTAAACTTAAAAGTACATTTTGCATACATTTCCCCCTCCCCCCAGCTGGTTGTTAAACATTTACTAACTCACCCCTGCTGTTAGGCCAGTTGCTAGAGCAGGAGTTCTTAACTTAGGGGTCACAGAACCTCAAAAGTTCTTATGGATAGATTTCAAGGAGGTCTATGAATCTGGATGGGAATTTTTTTTTATCTTTATTTTTACTAATGTCTAAATGAAATTTAGCACTTCTTTAATTTGAATGTAGTCAATAATGTGTAAGAGTCCATAGGCTTCATCAGACTGCCAAAGATGTCTATGACACAAAAAAAATTTAAAAAACTACTCCTATGGGGGCTTGTCTAGTATTATGCTTGCAGCATACTAAGTATTTAATACCTATTGACTGCAGCTAATACTGTTTGTCAGAAGGGGTATCTTTTCTGCATCCTGAAGCATCACCTTTTAGCACTGGGTTAATGAGAGTACTAACCAGGAATACCTAGTGGGCAGAACAGACAGTTAACTCTCCAAGTCTTTTGGAAAACACTAAAAATATAACTTAAAAAGAGTTGTTTTTTTTAAGCTTTTCTAGTTTCAAGGTATGGACAATAAGGCGCCTGATAACCCAGCAGGAGGGCCTTTTCCCCCCTTCTATGGCTTCCCCTTGGGGACTTTTCTGCATCTTTGTAGAATTAATTGGCATCTCAGGACCCAATAGGTCTTAGGGGAATTAATATTATTCAGAAAATTCTCTTGCCAAATTCCCTGCCTCACTGGATCCCTGGGACCCCTGAAATGCTAAGTCTCATTCCCTTATCTCTGCCCCTGTGGCCAATGCCTCCCCATAGGATCTAGTCTTCTTAGTCTTCTAGAGAGGCCAGTCATCTTTGCAAAGCCTGCTCACTATTACTGAGTCAGGGATCATTTATCTGTTCTCAGCTCTGGCCGACTCAGCCAGCATTTATCGAGTAGCTGTGTTGTGTCTAGCCTGTCCTGGGTGCTGGTAGTATTCAAAATTCGTTCAAGCCAACGTACATTTGATAAGTGCCTCCTGTGTGCAAATGTACCGTGCTGTGCACTGGGAATACAAAAATGAAACAGTTCTTGCTTCTAAAAAAATCTAGCAGTTTTGTGATGGAGATAAGAAAAATACACACCGTGTGTAATACAGCACAATAGGACAAGCACAAATGTCTAAATAGAATGTTGTGGGGTGCTCACAGTGCTTGGTCAAGCCACTTATACTTAGTTGTTCTGGTGTTTCAGTCACTTCCAACTCTTCATGATCCCACTAGGGGTTTTCTGGGCAAAGAGACTGGAGTGGTTTGCTATTTCCTTCTCCGGCTAACTTTACAGATGAGGAAACTGAGGCAAACAGGGTTACATGTAAGTGGGTGCTAGCAAATGCTTATAAGATTAAGCTGGACTTATCTTTCGTAGGGAGGATAGAATAAACATTTATATGGCATCTACTTTGTACCAGGTATTGTGCTAAGTGCTTCTTACAAACAGTATCTCATTTGACTCTTACACCAACGCTGGAAGGTAGGTGCTGTTATTATTCCAACTTTACAGATGAGGAAACTGAGGTGGACAGAGGTTAAACAACTTGCCCAGGGTAACACAGCCAATAAGTGTCTGAGGTCAAACTTGAACTCAGGTCTTCCTGACTCCAGGCTCAGAACCACCAAGTTTCCCCTCTAACTGGGGGAATCAGTGAAGGTTTCAAGAAAGAATAGCACTCAGTTTTGACCTTTAAAGTAGAAAGGTTATAGCAGGCATAATGTAGTAAGAGGTATCATGTTGCACTGGCAAGGATCGGCTTTGGAGTCATGACTGTCCACCTTTCACATTGATATGCTGTGTAAAACTTACTAGTTGTATGACTATGGGCAAGTTACAACTTCTCTGAGGCTCCATTCCCTTGTCTGCAAAATTAGATGAATGAAGACTTATGCTACCTACCCTTCCAGGGTTATTGTGATTAAAACATGAGGTAGGAATCCTCAAGTGCTACAGAAAATATGAGCTGTAATATTTGGAGATCTGGAAAGATGCTATCACAGTCATGGTGTGCCAACGTATACACAGGCACAGCTGGGAAAAAGCAGGATGAAACAGGGGTGCTGTGAAGAGGCCAAAAGAACACTTACAAAGTCATATGCATCATTCAGTTAACTAACAGCACGCTGCACACAGTTGCATCTCCAATGATTTGCAATGAGACAAGGAATACATTATTTCCAAGCCCTACCCCATGTAGCTATACATATATGTATATGTATACATCTAACTGGCTCCTGTAATATTGTTTCAATGAATATTGTGCAGCTCATTAGACGGGGAAAGTCTAAATGTCATACATGAATAACATACATGTTATTCAACACATAAAAATGTCATATATTTACATAGAACATATAAATACAACTTTGTTGTTGTTCAGTTGTTTTTTAGTCGTGTGTCCAAGCCTTTGTAACCCCATGTAAGGTTTTCTTGGTAGAGATACCAGAGTGGCTTGCCATTCATTTTCCAGCTCAGGAAACTGAGGCAAACAGGATTATGTGACTTGCTCAGGATCACACAGCTGGTAAATGTCTGACGCCAGATTTGAACTCAAGAAGATGAGTCTTCTTGATTCTAGACCTGAACCAGCTCTATCCCTTGTACCACCTAGCTGACCATAAATATGATTTATTACTACACAAATATAAATACTGCTGCTGTTACTGCTACTAGCTTACAAAATGCTTTTCTCCACAGTAATATTTAGTTTAAGTAACTCAGTGAAGTAAGCTCAGTGAAGGGTAGGCTAGAATAATTTTTAAATAAAAAAAATTAATTTTGCTTCCAACATTCACTGTTATAAGATTTTGAGTTCCAAATTCTCCCCTTCTCCCCTCCTCCCTCCCAAGACAACATGTAATCTTATATAGGTTTTACATATATATATGTATATATATAATCTTTTAAACATATGTCCACATTAGTCATGTTGTTAAAGAAGAATTAGAACAAAAGGGAGAAAACAAGAAAAAAAACCCAAAAGAGAGAAAATAGTCTGCTACCATCTGCATTCAGGCTCCATAGTTCTTTCTCTGGATGTGGATAGCATTTTCCATTATGACTCTTTCAGTGGACCAGAGTAGTTTGGAAAAGCTTCTTGGGAGATGAGACTTGAAAGATTTAGATAATTTTCCCATCCATTTCCCTTAGGGAAATTCCTAGGCAGGAAGAGATACTGGTAAAGCCCTTTAAGCAGGTAAACTATTATTACTGCTGAGAAGAATGGGCGGACTGAATGCGTGCTTGGAATGTAATGGGAGATAAGGTTCGACCTTTCCCATTTAATGCTTTGTGTTGTAATTCTATTATTATACAGGGTATCCCAAAAGTCTCAGTGTAGTACTAGGCTCTTAAAGTTTAAATAAAATCTTACTTAAAACTTCACTAAGACTTTGGGGAGACCTTGTAAAGTTAATAACCTCATTCCCCCTATTTGACAGCTCTTTTAATTCAACAAGCATTAAGTACTTATTTTATGCTGATAATAATAGCATTTCTGTAGTGTTGAATGTTTGCAAAACTCTTTACATGTATTATTTCATTGGATCCTCACAATAACTCCATAAAATGGGTGATACTATCATTCCCATTTTACAGATGAGGAAACTAAGGCCAAGGGAGATTAAGTGACCTAGCTATAGTCATGATGATGTCAGAAACAAGATTTGAATTCAGGTCTTCTTGATTCTAAGTTCAACATTCTATCCATTGCTCCATCTATGCTAGGTACTAGGATTGGGAGGTGGGGGTGGGAGAGGCAGGTAATAAAGATTGCAAAATAATATAGCTAAGTCTTCTATGATCTTATATTAGAGTGGGGAGGGGAACGTAGGACAATACAACATATTCAGAGATAAAATACAAGGTAGAGTGTGACTGAGGAAAAGGAAAGAGAAAATTTGTGAAGGGTGGGAATACTTTCAGCTGTTGTCATCTTTCCATTAGTTAATCAACAAACATTTACAATGTGCCAGGTACTGAGCTAAGCATTGAGGATACAAAGAAAAAAAGGATCTGTCCTCAAAAAGCTTACATACTAACAGGTTAGACAGCACGTACATGTTTAGATAGATCTAGGATGCATACAAGGTAGATACAAAATAACCTTGGACTCAGGGTTACAGAATGACAAATATTCCAGGTTCAGCTCTTGCAAATACAGAGAAAATGGTGTGTTATGTGTGAGGAACAGTAAATACGACTGTAAAGTTTTTGGATGGGATTGACATGTAAGAAGATTGAAAAGGTAAGAAGGGGTCATATTGCGAAGGCTTTAATACTTGATCTTGGAAGTAGCGGGGAGGCACTGCAGTTTACCGAGGAGATGAGGAGACGGGGTAGCATGGCAACACTTATGCCTTAGGAAAATCACTTTGGCTGCCCAGGGGAGGACGAATTGGCACAGGCAAAGATCTGAGGCGAGGAGCTTAGTTAGGAGGCCACTGCGGACCTCCAGGTGGGAGCAGGGAAAAGCCACAACTGTCTCGACTTTCATTTTTGCGCCAATGTGGGGTCTTCCACATGAAAAGCGTAATAAATGTTTGTTGAATTGAATTGGAGGGTTTCATATTTTATATGGAAGGTGACTCTGCAGGGGACTGACATGATTAAAGTGGTGGTTTTGGGAAGATTACTTTTTTGTGAAATGGGGACAAACAATCTTCTAATCCCACGGCTGTGAGCCTCTGAGAGGTTTGTGAGCACCACGAGTCTACTCTTGAAAAAGCGGTAAATTATGGGCCCCATTTCTGGTTGTGTTCCATGTAAAGGGAAGTTACTCTGTGTAATGTACGTACATTGTATAAAGAATACATCTTTGATCCTTCCTGCTGACTATCTTCCAAGGGAAGACTGTGACTTTATGTAGTTAGATAAGCAAAGCCTTTTTGTGTCTGTGGGAGGGAAGAGGGGGCCCTTCAGGAACGGGTCACTGGATTTCACCCGGGGCTCTTTCGTTTGCCAGACTCAGGAGGCACAGGTCCTGAAGCAGCTGGCGGAGAAACGCGAGCACGAGCGAGAGGTTCTACACAAGGCCCTGGAGGGGAACAACAACTTCAGCCGTCTGGCCGAAGAGAAGCTCAACTACAAGATGGAGCTCAGTAAGGAGATTCGCGAGGCTCACCTGGCGGCTTTGAGGGAGCGGCTTCGGGAGAAGGTGAGTCCCCGCAGCCTGATGCCCACTCCTTTTCTCCCACTTTAGGACAAAGAATCCTCATGAAGGAATTCATCTTCCTCCAGGCCAGTAGGAGAGACTAACCCTACCTACTCCGCCCTAAAAACTCCCTTACCATGAATACCAATGGAAAGCCAAGGGAAAGAATTCAGTTCCATAGTCATTAATGACCCTTTGTGGGTGGGTTGAAATTATAAAACATCCCTTATAAAGTGTTTTCTCCAGGCTAGTTACTTTCAATGTAAATAATTTGATTGTGTTATGCGCTTTTGGAAGGGGGTGGGGGCGAATGGATCGGGTAGAGAAGACCGAAAGTCAAGGAATTCAATGGTCTTCTGGTAATTTATCTTTCTACTGCGAAGCCTTTTCACCCTCCACCTCTAGCCCCCAACACCTTCCTACTTCAATTACGAGGCTCATTTAAATATTTGGCCCCGACCTTTCTAACACCTCCCCCCCCCACTGGACCCAGTATTTCAGCCAGGGTTGAATATAGTAAGCTCTTCTTCCTCCCTGCTTAACCCTTCCCGTGTCTTTGCAGGAACTTCATGCAGCTGAAGTCCGCAGGAACAAGGAGCAGCGGGAGGAGATCTCTGGTTAATGGGCTTTTCTATATGCTTAGCTCCTGGTTCTGGATAAAACAAACAAACAAACAAACCAACCCCCACATTTTTATTTTGTCTAGATGCAACTTTGTTTCTTTACTACCTTGCCCCTTCTATTCTGCCTACTCCTATGCTTATTTCCCTAGTTTATGCTTCTCTTAGGATCCTTATCTGTCTAGTCCTTGTGGAGGGCCTTGCTGGCCTTGGAGAACTCTAAACAGAGTAGCCACTAGTTCATAAGAGTATAGTCAATCACATTAATCACCCGACAAGTCAATCCACTTGGTTCCTCCCTGGAATCTTTCTTAAACTTATGTAAAAGATGGAGACATTAATAAATTCAACCAACAGTGGCATGGACATGTGGATTTCTTATCCAAAGTTTGTTCATGATACCTTTTTTTTTCATTTAAGAGAATTTATTTTGAGCCAGCTTTCAGAGTCTAGGGGACAGGGAATCGAAAGTAATCATTTCTTCTTTAATGACATACCATGGGAGGAAGAACAATTAACATATCCAGATGTCTTTAGGATTAGAGAAGGAAGGAAATTGGGTGGGAGAGTTAAAATTATGGCAGTTTCCCTTTGGGTTACTGGTTCTAGCCCTGATGAGGCTTGAGATTCCAAAAAATAAACATGACCTGGGGAGAACTGTTAGTGGACTTGCATAGATGGTCTGTGGCTTAGCTTTATTCCTAGAAAATAAATGTGGGGGGATTGAATATATGGGTGTCAAATATTAACTCATGGCTGTTTTTTTCATTATTAATCATATCAGTGCTTAGAGGGAATGTAGATTCTATGGTAGAAATGAAGTTTGGAGTTGGGAAGCCTGGGGCTGTCTATGATAGTTCCAATCAGAAGCATGGGCATGTCTGTTACCTAGGACAGAAATTTTCACAAAAACATTAGGATAGGGAGGATTAGGTATTATCAACCAATCTAAAGCAATCAAAAATCCAAAACTTTGCAATAAGGGACGGTAACTTGTCCTATATGGTACTTTTCAGACTTTTTAAGAAGAGGTAATTAGTACTAACAGATTTAACTCCTCAAGCACCACTGAGAAAAGTTCACCAGAAGCTCTGTGTTATCCACCTATATATACAAAGGACAGTAGGTTCTCACTTCTGTTGTGTAGTAGATGGAAGGCCAGATTTTCTGCTAACTGTAGAGGAGGCCACCAGTGTGGACTGATGTAAGAAGGTGCTGTAAAGTTAATGTCTTACTTGTTCTATGAAAGCAACAACCTAGGTGGACACAAATTCCAGATCCAGACCATACATGGGAGTAGGCTGAAAACTAGAAGACAAAATAAAAGGCAATTACTCATGACCTAAATCTTTCATCTTTTTTAAATAGCCAAATAGTAGTTTCTTTAGTGGCCATTAACCTAGATTTATGACTCTCAGTTTAGCAACTCACCCTGTCTGAGAGTTGCCTAGGGTACTAAGATGTCAAGTCACTTTCTCTGGTCACATAGTTTGTCATAGGTTTGGATTTGAACTCAGAATTTCTAGACTCCAAAACTGTCCCTCTATCAACTCCCATCTACTATTCTATACTTGGTGGATAGTAAAGATTTTAATTCTTTTCCTTCTTATATTTTTAAAACCTGGGGAAAGTGAATACCATTTGCTTCTAACTTCCAGCAGTCTTATCAAATATTTTTATTCGCCTCTCTCTGGCACTCAGCTCTGGTAGTGTAACTAAGTTGCGTCAGCTGAGAATTCTGCCATAGGGCATAGGTAGCTCACTGATAGATCATAGACTAATGATCTATCCCTGTGAGTTGGAGTTGGCTGGGACCCCCTGTGAGTTGGAGTTGGCTGGGATCTTAGAGGTCACCTAATCCTACTCCCTCCTTTTCCAGATAAGGAAACTGAAGCACGTAGATAACTTGTTCAAGGTTAGGTAGTAGTAAAAAGGGAATATATTCAATTATCTTATGATTTAAGTGTCTGGGGAGAGTGAAAAGGGCTGAAATCCACATAAGTATCTCCTTAATTGAATCACGCCCAAACACTGCTTATATTTTCTATTTTAATGATGGGAAAAATAAACAAAAAAAAAACCCTAAACCTCTCCGGCAGTTCCAGTGGGGTTGGACCATCTTTAGTGTTGCACTTCTTTTCTCCTAACAATGTAAGAGCCACCTTATGGCTTTGGTTAAACTAATCTGGGAACTGAGAACAAATTCTCCTTTTCAGACATTTGCTGAATCTCATAGAAAAAACCAGGTCAATTCCTCTTTCCTAAAGCATTTCCATGAGTAAAAGCCAAAGCAGGCAGACCTTAACTCGGCCAAAATATTCCTTTTACACAAAGTTGTTAAGCTAGTGCTCACACAAAAATTTATTAAGTGTTTGGAGTCCCTTTGGCTAAGTGTAACAGGTGCCAATTTGCCTCCCACCGTCTTCGGAAAGATGAGCTACTTTAAATTTCCCTCATACCGGAAGCAGTGTGGGGGAAGTGGTGAAATTAGTGCTGCTTTGTGTTTCATTCATGTTCCAATGTTAGGTACGAATTAAATCTACTGGTGGGGACCCCAGCCATTCAGCATCAGACTGAGTACCCACAACTCAACGAGTTTAGCAATTATTTCTCCTCAAGTTGCTGAAGACTCACCACCAATACTGCCTCCAGAGGGAGCTGGAGGCCAGGATTAGGATTTAGCTGTGGTCAAAGGCTGAAGTTGTTTGGGGCAGGGAAAGGGAAGAAGAAATGGAACTGAAGGTTGAATTTCTTAATAGTCACCAGTTTCTAGCAGGTAGCAATTCTCATAGCAGAAATTTACTATAATTCAGACTCATCTTACTCATATAAGGTAAATTTTAAAAGTTAAGAATTACTTAAGTTAAATTAATAGTAATAATAAAATCTGTGTGTGTGCTAGAGTGTAAGTAATGGTTGAAATGGTCCAAATGTGGATGTCCTGCACCTGTGGGTATGGGAAACTGACTGCAATTTATTAACTCTGCGCTACTCTGTAATTGTTTGCTTGGGGTATAATTCCAAACCGAAACGTGTAAATACTTTTTTATTAGTGATAATCCTAAGAAATGTTGTACTCACCAGTTTGAATACAACAGAGCAAAACCATTTTCCCTTTAGACAAGGGGTCGGAAGGGATGTTGGTTAGGAAATAGGACAGCCTCGGGGTACAGAAGTCACTCTCAAAAGGAGGATATGGAGTTGGAGTTAAAGAGGCTTTCTGAGTAGATTTGGACATAAAGCTAAGAATGTTTGCCAGTGCCTCCTTCTCAAGACTTTGGTCTAAACTGCCAGTTTCATCTGAGTAGTAAGTGATGGTAATCAGTTTTCTTCTTAAGTCCTGTTTAAGGCCTAAGGCATATATATAGTTTAAAAGAAAATGAAATGGGAAGATAAAAAGAATCAAGACCAAGGTTCCATATTTATGTCAATTGAAAACTTCATATCCCTTACCTTAATCCTTAGATACTATTAGGTTTCTTTGGGAAAAAGTTGAACTGCTTCACAGGACACAATTCCAATGCTCTCATCAGTTGGCTGAGAGCATATGATCCAGCATCAGGGAAGGCCAATGCCATTCCCCAAGGGCTCTTTCTTGGTGGCTTTGCCTATTGCTTTGATTGCTGGCTCACTCTGATTGTCCAAGCTGGTCATTTGGTTAGCTTGTATCAGGAGTAGGCAATTTGGGAAAGGCCTCCATCTCTTCTAATTCCTATAACCTTACTCTTTACCTATGTCTCCCAATCTCTGTTTATTAAGGAATAATAACAAGTCTTAAAAACAATTATGGGGATTTCTTCACGAAGTCCTGAAGCCCTGACATTCCCTAGATTGTAAAGAGGCAGGTAGTATCCCTTGGTCATGGAGTAGAACTCAGTAGAAATTAAATTATCTTTAGTGCTGGATGGAAATTGCTTCTAACCCCTCAAGGACAAAACAGTACACTACTGCTGATTTTGTTAAGATCAACAATGTGGAGGGTTATACCTTCCTTCATGTTTGCAAGTCATTTCTGAGCTTACCTAGATTTTAAATCCCTTCCCTACAAAGGCACAATGCCTGCCCCTTACATCTGACTAAAAAACCTCAACTATCCCCTCCTCTTCCTACTAGCTCATTGGGCATTATCAAGCATTCAGGGCTGGAAGGGAAGCCTTAAACTGTATGACACAAACAGCAATTTCCATGAATAGGTAGGAGAACTGTTTTCTTTTGACTACTTCCTATCACAGCTTTCCATGGCTTTAAAGTAGGAAAATAAGAAGGGAGATAAAAAAAATTAAAAAGCTACCATCAGAAACCCTGGAGAAGTAAAAATGTCAGAAGAGAGACTGGGATATTGTAAATGGGGGCAAGTAGGGAAAAAGCCCAATCCGATGCCATTTTCTCTGTGCAGAGCTGTCAGATGAGACTAGCTATTCTGGGAAGAGTGTGTGTGTGTATATGACAGGAATCTGTGGTCTTAGGACATTTGCAATTATAGCCCATTTCCTCTCTAAACTTTTGGTTATGCCCCCCCAAACTGTCAAATCAGGGTAGTCCTGGGTATAACGTTCACACCACTTAAAGGCTGTAATCATGCAGTAAGGAGGTTGGTTTTGTTGTAAACATTTTTTTGTGGTAGAAATATAAAGATAAAATAGAAATACTGATTGCAGACTGTCAGTGTAAGTAGTTGTTTACAAATTAATACACACTCCATACAAAGCCTATAAGTATCCATCTAAAACTTAAATTTCAATGTTTCATTTGGGTTGGTCACAGAGCCAATGTGGTTTTCTAACAGTGATCTTAATTGCATAGTTCACCTTTATCTGCTGTACTCTAGCATTTTATCAAACCTGCATTATTTCAAACATACATCCGTAATGTGTATACATCCACTATTAATATAGATGTGCAGACACGTACATCCATGTAATATGTATACACTTACACACTTTATCCCCACATGGTCAGAGAAAGGCTGATTATGGTGCTATAGTGATTTAGTTCCTAACCATGCTAGGGGATAAAGTGATATATTAGGACTAATAATGCATCCTTTATGAAACAAAGAGGGAGTGCTGGCCACTATGAAGGCTTCTTTTATCATTAAGCTGGTGGATCATATCCTCTATGTAACTAATCCAGTTTCTTTTAAAAAAGGTCAGACCACTGACAAAGAAAGTCAAAGCCAAAAAGGCACTCGGCACAGCCCTCAATGGATCAAGTTCGGGTTTTAATGTCACTGGCCCTATACAGGATCCATTCCTCATGAAAGTGTGTACAGCTTTCAAATACACAAAATAAGAAGCTTGTGACGGATTTCCTACCAATCTAACATCATCTAGTTCCTTTAGTGCATTTCATTGTCAACTTAAGGTTGTTGTTGTGCAAAAAGAAGTGATGATAAAAAAGAATAAAGTTGGTATTAAAACTATGTGCTTCTTTTTTATTTAACTAAAATAAAGTTTGTGATGCCCAGAAAGTTAAGAGGTATATATTAAGTAAGTAAAAAGGAATCCAAAAATTCCTTCACCACCAAACCGGACTGAAGATAAGCCTCAGGTTTCCCTAAGAATTCCCTTAATCATTTTCTCAAACATACCGTTTCTATTAAATGTCTCCAAATATTGAACTAATAAATTTTACTATTGCCTATGTTGATCCAATACAACCTCCAAATTTCTAGGGCATTTATATTACAATAGCTAACATTTACTTCACACTGTACTTGCTTTCAAGACTTATTCTGGCTACTAACATATATATATATACATACACACACACATATACACACATACACATATGTATGATAAACTAGACTAAGTCTTCAGAATACATTACACTCCTACAATGGCATGACATGAGATGTTTTGCACTGAGATTTCATCATAGTAAAATACTGGAAGACAGGTGAACCATCCATCAAATTAACTGGTTTTAAGACAAATGGCTGGAAGCACAATTTGAGTGAGCTACAAAATTCACTAAGGTTCTTTTTCTTTGACTTTTAAAACAGTTTTTATTGACATATTTTGCTTTTATATTACATACATTTCCCATTCTATACTCCATTTCTCCTCGCAGAGCCATTCCTATAATAATAATGAGGAAAAAGTGGTTTAGCAAAAGTAACCAATATATCAAAAAAGCCTGACATCTGAAGCAGTGTTCCACACTTACAGTTCTCAATTTCTGGAAAAAAAAGGTGTGTGTTTTTTTACAATCTCACCTCCTCTTTGAAAGTTAGCATTTATTTAAACACCTACTACGTGCTAGGCACTTTCATAAATATTTTACTTGAGCCTCACAACAATCTTGTGAGGTAGATGCTGTCATTATCCCCATTTTACAGGTGAGGAAACTGAGGGAGGTTAAATGTTAAATGATAGAAATGGAAGTGGTCTTGAGTCAGAATATCCAGGTTCCACTTGACTCCATTTTGGAGGGTTCTTTCTAATTTTTCTGAGCCCAGGTTTCTTCACACGTGAAGTAGGTAGAGCAGGTATTATTATTCACACAGCTAGTCAGTGTCTGAGGATGGATCTTAACTTAGGACTCTGACTCCAGGTATGGTGTCATCTAGCTTTTCTTTTGTAAATGACCAACATCCACTTACGACATAGTAGTCATTTATATACGTGCTTGCTTCATTTTGTATCATTTATATACGCCTTATCCTTTTCCCCTATATTCACCATATTTATCATTTTTGACCAAACAGAAATATTTTATTACTATTTGCCTTTTGCTTTTCAAAACCAAATCAATACAAATACAGAGCAAAGGCATAAAAACAAGCTTTATCTTTTCCTATGTTTTATAAAGTGATTATTTAAAAGGACAGAAGTTCCTTCAACAAGTGATAACTCAGGGAGTAATTTCACTAAGCTTCCTTTATAATGCATGATATGCATAAATATATATCCCTAAAGGCAAACCACATATTGCTTTGGACCAAGTGCAGAGCTCATTTAAATTTCCCGAGTATAATTGGTGGAATCTTTTGGAATAATTTATGTAGCACACTAAAGTTTACAAAGCACTTTCCTAACAATCTCAGGGGATGGGAATAATAATACCTGCTCTACCTACTTCACGTGTGAAGAAACCTGGGCTCAGAAAAATTAGAAAGAACCCTCCAAGATGGAGTCAAGTGGAACCTGGATATTCTGACTCAAGACCACTTCCATTTCTATCATTGATTCTGGCTCTTTGGCTAACAAAATGGAACATTTTGCCTTTGTTAAAAAACAAACAAAAGGAGCTAGCTCACTATTGCTAAAAGATCATGGTAAAGTGGAATCCCTAGAGTCCCAACTTCCTTATCTTAGCATCAACAAACAATTTAATAAGAAGAAATTACTCCCCCCCTACTCTGGATATCTCTCCGTGGTGACTGCAAGACAGACCTAAAACTTCACAGAATTAAAAGAACTGAAGATCACACAAATATCCTAAAAGAAACTTAAGAATCAAGACATTGAGATATGAGATATTAAGCCATGAGAAATATAAAGTTGGAACCTTGTGGCCACCAACACTGGAGAGAAGTGTTTCTCCAAGTGACTAAAATATTTTGCTACTCCTTTTGGCATAATTATCAGGCATTTCTAGATAAACAATGAGAAAATATACAGTGTAATCA
>CM053585.1:203437676-203451717 GCA_028646515.1 Pseudochirops corinnae | reverse complement strand
AAACCAGCTTCCCTCAGTACAGGCAGGACGATACCAGAGAAGACGCCCTGATCTCTCCACCCAACTTGAAGACCGAGTCGGCTAACGCGGTTGCTCGCTGCAGCATGGACCCTGCCTTCTGTGCGCAAGCGCGTAGGGGCCCGCCCAGGACTTATTTCACAGTTCCCAATCAGTCCTGCTCCCGCCTCCCTACGGAAGCTTTTCAAACCACAAGAGCACCAAAAAAGTCACCCCCTCCCCCTTCCGCACCCCTCCTGCGTGCGCGCCCCTTGCCTCCTGCGTCACCCGGGAGGCGCGCGCCCGAGCCGCCGCCGCCGCCGCCGCCGAATATCCAACAAGGAGCGAGCCCAGTGGCCGCCGTCCTCGCCAGCGGAGTCGCCGCCGCCGTCCCCTTCCCTGCCCCCGTCGTTAGGCATTTGAGCAAGACTGGTTTTGGTTCTCCCCGAGGTAAGCGGCAGCCACCGTGGGGTCTCCCCGGCCCGATCCCTTCCTCTCACCTCCCTCTCACCCCCCCGCGGCGAGGCCTCTTCGGCTCCCCTCACGCACCCGTCCGTCCAGTCAGGGGTCCCTGCGGAGCGTCAGGACGTTACGGCAGGAGGGGGGGGAAGAGGAGGAGGAGGAGGAGGCGACGGCGACGGCGACGGCGGCGGCAACGGCCGCAACGGCCGCCGGCGGCAGTGACTGCAGCGTAAATACGGCGTGAGACGAAGCCGGCTGCCGCGTGCGTCAGGCCATTCCCACGCCCTCCCCCTCGCCTCGCGCCTCTGCCCCCACGGGGGGGAGGGGAAGGGCAGGGGGGAAAAGTAGGGGAAAGGGAGGAAGGGGATTGGAACGAGCTGCTAAAAGCGGCCTGGGTAGGGGTAGGGGTGAGAGAGCTTGGTGGTGACCCCGCCAGCCACCCCCGCCGCCTTCTTCAGTGTCCCGGGGCGGGCGGGCGGCGCGTGCATGCAGTCCTGCTCCTTTTCTGCCCGGAGAGCGCCGTCTCCTGTAGCCTCCGCCCTCGTCTTTCTTGCACGTTCCCACCTTCGGAGCTCCTCCTCCCCCACTTGCATGCAACATGCAGGCCTCCTCTCCGCATCCGCATGCCCCGAGAATAGCTCCCCGCGGCGCCCTTTTGGGTTCTCTCCATTACATGCCTAGAGCTGCCTCCCCGCCTCCCCTCCCCCACCACCGCGCGGCCTCCCGGCTGTTGCATGTACCGTGTCCAGGTTGGTCCGTAGCCCTCCCCGCCCCGGGGGGTGTTGCCTGCAAAATTCCGCTCCCCCCCACCCCCCCAGTTTGGGTCCCCCGAGCTGGGTCTGCGGGCTCCGCCTGGCTGCCTGGCCCGGAGCTTCCCGAGCAGGCCGGCCCGGGTGGCTAAGAGGAGGAGGAAGGGGAGGAGGAGGCAGAAGGAAGGAGGGGGCCCCTGCGCCGCGCTGGACGGGGCTGGGCGTTGTGCCCTTCTCTGCGACGCCGTTGGGAGGCGGCGTTTCCGCCCTCCCGGCTTGGTGTCGGGGCCGCTCGCTGCCTGCGCTGGGGCCCCCGGCCCTCCTGGCCCCTGCTGGTCTCTGCCCAGCCCGGGCCCCCAGGCGCTGCTGTCCGGGGCTGCTGGGCCGCAGATACCCCAACACTCCTGAAACTTAACTCGACTTGGCCACGCACGGCCCCGATCCTTTCTCCCCACGAGCTCTTCTATTAACTGAGGAAAGTTTTTTTTTTCAGGGCCCCTCCCCCCCCCTTTTGCGGAACAGCATTATGCTGCGTTCTAGAAGGAAAATCAGTACTTTTTTGGGGGGGGTAGGGTGGTTCAGAAGTGTGTGAATCAATATTAAGGCGGCTCATGAACACGAAAAATAACTTTAGAAAAATCTTAATATGCTAGAATTTCTATGACTGTCACGGTTGATGCAAAATTTGGATTATTTGACCGGAATGTCATTGACATACAGTACTGTACAACCGATAACGCACAGAACTATTGTCCATACCCTTAAGGTCCCAAATCTGAGTTTCTCTGAATTAAGATACTCGACCTAATTTACTTAGCCAGATTCTTGCTTGACAGTCTACTTGACTATGTAGACCTACTAGCTTTGTGGGTAAACTAGGAGGGGGAAAGTTCATATGACCATTTCTAGACCTTTTTTTCCCTCATTAAAGAAAAGCAAATTGCAATAATCTTGGGTTTTCTGGGTTAGGGTCTGTCATTTCATCAGGGTGGATGAGAGTTTTTAAAGTAAAAATAGAAGAGACAACTTTTTGTGGACATGAAAGTAGTGTGACCCTAAAAGTGTGTGCAAAAATCAGTTTTTATGGATGTTAGGAGATTTGATGAACTTAAGCAATGTTTCTGCTTTATGAAGAACTGAATGCATTTTTTTTTTTAGCAAAGTGAGTGAGCAAACCTACCAACCGTAGGTGTATTCAAGTGGGAACTTGTACGTGGAACTTTTATATGTGGGTGTAGAGTATCTGTGTAAAAGTGAGAAGCTCATCTATGTGTTTCTTTTCTGGTTGCTGAGAATGTGGGGGAGTACATACCTCTGGGTGAAGCTGATGTTTTAAAAGGAACAAAATTCTGGTTGATGATAACAGCTGTGTGTGAAGGATCCATCTGCTTTAGCTGTGGTATTATTTAGCCAAGTAGTAAAATTTGACTAAATGTAATTGATAGTCCCTGTTAATTTAAAGACTGAGAAAGTAATTTTAGTGAAACTTCTTGAACAGTTAAAATTGAAAAGAGACTACAGATAAATATTTGAGTTATGAATGTAAAATAGGTTTAACTGTTAAATTGCATTTCAAAAATCAATTTTCTCTGTTTTACTTCTATCTTATGCTTTCACTTCACATTCATTTAAAAATATGTTCCACTTTGTAGCTTTAACAAAGTTTTTTTTTAAAAACTTTGATATAACAATCAAGGTTTAAATTAGGCATTATATTTTAAAGTGCTATTCTGCTCTTTTTGTATTAAAAATAGACCCATTTACAAGTACTGCATTAATATGGACTTGACTCTATTTTGTATAGAAAATATTTTTCATTAGTAAGTATATTTTTTGCATTACTTTCCTTTGAAGAAAGATGAATTTTAAATACCAAACAATAACTTGCTCATTAAAAAAAACCATAATGATCCTAGTTGAGGGGGAAATATTGAAATGATTACTGACAAGTCCCCCTCCCCAAAAAAGTTGGGTGCCATCTTTTGGCTTTCAGTACTTAAGTGTATAGTGCACATACTGTGCATGTGTTATACTAACTATTTTTGTGGTAAGGATAAGTTACACATTGCCTACCCACATAACCATGCTAGTTTATTTTTTGGATGTCTGTGGGTGTCATATCTTCTATACCAGATTAAAAGCTCCTTGAACACAGGATGGCCTCTATTAGTCCTTGAGCTAGTAAGAAATTGATAAGTGTCATGAAATTGTTTTATTGTCACAGTTCTCTTTTCTCTCTGTTACTTCTTTTAGCAAATTGGCACTTAAAAAAAAACACCAAGTTTTAATTCTCTGAAAATAAACTATATACAACATAGATTTCATTTGTAACAATTCGATTATCTTTCAGGGAAGTTGAAATAGGTGGCATGTATAACAAGAGGAATAAAACATTTTGATTCATAAGTTTTCTTAGGAAGAAGACTTGGAAAAAATGTTTGTATACACATGTACATTTAGGACACCTTTGCCAAGTGCATTCATATGCTCCCAAAAAGCCTTTCCAAAAACTTTTAATTTTTACCAGCAAGGTTCTTCAGATGTACTTTCAGAACGAAAGACAAGTTTCCATGAACATTTCTTTGTTTTGTATCACATTTGGTCAAAAAGAGAAATGACTGTGGTATTTCCAAAAGAAATGGCTTTTTTGATTTTGAGTGTACTGATAGCACATTGAAGTTGAAACAGTGTTTGTATTTACCTTGTTTTTGTGTACAGGCTTTTATGTAAAATGTAGTTCATAGCTTTTTGTAATTTATATTTGGGCATAGACTGAAAATCTGTTGTGTTTGAATTTTATTACACGGTATAGATTCTTTGGACCCCATATTGGAGATATGGAAAGTTATGTAGGTATACTGTGGAATCAAATCTTAATAACCTTTTGTAACCTTAGTAACATTTTGCCATATAACTAGTTTATTTTGTAGCCAAGGATAAATGTATACGACCTGTATTAAATTTACTTTAATTTTGATATTAAAGTATTCTAGCTTCCATTGGAGAAGTAAAAATTTTATTTAGCGTTATCTGTTACATAGAGCAGTTAGTCAAGCAAGATTTGGAATGCCTTGAATTGATGGGTAAGGAATTTGGAGTTTATTCAATAATGAGGGTCTCCAAACATTTATTAAGTGCATATTCTGTGCCTAGTCTGTGCTAACTGCTAGGAATGCAAAGAAAGGCAAAAACATGGTCCCTTCCCCCTCAGAGCTCTTATTCTAAAGAGGAAGAGGAAGACAATATGTAAACATATGTATGTTTTAGAAATTTTTTGAGGATATGCCTATGACACCGAGAGTCAAGTTTCTATTTAAGTTTGACTATTTTAGTGTAATAGCAAAGCTCAGAGCTCAACATAGTTAAAATCAACAGAACAGTTTTCTGCAGGTAAATTATTAATAAAGATAAGAAATTTTGAATGTTCTTTTTTTATTTAAATGTTTCCAGTTATGAAGAGAGCTAACATTTAAGAAGAAAATTTAAAATTAAGAAAGAACTAGAACTTGAATCAGTGTAGGATTTTTACTTTAGAATTATTAAATATGATTTTTCAAAACCTGTAACATAAGATAACTGTCCGTGTATGTATCTTAAATTTACAGACTTTTGTGTAGAAGCTTTAAGCTGCTTATGTAAATATGAAATTTATTTTAAATATATTCTGTTCATAAAGCAAGTGTTTAATACACTTTGGAGTATAAATTTCAAACTGTAAATATAACTAGCTTCAATTTTGCAGCTTCTCTCACAGAATTGTCTGAAAATGGAGTCCATCTTCTGGAGATTCTGGCACAGGCTGGGTCACATGCAGCAATTGGAAGATATACTCATGCACATGTGAACACTTCCCTTCCACTCCATACAGACATTGTATTAGCTTACTGTTTTGTTAAAAATTGAAATGTTAATAAACAATGTATTATGTAAGATTACTTTTTGGAGATATTTATTTATATACTTAAACCTACTTTTTAAATACTGTTTTCTGCATTTATCACTTTCTCATGGTCCTCTAAAGCAGTATCTTCCCCTTATCCTATTAATAACTTGGAAGTCACTTGAGTCTTACTCTAAGATGTCCTTTATTTTCCTAGAATTCTTTCCTCTTTTTGTTCCCTCAGAATTCCTTCCCCATTTAAACCTTCCATCTCAGAAAAATACCACTCTTAATTCATCCACCTATAATTTTTTTTGCTACTTTTCCCTAAGAAGCATGGATGTTTTTCCCCCAGAAATGGTACTTTTCTTTCTCTGATTAGAAATTTATATTTCAGTACTGTCTTCAGACTTAAGTAGATTTCTTGGCTCTGATTTATATATCTAGGACTAAAGAGGAAAGGGGGGAGGCACAGCTAGGTGGCGCAGTGAATATGACACCAGCCCTTGAGTCAGGAGGACCTGAGTTCAAATGTGCTCCAGACACTTAACACTTACTAGCGATGGGACCTTGGGCAAGTCATTTAACCCCAACTGCCCTGCCTTCCCTCCTCCAAAAAGAAAAAAAAAAGCAGTGTAATTTGCAGTTTGGTGGACCTGTAAACCCCATTTGGTCACTATGCTCCTTTATGTCATTTTTTACCAAACTTTCTGGTTGCTGAACCAGGAGTGTTGGGAGAACCATTCTCAGGGAAAGGAGGATTTTAAAAGTTGTGGGCTAGTACAACAGTCCTCATATTTGCCCATTCTCTTCATTATTTGTGGACCAGGAATCAATAGCCTGCTGAATATCCAACTTAACAAGCCTTTTGTAAAGGTATGCACATTCTGTACTCCCACCCAAATGAATTTAGATCAATGCAAAATTTGTACATAAGTATGAATGCAATAGTTAAGTGGTCTAATTTTTTTCTTTGCTGTTGAAAGGCTAGAATATCAAATACCCTGAGGTGTAACTCCTGAGTATTCAGGCAAAGTTACTTAAAATTTCTCCTATTTTCCTTTTATATTTTGTTTTTCAGTCATATCTGACTCTTTGTGACCCCATTTGGGTTTTTCTCTGCAAAGTTACTAGAGTGATTTGCCATTTCCTTTTCCAGCTCATTTTACAGATGAGGAAACTGAGACAAAGAGGGTTAAATGACTTGCCTAAGGTCACACAGCTACTGAGTGTCAGAGGCCAGATTTGAATTCAAGAAGATTGACTCAGGGCCCTGCAATCTATATACCACCTAACTGCCCATATGTGTCCTTTTGTATTAAATAGAAAAAATAGTATTTATAGCCTTTTAAAAACAAGGGATAACTACTGAGATGTTCTTTGATAGAACTCTATCCTTTAAAGAAACTTTAGGTGCTAAGTAAGTACAGAGTATGTGTTCAAAGTGAAGGTTTTAGATTTACCTTAAGCCATTCAATTTTGTGCAGATTAAATGTTGAATTGGACAGTTTTCTAGAAAGTGACGGGTTACAAAAATGTGAGAATGTGTATGATTCTGGGCAAATATATTACCTCTACTAAAAAAGCAACTCAAAACCCATGTCTTAGTGTTGCTTGATAGCACTCTAGTGAAAGGGGACACTACTGATCTCTTGACATGTAGCACACAATATAGTATGGCACACTTTTTATAGTACCTGGAACAATAAGTTTTGTTAGTGATTATTGGAGTTCAGAGTTTTATAAAATTTGACACGGCCAGTGTCCTTTTAAATCTGATTTAGTATATATTAACAAGGTTTTTCTAAGTTTTTCTTTGGAGAGTTTAAATGGTTAAAAAAAAATCTGCCCATTCTTTTCTGGTATGTATTTGATAAAGAGGCAAGGCTATCTAGCTGACAGTTTTCCTTGCTTATAGTAGGTTGAATTTTACTTCTCAGAGCTGTAACCACTGGTGGGTTATGGTGCAGCCACTTTGACAAGGTTCTTTTAGCCAATTCCCACGTTATTTGGAAAGACACTATTAGCTGCTGCTGAAAATCAGTTGCTACTTAAACCTTGAGTTGTTGAGGTCTGTGACCGAAGTGCTGCCATACCTTTTAGAATCTTTTCTGTAGGACATTAGGCCAGAATTCCTGGAGGAGGGACCTTGGCTGCTTAGCAATACCTTATCCTAGTGATTTTTAAATTCACAAAAGTGATAGGACTTTAGATACTAATTTATTCCTCTCAAATCTAAAGTCCTATCATTTTTCTGAGTCAAAAAATTGCTGATATGCTATTAATATACTTATCTCAAGTAAGGGGAAAAGTATTGTAGTAAAAGATGGATCCTTGCTTTTAATCAGTTAATTGCAGCTCAAAAGTTTTTATTTTTAGAATACTCCTATATACCTAAGACTCTTTACTACAGAAGACTTAACAGATAAAGCTTATATAACCTTGTACACTGTGCTTTGTGCATTTCAATGTGAAAACTATTGTAATAGAAATGTAGTCATAAGTGTTCATTTTCTTCTTTAGTGACTTTTACCAAAACATCCCAGTTTCTGTGTGTCAAAACTTCTTAAAAATAAGCTGGGACTGCTGTGATCTTTTTGTTGTACTGGAATTTTAGTGTTAACTTTTGCTCAAAATAATTGTGCCAGCAGTTGGATTGGGGGTTTATTTACCTTATATGTAGCATTTTTTTTTTTAAAAAGTTGCTTTTGCCCTCTAGTTATTTGATCTAAAAAAGATGACTTCCATGTGACCCATTTGTGATCTTATTTATTTTTTGGCCAGGACTTATAATCCTGGGGGAGTCACTGCATTACTGGTAATTGGTATCCTCATCTGATTAATCATGGCAACCCCCGATGTGAGTGTCCATATGGAGGAAGTAGTGGTTGTGACAACACCTGACAATGCAGTTGATGGCAGTGGTGTAGAAGAAGTGAAAACTGTGTTGGTGACAACAAACCTGGCTCCTCATGGGTAAGAATAATCTTTCATCTTGCTTTTTGCAAGGTTAAAAATTGGAATCTTGTTAGGGCTTTGTCCTCATTATCCCTGTTATGTTTTTTTTTCTTGGATTTTTTTTTTAAAGAGTAGCACTCTGCAAGCTTTTTTTTTTTTTTTTTAGAGTCAGCTTGATGGCACAATGGAACCCTGAGCAATCAGAAAGACCCAAGTTCTAATATAGCCTTAGATACTTGCTAGTTGTATGAACCTGGATAAGTTGCTTAACCTCTGTCTGTCTCAGGCTCCTCAACTGGAAATTGGGGGTAATAATAGTACCTACTTCACAGGATTGATGTGAGGATCAAATGACATAATATTTATAATGTGCTTAGCATAGTGTCTGGCATATAGTAGGCACTTAATAAATGCTTATTTCCCCCTCTTTTACTTGGGCACATTTATTTTACAGTCAAATCAGTTGACATGTTAAGTGACTTTTTTTTGAGAGGAAATAAAGTATATTGGTCTTTGCCTGAAATCTAAGAAAACAACCCTAACTCCATAATATGTTTTCTATTTTTGCCTACATCAAATTGGTGTGCTAGTACTTTTTGTCATGTCAGGTGAGCAGTCATGGTGGTGGTAACTATAGATTTTTCTTATTAAAGACCTTCAAAAACTGTTTCTAGATAGAATTAAAAATTTGATGATTTCTATTAAATTTCTATTAATAACTTCATTTGTGAATTTTTCTAATCTTATTATATCCTGTAGCAATAAAGAAATGTTGATTAATAAGAGGTTGATATTTTGTTTTCATTGACTTTTCTGTATGTAAAAAAATAGCCATGTGATCAAAGTGATTATCAGTCTTTTCCTTTTCACAAAAAAGATAAATGATGGTGGGGCAGCTAGGTGGTGAAGTGAGTAGGGCACCAGCCTTGGAGAGGAGGACCTGAGTTCAAATGTGGCCTCAGACACTTAACACTAGTCACGTGACCTTGGGCAAATCACTTAACCTCAATTGCCCTACCTTTCCCCCTCCAAAAAGACCAAAAAAACCCCAACAAACAAACAAAAGATAATGATGGTGATAGAGATCCCATAGAGAGAGAACTTTAAGATTTATAAAAGTGTACTCCTACCAATATCCTTATGTAGAGGTAGGTAGTATTAAGTATTTTCATTTTGCAAATAAGGAAACTGAAACTCAGAAAAGTGAAGTAAATTTGCCTAAGGTCACACACCTAATAAACATCAGAGCTGTAAGCTCCAGGTCTCTTGACTCCAAGTCCAGTGTTCTTTCCATATTGCTGTGTACTTCAGTATCACTTTATGTGCAGAGTATTAATATTTTAAACCTAGAGAATGATGATCAATTTTGTACTGCTTTCCTTGATCCTTTACTGGATTATAAACTCCTTGAGTACATGGACCTGTTAAATCTTTATATTTGCCTAAGCCCCCATATGGGTACTTAGCAGATACTGTACTTGTTAACTTAGCTGCATGAGTGAACTTTACCTGTTGTCCTGCCACTAAACTGCTTGATTTAACATATAGAAATAATTGGAAGTTAAGACTTGCGTGTGTAGATATTTGCTTTAACTTAGAGTGATTCTTAATCTAAGCTTTGAAACTCCCTCTTTCCCATTGCTTTAAAAATTGCCCTTAGGTAGTAGTATTGGAATTTAGTGTTTTTTCTTGGGATTTTTCCTCCTCTTGAGAGGAGGAATCTACTTGTAGATTCTACAAGTAGAATCTACTTGAAAAATATAATATGTATGTATCTGAGTTTTCTTGCTTAGTAGAAGAGCATCTCTGAAGTATAGATTTTAAAGGTGAAAGTTTCCATGCCTCCTGCCCTCTTTTCTCTAGCTTGTTCACATTGGTGAGCTACAACTTCAAAGTCTACACGACCCACATTTCAGCTCTAACAGTTTTTTTCCTTTCTAACTATAAATCATGAAGAGGAAATGTGAAAAAAAAGACTGTCAAAGTAGGTGACTATTAATACTCATGTGAAAGCTATGATTTAAAAAAAAAATGTTTCATGGTCTCTTTATGGCCTCATCTGCCTGTTGCACAGGGGTATCTAAACATTAGCTTTTGCATTCACTAACTTGGTTATATCATGGGTTTATTAGCTTTCTAGAAACTCTCATTTTATTCTTACAAAGTGTATAATTTCTGTTGTTCTAGCATATTTTTAAAAAATCTATTAGCTAATGAACTTTTGAGTTTTATACTAAACAAGAAAATTAAGAACTAACAATAAAGGCAAATGTTTGTCACTTTTCACTTTGTCCTTTTTCTTGTGTGTATAATTTTAAGGAGCTGCTCTTTATTTGTTAGACATTCATAGAGTCATAGAACTAGAATTAGAAGAAATATTGTGGGTCATCTAGTTCAAGTCCCTATTTACAAAAGAGGAAACTGAGTCCCATGGAAGTTGGAAATTGCCTAAGGTCATACAGGTAGTAAATGACAGAGCTGGGATTCAAACTCAGGTCCTTTGACTCAGAGTTCATCGTTCTTTTCACTGAGTCACAGAAAGGAAAGCAGATCTGTGCATTCCACTTTGAGCAGGAAATTTTCTAATACTTGAGGCAACTAAGGGAGATTATTAAAGGGCCTAAAAATAATTTGTCTCTGTTTCTGTTGGAATTTCCTGTTTATCCAGCCCTTTACAGAGGTTTGTTTGATTGAGTTTGAAATTCTTTTTGAGCACTGCATCTCTTCTCTTTTTTTGTCTCTTGGGTATTTTTCTGGGAGAAATTTCCCCATTAAATGAAATTCTAGTAATGCTTTTTCTCCTCTCCATTGTTTTGTCTTGGCATCTGGCTGATTTCTGTTGGGTGGAAATATTTACTGCTGGGGATGAAACACATTTTATGTGGCTTTTTATCCTTTCCATTTTCTCTCACTAGTATGAACAATTATTCTATGCCCTCTCTGAAAAAGAGAGGAAGGGTGAACACCAAATTGCTATTCTTGGTTTTATAATGTCTCCTTGAGCATCTTTTTGAAGGACCTTCCATCGTACTTTTCTATCTCAGCAGTATATACCAACCTTTGCTTCAGAGTTATGATCTCTAAGGCTTTTCTACTCCTAAATGCAAATTTTAGTGAATTAAGCTCCCTTTAGCTGTGATTAGTATGTAGTATTGCAGCAGTGATCAATTTCCATGAAGAAGCCATCCTCCACAAATTCACTTGATGGAGCTTGTCAAAAGATATTAGATTTTAAAGCTGGTAGGAGACTTCGGAAATTGTCTGGTCCAGCACTCACTTCATTTTGCAGATGAGTAAATTGAGTTACTTAAATGATTTGTCCAAGTTGAAACAACTAGCAGGTAGAAGAGTTAGAATTTAATCTTGGGTCCTCTGACTCTAATCTGGTTCTCTTTCTACCATGCTGTCCAGCTTCCACACTGTTCTGTCCACTACCTTATTCACTTAATTGAGCTTTAACAGATGGCCTCTGAAGAAAAACTGAATAAATTGATAGTTTCACACTTTTTATGTGAAAAATGGAAAGAGCATTGGATAAACAAGAGTATTCTGGGCTTAGTTTTGTCACTTTGACCTCTCTGACTTCTCTGAGCCTTAGGTCTTTCATCTGTAAAATAATATCTGTCCAGTTTACCTCACAGAGAGTGGTGAGGATTAAGTGAGATTTTCCATGTAAAGTGCTTTGTATTCTCTAAAAATGCAAATTGTTATTTTTAATAGTTAAATCACCTAAATAAAGAAAGATTTACATTTTCATCTCCACTTTGCACATGTGTCCACCAAGTATGGTGATTTTTATAACTGGTTGAACCTGGAAGTAAGCAGCACCTGACTTGCACTGAGGTGAAGGTACTTTTTAACTTCCTTGGCTTTTATTTTTTGTTTTGTTTTTGCTGTTATTAGGATAACGTTATTTCATGTGGCTTAAAAGTTTAGAAAGCACTTATAAAGGTGCAAAGTACAAACCTCTGTTTTACAGATGAGAACATTGAAGCTCAAAGAGGTAAAGCAGCAAAACAGGCTCTGTGACTTGCTTCTTCTGAGTTACATGTCATAGATTTAGAGGCCATTGTGCGCCACCTCCTTATTTAGAGAAAACTGAGGCACAGAGACCAGTGCAGGGTCATATAACTGGTAGGTGTTTGAAGTGGGATTTCAACCCAGTCTTCCCAACTTTAAGTCCAGTGTTCCGTCTACTATATATTACCTGGGAGACCAGAACTATTTTTGTTTCCTCTTTCTCATTGATTTCTTATCCCTTTTCAAGAGACTTTTCCTTCCCGCTGCTAGTACTTTCCTTTTGAGAATACTTTCCATTTACACTGTACTGAGCTCATATGTTCATAGTTGTTTAAATGTTCTCTTCCCCATTAGAATATGAAATCTTGAGGGCAGGGACCACATTTTTGCCTTTCTTTATATCTCAGCCCTTGGCACAGTGTATTGGCATATAGTGCTTAATAAATGCTTGTTGGCTGACTGATTTCCATAGTCTGGCTTCTGACCTTATCATTCAACTGAATGACCTCTTTGCAGTGTTACCATTGACTTCTTAATTTCCAAATCTGATGGTATTTTCCCAGTTCTCAGTCTTCTTGACCTCTTCGTAGCATTTGACACTGTTGAACATCTCCTCCTGCATACTTTATCTTCTTTGGGTTTTTGTGACTATATTCTCTTCTCATTGTTTCCTATTTGACCTTTTTTTCTCAGTCTTCTTTGCTAGCTCATCATTCATTTCATGGTGGTTATATCCTTGGTCTCTGTCCTGGGTCCTCATCTCTATACTTTTTTGCTTGGTGACTTCATCAGCTTCCATGATTTTAAGATTATATTTATGCCGGTGACTCTAGTTTGTATATATCCAACCTCAGTCTTTCTCCTGAGTTCTAGTAATACACCATCAATTGTCTGTTAAACATCTCAAGTTAGCTGTCCTGATGACATTTTCAATTCAGTATATGCAAAACTGAACTTTCCCTTCAAAGCCATCTCCCTTTCTAGCTTCGCTGTTTTTGTTAAGAGTGCCGCAACCCTTCTAGACTCCCAGGCTTGGCATTATTATTAATGCTTTACTCCCCCTTGCTCCACTTATCTGATCTGTTGTCACATCTGGATGTTTTGACCTCCACCACTTCTCTTACCCCTTCTTTACTCACACAGCCACCTCCTTAGTTCAGGCTGTCATCACCTCTCACTTGGACTATTGTACTGTCCTCTTCCCTCAGGTCCCTCCCCATTTAAATAAATCCTCCTCTCAGCTGCCAAAGTGATCAGCCATAGGTGCAGCTCTGGTCATAAACTCCACTATGCTGCCCCTGTTGTTTCTAGAATCAGATGCAGACTCCTCTGTTTGGCATTTAGGCATTTAAAGCCTTTCACAGTCCTGCCACAATCTACCTTTCTGGTCTTACTTGGCCACCTTGATGTAACATGCACATATGCAGATGCACACATCCATGTGGCTCTCTGTCTCTAATCTCCTAGCTTTTGCAAGCAGTCTTTCTTAATGGTTCTGCTCCCTAAACTACCTTGTATTTATTTTGTATTTATACCTGATATAAATATGTCTAAACATTCCCCCACTAGAAAGTAAACTCCTTAGGTACAAGGGCTCATGTTCTTGTCTTTGTATTCCCAGCTCTTATTAGTCTTTTTTTCTTAGTTTTTTTTTTTTTTAACAGCATTTAATTTCATCTGTATAAGGGTGTAGTAGGTGTTGAAGTGGATAAAGTTCTGGTCCCGGAGTTAGGAAGACTCACCTTCTTGAATTCAAATAGCTTCTTATATGCTTACTAGCTGTGTGACGAGCCATTGAGCCCTGTTTGAGTTGGAGAAGGAAATGGCAAACCACTCCAGTCTCTTTGCCAAGAAAACCCCAAATGACTTATGATGAAAAATTCTAACCATCCCTAGAATAATAACTGATGGAGTCTGAATACAAATCGATGCATGCTTTTAAAAAAAACTTTCCTTATGGAGGAGGTTGGTCTAT
>CM053585.1:203389793-203437576 GCA_028646515.1 Pseudochirops corinnae | reverse complement strand
TGGGGGGGGGGAAGAAAAGGAGAGTAGGACACTACTGAACTACAACAAATAAGTAGCTCATGTGAGGAACTCTACCAAAGTATATAAATACCTACTCTTCAGCCTAGTCTTTTTTTTTTTGCTTTTTGGAGGGGGGAAGGCAGGACAATTGGGGTTAAGTGACTTGCTCAAAATCACAGGGCTAGTAAATGTTGAGTGTCTTGAGGCTGGATTTGAACTCAGGTCCTTCTGACTCCAGGGTGGGTCCTCTGTTCACTATGCTCTATTCATCCCCCTTCAGTTTAGTCTTAAAGAGTTGCCTGGAGCACTAAGAAGTGAGATAACCTGTCCAGAGGTAGTATATGAATCTACTATTGAGCTTGCTTGCTGGTCTTCCTGACTTCAAGGTGAGCTTACTTGACAGTAGTAAGTAGGTACTTAACAAATGCTTTTTGTCTGATTGATTACATCACACTCACTTTCCCTGGTTTTTATCTGCTTTCAGATTCCAGAAACTTGTTAGTGAGAGTGGGGAAGAAACTCCTAGGGCTATAATTTCATAAATTTCACCTTGTAGCCTTTTTCCTGAACTTGAGCCAGACAGTGAATCATATTAATATAATCAATCCTAAGTGCTAATGAACAGATTTCAAGTTTGCATTTTTAATAAACTCTAGTTTCTGACCTGGTTTAAAGTAGAACAAAACTTTGAAATTTTGGAAAGTAGTTAATTATCCCTTTTTAATACGGAGCTCACTGGCACAGAAGGGTGGTTGCCATAGCAATTAATTTAGGTCCTTGACTGGAATAGGTTATTAATGGCCCTTAGAATGGACAGAAAAATTTTAAGCAAGATACTCTTCATTGCCAGATATAATCTTTAATGGAGTGTTGGTGCCCATTCTGCTCCGCAGAAGTAATCTTAGTATTTACAGGGGAAAAATGCCTACCCTGTAAGGTTATGAGAAATGTGCTTCTTGAACCTTAAAGCAACATATAGCAGAGTTGTTATTAGTCACAAGGGGGTTTGAGCTCAGCTTGTGGCAGCTTCCTTCTGAATAATGTCAGCCAAAGACAGACCATCCTAAAGTGTGTTATGCTCAGCCCTGACTATTATAAATGCACATATGGAAACACTCATGTATCAACGGATACCCTGGGGCAGACAGCATGCCTGAGGAGGCAATGGAAAATACCTGGGGCTTTTATACGCATGGTCAGATAGACAGTTATCTTTTTTGTACCTCTCATCTATTTACCATATTCTGTTTTGTATTATAAGGGGGTATCCCAATAGCTTAAACTGCACAAAGACTTTTGGACACCCTGTATTTTCATGTATACATAGCTATCTCCCTTACCTTATTACATTTTACAATCATTCTTGAAGGCAATCAATAATAATATTCTATTTATCTTTGTAGCCTCCAGTTCCTGGCATTGCTTATTTTTGCTGTTTGTTGAACAAATGATATTCCTCGTAACCTATGAGATCCTTTCCACAGGCTTGTGTGGATTCGTATTGACTGATAGATATTTTCATTTCTTGGGACTGGTAGTATTTATGTCAATCATTGGTGATATAGTTTTGATCATGGAATAGAATGCAGTTAACTGGCCCATATTGGGTCCAAATGCCTCTCCTTTTTCTCATTAGCATTATATACCATTATGTGCCAAACTTGCTGACTTATTTCTTCCATGTCTTTGCTTTTGAACAGGCTGTCCCCCATGTCTGGTTTGTTCTCCTCATTTCTATCTCATAGAATCCCACATTACAATGTAATTCACTCCTAAGGGCAGAGAGCATTTCATTCTTGAGATTATATACCTAGCATTTAACACTGTGCTTAGTGTGGAGTAAATAATCACAGCACAGTGCCTGCCACATAGGAAGTGCTTAATAAATGCTTATTGACTGACTAATTTAATAAATACTTATTGAATTGAATCATGTTCCAACCAACACAGCTTAAGTGACAGTCCTTATGGACTGAGCAATGGTAGACCAAACCAGAACATTTCATTGAGATGATTTCCATTCAGAGTTTAACTATGCCAAGGAAGCTTAAGTATTTTGAGTTTCTAATACTTGTTTATTATTATTATTGTTGTTGTTGTTGTTACAGTACCGTGTTGACTACCTGAAAGCTGTTGTTTTTCCAGGGCTTCAGTTTCCATGAATAGAGAATAAGGTCTAGTAAACCTTAAATTCCAGAATCTGCATGCACACTAGAAAGGAAAAGCTTTATTTGATCCCACAGTAACTTTTGAACAGATTGTCAAAAAGAAAATTAAAGACAAAGAGCAGGGAGCACTAAGTTATTTAGGAAATTAGCTCTGGAATTATGATTAATTGATTTTAATGAATTGGTTATTATTATACTTTTTTTGTATGTTTGTTGTTTTCAGTTGTGTCTGACTCTTTATGATCCCATTTGGGGTTTTCTTGGCAGAGATATTGAAGTGGTTTGCCATTTCCTTCTCCAGCTCATTTTACTGATGAGGAAACTGAGGCAAACGGGAATATGTGACTTATCAGGGTCATATAACTAGTAAGAAGTGGCTTGAGGCTGGATTTGACCTCAGGAAGATGAGTCCACCTGACTCCAGGTCTGATGCTCTTATCCACTGTGCGACATAGTCACACATGTAATGCTTCTTAGCTTTCAGGATTTTTTTTTTTTTAGAACTTTAGGGATCCCTAACTTTATTTAACTGTAGGGCAACCATCCTGGGCATCCCTTCCTTGGGGTGCTAAATAAGGAGAAGTAGTTGTTTGATTGACTGAAAACAAAAGTATTAGAAGTGATTTGTAAAATTAAGGATATAGTAATTTTTAAAGTCCCTTCCACCTCTTAACATTCTGTGATCTCTGCCTATATCTTGTTGGAGAGCAGAAACCAGAAGTGTACTGATTATCAATTCATCATGGGACAGGGTAGTAAGCAGAGTATAACAGGAAAGGCTGAAGCAAAAGTCTCCTAGTTTGAATTCCAGTGGAGAAGATGGCATGAAAATGGCTAAGTACATACAAGATAGACTGAGTAATGAAGGCAGTCTCAAAGGGAAGCTTTGAACTCTCTTCTAGAGAAATAACTTCAGATTACACTGTGCACTAAAGTTCAGTAATTTTGATATGCATACTAATTTTTAAAATTTTAATTGCTTATCAGGGGAGACCTTACAGAAGACAACATGGAAACAGAAAATGCAGCAGCTGCAGCTGCAGCTGCTTTCACAGCTTCTTCGCAGCTAAAAGAAGCAGTATTAGGTAGGAAACATGCAGAGCATTTCTTTTTTCATCACTTATTCTCATTATTCTACCTCAAAATATTTTAAAGGACTATGTTTGCCTTTTATCAATATTGGACATTATCCTCTAACTTAAAAGACTTGTTTTACTTTTTGAAGAGACTACAGGCTGTAATTTTTAATGAATTTTCTTTTTTTTTAACTTACATTATAGTAGTTTTAATTTTCTCTTAAATTAGATTATCTCTAATTTCATTCTAGCTTTAAAATTCTGAGTCTATGATTACATCTCTGCTATTAATTTATTTGATTGAAGACAGAGCTTATCATGGCACTTTGCTGCCCTCTTCTGTTTCATTCTTTTACTATTTGTTATAAGTTCATTTGAAGAATTGATCAGAATTTATTGTTATGGTTGTGTTGATAACTCACAATCAAAAACTATTTATAAAGAAGAATGTTAGTAGATATTTTTATAACAACTTCAGTATTTTTCTTTCCATAAAATAAAAAAAAAACCATGATAACTGAAAATAGTATAAGGAAATTTCAGTATATTTGTTTACTTCCTAAAAGGATTCTTCAGCTTCTGGACTTTTCACTTTGCTAAATTGGTGGGCATTTCCTTTTAGGTTTATAAGCAGCCCCAAAATTGATTTGTATATTGATTGTTAGAAAGTTAGATCAAATTTCCCATAGAAATATTGTTTTAGGTGGCAAGTTACCAGGCTAATCTATATTGTAGCCCATATTGTAGCTGAACTATAGTGGCAATAATTTAAGCTACATCATTGATTAAATGGTTCTATCAAACCCAGACTACTTGCCTTTGCCAACCTCATCCTGTCATTTCCTCCTCTGTGCTTTAGCACATGCTGTCTTCCATGTCTGGAACACACTCCTTCCATCTGCTGAAATCTTTCTTTTCCTTTACGACCCAGCTTGGGTGACACCATCTCCATAGAATCTTCTCAGATACCCTCTAGCTATGAAGTAATCATCCCTTATTCATATTTCTCATACCATTCTATTATGACTTTTCCTATGGGCTTAGGCTATTTTTGCATGTGGATTTTTTTTTATAGTTGTCAAAATGTTTGTCTTATTCCTGTGTAGATTATAAATCATTTGAGGATAAGTCTTATCTTTTTGTCCCTAAGGTCCATTACACAGCATATGGAAGGTACTTAATATTTTTTGAATTGAATTGAAATAGACTGATGGATTAGCTTGAGAACTTTGCCACCACTTGTAAGCATTATTTCTATGGGAGATGATTTCTGGATTGCCAAATTGGAATTCAGGATGGTGAAACCACATTTGATCTATAGTAAGAGCAAAAAGGAGTCCTTTATCCTCGTCTTTTTTTTCCTCCCTGGAATATAATAGAGCTTTATAGATTAAGTATCCTATCTCAGGAGCTGCCTATAACTGAATTTTCAGTCTGTAGATAATTAGTTGTGCTTTCTGCATTTGCAGAAAATGGTACTGAGAGATTATAATTGATTTTCTTTCCTTTCCTTCTTCTTATCTGTATACCTTGTGAGAAGTGAAGATGGCTGAAGAGGAGGAGAGTTTGGAGACTGAGATTGTTTACCCCATCACCTGTGGAGATAGTAAAGCCAACTTGATATGGAGGAAGTTTGTATGTCCTGGCATTAATGTGAAGTGTGTTCAGGTGAGGATATATAGTATTCTTCTGGGTTTGAGAGAGATTAAAGGAAGACAGACCTTATTTTTGAGTGGGAAGGCTAGTGGTGATACTCTTATTTCTGAGAGTAAACCAGAACATCCAGCAATCATGAGTTACAATTAGATTTTCTGTTGAAAAATGAAAGAAGATTAAAATGTAACCCCTTCTGTCATAGAATTAAGCTCTTCCTGTGGACTAGTAGAAGGAATACATTTCTGCTCAAGTGACAGTATTAGGATTGTCTTATGCTGTCTGGATGATCAAATCAGCAAGTGCTTACTATGGGCCAGGAACTGTGCTAGGTGCTAGGCATACCAAAAAAAGGCAAAAATAGCCTTTAGCCTCAAGGAACTTACATTTTAAAGGTAGGGGTCAGGGAGGGAGGGGGAAACAACATGTTTATAAATATAGGCACATACAAGATCTATATTTTGAAAGACTAGGAGGAAGCTATAAGTTGGAATTTTGTATTAAAGTTGTTAGACATTTCAAGTCCTCTGTCCATTGTCTTTGAGTGTCTTCTCTGTTCAAGCACCAATTAAAAGAATATTTAACAGTTTCTGGACTAAATTCTCTTAGGAAAATTTTTGATTGGAATCATACCTACAAAGAAAACTTAACTAAGCTATACCTTCATTTGTCCACAAAGCATGAAATTTTATTATCGCTTCACTCATGATCTTTCACTGTTCATTTAGTCAACAAATATTAAGTGGCTAGTATGTGCAGAGTATATATATTCCCAGTGGTTTTTATGGGGCCAGGGAGAAGTTTACTAGTTTTAAGATTGTAAAACTCTTTAAGAAAAAAAATTGGATTTTGAACTATGAATCGTATATAAAAGACTATTCTAAGATAATAACCTTTAAAAGCATTAAATTTTTTACAGATATCTCTGCTAAGCACACAAGAAGATCTTTTTTGGTCATCTTAGAGATGTAAGAGAGAGTTTATATTCACATGTAGTGGTAGCATGAAGTTCTAATCTCTACTGTAGGTAAGAGGAATTGGTTCCTCTGATCAACAAGACCAATAGCTACTGAAAGCGGATAAGCATAATTAAAGATGGGAAGTAGGAAACGAGACACTTTTCCACAAATTATTCTTAGCTCAAATTCTATTAGGAAATCAGGAAATTGTCCATAGAGTCTTCCTTCCTGAAGCATAGTTCTTATAAGCAAATCAAGGATCAGAGCTCTTTTTATTCTCTCTGCCAAGATCCAGTGACTTATTCCCAGTTTTTTTCTTTTTTCTTTTTTGCTTCCTAAATTTGACTATTTAGGCCTAACGATTTTTGGTTATTCAAGATGGTAATTCTGAAGTCTATCTTGTTAGAGGGAGAGCTTCTCTCATCTTGATATAATGGTTCCTTCACATTCTTTCTCTCTATTTAAGTCCATCTTATGTACTGTAGACAAGATAGTCTATCAATTATACAGATTGTCATAACCAATTTTGGATTTCTTTAGTGGGAATCCTGCCACCTGACATAACAAACAAGCATTGATCTTTATTTTATTTTCCCAGGACACTCCATAAACTTGTCTTATTCTAAATGCAGCTGCCTTCCGCTATTGTAGTCAGGTTACCAACATGTCATCCTCTATCCTTTCTGCTGCATCTGATATTTTATCTAAACTGCCCTCTTTGTCTGGACTAGGTTGCCATGCTATATCATCCTGGGTTTTTTTTTCATACCATACTTATAATCCATTCCCTTTAGGAAGTTCTCATTAATCTTTGTGCACCTCATACCCTATATCAAATCGTGGTCTCCACCTAACTCTTCTTTTTGTATAAGTGTTAATATGTGTTATGAATTTTTTTGTTTATTCTACCAGAGATGTCAAATTCAGCTAATTAGGAACTTTTTAACAAAATAAATGAAAATACAATATAACATCAATAATGTTAACTTGTGGTTTTCGAAGTCAACATATGGTCCAGAGGGATCCGTTTCTATTTGAATTTGACACTACTGATATAGACAACACCTTTTTCTAGTTACCCATATTATGTATGTTTAGACTTTTAGGATTTAGCATTAGATTATAAATTCCTGGAGGGTGGTGACTATATAGCATTAGATTATAAATTCCTGGAGGGTGGTGACTATATTTATTTAGAGATAGTCACCACCCTCCAGGAATTTATAATCTAATGTGGATTCACATATAGAATTTATCGATATCCAGTTATATGTTGCCTAGTACCTTCTGTAGCTTCTTCTTTGATTCTTCTTCTCAGCCTCTTAAAGTGTTGGCTTCTCAGGGTTCTATTCTCCTTCTGAATGTTCTCCCTCAGCAGTTTCATCTACTCTCACAGCTTTGATTCTCACCTTTCTTGGGATGAGTTCCAGATTTCTATCCCTAGGACTAATTTCTCTCTTGAACTCCAGAGGCCTATCTCTAGCCTCAGTGTGCTGATAGCACTTCCAACTTGACATACCCAACACAAAACTTACTCTTTCCTTAAAGCTGACTCCTCATTCTCACTTCTTGGTTTCTGTCCATGGCACTGCCATTTATCCACTCATCCAGGTTCAAAATCTCTATGCTATCTTTGATTATTTCTTCTCCCTCATCATCTATAGACAGTCAGTTCCCAATTTCTATCAGTTCTAACATTTCAGTCAGTTTCAGGACTTTCTTTTCTGTTCTCATTGATGTCATCCTTATATTGATCCTTATTGCCCTCTCAATGGACTGCTACAGAAGATTCCTTGATGGCCTTCCTGCTGACATTCCGCCTCTTTCTCCACCCATCCTTCATACTACTGCCAGATTAATCTTCCTTATGTAGAGATATTCCTAGAGTTTTGCTTTAATACTCATTTCTTTTCTAAGACTATACCAGCAAAGTGCAAGCCCTGGAAGGTCATACCAAGCTAGAATGATGTAAAATATAGGCCTTAAAACATTTCTCTGTAATCTCAGGAGCAATCTAAGTACAGTGACTTATGACCAGTATGTTGATCACTAAATGATGATTTATTTGACCAGGGCAACTCACGAAACAGGGAAAAATCCAAAATGGCCCAATAGTTATTCCTTTGTGTCTCCCTTCCACATCCACAATGGTGGAGGAAGAGGCAGAGGATATTTCCTAGTTTTTATGTCATCTCTGAGCTTTAACTGTTTGGTAAATTGATATACCACTAAATTGTGTTTATAAGGTCAGTTTCAATACGAATGAAATCAGTACACAAGAGGAAGTCGCAGCTAAATGGAAGGATGGCATCACAAACTCTTCTTGAAAGGCAATTAAAGAAGTTAGCCGCATTGGTTTCATTGTACACTCAAGAATAACAAGAAACACTTTTTCAAAGAACATTTGGGTATTTTATATTTGCAGCATTCATGATGAAAGTAGGTAAGGGCACAACCCTGCCATGAACATAGTTGTAGCTTATGAGCCATCATCTATTGCAGAGGATGAAAAAGTAGAGAAATTCTACAAGGAACAAGACAGGTTCCACCAAACCACATTAACAATATACTTGGTTACTGCAGTGTGAAGGTGAGTACACAGAAGTATGAAAATTATGTTGGGAAAATATAATTCAGGATAAGAAATGGAGTTAAAAGCATATATATTATTCAGAAAGTTAAATTATGAATAATTTCTTTCTGATATCACAAAAAATTAAGCTAGCTATATTTTAACAGACCCATTTGGTTACTCTAGGAGTCATTTCAGAATCAGACATTTATATGTTGATTGGTTTAAAAGGCAAAAATATTAAATTATAAGAAAAAAATAAAGAGGAGAAACGGCTATTATAATGATTCATTTAAATGAGATGTCGACTTTGAAAATGGGAAGTAGACAAAAATAATGACATTAATTGTGATTATTGCCTTTTCTTAAACTTTAACTAGGAGCCCAAAAGAACCTAGAAACTGCCTTAGCCAGCAAACAATTTCCTTGCCAACTGGAGAGACATGGTAGCCAAGGTAACAACAGTTTAGAATACAAGCTCAATTGTAAAACATTGAGGAGGATGGAACATTTTGAGTAATGCTATACAACAGTGAAAAGTCATAGAAAGAAAACAAGTCCCCAGAAAGCTGGACATGAAGTCCAACTAAGCCAGATTATTCCAAAGGCATTTATAGATTAAATCAGAAGAACATGTAGAAATGAAATGGGTTAGCATGTCTATAGTAGTTTATTCTTTTCACTGAAGAAAGTGATGTGACCTTTCTAATTTTATTTTACACAACTCACTTCTGTATGCATTATGCTTCATCCAAACTGTACTACATGAAATTTCTTATTTATAGTTAATATTTTCTTATGCCTGGAGTACCTCTGCCACCATCTCTCCCTTTTGAAATAATCCTCATCTTCCAAGATCCAGTTCAAATGTCAATGTTTCTGAGAAATCTCCCCCTAATTTCCAAAGTTAAGAGTCCATCATGCATCAAGGACCTATGATTTTGTTGACATGGAAACTTTCTCCATTGAGGCAGATTCCAATCCATATAATAGTTGCCTGAGGCTCAGAAAGGTTAAATGACTTGCTTATGGGTAATCAGCTAGTTAAGTGGGAGAGACAAAATTTGAACCTAGTTCTTCCTAACTCCCAAGGTAAAATGCTATCTCTAGCCTCTGCTACCTTTCATTTACATGGAAATCTTCTACTGATTCTTAGCTCCCTTCCTGTTAGCCAGTCATTTGTTTTCATCAACTTCAGACTTTTTGAATAAATCAGATTTATCCTTAAAACCATGTTACATCCTGACAGAACCAAAGATTTTGCCTGATCTAATAACTTCGAACATTCTATGCAGTGAACATTACTGATTACTAAAAGATTGCTGATATAGAAAATGATCCTAAATTTCCTACGTTCTTGCATATTATTTTGTACTTATCTTACCCTCTTGTTATATTTTATTCTACACCATTGTAGCTTTATATTTATGGAATAGCTTTTCAAATTTGTGTGTCACACAGATTGTAAGCCCCATGAGGGCGAGGATTACTTCTTAATCTTCTTTTTATCTCCTTCAGTATTTAGCATTGTACTTTGCAGATAAGAAGCACATAATAAGTGGTGAATGTAATGAATGAATGAATTCCTGGTAATCTTTGAATATTCCATAGAGTTTTGCTAATGATGATATAGTCAGAATTTTACACTTGGCTACTGATTGTTTTGTTTTTCTTTCTTCTTCAGTATGATGAGCATGTGATCAGCCCTAAGGAGTTTGTCCACTTGGCTGGCAAGTCAACTCTGAAGGACTGGAAAAGAGCAATCCGAATGAATGGGATCATGCTCAGGTCAGCCTGTTTGGTAGCAAGCACCTGGATGACAATATAGTCTCCCTCTGTTATGGAGGATCTTAGGCTGAGCAACAAGTTCTGATCCAGCAGTTGAGCTGATGAGTCATTGCTACTTTAATCATTCACGTTTGTCATTATAATTATTGTCAGAAATACCCAAACTACACAGCCCAGTTGCCAGGGCCAAAGTGTCCCCTCTGTATTTGCTCATTTGTATCTAGGTAAGCCCTTTAATGCTTAACTATCAATATTCATAAGTCTTTGGGTGACAGGAATCAAGAATCCTCTCTCCATTTAAAAAAAGCCAAACAAACCATACTTTAGTAGTGGCTAATTTTTCTTCCTCAGAATGTTAAAAGTTAGTAGTTCAGCTAAAATCCTTGACTATTCTGGAACTGCCTTTGTCTTTGGCATGAGGCTACTTGTCCCAAAATTCTGCAGTTGACTTAAGGACAGGTGACTAGTTAGCAAGAGGGAAGATCATGGAAGATTTGGATAATTGGAGGTAATAAGTGAAGCTAAGTCCCTAGTTAAACAAGGGCAGAGAGAAGATGAGGAAGAGAGAAATCTGCTTTAGAATTTTAGAGAACCCGTTTATATGCTTTTAAATTTTCCTTTCTCTTCTTTGTTTAGGAAGCCAATATATATATCATTTGCCTGATTTTTCCTATACAAATAATCTCCTAGCTACTCCCACTGAATATGTCATAGTAATGAGAAGCAATTGAAACCAGCTTGTTAAAAATTTTTATTTCACCTGACTTCCAGTTCTACCTTTTCAACTGTTTCTTTAAGGCAGCTAGATGGCTTAGTGGATAGATCACTGAGGTCTGGAGTCAGGAAGAACTGAGTTCAAATATGGCCCTGGACACTTACTAAGTGTGTGACCCTGAGCAAGTCACTTAACCTGTCTACCTCAATTTCCTCAACTGTAGAATTGGAATAATAATGGCATCTACCTCCCAGGGTTGTTATGAGGATCAAATGAAATAATATTTTTTTTAAAAGTGCTTAGCATAATGTCCGGTGCATAGTGGGTACTATATAAATGTTTATTCCCTCCCCTTAAGACTAATTTCTGGCTTATAGTTCATCAGTTATGCATTTGTGGCCCTTTTCTACATCTTTCCTTTTTCTGACAGCCCAGTCCAAAGTTAGTGGCAAAGCTCTTCGGCTCTTGTTTTCCATATTGTCTTCCTACGGGGAGTGTAAATGAAACTTTTTCTAATCAACAGTTCTTCCATGAACATCTTGCTTGAAGTGTTTATCATGTTGCTCTCAAAAACTTCTCTTTCTTCCTCCTTCTCTCTCCACTCTCTGTCCTCTCCCTCTTCTCTTATCTCTCTGTTTCTTCTCTTTTCTCTCTCTTTCCCTCTCCACCTCTCTCTTTCTTTCTTTCCCTCTTCTTCCCCTTCCTCCCTTTTCATTTTGACTGAACTCATCATCCTTTTGAACAGCTTTTAGTAAGCTGAAAGGTTGAGTCACTTTAATCTCCCTCTTAATGTTTCCTTTGATTAATAAGAGTAACTGATATTGATATAGTGCTTTAATGTTTGCAGAGTGCTTAATGTTGTAGAGTTTCTAATAGGTTCTGAAATTGTTCTGGGGTTATATAGGGAATTGTCAACTACAAATGTTTATTATTATCAGTTTTAGAAGTATATTTATTGAAATTTTCAGAAATATCTAATATTGCTATGCATATATTCCTTAGGCTCTTTTTTAGTACTTCCTAATTTACAGATATAATTTCAAGTTGCCCTCTCTGCCTAGTGGCAGCTCCCAGTATCTTCTTTCATTTTGAGGTCTCCTAGATATATTTTCCTATTGCCTTTTGAGTATAATTGGGTCTTTCTAGATTATTGGTTCTCAAACCTTTGGTCTCAGATCCTCTTTATGCTCTTAAAAAATGATTGAGGAACCCCCAAAGAGCTTTTGTTTATATGAGTTTTATCTATTCATATTTATCATATTAGAATTTAAAACATAATATTATTATGAAAATAGTTTTGACTTTGCTGTTCCCCTGAAAGCATCTTGATGACCTCCAGGGGTCCCAGAACCTTACTTTTAGAATTACTGGTCTAGACTTTGAGATGAACCCCTTTCACTCTCTTCCTTTGAGAATTTACAATCTGCCCAAGTACCTAGAGTTCTCTGGTTGCACAGTCAGTCCTAGAATGCTTAGCATACTATCCTCCTTCTTGATAATCTTGAAAAAAAAAAAAAGGAATGGGACACTCTCAGGCTGAATGTAGGGACTTAACATCTTCTAGCTGATACCTGTAGAAAAGTTTATTGTTAAGTAAGATTGAATGTTGTATTCCTTCTAGTCCAATTAATTTTTAACTAAATCTCTGCCTGGCTATTTTAGCAGTGATAAACTTCTTTTCAAGTTTGGCCTAAGGCATAGAAGACCTTATTACCTTTAATGCTCTATTCTCATTCTCTTGTTTGCCAAGGTTGGCTTCCTGAGGAAGAAACCATTTCTCCAGCAGAATAAACTCTTGATTGAAAAAAATGGAACCTTTTGGCATAATCTCTGTAGCAAAATGATCCATCCATCGGTGCCAGACCTTGGCAAACAGATTTTAAAATATTTAGACACAGACTACAAATAAACAAGCTTTAAAACTAAGCCCCCACTCCCTCATTAACTCTCTTAGTTTTTCCTTGCCTGTATAACTTGGTTTTTTTCTTCCTTTTGACCACAAATCAGTAACACCTTATATTTGTAAAGCACTTCATATTTTTTCAAAGTGATTTTTCTGATTTTATGTTTTAAATTCCATTTATCTCATTTGTCAGAGGGAAGTATAAGTCAGCTGTTGATTTTGTAGACTATGGCCTGATATCAGAGCTATAGGGAAAAATATGGAAACTTTCTTTTAAAGAACCTCTGCTTAAGCAGTGATACTATAGGAAGGAGGAAATGGAGAATCCTCATTCATATAGTAACTTTAAAAAATGTATCTGATAGTATATGCCTAGCAGTAATGAGTATCAAGGAAGCCAGAGATGAAAATAATCTACTATATTATCTCCATTCTCCTAGAGCCCAAGGCAGAAGGGTTACCTGCACTAGGCTTTCTGACATTTATTTCTTAGGTTTTAGTTAGAGAGCATAAATTATACAAGCTCTTATATTCTAATATCTTAAGACTTTGTTGCCCATTTCCTTCTCCCCTCTGCTTTTTTTCTGTTCAAATTTTGCTTCTAGAATGACATGGGAGAATGACTTGGAAATTGTCTAATTAGTTAGCTTCTGGAGAGGGGCCTCTCTAATAGTTCCTTTTGTCAGACAATGGTATTCTCTACATATACTTTGGGACTTACACTAATAACCAGAATTCTTAAGTGCTATTCCTTTCCCATTGGTTTATACAAATATTCTTCATATTACTTCTTACCACTATCTATGAGTCATTTTTACTAAGTAAAGAATTAGAGAATAGTCCAGTATGAATCAGACTCCATTATTTTTCTGTCTTCTTTGACTTTACAAAAGCATAGTGGGGCATTTGGCTTTTCAAGCAAAAACATAAGAAAGGGCACCCTTTAAGCAAAATAATCTCTAGACCCAGTTGCCATGTAGGGACTTGTTCAGTGTTTGTAATTTGGAGAACAGGCTTTGTCAACTACTTCCTTCTTCTGACTTTTCTACTCTTGTTACTTATTTCCCAATGGCTTTTTTACTTTTCTCGTGCAGGAAAGAACAAATGATAAGAGAAATCTTGGTCAAATTCATAATTTATTTAGTTTTACTAATATATTTCTGAAGAATCACAGTCATAGGATTTACAACTTGAGGGGGAAGTCTTGGAAAAAATTTCCCTTCTATCCTAATCTTATATAGATAAGGAAATTGAAGCCCAAGAAAGCTTAGTGAACAAATAAGTGGCAAAGCCAGGACTAGAATTCAGGTCTCCTGATTCCCAGTCCAGTGCCCTTTCCACTACATAACATTTTCTTTTTCTTTTTCTTTTTTTGGAATTTAAGAGATCTTTGACAGTAATCTAAATATCCCTTAGTAAATTAACAAAACCTTTGAGTAAGTTGAAGGCTATTGCTAACTGCTATAGCTACTATGACTTTTCTTTTTGGCTTTTTGGTTTAGTGGAAAGAGTGCATTTGGGGTCAGATGACCTGTCTTCTAATTCTGGCTCTGCCACTTAAACCTTTCTAACTCTAGGTAAGTCATTTAATTTCTGTGGGCCTCAGTTTCTTCTTCTGTAAAATGAGGGAGTTGAACTAGATCACTGAAGTAAGATTTCTTTCAGATCTAAATCTATGATTCTTTAGAATAAAGGGCCCAAAACTTGCAGGGGCTGCTTGGCAGGAGTCTTAACATGTTTTCAGATGCCATAAAATCATTGCAGAAGTTTCTTTTGCCTGTGCATAAATTGTTCTTTTCCTGTTTGTTTCAAGTTAAGGAAAATTAAAAGATGATTAGATAGAAAGATCAATTATTCATATTTGAGTTGGGACAATTGTAAGTTTTGACTTCAGTGTTCATTCTGTGGTTTGTGATCAGCTTGTGATTATACTCTTATACGTAATCCTTTGCCACAGGAAGATCATGGATTCTGGAGAGCTGGACTTTTATCAACATGACAAGGTCTGTTCCAACACCTGCCGCAGCACTAAAATCGACTTATCTGGTGCCAGAGTGGCTTTAAGTAGTCAGACATCAACAGAATACATCCCTATCACCCCTGCTTCTGCAGATGGTATGTTTTCTTCGTGCTCACCACTGACTGAGCTATATAAATATGACTGTATACTTTGTGACTATATCCTAGGATGCAGGCTTGTTTCTCTTGCTTTTTGTTACATTTTGCTTTATATTTATGTTGCATGCCTTTCTAAATTTGTTGTTAGGTATAACAGAATAGTTACATAATCCCACAATCTAATTTAGATAGTTCAGGTAAATGAGATCTGGTTGTGATAAACTCCCCCTTTCAGTGGTTTCTGCTTGCAAAAGGAGAGATGAATAAGTGAGACTGCCTCCCTAGCATTGCAAAAATTCCTCCTTGCCTCACTATGTTGGCCTCTTTTTGTTTATCTCTGTTTTTAGTGAGAATATTATATTTAATACTTTACTACCTCATATATGATTTTGAGTCCCATTTTCTGCCAGCTTATGAAATGAACAAATGACTAATAAATCATTTAAAATTTTTCACTGAAGTTTGCCTTAATTGAATTACTTATTATTTTCATCTGATAGAATTAAGTAATCCCTAGAATTCTATCTTATGGGGTTTTTTGACAGCCATAATTAAATCCTAAATTTAACTAATATTTCAGTGAGCAGAGTTGGGTTTCCAACTCTTTTATTTATATTTTTCTCAGCTGTTACTGAAGAGCTTCATTTGAAAGGGTGTTTGGGTTTTTTTTTTTGACTAGTCCTAAAACAGTTCTTTTCTTAATAGTCCTTCAATTATAACACATGTATGCCTTTTAGTACTTAGGGAAGAATTTTGGGAGTGTTAGGTCCATTTTATCTGATACTAACTTTAAAAGTTTGTATGGTCCTTCTTAAGCAGGAAAGGTGTGATTAAATAGTATGTCCTTTAAAAGTCGTATCCAAGAAACCCTGGTAAGACCTAGAAGCTTCAGGCAGTTAGATAGATAGTCATTGATGCTTCTTTTGCATGTTATGAGGGAAGGGTGGCCTTTTGATACCTAAGTATTAAAGTATATTACTAGTGAAGTTGTAGGTTAAGAGCTATGTAAAGGTTATTCACTTTTATGTGCCAAAGCTGCAAATCTTCAAGTCTTGAAAATCATTCTCCCTTTTTGTCAGCTTTGCCAATATAATGGTTAATTTATATTTCTCTAATTAGTAGTGATTTTGGAGCATGCGGCTATTGATAGCTTGGGTTTTTTCCTTAGAAGACTGCCTGTTCATATCCTTTGATCATTTATCAATTGGGAAATGGCTATTATTCTTATACATTTGAATCCGTTCCTTATGGAGCTTGGAAATGAGTCCCTTGTCAGAGAAACTCATTACAAAGATTTTCCTATTCTCACACATCAGTGCTTTTGGTCATGTGATTGGTTTAGACTATACATGGATCTTTAGAAATTCATCCCAATTTCTGAAAAAACAAACAAACAAAAAAAACCCAAAACTTAATGCCTGCAGATGTTTTGTCAGTGTTGAAGCATATAATTAGAAATAAAATTTGTTTTTTTAGCACGTAAAGGATGTTAGGAATAATTTAATAATCCTATTTTTACAGAAGAAGAAACTGAAGCCAGGATGATTTAAACTGACTTAACTACAGTCACTCAGCTAATTAGTTGTTTCCTGATTAGTAGAAAAATGCTCTCTACATACTAATATCACAAATGCCTATTCCATACTTGCTGCAGCTGTGAGATGAATCTTCTTCGTATTGTGTTAAAAACAATTCTTATGTTTTTGATCTTCCCTAGTCAATGCAAGCTAACAAAATAAAAGTATAAATTAGTGACATTAGCACAAATTACCTTTGAAATAACTAAGGGGTCTTATAAAGCTTGTGACAGTTCTACCCAATAAGTACAAAAGAAGAAAAGTTTGTAAGCCAGCTCATTGAAGGCTTGGAAATTTTTCTATTCTAAATAGATTCTTATAACATTTAGTGTGAATACCTTATACTAATTTAGAATGAGCATCAGTTCGTAGATCTAGTATCTGAAAGAAATTTAAAAAATTAGTCCAGCTCTAAAATAAATCAAGTTGTTGGCAAGCAAGAATATATGCTCATTAGAGAATATTAACCCATCATTCTTTATATTATTCATGTTCTCTGATAAATAGTGCATTTTCAGTGTAAGTGTGGAAAATGCTCATAAAAATTGTCAGTCTTATGCAAAGAAAAAAATTAAGCTACCTAATCTTTATAGTTTTTTTAAAAAATTAAATTGCTTTATATAGTTAAGACTAGAGTATGTGCAATTTTAAAAAATATTATGTGTAAATGGTAGATTTGATCAGAAAATCTGGAGGAAACACAGGATGACCAAATTGAGATATATCAAGTAATTTAGAATGCCTTATCAAGGCCTTCGATTCATAGGATTATAAATCAAGACCAAAAAGAGACCCTAGAGGTCTTCTTGTCCAGCTTCCTCATTTTACAGATGGTTAAAATGAAGACTAAAGAGGCTAAGTGACTTGTCCAACATCCAGATAGTAATTGGAAGAGCAGGGATTGAATTTAGGTTCTATAACTTTTAAGTTCAGTGCCCTTTCTGCTGTACCATATTGTCTCACTATTTTTTAGTCATTGAATAAACATTTGTTAGGTCCCTACTATGGGCCTGGTACTGTGCTAGGCATTAGGCATACAAAGATCAAAATAGTCCTTGCCCTCAAGAGTCTTGAATTCATTGGTGGAAACAACATGTGTATATAACAAATACATGCAAAATACATACAAAGTAAATTAAAAAGTAGTTTTGGGAGAGAAGAAATAGCTAAGGACCTGAACTAGGATAATGACCATGTGAATAAGAAAGAAATAGATATATGCAATATTATGGAGCTAGACTACATTACACTTGGAAACTGATTGGATATAAAGGGTAGAAAAACATGTAGAGTTTAAGCTGTGAATCAGGGTAATAAGAAAGGATAGTGATACTCTCAGCTGAAATCAGGAAGTTCAGAAGAGACGGGTTTTAGGAGAAAGATAATGAATTCTGTTTTAAATATGTTGAATTTGAGGTCCCTACAGAACATTTAGTTGGAAGAGTCCAGTTGACCATTAACAATTTGGACCTAGAACCCAGGAGAGAGAGAAGCTAGGGCTGGATATGTGTTTGTGTGTGTGTGTGCGTGTCTGTCTGTCTGTCTGTTTTGTCTCTTGGAGTTGTCTGCATAAAAATGATAAATGAATCCATGGGAACTGATAAGATCGCTAAGAGGAAGGGTGTAGAAAAAAGGTGAGGGTCCAGAACAAGGTCTCCATAGTTCTCAGGAATGCTGTGAATGATAATAAAGTAAAAGAGACTAAGAAGGAGCAGCCATACAAGTATGAAGAAAACCAAGAGAGAAGTGGAGAGAGTATTAATGAGGGGAAGGTAGTCAACAGTGTCACATGCTTCATAGAACTCTGGAAGATGATTAAAAAACACCAGGGGATCTGGCAATTAAGCGATTATTGGTAGCTTTTGAGAGTGAATTTTCAGAGGAGTGATACATCTGGAAGTCATATTATCAAGGGCTGAGAAACAAATGAGAGAAGAGGAAATAGAGGCAATGAACCTAGGACTATGACTGTGATTTAAGGAGTGATAGGTAGGATGATAGCTTGAAGGAATGATAGAGTCAAGTGAAGCTTTTTAAGAATGGGGGAAAAGCTGAGCATAATTTTAGCCATGAAAGAAGGAACTGGGAGGGGAGAAGGAAGGGAAAGAATTAATATGTTTGAGAGTTGGGGCTGGGGTGGGGCAGTGTGCAGCCCGCTGGAGGAGATAGAACCTAGGGTAAAAGAGGAAGAGAGAATAGATAGGAAGTCAAGGGGTCTTGAAATGAAAAGTAGAGGAGAAGAGGGAGTTCTAAGAGAAAGACTTCTCTATTTTCAAAAAAGTATGAGTCAAGATTCTCTTTTGAGAGGGAGTAGGGAGGGGTACTATGTGTGAAGCTTGAAGAGAGAAGAAAAGATTTGGAATAGCTATTATAGGTCATGGGATTTGAAGAAATTGTGATGAATTAAGTCTAGAGCGTTTGATGAAACATCAGCATTTATATTAAAGTCCTCTAGTATAAACTGAGATGGTACTTGAATTACTATATTTATATATTGATTACATTGAATCATAGAAATTTAGATCCGAAAGAGGCCTTTTAGGTCATCTAGTTTGTAAGCTTGTGGCTGTTTTATTTTTTATTTTATTTTGTTTTATTCTCATTGCTTAACATAGTGCCTTGCCTATAGGCCTTAACAGATATAAATTGGATTAGGTCTATTCCATTGCCTTACTTTATGGATGAGAAACTTTTGACCAGAGACATTGGTTGACTTGCCTAAGATTACACAGATATTTTATAACAGATCTGGGACTAGAATCTAGGTCCCTTGATTTCCAGTTCAGTGTTTCCTCCATTTTGTACTACTCTTCTTAGATATAAGATTGACAAATTAACACCAGGTATTTATCCTAGCAACATAAGAAGTCCTCAGTTTTTAAATCTAGAAGTATAGAAATGTGGAAGATACGGAAAAACAAAATTATCATCAATGAAACTTAATAGCCATTATAGCCCTGTATAATAATAAGAATGATTACTCTTAGGATGAGCTTTCACAGTTTTAAATAGAAAAGATTCAAACAGAAAAATACATTCTGTCATATTGTTTATATTTATGGAAAAGATCTTATAAACTGGAGAGTAAATAATGGAGAAAATAAAAGTAGGAACTTAATATGAGGCAGTAAATATTCAAGTACTGAGATGTATATATAGCATTATCTTGGAGGTGGAAATTAAGGAGAGCAGTAATGTAACAGGTAACAATTAGAAAGGAAATAAACCAAAATTAACAAAGAAAAGCTGCCTACTATTTTGAAAAACAAAATCTGTATAAATGATTGTGGGTTTGGTTTTTGTTCTTGTTTTTGTTTTTGTTTTGGTTGCAGTGAATGGGTCTCCTGCTACAATCACCATAGAAACTTGTGAGGACACTGGTGACTGGACTACCACCATTGGAGGTATAATGCATGAAAACCACAAGACAAAGGGTAGTGATTGTTGACCATTTGTTTGTCATTAATCATAAAATTGGAAACTCTTATTAGAACTCTGAGGAAATGAAAAAGGAGACATTCAAACAAAGGAACCTGAAGGGAAGATGCTATATATACAGCATTGTAAAAATTATATGTATGGTAAGCTGTTAGGGTACAGGAACTATATTTTATGTTATGCTTGTGCACAAGATAAGGCAAGGTTTGGAAACTGTAATTTGTTAAGCTAAGGTGAATAGCTGTCTAAGAAGATAGTGTCAGAAAACAGACTTTATATAGCTTAAAATAAGAAAAATATAAATAGCTTGGTCTGGAATGGAGTACAACCAACAAAAGCTAGTAAAAAAAAATTTCTTTGCCTCAAAACATGTGAATCTGATCAAAAAGGCTTTAAACTGAAAATAGAGAGTGCAGGAGAAAAACTCTCATTATATATATATATCCACCAAGCTAGGTATTACAGAATATAACAAGTGGTATGTAGGAAGAAGATTCTGACTCAAGAGGACTAGTATTTCAAAACAGATAATATCCAAGAAGAGGGAACATGCAACCTCATATTCTACATATCTATAGATGCAAAATATGAGTAATAAGGTGAACAAAAGTTATTAATGTGGGGAAGTTAATTACTACCTCCTAGGTATCATTGAAACTTGGTGGGCTGCTATTCACAATTGGAATTTGATGATAGAGGAGTTTAGTTTTATTAAAAATGAATGGAATAGTAAGCATTTATATTAAGAACAAAGGAGAGAAAAACATGGTGAAGCATATTTCAATGACAGCCAATAAAAATCATTCAAAAATTATATTGCGACATAAGTATAGTAAAGCTCACTAACCAGAAGGATGAAGTAGATGAAAATTTCAGGAAACGTACTGCAAGTTTGACACAAAGGCCATCTGGATATCTAGTGGAGGTTTTTACCAAAAGGAGAGCAGTTGATACATTCTTGACTTGCTTTATCATTCAGTTCTTCAAAAGGTAAATGAAATGACCATAGGAACTCCTGTTCTGGACTTGATTCTGATCAGCAAAGAGGAACTGGTAGCTGAGATAGAAACCATAGAAACTTTGGAAAGAAGTACCCACTGCATCTCTAAGCTTTGTAGAAAAGGAGTGGGAAAGCTTGGCATAATCTACTGTTCATCCTACATTTTGGAGGAATTGATTTCAAAGAATTAAGAGACAGGATAGATAGGACCTTATTGCCTAAATTTCTATCAAGGGAACTGGCAGAGCATGGATGAGAAACTAAGTAAATGCAATTCTGAAAACAAACTGTTTTGTCAAAGAAGAAATAGTGGAACTCTTTAAAGTGGCAGATATGGGGGTATAAGAAATTTCTTGATCAACTTATATTGTTGTTGTTTTTTCATGTAATAGACGGAAGCAAAGGCAGGTATCAGGATGAACATAAAAGAATGACACAATCCTGCAAGAAGTGACAAGAATGCTTAAGCTTAAAATGAGCTGGTGCTGGCAGTGACTATTGAGGGCAACCAAAAGTTTAAAGGAGGGATGAAACCACCAAGATTCTGGACAGAAGAGGTCATGGCAGCATGACTGAAAAAAGACAGCTAGTCATTTCTGATTTTGATTCTGTGCTCACTACCAAAGAGAGCAGTTTTCTGTTGGAAAGGATACAGCACAAGTGGTTGACAGGCATTTGAGAGAGAGGCTAAGTGAGGCAACATCAACAGAGCATCTCGCTGTCCTCAGTGTGCTCAAGTCACTTGGTTTAGACAAATCATATTCCAGAGTACTGAAGAATTGGCTGGTGGAACTTCTGAACTGTTGTCTGAGTGCTTTTTGAAAAATCATGGAGAATGGAAGAGAGGCTACAGGTTGGAGAGAGACATAGACGGATGTCTTGATTTTCCAAATAAGAGTATCAGTATTTATAAGCCTATGAGCTTAACTTTAATTCTGGGCAAAATTTTATAATTATTTAATTTGTGGCAGCACAGCATGAAAAGAGGTCTTGACTGGTTTTGGGGGGGATTGATCCCTTTCATTGCTCAATATTTGTTTCAGTGACCTAGATAAAAACATAGGTGACACAGTTAGTAAATTTGTAGAGGACAAAATTAGAATAGATAACTAAATTGGATGAAAGAATTAGGATTCAAAAAAATTGACAGACTAGATAGGAGTTCTTAACCATTTTTGTGTCTTTAAAATAATGTTCTTAAATGCATGAAATAAACTATGTAAGATTACAAAGGAAATCAATTTTATTGAAATAAAGATGTAATTTTTCACTCTTACGTTCATAAGCCCACTGAAATCTATCCATGGACTCCAAGTTGAGAACATTTGGTCTAGAGTTATGAACTAAATATATTAAATTTACACTTCAGTTCCTAAGCGAATTTGTGATCTCATCATGTATATACTCTCTATTGGTACAAATCTCAATTCATCTTTTATTTTGCTAGCTTGTTCTTATTATGATCTTTCATAGTAAGATTTGCTTCCCACAGAGGGTCCAGACAAGGTCCAGAGGACCTTCTAGAACTTTACGTTTTGAGATTATTGGTAGAGCACTCTGGCCATCCATCTTTTAACACACAATTGACTCATCTTTTTTTTTCTTTTTTTGGAGTGGGGAAGACAGGGCAATTGGAGTTAAGTAACTTGCTCAAGGTCACACAGCTAGTGTGTCAAGTGTCTGAGATCAAATTTGAACTCAGGTCCTCCTGACTCCGGGTTCAGTCCTCTATTCACTGTGCCACCTAGCTGCCCCTTCATCTCCTTTTCTAATGATATTTTACTTCAATTGTAGAAGGGATATCATCATTGGAAATTATAGATGCTCCTTGGGATCCTTTACTTTTTTATATCCCAGTAATGAAGGTCTTCTTGATATTGTTTCATCTTCCTGTAAAGGAGTCTACATGGTATCTGTTGTTTATTCATACTGAATTTCAAAAAAAGCAATTTTTGTTTCAGTACTAGTTAGCGTACGTAGGCAAGAAATTGTAGGAAGTCCTATCTTTTTCTTTTTTCCCATTTTTTTCTTAAGTTAAAAGTATTTTGTTTAGATTAGGTCTGGGCACTCTTAAACTTATGTACTGCCCAGGTGCCACCACCACCACCATTTCCTGATCATCTTTGTTATTATCAGTTTCTTCAACTTTAAATTATTTTGTATTACTTTATACATACTTTGTATTTACTTGAATACATATTGTGTCCTCATAGTAGAATGTAAGCTTTGAGGGCAGGGATTGTTTCATTTTTGTCTTTATGTCACTGGTGTCCATTGTTGTGCTTAGCACATAGTAGGCACGTAACATATGTTGAATTGGATAGACTTGAATCATGCTGCTGCCTGCTTGTGCTCACCATGTCTCTGTTCTTTGAATCACCCTCTCCTTTAACTCTTTGGAGATTGTAGCATCTTGGGATCATTTAGAAGCACTGTGTAATTTATCAGCACTAACCTAGCCTACTGATTCTCTTATCCATTTTGCCACCCAATTCATTGTTGTACCTTCCCTTCCCCAAATATCTGTATTGTACTAATTTAGTGAACTGGCTGTCCAGAGGCATGTCATGGTCCACGCAAGAGGCATTTCTATCCATTTAGTTTTTCCTGTTTAAATTGATTGGCTAGTCTCTTCTCATTGAGGAAGCTTGGTAATGTGATGACTGCATCAATTCCCAAGCATTACTTATCAGACAAAAATACCTTGGGAGACCCTTATCATCTGTGGGCATTCCCTCTATCATTGGGACCCTCTCTGTTTAAGAAATCAGTGAGAGTGTGCACATCTTTGACAAGCACACACTTTCTTGGTATATTTCTCACTAGATACTGATAGTCAAAAGGTCATTGAACAACGTTATTTCTGTGGTTGCATTTATCAAGGAGTTTTGTATAATCTTGAGTATATGCATGAGAAATTCCTTATTCCTTAAAGGACAGCCCTTAAGGTTCTGTTTTGCTCTACTGAGACAAATGCTTTTTTTTTTGGTAACTAACAAACAATTAAAAATGGAATCTTGTATTCTATGTATCTTTAAATCACTTGAAACAATTAAAAGATATGATCTATTACAGACAATCCCTTGTGAAAGCCTCCTTGTTCTCTTCTCATTTAACATCAAGTATGACATGGATACATATGTAGATTCTTCTTTTAAAGAATCTATAAACATGATTAAATAGCCATTGTGGGTTACTAGTTACTGATAGTCTTAGTTACCTTTTAGGTATTACTATAGTCCATGATTTTTCCCCCCCATTTTTGGGGGGTACATTCTTCTTTCTGTGTTATCTTCTACGAAAAGGAAATAGGAATAAGTAAAAAGTTCTGTACTTGGGTTCAAGAAATCATCAGCAGAAATACAGAATGGGGTAGACCTGGCTACCTAATAACTCTTGAAAATGAATTGAATATTTTTGTGATCTATAAAATAAGGACAAGTTAGTAGTAGTATGACATAGCAGCAAAAAAAGCTAATTCCTTCTTAGGCAGCATTATAGACATTTAATATTTAGAATATGGGAAGTGACTCTGTCCTGGTCGGATCAATCTACAGTACTTGGTTTAGTTATGGATATGTCATTTTAGCAAATATATTGACCAGTTAGAAGTTGTCCAGAGGAGGGTAACCAGGATGGTAGAAGGCCATGCTATATGTTTACTGTTTGAAAGGATTGGATTTGTTTATCCTGGAGAAGAGAATGTGATAGCTGTATTTTAATATGTGCAAAGGTCATTATTTTTCCTGTTCCCAGAGGACAGAGCTAGGAGCAATGAGTGGATGTTACAGAAGCAGTTTATAGTTTAATGTAAGGAAAAATTTTCTAACAATTATAGGTGTCTAAAAGAAGAATGAGGTACCTTAGGAGGTAGTAGGCTTCCCATTGCTATATGATCATTGGTAATGTTATGGAGGGAATTCTTGTTCAGTCGTGAATTGGACTAGAGGAGATTGGATTTTTCTTTCTACTCTGGAACTCTGAAATCCTGAAATGAGAGATCTGAAATCCTGAAATTGAATGACTTGTTTCTTATATGCCAGGACTATTAAATTCCATTCTATTTTTTTTTAAGGCCTAGCTCAGATGACACCCACTGTGTGACATCTTTCCTTCCCGTCCTAGTTGCAAGTAGTCTCTCCTTCCTCAAATTACATTACATTATACCTGTTTGCATGTTGTTTCTCCCCAATAGAATGTTAGCTCCTCAAGGGAAGGGACTGTTACATTTTTGTTTTTGTAGCCCTAGACTCTACCATAGTGCCTTATGTGTAGAAAGTATGTGATTAACCTTTGCTGAATTGAATTCTGAGAAGAGACATTGTTAGTTGCAGTGAAATCTCATTCTTGACACTAGAGGTTATTTTCTTTTTATTTCTCCAGATGAGACTTTTGCCTTTTGGCGAGGGCTGAAGGATGCTGGTCTATTAGAAGAAGTGATTCAAGAGTTTCACCAGGAACTGGTAGAGATGATGAAGGGATTGCAGCAGCGAGTCCAGGATCCTCCCTTACAGCTTCGAGGTGATAATTTGATAAGTATCATTATACTACAGTAGCCACAGATTTTCTTCTTGTATCGTTTGCTGATTAATACATTACCTTCCCTCTTCTAGTTTTATTTTCTTGCCTCAGTAGAGGTAAGTTGGGGAGAATCATACCTAATTCCATCCTATAGCATGGGCCTGACTGTCCTACAAAAGTCTGATTTTTAATCTGTCAGATAGATATTTTTCCAACTGTTTTAGGAATTCATACTACCAGTTAAGAAAGTTGTACCTTATTTAATTTATTATAAGTCAAATCTTTTGAATTATATGAATAACATCAAAGTCCTAAAGGAAATATAGGCTACAGCATAAAACTTAGATGAAAGATTCCACCTTTGATAGTAAGAACCTATATTAAAGGACCCTAAAGATTTGAAGAAGTTTTATTTAACCTTTTATAACCTCTTTCCATTAGTTAACTCTTACTCTGGTATCTTGGTTTGTTGTTTTCTTAAGGAATATGCCAAGATAGTTTGCTTATTAAAAATGTTTTGGGGTTTAGTTTCTAGTATGTATTCCTGAAAACAATTCAAAGTCCTAGAAAAACTTTTCCCTTCTGGGAAAAGGTATAAATCTTCCTTTAGGAAGTTTTCAGTCTTCTTTCAGAGATTATTATTCCTGTCTCACATTTTCTTTTAAAAAAGATGCTGTCTTACTCAACAATATTGTACAGAACTTTGGAATGTTGGATTTAGTGAAGAAAGTCCTGGCTAGTCACAAATGCCAGATGGATCGCTCCCGAGAACAGTATACTCGAGATCTGGCAGGTATGTACCACTGGGTACAGAAAAACCCAGCCATAGTTATGGCCAAGTATCATGATTTAGAAAAGAATGGTCTTCCCAAAATACATGTCAAGAAATCTGTCAAACAGTGATTATCTCCATTATAGCAGCAAATGAACACTGTATAAATTCAGAACTACAATTATTATTTTTAGATTATGTGCTGTCATACCTATATTGATGCATACTGTATTTTAACAACTAAACATTAAGTATGAAATGTTTGTTTCAGTTCAATTTAGCAAACAGTTATTAAGTACTCCATGGGCTAGATGCTATCCTACATACTGGTAAAACAAAGAAAAAACAGGATAGTTCTTGTCCTTAAGCCGCTTACATTCTGTTGGGGGAAAGCAACATGTAAATGCATAAGTAAATAGAAAGTATGCATAGAGTAAATACAAAGTAATTTGAGGGAGGGAGGAGAACTTTAGCAACTGAGGGGATGGACAGGTTGGAGAGGAGAAAGATTGGACTCAGAAAGATCAATTAGGAAACTGTTGCAGTTTATGTGAAAGGGCCAGGTAGATAGGTTGATGATTGGGTGAATGGAGGGAGATGGTGGACAAGAGAGATGTTGTGAAGGTAAAAACAGTAAAACTTGCTAGTTGGTTGGATATGAGAGATGAGAAAGAGAAGAATAAAAGATTCCCATTGAGGTTTTGTACTTGACTCCTTGGAGGATAGTAGTGCCTCCATTAAGCATAAGGAATTTAGGATTATAATTCTAGAGTATGAAGGGACTTGAGGTGCCATATGGTCCAACCTATACTTTTTTTTTAACAGATGAGGAAACTGAGGTTGGGGGAGGTTATGTGACTTGTTCAGAGTCACCCAGATGCTCTAACTTTCTACTCAACTGTGTTGTCCTTGGTCAAGACAATTTGGTGACATTTTTGAGATTTCCATGGAATATTCAGGTGGAAATGTAATTGGTAATATGGGACTAAAACTCAGGACAAAAATAAGAGATGAACACATAGATTTGGAAGTGATTCTCACAGAATATTTGAATTCATGGGAGCTTATATGAAAGTGCATGGAGAAAAGAGAAGAAGGTATAGGGTAGACCTCTAGAGAACTTATAGGGGCAGCGCATGGATGAAGTTCCAGCAAGAAACTGAGAAAGAGCAGACAGGTAATTGGAGAACCAGGAGAGCTGAGGTAAGAGAGACTATTCAGAGGGGATGGTCAGTAGTGTCAAACACTAAACAGGTCAAGAAGGATGAAGATGAGGTCAAGAAAAGGCTGTTGGTTTAGCAATGAAAAAATTGTTGGTAACCTTAGAGAATGTGTTTTTAGTGTTTTGGTGAAGTCAGAAGTCAGGGTACAAGGATAGTGGAATGAACATGTGAATTTTAACATTATAGTCCTGGATGTGCATCTTTTAAAAATAAAATTTATTAATGGTCTTGTTTTTCCCTGTGTCTCTCAGTACTTATCTACCATCCTCTAAATCCCTGAGTAAAAGTTTTTCCTTGTTAGAAAACCAATGCATTGATTACATTTGATAATACTTGTCTGATTTCTGTACCTCTAGTCCATTGCTTCTCTTCCAAGAGGTCTGAGAAGTTGTTTCATCACCAGTCTTTTAAAGTTAGAGTCCTGAGGTCTCTCAAAGTTGTTTCCTCTCACATTATTATTACCAACAATATAAATTGTTGCACTGTTTCTGTATCATTTCACATAAATCCCTCCATATTTCTCTGAAATCATCATAGTCATCACTTTATATGGAACAATAAACTCTCATTATATTTGCATACCAGAATTTTTACTGCCACTTCTCAATTCATGGGCACCTATTGTGTTTCTAGTTCTCTGCTACCACAAAAAGTGTTGCTGTAAATATTCTTACTCCATGTAGATCCTTTTCTTTTGTATTTGATCTCCTTGGGGTACGTGACTATTCATAGGCATGTGAGTAAAAGTGAAAGTGAGTAAAAGTATAGTTTAGTGACCTTCGTGATATATTTTCAGATTATTTTCCAGAATGTTTCAATTAATTCATAACTCTGCCAATAGTAAATTAATAACCCTGTCCTCTCAAAACTCCTCTAACAATAACTGTTTCCTCTTTTAACATCTTTGCCTATGAGTTTGTATTTCTCTTATTATTAGTGATTTGGTACAAATTCTCAAATGTTTACTTGTTTAAGCTTTTACTTGAAATCCTAATTCTGAACATCATTACAGCTACTTAAACTTGTTTAATAGCCATATTTAGTTAAATTCATTTAAACGAATAAAGTATAACTTTTTTCTTTTCCTGTATCAGTTTCTATCCACCAACTGACCCATGTTCCCTACTCAGTCCTAGCCCCTAGTAGAAGTGCCTCTGTATGACACTCATCAGACTGACAAGAATAAAAGAGCAAAATAGTGATTATGGAGTGTGTGTGTATATGTATACATTCATGTATCTATATGTATACATTTATTCAAGAGTACATGTAAGAATACATGCACACATATATATTACACATAGCACATACACATATATGTATGCATACATGGAATGTAGAAGTCTCAAGGTGTGTGACCAAAGATGTGGGGGGGAATTATGAACCTTATTATTATCTTAAAAAGGCAACAGAAAGAACATCAGTTAACTACTGACCCACATGCCTATTTTTCCATCTCTACAATGTTTTTATGAGAGTAATATACACACACTTTGAGGAAGTTCCTAATGAAGTCATTAGTCAGGCTTTTGTAAGTGATATTCTACATTATATTACATCTTTATAGTCACATAATTTTATCTGAATTTTAGAGATTACTGGATCCCATTGTGTGATCCCATTATTATCCCATTGTGCTGCAACCCTTTATTACAGTTCTTCATGTTGTGGTGACCCCCAACCATAAAATTATTTTTGTTGCTACTTCATAACTGTAATTTTGCTACTGTTATGAATCATAATGTAAATATCTGATATGCAGGATGCATTTTCATTGTTACAAATTGAACATAACCCACAGGTTGAGAACCGCTGCTCTAAAGGCTCTCTTCCAGAAGGTTTATCCCATGTATATGTGAAAATCATAGAAAGTGCCTTGAAAGATAGAACAGTAGGGAGAACTTTGTTCAGCAGTTCTCAGATTATTCATAGCAGATGAAGCATAGGCAAGGACAAAGGCATTTGTCACCATCGTGGAGGATGATCAGTATAGAGTCCAAGTTTAAGATAGATTCTGCATAAACCATCAGGACTTCCAGGTATTCCTGTTTATGGGTGAATTATGCTCATCACATCAAGCCTCAGAATATCATGGAGTAGTCTCCAAATCCATAATCACTCAAATTTTTGGCCTACTTATCCAAATAGAAAAACCAAAAGGATAAACAGTGTTTATTGTTTAGACTGTGTTCACTTGCATAGACAACATAGAATTGTCCTACCCTATTTTAGATAAATACTGTAAATGAACAATAAGTAGACCCAGAATTGAACAAGAAAAGGAGGTTTACCTTTTCAAAGATCCATCTTTTGAACGCTAGTTTTCTTCCACTGGTGATGTATGACTATGATTCATGGAGATTCATATTTCTGGAGAGCTGAAGTTGAGGATCACCCAGAGGGCAAAGAAGAAGCACATGGTGAATTTGAGCACACTTAAAAAAGTGCTACAAACAAAGAATCTGTATAAAGGATGCTATTGGAGAAATGCACAACAGAAAAAAAGATGGGCTAGTCACATAACAAAAGCAAGGGATAACTGATAGCCTTTGTACTTTCTTCATTGGTGTCCTTGCAATATGAAAAGAATGTGAGGATGGCCACCAGCCCACTGGGTTGAGCCCCATGGCAAATTTGTGTGAGAATATGAACAAGAGTCACAAAGGGTAGGTTATAGTTTGCATCACTGAGGAAATACCTACATCATTTAGCTTACTGATCCAGGGAGTTATCTAAATTTTATGATCTTTGCAAAGCATTCTACACTTTTGACTTCTACTAAAACTGTTTCAGATGTTTCATAGATATGACTGGAGGGAGAGTTCTTAAGCACATAAGGGATAATGACTATCTACTGTCCATCACAAAGGATGAAATAGGTAATATCAGTTATAAGAAATTCAAAATTTTTTGCGCTAACAAATCAGTGCAACTGAAATAAGAAAAGAAGCTATAAACTTAGAGAAGTTCTGAGACGTACCACATTCATAGTTCTCCTACCTAGGTAACTTATCCTTATCTCTTTCATTGGTTCCTCATCTTCTTCCAGACACTTTAAAAAAATGGATGCTTACCAAACTTCTGCCCTCTTTCATCTTCTCTTTTCTCTTTATAGTCTTGTCACAAGGCGGTTTCATTCATTTCTGTGGCTTTAGCTTTTGCCTCTATTTAGATGACTCCAAAATGTTTTTCTCTGGCTCTCATTTTTTTGTAAGCTCTAGACCTGCATCTCCATCTCTCTACAAAAGAGTTCCAGCTGGAGCTCTATTACTTTAAATTAAGTATGCCCTAAACTAAAATTACCTTTTGTATAAACTTGCTCCTCCTAACTTCATTATTTCAAGGAGGGATATCACCCTTTACACATGAAGTCAGAATGTTAGAGCTGGAAGGGATCATTTGAGATAATTTATTCCTTCAGATTCGTCTTATGGATGGGGAAAATGAAATCTGTAATGGTAAAGTCACTTGCCTTATGTCAGGCTGGAATTCAAATCTAGGTATTCTGAGCCTTTTGACTGTCAATACAGTGATTTTTTCTGCTACATCATGCTGTTCCTGTGTTTGAAATACTGGTCTTATCTTTGATTATTCTGCTTTGCTTACTTAGGTAGTTTCCAAATCCTCTTGATTCTACTTCTGTCAATATATTTTGTATCCATCCCCATTTCTCTGTTTCCACTAATACCTTACTACTTCTCACTTGGCTTTTTGTAATAGTCTTCTAAGAGCTCTTCCCAGCTACATTTTTCCACTTCTGAGTCCATCCTTTGCACATCCTTTAGTCCAAAATTAATCTCTGAAAATCTTTGATGACAGAGAATGAATTCAGGTATGTGTTTGTTTTTTCTTTTTACAGATATGGCTTGGGGGAGAGTTCTTAAGAAAACAAGGGATAGAGGGGATCACAAAAGATGAAGTAGATCATTTCAGTTACATGAAATTGAAAAGCTTTTGCGCTAAGAGTGTGTGCTGGAGGGCAGAGCCAAGATGGCTCCTCCCTGCCCTGTCCTAGCACTGCCACAAAGATCAAGAAAACATGCAAAACAAGTCCTGTTCAAGAAATCTAAGGAAAAAACCATGGAGTCATTGTTTGCAATATGCAGCCCAGGTTAGCACAGGGAGACTGACAGAGAGGTGTGTGGACATTAGGGAAGGGTCTGGCCAGGAGTGTGTCTCATGGAAGATTCAGGCACCAGGTATTAAAAGAAAACTTAAGGTTTTACACTGGGGCAGGAAGAGATGCCAGGGGCTCCTACCCCCACCCCAAACTGTTGCAGGGTGTGCAAATGGGGCCATCTGGGAACCTTGTTGCTCCTATCCTGATCCTAGTCACAGATCCAGAGAGGATTAAGGAGAAGGCATCTGTACCTAGGGGAGGCCTTTTAAGATGAGGATTGATTGTGGGTCTTGGACTGTGCGCTGAAACAGGTACAAGTTCAGAAGTAAATAATAGCTGTTGTAGCTATGACCCTTGGAGGAAAATGGTTCTACCAACTTAATTTGAAGCCTGCCATGGAAAACCAGTACAGGAATCCCAGACAAAAGAGGAGCCTAAAGTTCTTTCTTGCAGAACTTCCCAACTAGCTTGATAGTCACTGAGTCTAACAGCAGTCTTACTGGAAATTTCAACCTGGGACAAACCCACAGGCATGTTGTTGAAATCCAAAATGGTTAGAAACCTGCAGAGCTTGTACCAGGAGGACAGTGAGCAGACTTTGCCCTGGATTATACAACTTTTGGAGCACTGAAGGTTTGCAGGTCCCTGAGAGACCAGAATAATACAATATGGCAAGAAAGCTTCAGAAGGTCCCAAGAGGACAGAAGCTCAGCTCAGACATTCCCCCCAGAAGTGTGCAGAGCCTGGCCCCAACATAAAGTCCAAAGTCAGGAAATAGGTTGTGATAACAAGCAGTCCTATCATAAAGAGTTTTTATGGTGACAGGAACTTGAGGCAAACTCAGAAGAGAATGACTCCAAAATGATTATAAGCAAAGCCTCAGAAAAAAAATGCAACTTGGGTAAAAGTCCAACTAGAATTCCTAGAAGGGATAAAGTAAGAGTTTAAAGAAAAAAAATGATTAAAGACTAAATGAGAGTGATAGAGAAAAATTGGAATAGAAATGAGAACTATATAAGAAAACTACAGAAAAAATTAACACCTTGGAAGATGTGTAAGACCTTATCCAAGGTGGGAAAAAACTCCCTGAAAACTGGAATTGACGATATAGACTCCATAGATATAAAGAGATATTCAAACATATTGTTACCTATATAGAACATTATTCCATATGTCTAATTATAAGAGAAATTCATATCAAAACAACTCTGAGGTTTCACTTCACCCTGAACAATTTAAAGATGACAAAAGATGGTAATAGTGTTGGAGGGGTTATTGAAGATCAGGCACACTAATGCAGTGTTGGTTTAGCTTTGATTTGGCACAGCCATTTTGAAACCTTTGTCTTGGGGGATAGCCAGAGAAAATGCCTGGAGCCAAGAGATTTGTGAAACAATAAGGAGGCCAGTGTTGCTGAATTTAAGAGTACTTGCCTTGTGTAAATAAGGTGTAACAAGGCTGGAAAAGGTAGTGGGGAGGCTACATTATGAAAGGCTCTGAACACCACACATTTTAAAAATTTGATCCTGGAGATGATAGCACTGGAGTTTAAGTGGAGGTGGAGTGGATTTATTGACTTGGTTAGATTTGTACTTTAGGAAAATGACTTTTGTGGATGGATTGGAGTGGGGAAGAGACTTGAGGCAGGCAGACCCATCAACAGACAATTGCAGTAGTCCAGGTGTGAGGTGATAAGGGCCTGCATCACAGTTGTAACAGTGTCAGAGGGGATAAGGAGGCATATTTGAGAGAGGTTACAGAGGTGAAACTGACATGACAACAGATTGGATATGGGACGTAGTGGTGGTGAGAGATAGAAGTCAAGCATGACAACCCAGATTGTCATGAGGGGGTTGGCAGGATGATGTTGCCTTTGACAATAATAAGGAAGTCGTTGGGAGGGTTTAGGAGGAAAGATAATGAGTTCAGTTTGGACTTTTTAAGTTTAAGATGTCTGTTGGACATCTAGTTCAAGATGTTTGAAAACCATCTGTAGAAGGGAGACTGGAGATCAGTAAAGAAGTTAGACACTGCTAGGTAGATGTAAGAATCATAAGATTTGAGAATCATCATAGAGATGATAATTAAATCCAAGGGAGCTGATGAGATCACCAAGTGAAGTAGTATGGAGGGAAAAGAGAAGTGGACGTAGGACAGAATCCTGTGGGACACCTATGGTTAGAGATTGTGATCTGGAGGCAGATCTGGCAAAGGAAGGTGAGAGGGAGTAGTCAGATAGGTAGAAAGAGAATCAGTAGAGCATGTCCCAAAAACGTAGAGAGAAGAGAATACCAAGGAGAAGAGGATGTTCAAAAATGTCAAAAGCCTGCAGAGAGGTCAAGAAGAAAGAGAAAAGGCCATTGGATTTGTCAATTAAGATCATTGGTAACCTTGGAGAGGGCTATTTTGGTGGAATGAAAAGGTCAGAAACTTAAGAAGAAAGTGAGAGGAGAGAAAGTAGAGGTACCTATTTTAGAATTTTATCACAAAGGACAGAAGAGATATAGGAAAATAGTGGGTTTAGAAGGATCAAATGAGGGTTTTTTGAGGATGAGGGAGACTTAGGCATGTTTGTAGATAGTAGACAAGGAAAGATTAAAATAAGTGATACAGTGAGGATGATGGAGAGCGGTCAGTCTGTTGGAGGAGATAGAATGGAATGGAATTACTTGTAGAGATAGAAGGGTTTGCCTTATTAAGAAGAAAGGCTACTTTTTTCTTTTTTTTTTTTTTGCTCTTTGGAGGGGGGAAGGCAGGGTAGTTGGGGTTAAGTGACTTGCCCAAGGTCACATGGCTAGTAAGTATTAAGTGTCTGAGGCCAATTTGAACTCTGATCTTCCTGATTTCAGGGCTGGTGCTCTATTCACTGTGCCACCTACCTGCCCCCAGGTCACCTTTTCTAAGACAAGGGTGAAGGAGGAGATAGTGGCAGAAAGCATGTGAGTGATAAGAGAGGAGGAAGAGGGTAGAAGAGGTTCTCACAATGAATAGCCTTAATTTTTCCTGTAAAATATGAAGCAAGGTTCTCGGTGAGGAGAGGGAGAGGGGGAGCTGTGAGAGATTTTAGGAAGGTTGAAAAAGTTTGAAAGAATCTCTGTGGAGAGTGAGATAATAATTTGACAAGGGAAGTATAATAGAAGGATTGCCTAGCAGCAGCGAGGGCACAGTTGATATTGTGTACCATGCATTTGTAGTGGACCCAGTCAGAACAGTTGGTTGATTTTTTTCCATTTTTGTGTGAAGGAACAAATGTAGCTTCCAGTACTTAGGCTCATATAGATCAATATGGATTTCTAGTTCTAGTGTTTTCCTGAGCTCTAATCCAGCCTCATAAATTGCCTATTCAATATTTTGAACTGAAATACTCATATAGGCATCTCAAACTCAACATGTCCAAAACAGAACTCATTATCTTTTTTCCTAAATCTACAATTCTGAACTTCTCTGGAACTGTCCAGGGTACTACCATTATTGTAGTCACCCAGGTTCACAACCTCAGTCTTATACCTGTATCTTCATTCTTACTCAACCCATATATCCTGTCAGTTGTCTTTTCTTCACACATATTTCATACTTTGCCCCTCTTGATTCCCACAGCCACCACACTTGATCAGGTTCTTTTCACCTCTGATTTTGACTATTACAATAGCCTACTTAATTGATCTCCTTGCTTTAGGTCCCTCCCTACTTCAGCCCATCCTGACCCAGCCATCATCTGTCTTCTTGCCTTTGCAAATAAGTGTTCAATAAATGCCTGCTGATTGATTAATTGATGGGTGGTAAAAAGTGACTTAAATGTCCATGCCCTTTGACCCAGAGATCCTGTTGTTAGGTATGTAGCCCAAGGAGGTTGAAAGGTCCTATATACAACAAAATATTTGTAGTAGCCCTTTGTGGTAGTAAAGATATGGAAACAAAATAGATTCCCATCTAGTGGACAATGGCTAAACAAAATAAGATACATGAACTCAATGGAATATTACTATGTTGTAAGAAATTATGAATGTAATTACTAAAGAAAAGTGTGAACTTATATGAACTGGATGAAGAGTCAAGTAAGCAGAACCAAGGAAACAGTATGCACAGTGACTACAATGTCAGTATGAAGAACAGCAGCCACAGAACAAAAGTGAATGTTGCAAAATTACAAAGAACTAGCAAGGTCCCAAAGAAGTGATATGAGAAGACATTTCTCCTTACTCTTTTGTAGAGGTAGGAGGTACATAGGTCTAAAATTATTGTTTATATCGTTTCTTTTTTTTTCTTTTTTGGTCTTTTTGGAGGGGGGAAAGGCAGGGTAATTGGGGTTAAGTGACTTGTCCAAAGTCACACAGCTAGTTGTTTGTATCATTTATATCAGCTTGCATTGTTGTGTTCGTTTGCTGCTAGAGAAGTAAGCAGGACAAGGAAAATAATATCCACAATGAACACCATAGTACAAATAAAAAAACAAAACCGAATGGTGTGTAATTATAATAATCAAGCTTGGCTCTGAAGAAGAATTGAGAAAATGTTTCTTTTTCCCTTGGGTTGTGGAAAATTGTATTTACTTGTACTTGGTTGATAATGATGAATACAGAAGCATTTTTAAAAGAACTAACTATGTGCAAAGTACTGTGTTAAGTGCTGTTGGAAACAGATTCAAAAGGGAGACAATCTTTTCCTAAGGGCGCTTGTATACTAATAGTGGGAGATAATACATATAGGGTAGTAGTATCTGGAAGGAGGATTTTGGTAAGTCACAGTGATGGTGGATGAGCCATAGGGCAGTTGATCCATTCCTAGTGGTACTCCTGATTTGATTATGAGTCTAGAGCTGGAAAGGTGGTCAGAGCACATGTTTAGTGACAGATCAGATAGCAAGAAAATGGCTGGAGTGTAGAATGATGACGACTGGAGCCGTCTTAGATATAACAGATAATCAGAGGCACAAACAGAGCAGCACGAGCCTTTGGGTAGGAGTCCAAGACCTGAAAGCCTTTTCCAGCTATGGTGTTTGGTCTGGAGTGTATAGCAACATGGTGGATGGTGTAGGGTGATGTGTTTACTGGTTTTGCTTACCTGGGTTTTTTTCCTCTTTATAAAAAAAAATTAGGAAAGGGGTTGGGGCAGGGAGAAGGTATATTTTGCAAAGAAGCTAATATAAAAACAAAAAGGTATCAGTAAAAAAAAAAAAAGAATCTCCGGGGATTCCCTATTAACCATCAAATAAAGTTGAAATTTCTTTCCCTGTAAGTCTAACTCTAAACCCTCTACAATTTTATGTCACCTTTGTTTTCTAGCCTTAATTCATTTTACTCCCTTCTTTGCATTCCAAACCTGATCCATGTCGGTCAGATTGAACCACTCTGTCCCCTGAGTAGTTCTCCATCATGTTTTCTGGTCTTCATGCTTTTGCTCACATCCTCTCTCCCAGTTGTGCATTCTGAATTTTTCCCATGCTTTAACATCCGACTCAAATAATCACCTCTTCGTAAAACCTGTATTGCTCTGTCAGGGACAACTTTCCCTCTCAAATTACAGTGTTCATATTATGGCACTTTGTTTTGTCAGAGGTATCTTAACTAAACTAAATTAGGACCATAGCACAGTGCTCAGCATAATTGTATGTCATTTGATACATTTTTGTTGTTTTTGGATTCCACTTCAGTTGCAGATGGTGCACTTTTTCATAGTCATTGGCTCGCCTCATTTTGTTTCTTGTTTTCCCCCTCAGCTTTAGAGCAACAGTGTGATGAGCACCGGAAAAGAGCCAAGGAACTGAAGCATAAATCCCAACATCTGAATAACGTGCTAATGACTTTGACCCCTGTCTCTCTTCCACCGCCCATGAAACGTCCCCGACTTACGAGGGCTACATCTGGGCCAGCTGCCATAACCTCTCAAGTACTGACCCAGTCTGCACAGATAGCTCTCACTCAAGGAGTACCAGTGTCTCAGCTTGCCAACCTGCCACTGAGCAAAGTGGTATCTACTCTTCCATCTACCATATTGGGGAAAAGTTCAACCCAAGTTTCTCCTGTTAGTTCTCCAGCCTCACCACTACTTGGGGGATATACTGTATTGGCCTCTTCAGGTTCTAATTTCCCCAGCACTGTGGAGATCCATCCTGATGCTTCCAACCTCACTGTACTCAGCACAGCAGCAATGCAGGATGGCAGCACTGTGGTTAAAGTGGTGAGTCCTTTCCAGCTGCTCACTTTGCCTGGCTTGGGCACCGCCATACAGAACGTAACACAGGTATCTCCTAGTGGTAGTACAATTGTGACCGTGCCATCTAGTGCTGTGGAGAGTGGGGCAACATCAGAGGAACATACCACCATTGAGGTAACCACGGTGTCAGAAGATCATGATCAGAAGTAAAAAAAAATTAAAACTTTAAAAAAAAGAGGAGATGGACCTGTAACAGAACACTTAAAAATGGATTGTATCTTTGAGAGCTGCCTTTTCCCAGTCTGTGCTGCAGAGTAAGAAAATGAGGGTAAAAAAGGTAGAAGGAATCAAAACTGGAGATAACTTGGCTAAAGTGGGTAATGGTGAGGCTGCTGAACCAAAGAAAGAAAGAGAGAGAAAACACCAAAAACAAAAAAAAAGGTTAGATGAATTATGCCAACTTATAAAAAGTTTTCAAGTACTAAACTTTTCTCCCCCTTTTTTCCTGGGATATGTATTTTTCCATCTATTGCTTAATAGCATGGTTTCATGTTTAAAAATAGTAGGAGAATGACTAGCGAGAAACAAGTCTAGGTAAAATAGGAGGGTGGATGAAAAGTAGAGGATGACAGAGATTGAAGAGATATTTGTGATTGCAAATCTAAAGAACCTCAGGAAAATGTTGATTCTCTAATAGTAACATTACATGTCAATTCTTGGGGTTTCAATCCCAGGGTTTTCTGTCACTTTCTTGTCATTTCCTGTGAAGGTTAGTTTGGTTTACAGCATAAGGTATGTGGTAAAGTTCATTTAATGCATTTTTGCACCAGATGAGGTCTGTATAAGACTTAGGAGCTTGGGGTGGCAAGTATCTGCACAACTTGGTGCAAATCAGTAGTCACATGTGCCTGTTTTGTTTTGTTTTTTCCCAATTCTAGCCAAGTTCCTTGCCTGAGGTCTGAGAAGTGTTCAAGGGAAAAAAGGGACAATAATAAAGGTCTTGGGGACCATACCCAAGTGTGGAAAATCCATGGATCCTATGGATTTGGTGTCTTCCCACAGTTTTTCTGTAGGTTTTAATTTGGATAGTTTCCTTCCTCCCCCTTCCTTTTATAATTATATGTACATTATATGTTTATATAATGTATATGTGTATACACACAGGTCTGGGAGAAAACTTTAGAGGAATCTTCAAGGTGCAGGTGAATGAGTTCAAAGCAGGCCACATTGAGACACAAACTTCCTTTCTCTGTCTCAAGGTGGGTACTAAGAGGGGAGAGGGCATATGAGGGGCCAATAAATGTGAATATTTTACCCCAAACTAGGAAGATTGAGCTAATGAGTCAGTCTATTTGTCCCATATATGATCCTGACTAGGCCAGAATAAACAAGTAGTTTGAATATTTCAAAAAGCATCATTTCAACATTCAGGGAAAGTTGTAGCATTTTTAACGAAAGAATGCTACATATATAGATTTCCTAAGATGACTCTGGAGTTTGTATGTTTTATATTTTTCAAATGGCCTAGCATTCTGTTAGAATCTTTATCAGATAATCTCATGATCTTATCTGAATCAGTATTGAAAGTTCTTGGGCTACTTTGCTTTTCTCAATGCTAGGACTTGGGGACCCTGTTCTGAGAAGAAGTAAGCCTGGGTTCTTAATGGCCATTACAACAGCTTGTAGATTGTTTTAAAAATTGTGTTACTTTCAAATGTAGTAAAGAAGGAATCCTGGGAACTTAAGTATACACCTATCATCTAGAAACCTGGGTTCCTATGATTAGGTTTTGCCCAGGTATTGGGATGCACCAAATAGATATTAAAACAATAACAGGTTACCAGAAATATTACTAAGATTTAGATAATGGTAGGGAACTCAACTCTTTGTAAGTCTGTGAATAAGGTACATACAGTATATTAAATGTTACTGGGTTATAAGATTCTCAAATTTAAATTTGGTGGTTACTAAATGTTGTTCTCATACCTCACACATGTAGCTTTCCTAGCATAGATTTATCCCAAGCAGCCACCACTTGTCAGACTTAGCTTGACTATCTCTGCCACCTGAGCCTTCAACAACTGGAAGCCTGGTGTATACAAATCCTGCTTAAATAGCAGAGTTGGATGTGCCTAAGCAATGGTTTTCCCTGGCCTCAGAGCACTTATTTGGTTTTGCCAGTAACATTTAAATCATGAAGTCTAAGTGGCTAAGTCCTAAAAGTTTAAAACAGCACAAATAGATGGCTGCAGAAAGATCATGTGCAGTCACAGTCTTTCCTGCTCTGGATCTGGGTTTAGGAGAACCTAGCTCATAGCCAGAGCATAGTAAGGAATGAAACCATTGAAGTCTGCCTGACTATGAGGTCATGAGCAACTTGCTGAGGTGTTCTGTGCTCAAAAGCATTGCTTGGAAGATGCTCTAGAGCTTCCAGAGAAAGTGGTCTTAGAATAAAAAATCCAAGTTGCATTCTGGGTCAAAGAAAGAAAAGCAAAAGTGATTTTGTAGTAATCAGCTTTGAAGTTTCCCTTTTCTTTTTTTTTAAAAAGGGAAAAATTCTTTCTTAAAGACTAAGGACATTTTCCTACAGAAAATATCTTGCAGTAATCTGGAAGATGAAAGTGCCTGAGTCACAATTGTAATTAAAGTTACCAATTTGGAAATTCTTGGATTTAAATTTTTTATTTTTCATAATTTTCTGGCCTTTGCTGACTCAAATTCCTTCTTCGAATTGCCCCCTGACTTACTGGAAAAGACTGATCAGCTCCAGTGTGTGTTCTTTCCAGCAGCCTCATAGCTTATTCCAGGGAGCTTGGTGATAAAGGAAGTTGAAAGCTGTCAGGTATAATTTCTTAAGAAATAGAAGGAAGTGAAAATATTTATTGAAGTGATTTTTCTTATACTTCTTTCTGGGTATAGAGTGTGTCCTGTGTTGTAAGTTTACTTTACTAGGGCAGCTAAAACCATACAATCTCATCACTGGCCTAAAATATATTTTTCTTTATGTTTGTGCATGCACGTGTACTTGTGTGTGCATGTATTTTGAAGGAAATTTTGGCCATAGCCCAGTTCCTGCCCTCATAGACTAATTATGCCTTTGCTTATAGGTCAAGCCAGTTACATTTGTTTCCTGTAACAGCCCTGCAGTCTGTTTATTTCATTGTCTGGCTAGTGGCAATAGTGGGGATCCTTTTTCCTAAGTACATCAGGGCAAACATGAGCAGGCCAATAGGTCACTCAGTATCTCTTTACTCTATTTAAAGCCATCAGAAAACTGACTTAATGTAGTGTGGCTTTGAGTGGAGCTTATTTTAAATGCACCACTCTATATTCCATCTTTGAATTGATTCATATACAAATCTATTGTTTTTCCTAAGACATTTCCATTTCTCACTTGTGACTTTCATCCAATATTGCTACTCTCTCACTGTGTCAGTTACTGAAGCCCTGGTGTCCTCTCTGTTAAATTTTGTTTACTTTTTTTGTTATGAGTCATCTGATTACATACCAATATTGACTTATTTATAGATACTCACTTTTAAAATAATTTTTTCGTACTTCAGTTATGAGTCATATTACCTGTAGGAGTCTGATTATACATGATATAAGTATAGGGAACTAAAAGGGAGTGGTGGTATTGACTCAAATTATCTTATACATGATGTAACAAACCTAAGTCCAAAGGCTAAATGTTTCCCTAGTGCTGTAGGTTAAAGTATACTTACCACTTTCATTAAGCCCTGTAGCCTTACTATGTTAGCAATGGTTCAGCAGGCCAACCTAGCAACAGGTTTTTCTGATGCTCCTAGGATCCTCTGCTGATCTTGTCAATGTCCTCAATCTTGAAGGCTCTGTGTACTCAGTGAATATCAGACTTATCAATGGTCACCCTCATATTTTCCTTTCTTAATGGGGTGCTATTGTGATAAGAATCATGTCACTAATAAAAAAAATGGTTATTACCCTTGGGAAAAGCCTTTCATACGGTTTTCTATTTTAAATATCTAATCGCACTCTTCCCTTTCCGTGCTGTCTATAACATCCATAGTCCTTTCTAGCTCTAAATCTATGATCCTGTGATCTCTTTAATAAATGAAGCTAAAGGGCTAAAATTGAATAAGTGGATCAGTTTCACTTATTTTCCTTAAAGCAAGCGCAGAAAACCTTTTTTCTCCTAAATTTTGACCTCTTGACCCATGGAGGGAAAATTCAGTTTCACAACCTAGCACAAATCAAAAGCAACAATTAAGTGCCACAAACAAAATTTAAAAATTTGTTGTTAATTGTTAGCATGTTTTTGACTTCTAGCTCATGGTCTTGTTAACTCTGTTCTCTCTCTCCACTACCAGTATATTATAGGAGTTGATAAACCACAAACACTAAAAAGTACTTTTCTAAAAGTGTATCTTTTGAAGACCTGTATTTTATTTTTAAGGACTTGCCACTGGCTAGATAAAATCAAGCAGAGGAGGACAGCCTCAGACCTTTGGGCCATTAGTCTTAGATGATAATGCTACCAGTTTAAGTTTCCAACATAATTAGAAAATGATTTTGTCTTAAAGGGGAAAGGATTTTTAAAAAACATATGTGAAGGTATGGGATCCATTTGTTCTTTACAATGATCTTGGAGGCCTGTCAATAGTGACTCCTTAGTTAACTTTTAGTATTCATTGCACATAATAAAAGCTGACTTTAACTGAATGAAAAGTTCTTGTTATTTTGAAACCTTTAAATAATATTTTAATAATTGAATCTTTTGCTTCACTTGGAAATATGGGGCTAAAGTCAGGGTGTGGAATTGGGTAATGAAGGGGCCTTAACTAGGAAGGTATGACTTCTGGAAGATACTGATGTATACTTACGGAAATCATACCCCACTTGAACTCATCTGCAAGCTAGTTGTTGCTTCTGTAGTTAACATTTTGATATACAGCAGCATACAACAGGCCCCCCCCCCCCCCTTAAATCCTGTTTTTTCTATTCTTTAGTTTATGTAAATTAGCAGTGTAGCACATGTATTCTACACACTGTCTTTTTAGGACACAGGTCCTAGTTAGCATTGTTTCCTCTCGCCTACCCCTCAAGGGATACTGCTCTCCTTACATGGGTCAGGACTTTTAACCCTAAAGCTAGAAGTAAGAATACTTTGAAACCATGTACAAGAGACAGGTTTGCCATAAAATGAAAACTGTAAATACAGACAGATTGGTTTTATTTGGCTTCCATTTTCCAGAAGAGCTGGAATTGAAAGTTGCTTTTCCTAAGGGAATATTTGTTTCCTATCAGTGCCTGCTCAGAGATGATTTGGGAGGAAGGGTTGACATTTTGAGTTCTGTTTTGTATATTGTTTTTGCCAGTATCTGCTTGATATTTTGATTTAAAATAAAATTTTTTTTCATATCTGGTGTCTCCTGATTATTGAGGATTTCTGAATCAGGTTTAGTTAAAAGCATTCTACCTTTTTTAATTGATATTTTATTTTTTCCAATTACACATAAAAGCCATTTTTAACATTGAAAAAAAAAATTGAGTTCTAAATTCTCTCCCATCCTCTTTCCCCTCCCTTCTCATTGGGAAGGCAAACAATTTGATATAGGTTATACATGTGCAGTCATGTAAAGCATATTTCCACATTAGTCATGTTGTGAAGGAAAACCGAGGCTCCCCTCACCACCATTGTTCCCCCCCCCCCCCAAACAACAATAACAGCAAAATAAGTTTTAAAAGTATGCTTCAATCGTCCCTCAGACTCCATGAGTTTTCTCTGGAGGTGGATCGCATTTTTCATTAGAAGTCCTTTGAAATTGTCTTTTATCATTGTATTGCTGAGAATAACTAAGTCATTCACAGTTGGTCATCATACAATATTGTTATGATGTTCAATGAAAAATACTCTGCCTTGTAGTGGCAGCTGTTTGATGCACTTGAACTTTTGGTACATAGTAGACTTAAAAGAAAATCATTCAGGGAACTCATTTTTTCAATCCAAATCCACCAACATTAAGTTTTTCTATGCTCTATGCACTGACCACACTAGAGATACAGACTAAAATGAAAGTGTGTCCTCAAGGATATTATAATGGAAGGGATATAACACACACATATATAGTAAGTAAATACAAAGTAGTTTAGTGGGGTCAGGAGCATAGTAACTCAGAATCAGGAAAGTCTCATTTTGTAGGAGGTGGCTCTGGAGGAACATTTTGAAGGAGGCTAAGGATTCCAGGATGTGGAGGTGAGGAGAGGGAACACTCCAGCTTGTGGAGAAGGGTACAGGTACAGTCCCAGAGACAGACAGCCTTTGCATGACTTTGCATGACTCAGAAGCAGAAGATGGAATGTGGCATATGGGAAAGAGCATCAACCCCTTCTAAACCATCTGCAATCTGGCTTCAGTCCTCATTCAACTGAAAACTCCTCTCTCCAAGGTTACTAATGATCTCTTATTTGCTGATATCTAATGACCTTTTCTCAATCCTTTTTGATCTCTCTAAAACCTTTGACATAGGCAATTGTGCCCTTCTGTTTACTCTGTCCTCTAGATCTTTCTAACAACTCTTTCCAAATTCTATCAGTCTGATTGCTCTTTTTCAAGCTCCTTTGCTGAATCTTTATCCATTTCATGCCCACTACTTGCTAGTGTCCCTAAAGGGGACTTCTACCATACTAGATCACTGGATATCTCATCAGCTCTTATGGATTCCACTGTCATCTCTATGCAAAGTGATTCTCAGATCTGTTTGTAAAGCCCTAACCTGTCTTGACCTCTAAGCTCCTAGTCATCTGCTTGAACTGGATACCAGTAGACATCTCAAAATCAATGTGTTCAAAACTGAACTCATTCTTCCTCATCAAACCCTCTCTTCTGAATTTTCCTTTTACTATCATGAGTACCACTATGCTCCTAGTCACCCGTACTACAAAGGCAGGTATCTTCCTCAGTCCCTCACTCTCATTCACCTCACATAACCAAACAGTTTCCAAATCATGTCCTAACTCCACATCTACTGCAAATCTCTCCCCTCACTTAGTACTCACACAGCACCACTCTAATTCAGAACCTCTACCTGGATTATTATAATAGCCTCCTGAATTGTTCTCCCTGATTCTGGTTTCTCTGTGCTCCAAACCATTACTAAAAGTGGTCTGATCATGTTACCCCTTATACTCAATGCACTCCAGTCATTCCTTTTAAGTTCCAGGATCAAACATAAAATTTATTGTTTTACTTTTAATAAAAAAGCCTTTCACAACCTGGTCTCTTCCTACTTTTTGAGTGTGCTTATATTTTATTCCCCTCCACACAAGCTATCCTCCAGCTGTTGACCTACTTGCAGCAACTTGTACATGATTCTCCACCTCCCTGATCTCAGCCTTTTGACCTGCTGACTCCGTGTTTGAAATGTTCTCCCCTCTCACCTTTGCATGAGATACAAAGTAGGAGCTTAATAAATACTTCTTTTTGTTGTTGGCTTCTCTGTCTTCTTTTAAGTTGTTCCATGTTTTTTCAGTTGTGTCTGACTCTTTGTGACCCCATTTGGGATTTCTTGGCAAAGATACTGGGGTGGTTTGCCATTGCCTTCTCCAGCTCATTTTACAGATGAGGAAACTGAGACAAACAGGATTAAGTGACTTGTCCAGGGTCATATGGCTAGCTAGATTTGAACTCAGGAAGATGAATCTTCCTGACTCCAGGCCTGTTGAGGGCTAGGGGTGTTGGGAATCCTGGAATTCAAGGGCAAACACGTGAGTCCTGCCGCTAATTAATTCTACCCAAGTCTTCTCTCAGCCAGAGACAAGGTTTATTAGAACACCAATTGGGATGGGCAAGATTTTAACAATCTGTGCTATTGGCCATATTTTAAGAATCTGAGTATTTGTGACACTTGTATTGACAAGCAAGCCATATTGAATCCGAGCAATTCAGCGGAGAGGCAGGATGGACCTTATGTACAGAAAGACTATGAGAAGATCTGGTGGTGATCAAGGAGTGACCAAGCAGTCTGGGGTGAACAGAGAAGGGGTCTAGATGGAATTAAGGTGTGGGAAGGGGAGAATGACATCTAGACAGTGAAGGGCTGGGCCAGGTTAGAGATGATAAGAGAACTGGAGGTTTGGGCACGGGACCACAATGAAAGGCCAGTTGACTGGGATGGGTGGATCCCTCAGGTGAATACCAAAGAGTTGGCCCTATGGTAAAGTTCAAGGAAAGTTGTGTGTGGGGAGGGCAGTGTTTTCCTGGACCCCATACCTTGTCAGGCCCACCACTCTATCTGCTTACCTTCAAGATTCATCTAAAATCCCACCTTCTGTAAGAGGCCCTTCCTGGAATTTCCCCGTCACTGCAAGTGCCTTCTCTCTGGTATTATATCCAATTTATCTATTGTCAACATTAGCATTTAAATGTACAGGAGATTTAAATTCCAAACTTCCTGTACCAATGCCGTTACATAACTGTTCCATAACTTTATGGTTTTAGAAAGCTACTTCAGGCACTGAGAACTTAAATGACTTTTCCAAGGTCACAGAATGAATTTGTCAAACTAGACTCTTAAGACTGGCCCTTCATTCATTACAGCATCCCAAAGTTTACAATACCGTGCATTACTGAAAAGGTCATCATTTCCTTTCAAATTAGCTTAACAGTGACCATGTATCTTTAAAGATAAGAATACATCTATTTGAATAAAGCTTTGTTCATTTGTCTTTTCTGAACAGCCTATACAAATATTTTTTAATTCTCAAATTTCTTTAGGTGACTAACACCTTTATTTTTTGATAATTTAATTTTTGTTGTGAATACAATACCAATTTAATTATAATTCTCTTCCCCATATGCTCAAATCATAAATATATGTCATATCCAGGTTATCAACCAATGAGTATTTAAGCAATGATATTAATTTCAAGAGAATTATTCATTGTATTTTAGCCGATATGTAAAATTGTTTGTAACTGTGTGAGATGAAAGAGTTCAGAGTCTGAATCTGAGGTCAGAAAAGGGCTTTATTCTTTCTCATGAGGAAATACTCTGCCCCTGTCTCCCACATGGCGGCAGGGACAGAGCAACAGGTAGAAGCCAGCCCATGGTTATATGATCTTCTAATGCAGAAACCCAACCCCTCTAACTGGCCTTCACTCTTATTGGTGGAGGCGGGGGGGGGGGGCGCTGACCCACAACCTAAGTGCGGGAATCTCTCTGAGACAAAGGACCTCGAAACATGTAGGTATCCAATGAAAGCAGTCTTAACCTTATTTGGCATATTTTCTGCTGAGTTGGCCCTGGGGGAGGGTCTCCATTGCTCTAAGCCCCAGCTTGCTTGAAGGTCAGGTGACCTAAACCTAGGCCTAATGAATACTGAAGCCATTCTAGATCTGATTTTTCAGAATGGGAAAACTTCAGTATAAATTATCCCTCACAAATCCCCCCCTTTTCTTTTTATACCTTTTGAAGTTTCCCCACTTTTCTTAATTCTAATTACCTTTGCAACCCTCATCGCATTGACAACATACAAGGGGGCAGTCCCCTTTATGAATACAGATACAGAGATTCAAAAGAAAACAATAACAATCTTGAAAGTCCAAAAGTCTCTTTTCACCCTGCTGTCCAGATGTGAGAAAGTCCTCTGCTCACTTAGGGTCATCCATCTTCAGCCCTGCATCCCAGCTTCTCTTCCTTCTGCCTTCTTTCATTCATTTACCTACAAAAGGAACCTTGGATCCAATGTAAATGACAACTCCAGAACCTTTATCATTCTTACAAAATTAAAATTGGAGTCTTAGTCAATTGTCATGATCACACATTAGAACCAGTTTCTTATATTTTGTATTAATCCATTATTAAGTCCTCCACTAGGAGGATGGGATTTCACTAAAGGATTTACAGTAAGCTCACAATTAAAACAATTAAAAATGTTTCCAAGTAGTCCAAAAATTATCCTCCTTTTTAACGTTGACTAATTATAGCAAAGTTGAGACAAATATGATACTAACTGAATAACGGAATAATATTCCCACAAACCTTGAC
>CM053585.1:203344247-203389293 GCA_028646515.1 Pseudochirops corinnae | reverse complement strand
ATATGTTGCTGCTGCTACGCTGCCATCTTGGCTCCGACCCTAGGCAATTTTTAAAAAAGTTTATTTACTTTTAGTTTACAACACTCAGTTCCATAATCCCTTGAGTTCCAAATTTTTTCCCCTCCCTCACACCCCTCCCCACCCCCATGGTGGCATGCAATCCAATATAGGTTCTACAAATACCTTCACATTAAACAGTAGTCAAATTGTAAAGATGGATTATAACCAATGGAGTGAACAATGAGAAAGAAGGATTCACACAACAAAACAAAGAAGAGAGAGAGCAAGTAGTTTGCTTCAGTCTGCATTCAGACTCTGCAGTTCTTTCTCTGGATGTGGATAGCCTTTTCTATCATGAGTCTTTTGGAGTTGTCTTATAACCTTGAATTGTTAAGAGGAACCCTGGGCAATTTATTAACCTTGTTTGCCTCAGTTTTCTCAATTGTAAAATGAGTTGGAGAAGGAAAATGCAAACCATTTAGTATCTTTGCCAAGAAAACCCCAAATGGCATCGCGAAGAGTCAGACATGACTGAAATAACTAAATAACAGCAATATTTCATTGGTGAAGCTGTGTAATGTTACAACCATTTGGAAAGCAATTTGGAATTATATAAATAATGTCAGTAAAATGTCCATACTCTTTTAACCAGGCTTTATAACTGGGCTTATACCCTGAGAAAGTCATTGATAAGGAAAAAAAAGACCCCAAATACTCCAAAAAGTTTCTAGTAGCACTTTTTGTGATAGCTAGGAATTGGAAACAAAGTAGATGCTCATCAGTTGGGGAATGGCTAAACAGATTGTGATACATCAGTGTAATGTAATATTACTGTGTTATAAGTAATGATGTTTGAGATGAATACGGAGAAGCATAGAAAAATTGATATAATAGATAAAGAGTGAAAGAAGGAAAGCCCCTCCCCGCAAGCCCCCAATATACACAGTAACTACAACAAAGTAAGCAGAATGAAAAAATAAAAAATAAATGAAACAAAATTATAAAAATCAAGCAGGGCCCAAATGAAGAGATATAAGAATATATCCTGGACTTATCCCTTGCTAGAGCTGAAAGGTCCACAGGTGTTACACTTTTTACATATTTTTGGACTTTCTCAAATATATCTATTACTTATGCTAATTTTTCCCTCTCTTAAAAAAAACATTATTAGAAATAGAAAAAAAAATCCATCAATCACCCCTTAAAAGAGATCCCATGAGGAAAACTCATAGGAATATCATAGTCAAATTCCAAAATCCCCAGCTCAAGGAAAAAATATTAAAAGCATCAAGATTAAAACAATTTAAATATGATGGAGCCACAATTAGAATTACACAAGACCTAGCAGCAGAGACATTAAAGGACCACAGATCTTGGAACACAACATATCGAAGAACAAAAAAACTGGGACTCTAGCCAAAAATATCATATCCTGCAAAGTTGAATATTATCCTGAATGAAAAAAACTGTTTATTTGATAAACTCTCAGACTTTCAAGACTTTGTTAAAAAAAAAATCCTGAACTTAATAGAAGATTCAACATACAAGAACCAAGAAAAATATAAGGCACATAACAAAGACTGATTATAAGGGATCCATAAGCACAGGCTGTTTACTTTTTATATATGCAAAATGTGAAATGAATGTCAAGATTCTCATTAATAATTGTGTAGTTTATAAGAAAGATTGGGATAAACCTAGGAATGATATGAATTCAAAAAATAAAACCATTTAGGAACAGCTTAGAAGAATAATTATCTGAGGTGCAAAATCAAGAATTGATACAGAGGAATTAGATGGGGGAGGAGAGCTGGTAGTTCTGGTAACCTACTTTCATCAGGAATGGGTTTAAGAGAGAACAATACATATATATTTAGAAGAATATAAAAGTCATCTAAATTCAGAAGAAAGAAAATGGTAGATGCATCAGGAGGGGGGAGAAGACAAGGGAGGGATCTTTAGAGGGGAAGGTGAGGGAATAGGTAAAATAGGGGCATAGAAGGGTATTTATATTTATAGAAATGGGAGGATAGGGAAGAGATCCTTTTAGGTGAGGGCAAGGTAATGGATAGAAGTAAAGTAGAGGAGGCAAGAGGGATAGGAAACAAGAGATATAATCATATATTAAAAAAAACAAAAAGGTTAGGAGTAGAATAGGTTTGGGAAAGTATATGTCTGTATATATATGTATAAATGTATATGTTTATGTATACATCTATAGCTATAGAGAAACATACCTAAACTTTATTGTAGCCTTCTGAGGGTGAGGAGTGGGGTTGTGGGGTAGGAAAAAAAGAACAAAGTAAAAAATTGCACAGCAGAGAATAAAAGAAAGCTCACAAGGAAGCAAAGAAAAGATGGGCAATTCTCAACATGAGTATTATTTATCATATAGGCTTTCTTGAAATGAAAATTTATTGTTACATATTTTGAATTTTCTCTTTATGTTCTGCAATGCATATGATATGCCTTTTTCTTTCTTTCTAAGTTTGCATTTAAGTTACAATATGTAAGTTTATGATATGTTTTCATTTCTTTTCTCTATTCTGTATTTGTGGTCTGGTGTTTGAGTCTAAAATAAAGTTTTGGGAAAACTCCCCACTACTTTTCATATGGGATGGACCTCTGGGAAGGGGGGAGGGATATGTGGGATACCATAGTGATATAAGGAACAGAAAATATCAATAAAAATTAGTTTAAAAAAACTAGAAAACATAGAAATAGATGGGAACATTTCTTAAAATAATAAATAGTATCTATATTAAACCAAGAGTAAGTATTATCTGTAAAGGAGATAAGGTAGAGAAGCCTTTCCGATAAGATTGGGCATGAGGCAAGGATGTCCATTATCATTGTTACTATTCAATATTGTACTTGAAATGCTAGCTATAGAAATAAGATAAGAAAATGATATTAAAGGAATAAACATTGGCAATAAGGAAACAAAACTATCATCCTTTTCAGATGACAGGATGGCTTACTTAGAGAAATATAGAGGGTCAATTAAAAAACTAATCAAAACAGTGAGCAATTTCAGCAAAGTTGCAGGATATAAAATGAACCCATGCAAATCATAAGCATATCCATATGTTACCAATAGAAGATGCCACACATTTTTAGCTTTAGTTTCTCTAGCAGTTTGTTCAGTTCCACATTTTCTCTTTTGTTTATCTTTCTGTTAGATTTATCTATAACTGAGAGAGGAGCATTGAAGTCCCCTGTTACTATTGTGTTTCTCTCTTATGTCTTCTCGTAGCCCAGTTAATATTTCTCTTGAATTTGGATGCTAAGACATTTGGATTATGTAAGTCTATTACTGATATTGATTTGTTGTCTATGATTCCTTTCAGTTTAATGTCATTTCTTTGTTTATGATTTTCTATTTTTTGAATGTTTGTTTTTGCTTTGACCAATAGCATGGTTTCAACTTTTGATTTTTTTTTGTTGATACAATTTATTTATTTATTATTAATTTATTTGTTTACTTTTAGTTTACAAGATTCAGTTCCACAGTCCATTGAGTTTCAAATTTTCTCTGCCTCATTCTCTCTCTCCCCTATGGTGGCATGCAATCAAACATAGGATCCGCAAATACCTTCACATTAAACATTAGTCAGGTTGTAAAGAAGGTTTATAACCGATGGAATGAACAATGGGAAAGAGGAAACAAAACAAAACAAGAAAAACAAATAGAGCTGGTTGTTTGCTTCCAACTTTTGATTTTTTAAAATTTACTTACATATTAAATTTTTTTCCATCCCCTCAGTTTAATTTTGTGTATGTTTTTGTTTTTGAAATGTGTTTCTTTTAAGCAATAGATAGGACACTTTTGGTTTGTTTTCTAATCTTTCTTTTTCATTTTATTGTGTTGTTTAATACACTTACATTACATTTATGAGAGGTAGATTTATATTTTCCTCCATTTGTCTCTAATATTGTTTCTTTTCCAAGTTATGATTTTTTTCCCCTCTTCTGCTAAAAATACAATACTATATCTCTTCAGTTACTTTAACTTAATCTTTTCAAGATGATCTTATTTTTAATGGCTCTGTTCTATTCATCTCTAATTACCTCCTCCCATTTGTTACTCCTTTACTTTTGGTGTTTTGTTTATGAATTCATTTTTCTTTCCTGCTCTTATCTGTTGTATTTAATTATTCCCCTTTATTGAACTCTATTCAATGACCATTTGATGATAAATATCAGGCAGAGCTGTATGCTCATCAAAAATATTTACCACTGGGGTAGAAGAGATCCAGTACAGAATGCAGATAAAAGAGCAGCTCTCTGCAGATAGTCATGTCCTCCAAATATTCCTGTTTCTGACTAGTATTGTGATAAATTAATGCATTAAGCCCCTGGACATTGCAGAACCTCTGGGATGAGATCTATTATCACTCAAAGAAATTATGTCCATCCACACAGTAAAAACCAAATGGATAAGCAATGTCTCACCCATATTTCAACATCTGAATGGTCATCCTAAGGAGTACGTCTATGCTCCTTAGGAGTAGTCTATGCATTTCTATGTCTGAGCATGTCTCTGCATCCTAAGGAGGAGTATCTATGTCTGAGACAGATTTTATAGATGGTCAAGCAGGTAAAAAGGAGAATGGGCTATGTTGCTTTCAGAAAATTGACTCTTTTGCTGGCTCCAAGTTTTCTATGAAAACAAAAGCTTATTTTCAAATTCTAATATTTACTCATGTTGTAAGTCATTGAACACCACAACCTCTGAGGAATTCAAGACAAGTATCACACAGAGGGCTATGGAGAAGTGTATGGTAAGAGTGAACAGGCTGAAACATCAGCAAAACTAAGCAATACATCAAAAAAGTCAGTCATCAGATACAGTGTTCCATACTCATGGTTTCCTACCTTTTCAAGTACACTCTCATATTCCTTCTTTGGGGTTCTACCTGGTCATAATACCAGGTAGTACATTGCATGTACATTCATGCAATGTTATTTTAAATTTATATTGTTGTAGTCATATATAGTTTTTCTTGGTTCTGCTTTACTTCACTTTTCATTAATTGACATGTATATTCTCATGCTTCTCTGTAATACTTCTTTACATACTCATTATTTCATGCAGTGAAACAACATTTCGTTATAGTTATGTGCCACAATTTATTTGATCATTCCCCAATTGACTTTGTTTCCAGAACTGGAGAATCTTTTTTTTTTTTTGGAGGAGGGAAAGGCAAGGAAATTGGGTTAAGTGACTTGTTCAAGGTCACACAGCTAGTAAATGTGTCAGGTGTATGAGGCTGGATTTGAACTCATGTCCTCTTAACTCCAGGGCTGGTGCTCTATTCACTGCACCACCTAGCTGCCCTCAAAACTGGAGAATCCTTAGAGCTAAAAGGAACCTGAGATATCATCTAGTTTAATTCCTTTACTTAAGAAATGAAGAAGAGCTAAGTAGTCCACAAAGGGTAATTGACATACAATAAAATACAATTCAATACAATACAATATAACAATATAATACAATACACTCCTCTGCCCAGAAATTAAAACTTTCTACAATTGTTCTAGACATATCTTACTATGCCTCTTCACGCTGTCTCTGTTTCTGTAAAGCTGAACTGCTTGCTGCATCTCATGTATGACATTTCATCTTCTGCCTCTGTGTCTCTGCACAGGCTCTCTCCTTTGCCTTATCAGCAATATTCTTCCTCCTCAAAGAATTTCCTCAGCTTCCTCCAATACACAGTTCAGATTCTACCTTCTCCAGAAGTTCTTTGTTCATCCTTCTAGCTGTTAGCACTGTTTCCTCTAAGTACTGTACTCTGACCCACTTTGTATATTCTTTTAATTTACTGACTTGTATAAATGTTGTATTCCCTTTTAATCACCCCCTCCCTCACACAGTTCTGGTGACTCTTTGCTTTTTCTTTGTATCCCATTGGCTAATGCAAGTGCTTCCATAGGAGATACTTAATGCATTTTTGTTTAATTGAACAGTATTGAATTGAATTGAAGATTCCACAGCAGACCATTAGGGCAGACAAGACAATTCTGCCTGTAGTACTTTGTACTAGGAATCCTCCTTTAGGCAAGTCCACATTCTGGAGATAACATTGAATCATTCAGATTGTTCATTAGTTTCCCTGGGTCTTGACATCCTTTTAATGAACATGTATTTTTATACTTTTTGCATGGGAGTCATCATTAGTGAAATACTGCACTTTTCTGCTCAGCATACCAACTTCCACTGAGCTTTTGATAACCCACGTTTTTGATTCCTCAGAAATTATTGTGTTCAGTGATTCATAGTGATGGGGGGATGTGTATGTGTGTACATACACACATATATACATACATATGCACACACTTTTTTAAAAAAAATATGGGTTGGTCAATGAACAGCTTGAAATTGTTCATAGCACTGCACAATTTTTCAGGTGGGATCTAGTCTGTTCTATTCCTTTTATTAAATTTTAACCTATTTTATTGTGCATCCGCTGTACCTATGAAAGATACCTATACTGATGGACTTATTCAGTGGGCTGCCAATAACATATGCCAAACCATATGTTATAATTTTGGACAACAGGTACACTACGTTCCTTTGTTTGAATATAGTGCAGTAGATAAGAGTGCTGAATTAGGAGTTAGGAAGGCGTTGGTTCAAATCCAGTCTCATTCACTTTCTAGCTACACAGTTCTAGGCAAATCACTTAACCTCTCTCAGCCTGTTTCCTAATCTGTAAAATTGGGATAATAACAATTATAGACTTGTTAAGGTCAGATACAATAATATTAGGAATGGGACCCCCGAGAAGACGCCAGATTGTAGGGAGCTAAAGAGGAAACGATGGTGAGGACCCGTAGTGTTTGGCAAAGTAATTTTTTTTTTTTTAGATCTTAAACATTATCATTTACTTTATAAGGCAAAAGGCATAATAATATACATACTAACATTAAAGCAAAAGCATACAAATTTTTAGAACTCATAATATACATATAAACCCAAATCATACTCTCTTACAAATTCATTCAATAGCTAGAGTAAAGAATGGGCACATATTTATAGTAACATGGCTGGCGTTAATTGTAATATGTTAGACTTACTTGACATGAAATAGAAAAATTTAAGATCACTCGCAAATCTCAACTGTGGGCTTTAATATAATCTTTCCATTCTGGAACATCTGTACCACACAAAACTGTTGTGTTACTTACTCCTTGATTGTTGACCACACTCTGATTAGGGATATCCTTTTCTCTTTCCACGTCATAACTGGTATTTACATTTTTTTTCCCATTTAGCCATAACTCTTAAAGGTATGTTTAGAATGCTAGTTCTTAATACAAACAACAGTTTTGGGAGGTTTGTTTGTTTGTTTTTGACTTAGAGAACTGACTTAGACAACTTAGAAGCCCAATAAACTGGCTATCTCTAGATTCTCCAGACAAGTCAGTCCCCTAAGGTGAGAAGAGAAGTGGCAAACTAAATTGATATTGCTTGCTTGGAAAGGGGGGAAGTTTTTTCTCTTTCTTTTCTTTTTTTTTGGCCCTTGTATGAGTGACAGAAGTGCTGTAAGCCTTATCCTGGAGCTGGCCAGGACTAGGAAAGTCCCGACCTGGGAAGGGGATATTGTCCTAGTGGTAATAACTATGCGATCCCCAGTGGACCTGGCTTTGTTTTTCTCTCTTGCAACACTGGAAAAGCGACGTCTCTAGAGACCGCAAATCGTGTGGTTCCAACCCGGCTTTGCAGAGTCGGTAAACATACCAGGCCCGCCCCTGCCACAGTTACCTCACCACCACCTCCCCCGCCCCCTCTCCGCCCCGCTCAGTGACGTTAGAAAATGGAAACCGAAACTCTTCGTTATCTTGGAAGGTTTTTTTTTTTTTATCCCCAGCCTACCCTTGGGTCCATTGGTCTAGCTCGATCTAAGCTGGATCATCCCTTCGAGGCCTGTGGGAGGGTGTCCGTATTCCTCCTCGATTTAGTGTAGTACTTTTCTAGGCCTCCCTTTCTCTCACCCCAAACACCCCTTTCCCCAGTCTCAAAAAAAAAAACAACAAAACACAAAAAAACAATCAACAAACTAGAATCTTATGTAAGTGTCCCCTATCCGCTCACAACCTGGTCTCGCCCTCCCATTCGGCTGTCAGTCAGCCTGTCCCAGCCTCATTCCTGGCTTTTTTCTTAGACTAGGTAAATCTAAATCTTAGGACTTAAGATAGCCTCTGTAGGTCCATGTCTGAACTAACGCTTAATACAGGCATTTTTGCGTGTGATTTTTTTAAAACCTCTTCCCCAGTCACCCCACGAAGCAAAGGTGCCTCTGTTTCCTCTACCATTGGCACTCCACAACAAAGCCTTCCTTTCCAAATCTGAGTAGATGTTCTGGGAAATCTGGTGCATCGTACATCGTTAGCGTTTACTCAGAATATAGTTCCCTTGGTGAATCCCTCCCAGACACAATTTGCCTCACAACTCTAAAGGGAAAGGAATGTCTGAAGTCGGAGGACAACTTCAGTGTTCTGAATCCGTATCTTTTGACTTAAAGTGCAGTGCTCTTTGCATAATTTCCCTACAGAATCTTTTAAGAGAATGTAGCAGTGTCCTTCCTTAGACATTTTGCCTTAATGGAAAATGTAAAGTTCAAATCTTCACACAAGAGCTTAATATTTTCAAATGGCTCCGTTACTCTTGGCTTGGTTTCCGCCCCTGCACGGAAAGCAACCAAAATATCCAAAGAATCTCTATTGGTGGTATGGGGGAGTTACAAACCCCTACTTTCGTTAAGTCTCAGCATCATGGAGGTGGGGTTGTGTGTTATGGGAGGCTATGGGGTAGCGGCTGAGTTTGGCAAAGAACATAGAAGATCTGAGTAGTCAAGAGAAGGCTTGGAAAAGGAAGTGGAATTTGAAGGATAAGATTTGAATAGATGGAGAGAAGAAAGATTTCCAGACACTTGAAAAATGTGATCAAAATAACTGTTGAGAATATGTGCTTGGGGCTTCTTGGGGATCATGAACAGATCATTCTGTCTGGGATTCCTGTTGGAGAGAAGTCAGAGAGAGGGCTGGAAAAGTAGACTGGAGCCAAATTGTGAAGACCTGAGAATACCAGCCTAATGTTTTTGGAGTTTATCCTGTGGGCTAAGCAGAAGAAAGACAATCTTATTGACGCTATAGGAAAACCAATCTGGTTGCATAGGCATGGAGAGATCATGGACCAAATTAGTGTGTGTGTAGCAGGGAGGTGCCATCATGCCTTGGGAAAAACATTGCCAAGGGCCCTTCTGCTGAAGGGAAGATACTGGCACAGACTAGGCTGTCTCCCTTGGAAATGGAAGGGTCAATGGTGATGCTCCCTTGTGTATGTCAGCTTATGCATCTAATATGCACATATTTGTCTGACTGCCTGTGTAAAATAGATTGCAGAGAGAGAGGTTGGAAATGTGGAGAGCTGTGAGGGAAGTTGCAGTAAATCAAGCTGATAGGTGTGAAAATTGGGATTAAGCAGGGAGTTTGCTTTACATCTATGATCATAGAAGTTTGGCTGTTAGAGATGAATCTCTAATCAGGGGAGGGGGAAGAATACTAGAGAGTCCAAGACAGAAAGGATTTGGTGATATAGAGTCGAAGTTAAAGGCAGAATCCAAGATGAATCAGATGTTTGGTGCAGCCATTGACACAGATTTCAGGAGTCAAAAGGAATGCAGAGCTGACCTGTAAGACTCCTAAGTTTGAACGTGTCATCCTGTGAAGATGTAGTAGCTTTGTTCTTGAAAAAGCAAGCTGGGGAAGAGAGGGTCTGGCCGTACCTATTTTTTCTCTGAGTCAAAAAACAGGAGAGAGAGAGAGAGAGAGAGAGAGAGAAAATCTGTAAGCAGAGCACTATGCTAGACACTAGGAGAGAGTGGTCCTTGTATGTACTGAGTTTACTGACTGAATGTGTTTTGGTGTCTGACAGTCATAGAGCCTATGAGAGAGGGTGGATCTGTGTGTGAGGGAAACATACACCGAGCTTATGGGAGAAGATGGCCATTACGTGTGTGTGTGTGTGTGTGTGATGCAAACTGTCAACATTAAAAACTCCACCTAATTTGAAGGTGGTGTGAAGATGCTGGGGGTGGGGAGGGGCGGGAGAGGGGTGGAGGAGGCGGAGCCAGGGGTGAAGGGGGAAAGGTGGAGCAGAGAAGCTTGGGGGGGGTAGGGGAGGGGGGGAAGACGAACGGAGGCGGAGCCTGGACTGGGAGTGGCTCCGGATGGGGGATGCAGAGTTTAGGGAGGGCTGGGGAGGCCTGGGGAGACCTGGGGAGACCTGGGGAGGGCTAGGGAGGGCTGAGCTTGGCAGGGCGGGGCGAAAGTGACTGGCCGGGGGAGTGGGGGAAAGGGGGGGAGTTGTCTAAGCTGTGAGGTAATTTCCGCGATCCGGCGTCGGAGGTTTGAATAGCCCCGGGGGCAGAATCGAAAATGATTCTAGAGCGGAGGAGGCCCTGGGACTGCGGCCTGGGACTGGAGGCCGGGGCATAGCTGAATGTCGAGAGAGAGAGCTCGGGGGACGACGAGAACCAGAGCCAGGTCTGGGACTGCGGGCAAGGGTAGGTGTCGGGCGGGGTCGGGGCGAAGGGAGCAAAGACTAGGGACTCCCTGCTCTTTCCCAGGACAGACGTTTTGTTGGGATTCCAGCCCTGGACTTTCCTGAGTCCCAAGGGAACAAATCGGGGGTTCCGGTCTGTTGCTTTTGCTAGGGATGGGCTAGGATCCCTGTCTCCGTATGGTCCAGACTCAGGAGGGGATGGGTTGGGATGCAGTGGGGGTGGGAGTGAGGGGGACACCTCCAGCCATTATTCTCAGAGCCCCGGCCTCTGTTCTTTGGTTGAGAGAAGCCACATTAGAGGAAGTAGCTAAGGCACAGCACACACAGAGAATCAGGGGTCCTGGACTGGTGTCACACAGCGGCTGAGGTGTCAGTGCACCTTTGCGGCTCCCCAGTTCTTTTCCCCTCATATCTTTTAATTTTCTTCTAGTCTTCCCCTCGCGTCTATGTCAATATATCCCCAGTACCTATCCTTCTCTCCCTTCTGGCGTGTCTTCTCAATTTCTAGGGAGTGATGAAGGAGAGATCGCTATTTGCTCAGGGCTGCTGACAGAGGGACTGGAGACTGGTGCAGCCCACAACTGGAGATGGGCTATTCCTGTTCCGGAAACCTTTTAGGTGGAGGAGCCAGAGTTGATTGTAATTTAACTGTAGTTGAGCTGAAGCCTAAGAACCCCGAGGCAGCATTCCGGGGTTCTCGGACTCTGGAGCCTTGGGAAAGAAACAGTCGGGGCTTTGGCCTTGCCTGACCTGAGATATACCTCTGCTGACTCACCAGGAGGCCCGACTTAGAAGACACCCCTAGTGAGGCTTGGGGAACCTTCCTTAGGAAAGGGGGAAAAGGGCCGTAGTTGTCATTTAAAGTCCTTGGGCACTTGGCAGGGTTCTGGCCTTGGGGTTCAGAGAATGGGTGTTCCTACCCTTGATGGTGCTTTGAGTCAGCACCAAAGCCCCTGTCCTATAAGCAGGAGGAAAATCCTTGGAGGCAGAGAGAAACCTGCCCACCTGCAGAGTAGAGGGGAGCAGAGGAATGGCTGCTTTGATTGAGAGTTTTGTCTCTCTTTGAGTCATCAGGCTATTGGGCCAGAAAAAAAGGAGAGTATTGATGGGAGGAGACTATAGCTAGAAGCCCTTGGGGGAGGGTCCTCTAGAGAATTTGGAGACCTGGCTAATTAATGTGTAGTTGAGTTGTGTCATTCAGAACACTACCAAATCTAGTTAAGGCTCTTCATTCTGTTCTGATTCTCTAAGGGGACTGACCCTCTTATATCAATCTGGAAAAATAGTTTTTGCTTGGGGAATGAACTTCAGTGTTATGAATGCTTTGTTTCATTGATCTTTTATCTATCCTTCCAAGGATCTCTTTAAAAAAAACAACAACACCCAACAACTCTTCCTTTAGATAAAAAAACAAAAAATGCAACTTTTCCAGGACAAACAATCCTGAAGTCCTATTGGTTCCTTCATTGATATTGCTTGTGAGCAGTAGGTAGGATCTGAATGGCTTCCCAGACCTGGAGAGGTGGCCACAAAGCTTTGATTGAGTCTGAGTATGTTACTTGGTGTGTTAACTTTGTATTATTGGTTAATTGGTGTCCCTCTTTTTTTCCCCTCCAAAACTCTTGTGTCTTCTCATCTGCTAATCCATAAGTAAATAGTTGATACTTAATAAATGTTTATTGATGATTAATCAACAAGCATTAATTACTTAATTAAGTGTGAAGCACTCTGATAAACATTGATGATACTAAGAGGCAAAACCACCTCTACTCTCAAGTAGTTCACATTCTTACAGGGAAGAGATAGCATACAAACAACCATTTATTAATAAGATATGTACAGAGTAAATTGGAGGTAATCACAGAGGGAAAGCATTAGCATTAAGGAGATTCAGGAAGAGCTTTTTGTAGAAGGTAGGATTTTCCTTTGGACTTGAAGGAAGCCATAAGGAAATAGGGAATTCCAGGCATGGGGAACTGCTAGTGAAAATTAACTGAGTGATGGAGTGTCTTGTTCTAGGAACATCAAGGAATGCCAGTGTCTCTGGATCATATAGTACATGGGAGTAAGACTAGAGAGGTAGGAGGGGACCAGGTTGTGAAGGTCTTTAAAAGCCAAACAGAGGACTTTATGTTTGATCCTGAAAGGAATAGGGAGCCACTGGAGTATATTGAAATAGGAGCGGAGGGGTAACATGACCAGACCAGCCCTTTAGAAAGACCAGTTTGACAACTGAGTAGAGGATGGACTGGAGTGGGGAGAGACTTGAGGCAGAGAAACCAAGCAGCAGTCTGTTTTTTGCCATATTTCAGGCATGAAGTGTACCAGTATGGTGCCTATGTGAATGGAGAAAAGGGGACATGTATTAAAGGTGTTATAGATGTAGAATCTATAAGACTTGGCAACAGATTGGATATTGGTAGGCATTTTGGGGGTGGGGAGAAAGATACTAAGTTCTGGTTTTTGAGTTTAAGATGTCTATAGGACATCCAGTTTTGAGATGTGCATTAGGTTGTTGGAGATGTGATGCTGGAGGTCTGGAGAGAGCTTAGGCCTGGATAAGTAGATCTTAGGATCATTGTATAGGAGATATAATAATTGAATCTATGGTAGCTGATGAGATCACCAAGCAAAATAGTATAGAGGTAGAAGATAACAGGACCCAAGATAGACCCTTGAGACACCCATGGTTAGTAGATATCACCTGGATGAAGATACTTCAAAGAAGACTGAGAAGGAGTGGTCAGATAGGTAGGAGGAGAACCAGGAGAGAGCAATGTCATGAAAACCCAGAGAGGGATGAGTATCCAAGAGGAGGTGATCAACAGTATCATATATTGCAGAGAGGACAAGAAGGATGAGAACTGAGAAAAGATAATTAGATTTAGCAATTAAAAGACCAGTGGTAATTTTGTAGAAAGTTGTTTCAGATGAAAATCAGACTGCAGGTAATTAGAAGAGAGTGAGAGGAGAGGAAGTAAAGGTACCAAGTATAAACTTCCCCTTCTTTCTCTTTTTTTAAAGTGAAAAAAATTGTGCTTCAGTCTGCATTTAGAGTTCATCAGCTCTTGTTCTGGAGGTAGATAGCATCTTTCATCATGAATTCTTTGGAACTGTTATGGATCATTGTATTGATCAGAATAGCTAAGTCTTTCATAGCTGATTATCATAACAATATTGAGTTCTGCTCACTTCACTTTGCATCAGCTCGTACAAGTCTTCCCAAGCTTTTCTGAAGCAATCCTCTTCATCATTTCTTAAAGTACAATAGTATTTCCTCATAGTTATATACTACAACTTGTTCAAACATTCCCCAATTGATGGGTATCCCCTCAATTTCCAATCTTTGCCACTACAACAAGAGCTGCTACAAATATTACTGTATATATAGGTCCTTTTTGTAAACTGCCTTCTCTCGGAATTTAAACACTAAAAGGAGAAAAGACAGGATGATAGCTATCATGAATATTGTAGGTAGGATGAGGAGAACCTTTTTTTAGGATGGGGGAGACATGAGTGAGTCTATAGGAAAGAATGGGAAGATAGGGGGAAAGAGAAGATTAGTAAGAAAGTAGGGATAAGAGAAGGGGGAAGACTGATGGAGAAGGGAGGGGATGGGATCAAAGGCACATGTTGAAGGGTTTGTCATAGCAAGGAGATGGGGAATCCCTTGAGGCAGGGCTGAAGGATGAGATAGCAGGAGATTTATGAGTCAAATGTAAGATGAGAAGGGAAGAAGGAGTTCTTATGAATGGGTTCAATATATTACAGAGAAGTATGAAGCAACCTCCTCAGCTGAGAGGATGAAAGGGAGGGCAGGATTAAAAGGTTTAGATTAGCCACTGTGGTGAGTGGGATACTGTAACTATGCTAACTTGACTTAATACCCATATGGTCCTGTGGGTCTGCTTAATGCAGAAATGGAAAGAGAAAGGAGGAGGTTGTGATTTGTCTAGGGGATAATTTATTTCTCTGGCACTTTGATTCAAGTTACTCAAAAGCCAAAGTAATATGATTCTCCATTATACAAGTAGGCAAACTGAGGCATAGGAGGTGAACCAAAGGCTTATTTTATTACTTGGGAAAATCAGACCTCAGGGTTTAAAGAGAGGAATATGGTTAAGAGGGAACCTTTAGATTTCTAATCTGTCCAATCTGTACCCCTGGGTGCAGAGGCAGAGATTATCATCCAATCTTTGCTTCCTTCCCCATGCAATGGCCTATTCCCTGAGATTCTCCAAAGCTTTTCAGCCTACTTTTCCTTCTCTCCACCCCCCCCCCCTGCTTCTCCTGAACTATTTCAGTCGTTGACATGTGGAATGGGGGAAGAGAGGGAGAATTCACTGTGGCGAAACCCTGTGTCCTGGGGCCAGGTGGAATCTGCTCCTCTATAGGGTTCCTAAAGGTCAGAGACCTTCATTTCCTCTCACCCCTTACCTTACCCCAAAATGGATATTTTTTTGTGGGAGCTCAGCAGTACTAGATGCAAATGGACTCAGGAAGCTTGAAAAAGTCCTCAGTTTACTTGTTTGTAGAGCCAGATGTTAAGTCTCTTAAATCTTGGAAGATCAAAATGAAGAAAAGGTCACTAAATGTTAGTCCCCAGAGAAATTTTTACATAAAGTTGCTGTGTCCCTATAAAATCTCAGTGGAGGTTTGGGGTGATGGTGATGATGATGATGATGATGATCTCTCCCAATCAGGGACCATCCTGGCACCCTGGAGGTTGGAGCATCTCTACCTCTAGTAAGAAGTAACCTTAAGGAGTGGGGATGGGGATGGAAGGAGGAGTCCACGGCCTGCTCTCCAGTTGTGACTAGAGAAATCTGTGTCTGCCAGTCTTTCTACTTTTCTGCCTCTCCAGAGTAGAGTGGTCATCATAGGAACCTCCCTTCCTACTTCTCAAGGTGGCCCTGCCCTGTGAGCTCCTGGGGGAGGTCTAGGTGATATTTCAGTGTTCATGGTAAGGAAAAATGTTTATAGCACAGACAGGCTGCCAGGGTTTTGTCATTTAGTTTTTGTAGATAAGTAAAAGAGAAAATTGTTTTCTTCAACTTGGAAAAGTACCAAAACCTAAAGCTTCCCTTCTCTTTCATAAAACCATGTCCACCTGTCTTTCCATATTCTGCTCCAAACTTACCTTCTCCATGAAGTTTAATCTTCCAAAATGAGCCTCACCTACCTCTGGTCACCTTGTCCTTATGGTCATTGCTGTTACCTTTTGTCCTGTACCTACAACTGTCATTGGTTAGACATTTATTTCCATGTTTTCCACTGTAAGTTCTTAAGCTTTGTATTTAGTTTTTATCCCATGTTATACTGGGGGACTTCTCTAGGGCAGGGTCATGCCTCTTCTTTCTTTTTCCTAATGGGCTCAACAATGACTTGGAAGGAGCAAGTGGCTGTCCTTGCCTAGAAGGAGCCATCTCTTCTATCCCCCTCCCCTTCTAATCTCAAGTCCAGAGTGATGACTATTCCCATCTTCCTAGGGTTCTGAATTCAGGACATGAGTTGGAGGATGAACTGATCCTGAGGTCCAGCTACTTTGAGGACCTTGCTGTGCCTGCTGCAAATTGACCCAGTGTTTGGGGCATCTGAAGTACATTTAGCTGGAGTCATTGGATATTTTATATCTAGTTCAAGTGTCCTGTGGAGGGAGATGCCGTCACTCAAGAAGGCGCTTCTGGCTCGGCTCCAGAGCCAACTGGACCGGCTCCAGAGCCAACTGGACCTTCGTGTGGGCTGCTCAGTCTGCTCACAGCCATTGAATGAGAGCACATATATATGGCATTCCATAGAACACAACTGCCCCCGTGAGATCCTTCTGGCAAGGGCCAAGGGAGTGCCTGAGCATAAAGAATGGAGAAAGGTTGGACGCAGGCCGAGCTTCCCCCGGCCCAGACGTTATGAAGTATGCCGTTACTACAAACCCGGGATGGGCTGCAGGAAACACCACAACCAGTGCACATTTGCCCGAAGCTTAGAGGAAGCACTGGTTTGGACTTTTGAGAGGGAAAACAATATCCCAAGATTATGGCTGAAAGCTAAAGTACAGGGCAGCTTGTACCAAGGGACTCCCAGGATCCTGACTGCAGCTGAAGAAATAGGGGCTGAATTTGGAGGCTACTTTCAGGAACTTTGTAAGCCTTGCTTCCGGAACTGCCCTCCACAGGTGACTGTCCGGGATCCAAACCTGCCATGCCCACAGCATGGGGCCTCTAACATGATTATCGTACACACAAGTGAGGGTCTTAGAAAGAAACAACTAGTGGAGATTCGACCCCGGCCCCGGCCAAACCACCCACTAGAATATTGTATGTATGTGTCTCGAGGACATCCGTGTCGTCATGGAGCTGTTCGTTGTCAGTATGCTCACAGTGATGTGGAAATGGCCGTTTGGGAAGCTGAGTCTATGGGCTGCCTTACTCGTTCTGACTTGCTTGAGCTTCCAGCCACACTGGAATCTGGAGCAGGGGCTGGGACCAGCAGTGAGGATGGTGGTAGAAATGGAAGCTCATCTGCATCACCCCAGATTCAGCTATATTGCCGTGCCTGTCTCGTGACCTGTGGCTCCCAAGAGAGTTTTGAGAACCATTGCTCATCCCTGGAGCACACACAGATGGTGTCCTATGACCAGGGAGCCCTGTGGGAATACCGAGCCCCCCCCATTGGGCTCTGCAAATTCAAGCTTTGCAGCAGGTAAGGCTTCTGTGGCAGGAAAGGCAGCCTTTCATGTAGCAGACCTTTGTTGGGTAGGGACTGTGTGGCTAACTCTGGTCTAGGCACTGTATAGGGAGAGAAGAAAAGGAGTTAGTGCTTAATGTCTGCATTCAAGGAGCTCTTTCCCACCTTTCCCCTTCTCCATTCATTAGCAAATATGAAATTTCTGTGTGTGTGGAACATTGACTGGCCTTAGCTCCATAATGGTACCCCACGTCTATATAGCACATGGCTTACAGTGAGTTAATCAGCAAGCATATAGTAAACACTTACTATGTTCCAGGCACTGATCAGTGCTTGGGATACAGAAAAAGACAAAATTATAGTCTCTGTTTTCAAGGAGCTCATATCTTGCATTCTAAATGAGAACAACTATGTACCTATACAGATATATATGGGGTAAATGGAAACTGATTTCATAAGGGAGTCACTGGCAGTGAAGGGAGGGAAAGAGGGACAGAGAGGAGACCAGGAAAGGCCTCTTGTGTGCTAAAAGTGGGATGTGAGTTTTCTCAGCTCTTTATCTCATTCGATCACGTCAGCAGCTGTATAAGGTAAGCAAAAGAAGTCTTTTCCTCATTTTGCAGATGAGGAAACAGAGAGATTTAATTGATACAGGTGAAGGTGATTGTAAGGAGTCAGAACCAAATGTGGAATTCTGGGTACCTGACTTAGTTCAGTGTTCTTTCTGTTATATTGCATGTGGAAGCAGACCACCTTTTAGCGACCCCATCCCCAACCACTCAAGTTTTGGCCTCTTGGGGGGAAGGACTGAATACCTTAGTCTCTCCTTACCTGCGTTCATTTCTCATCCAACCTTAGATTTCATATAAGCCATTGGACTAGCCTTCAGTTCCCAAATTCAGGGCTCCAGCCTATGGGAAAAATCCATAAATGTCACTCCCTTTGCATATTCCTGTCCCTCACCAAACCAGAACATTAAGATGGGCTCACAGGATCATAGATTTAAAATTGGAAAAGATTTCCTAGGTCAAGGTCATCTCATTTTATAGAAGTGTAAACTGAGGCAAAATTTTGTGACTTGCTCAGTCATATAAGTGATAAATATCAGAGGTAGAATTTGAACCCTAGGGTCTTATGATTCCAAATCCAATATGCTTTCCATCTGACCTTGTTACTACCTCAGCAGCATGGAAAAGGATAGGGTAAGACTTTTATTGCTCTAATCATCCATCTGACTACTCTGTTTGGATTTCCCATTCCATCAGGCTGGATATCTGTGAGTATGGGAATGGATGCATTCAGGCACACTCCCTGGAAGAGCTGCAGGAGTGGATTGTGCGGGCTCAGGCAGCCCAGATGAGAGAGGAATCAGCCAGGCAGGATGGACTTCTTTCCTACCAGGACCGGCTTTTACATGAATATCAGCACTGCAGCAGTGAAATGCTGGTGGTGAGTAGGGCTTAGTGAAAGGACTTTGATTAGGGACTTCAGAAGAGGGCTGAAGAATGGGGAGGGCCTGGGTGTGATTTCAGGGACATGGATGGGGAGCTGGGGAAGCATCCCTTCTGCTAACAGCCTCCTGTACCTGTCTGCTTCTCATCAGATGTCTGAGTCTATATGTGATGTAACTGTGCACTGTGACCAGCCCTTACAATGCCAGGTAGAGGACAAGAAATCGCAATGCAGATGGAAATTTATCATCTGTTCTAAGGTTTGTGACACAGTTTGGGGAAGTGGGGTGTATATGAAGTGTTCCAGCTCCCTCCTCACAACAATGGAAACGGTCACCAAGGTGATAGGGTTGCAGGATGGCCCACAGAGGTATGCCAGTATGACTGGGGAGGTGAGGGATCTAGAAGACTAAGAAGGTGCTACAGTGGATCTTGTCATCTAGGGACAGCTAGTAGAGGAAAAGCTATAGCCTGAGATCCCAGCCTGGCTTTTGGAGGGGAACAGAAGGGGACTGGGGGAAATGGAGGGGGAGGGAGTGTTTAGAGGTAGGTGGGCCAAACTGCTGACATTGCAACATCTCTCCCCATCACCTCTATAGGATCCGCTGCAGCACGTGGCCCTCCTCAAACGTCAGATGGGAGCAATCTTTTCTTTGGTGAGTCCTGGACTTCCACGAGGACAGCTTTATGCCCAAGGCTCAAGGTTCCATGTACCAGGTGCAGTGATGACCTTCCAGGTAGAGGTGCTGGTGGAGTGTATCACCTTTGGCAGCTATGAGCAATGGGTAGCTTTTGACTTTGGACACCGGCCTGTCCTGGTACAGAAGCTACATGTGCAAGTGGGACAGAGGGAGGCCCCTGGGATCCTGCCTTCTTGTACCCAGGACCAAAACTGTCTTCTTGAGTTGATACGCTGGCACAGTGGAAATCGTTGTGTAGTGCCCAGTGTGGCCAGGACAGCTGAGCAGGTGAAGCTGCTAGCCAAATACAAAGTGAGCCCTCAGGAACTGGAATGCTACAGGTCAATGGCTTCTGATCAGATCCCCATAACTCCAATCAACTATCGGGACAGAATGCACCAATTCTTGTATGTGGAAGAAGAAGCTCAGCAGGAGCTGGTGGCCAAGTGAGCATGGGATGGAGTCATTGGCTGGGGGAGGGGGAAAGACATAAAGCAGGGAACAGAAAAAGGTGGCAATTAAGGGGTTGGGAGCCATGTCTCTTCATAGTGTTCTCATTGGTCCAGGATAATCAGAGTCAGAAGAAATCAGGAAATACCAGAATAGAAATACAACTGAGTTTGAGAGATCTGGATGAATTAGAGGGGATCCAGAGGAGAGGTTTGTAAGAAGCACAGCTCACTAACTTATTTATCCCTTTGTCACAGACTGAACCTTCAGGTGGAAGTCACATTGACCTCCAAGATGCAGACCTTGGCAATGGGCATGAAGTTTGCACCTCCTGGGGAATTGTATGCCAAGGTTCCAATTCCTTGCTCCCTGACACCAGACACAGACCAGGGCTATTTGCTAAGTAGAGCTGTTAGCACTGCTTACGTGGCACCTGTCCCTGCCCCTGACAATCGTGTGTATGAGGTTCGGGTGGAAGTCAAGGCCACTTCAGAGCAGAATGTGTGGCTCCTGCTGCCAGCCCACTGCTGTTCTGCGTTGGGACTTAAGGATGAAGATACACAGCTTATGGAAATCCAATTTCAAATTGATAAGACTGTATTTGGGATATGGCACCACGCCATTGATGCACTTCAGGATGACAGACTGGTGGCACCTGACTTACCTGCCTGTTCTCTGCCCTCTTTGAGGCTACCTCCTCAGGAGCTCCGTGGTAATCCCAAACAGAAGCAGGCCATCTCCTTTATCACAGGCACAGCCAATGGTCTGAGTCGAGTGCCTCCACTGCTCATTTATGGCCCATTTGGGACAGGCAAGACATACACACTAGCTATGGCCACTCTAGAGGTTATCAAACAGCCAAACACAAAAGTGTTGATCTGTACCCACACCAACAGGTGAGCTGGGCTGGGGCAAGGGCAGATGTAGCTTTCTTTGGATCAGGATTAAGGCTCGATTCAACTAACATTTATTAGGTTTCCACGAGATACAGTGTAGGATCATGTTCTGTTCTGTAGAGTGGTGGATGTCACCCTAGGAATACAAAGATAAAAACTGACAATGTTCTTGTTTACAGGCACCATATACACAGAATCAAAATCAAAGAATTTTAGAGTTGGAGGGACTTTAGTGGCCATCTAATCTAGATTAATGTGAAGGAATGTGAAGAATCCCTTCTGTAACATACCTTGTTATAGTCTCCAAAGACCTCCAGAGAAGGGATACCCAGCACTGATTGAAACAGGTCATTCTACTTTCGAATGGCTCTTATCATCAGGAAATTTTCAAATAAATCCTCTTTGTAACTCCTCTCCCTTATGGTCCTATTTCTGCCCTCTGGGGTCTAGTCAGTCAAGTCTAATCTCTCCTCCATGTGGCAGCTCTTCAAATATTTGAAGACAGGAATCATGTACTCCACCAGTCTTATCTTCTCCAGATAATATAAACGAGGCTGATACAAGGCAGAATGTGATCAGCCAAAGGGAGGGAGAAATTACTTTCACTTGGATATGGGTGTCAGCAGGAGTGGGAGGTTCATATTGGAAGTGGAATATAAGATGGGTCTTAAAGTGAAGGATTTTTACAGTTAGAGATTGCTTGATAGTGGTAGGCTCTTGGGGTGGGCTGGAGCCAGCTTAAACCAGGGCTAAGTTACTGATTATTAAAATTTCAGTGTAAGCATTTGCACTTTGGAAATCAACAAACCCTACAAATTAGGGCTTAATTTATTGCTTTGTTTGTCTAGACTTAAGAAAATGGAGAAAATGTTAATAGTGCCTATTAAACTTGAAAAGTATCATGAGTAATTCTCTCACCCCCTTAACTGAGGAAATCCTGTAGCCATTCTCCTGAACTTCTTCTGTTTTTCCTTGGCAGTGCTGCTGACATCTACATCCGTGAATACTTTCATGCCTATGTCACAGCTGGACACCCTGAGGCTGTGCCACTGAGGGTCAAAAACACTGAAAGCTTCCTCAACCAGACAGACTCGACCACACTGCAGTATTGCTGCCTCTCAAGTGATGGACGTTCCTTTTGCTTCCCAACTCAGGCAAAACTAAAGCAGCACCGTGTTATAATCACTACCACTACCTTGTCCCGCTCCCTGTGTGTGCCACCTGGTTTTTTTTCCCACATTCTCATTGATGAAGCTGCTCAGATGTTAGAATGTGAAGCCATAATTCCACTGGCCTATGCTACCCAGAACACACGCATTGTCCTGGCTGGGGACCACATGCAAATCACCCCCAAACTCTTCAGTGTCGGGGCCAGGAAGTCTGCTGACCATACACTGCTCAATCGACTGTTTCAGTACTACCAGCGGGAGACTCATGAATTGGCTTCCCAGAGCAGGGTCATCTTCCATGAAAATTACCGTTCCACCAAAGCCATCATTTCCTTTGTGTCTCGGAATTTCTATGTGGCTAAGGGTGACCCTATTCAGGCTAGCGGACAGATCCCTGGTCACCCATGCAAGTACCCGCTCATGTTTTGCCATGTGGCTGGTACTCCTGAGAGAGACATAACAATGACATCATGGTTCAACAGAGCTGAGATAGTGGAGGTGATTGAGAAGGTGCAAGAATTCTATCGTATCTGGGCCTACCAGTGGAATAGCCCTGATCTGAGGCAAATTTGTGTTGTGTCCCATGGTTCTCAGGTGATTGGCTCTCCTTCCATCTCTGTCTTTTATCTCCTGCATGGATTAGAAACAGAATCTTGGTTTGTTAATGGGCAGGCAGAATTTTGTATTTAAACTCTTACCTCCAAATGACAGCTATTTCAGATGTCCATTGGACACTCTAGGAGCCCCATAGTTCTCGGGGTCCTCAAGAAGTATCCTGCACATGGATTGGGGAGTAATGATCATTTTTGGCCCCTTTTGTGGTCTAAACTTCTTTGCCTGGAAAAGAAGGAATTTCTGGGGTCCTTCAATGTTGTTATGACTCTCAGTGATTCTTCTCCATCAAGTGTATGTTTGCAGATAAACATGTTCAGATGCAGCAGAGTCTAGTGGACAGAGAGGTCCTTGAAGGCAGAACAGCCTGGATTCAAGTCCTGACTCTAATCTATCTTGGGTGTGTGACCCTGGGCAAGTCACTTACCATTTCAAAGTTCTAAGACCACTCTCTAAAAGAAGGTGCCAACCTATATTTGTAGAAACTTTCCTCACCTGGGAGTTCCCTATACTAAGAAAATCTCAGGTCTAGTCCTTATCCTTATCCCTTGTAGAAAAACATAGGAAGATGCACAAGTAGTATGATTGCCTTTAGCAAACATTACAATAAGTCATGTCCTTTGTGATCACATTATATTGGTACCAGGAACCAGTGTTTCTTAATGGAGGCTGGAAATAGTAGGGGTCAGGGGTGTGTGTGTGTGTGAGGCCCATCATTCAGCACAGTGAAGCTGATAGAAACTTACCTTTTCTCTGAATAATCTATGAAGGCTTCATGGAGGAGGTGGGATTTTGTGAACTGTGGAATGATCTGAGGAATGTGGCTTAATCTTTTTATTGTTTGACTGGTTTTTGAAAGGGAGGGGGAAGATATATTTGATATATTCTTCAAGGTTGAGGTTCCAGATCATGATATTTGGTTCTGATGGGATTAGTTTGGAGGCTGAGGTCTGGGTATTAAGCTTGGTCATATAGGGTGGGAGCCTTGAGAAATATTGTTTACTCTGGGCTGAGGTCACTAACTGATCTCCCCATTGGTGTACTTTTCAGGTAAAAACATTGAGGCAGGAATTGAGGAAGAAACAACTAGGAGAAGTAGCAGTGGAAAATTTTGAAAATCTCCCAGGTAGGTGTCTAGTGCCAGGAGCATAAAGTTGGAAGATAACATGTCTATGTCCTATGGGGATAGGGGCATGGAGGACCCTATTTGAGGTGACTGTAGCTGTCTATTTAAAGGCTTATTCATTTGCTGGTCATCACGGTGAGACACCTGGGCAATGGATGGTGGAGGGGCCCTGTTTTCTAATTTCTTGGGTCTTTGATAGGGAGACTTATTAAAAGCAGGGGATTCTCAAAGGTCACTATGTATGTGTATGGGTGGGACCACATGTGGCCTTCTAGGTCCTCAAGTGTGGCCATTTGACTGAATCCAAACTTCACAGAACAGGGGAGAAGTGTAGACATTTTTACTATCTCTTCTCAGGCCCTTTCAGACCATGATTAGTTATGACAACTTCTCAAGGAGGGAAGAGGCACACTTAAAGGGGCTGAATGTTGAGTTCTCTTTATAACTACATCAGAGACTCTTCAGTCAGCTTCACTATAGGTATAGCCTTGCATGCATGCTCTTCTTTAGCACATGCTAAGGGTGGAAGGAGTCAGGCTCTTGAGGTATAGGGGCTAGGAGTGGGAGGTGGTGGGGTAAGGAAGCTTTCTGTTACATCACATGCACCTGGATAGCTCTTGATGATAGATGTCAAGTGCCTTGATAATCTTCATCATGCATCACAGAGATGCATGATTTCTTTAGAACTAGACCTATCCAAAGGGGCCAAGAGTCAAATGTCTGAGAGCTCTGGTGTTGGCTGCTTCCTTTCCCTATAGTGGGAAAGGGTCCCCAAAGCCCAGTGTCCTGCCCAGGGTCATCTGGCTCTTTGACAATTAGAGGTTGTTACCTGGCCTAACCCTTTCCTCTTCTGCTTTTGCTTGTCTGGCTATGTTCTGATTTTTTGGTCTTGTCTCTTCTCTCAGGTCGCGAGTTTCGAGTCATCATCCTCAGCACAGTCCACACCCGGGACAGCCTTTTCAGCAGCTCAATCCCCCACCTGGAATTCTTCAGTGAGGCCCGAGTGCTAAACACAGTGATGACCAGGGCCCAGTCGCAGGTGGTTGCTGTGGGAGATGCTGTGGCTCTTTGTTCTTTCGGACGTTGCAGCAAGGTATGGAAGCGCTTTATTCAGGAGTGTGTAGAGATGCGCAGTGTGTTCCCTGTGGACCTCACCATGGAACAAATCAAGCAAGATGTGGCACACAGGCAGCGCTGGGCCCAGCAAAATGGACTGCACCCTGTGAAGGCTCCCAGCGAGGACTTGTTAGAAGAGGAGGACAAAGACAATGACATCCCTTCGTGGGTGTCTGATGCTGAGCTCAATGCTGATGACCCCATCCTGCAGGAGCTGCTGGATGAGAGCAAGAATGTGGCAGTGACGGTGACCGAGGATGGGCTGCTGAATGTGACACCAGCTGCCTGGTCCCGCCATCAGGGACAACAGTATTTAAGCTTTCCTGTGCCAGTGTTGCAGAAATATCTACGCATGCAGCCCAAGATATATAGGAAATGTGAACTGATTAAGGAGGCCTTTGAGAAGGCATCTGCCTTTACCATAGATGACTCCCCACCCCTTATTATTCAAATCAGAGGACGCACCAACTGTGGTATGGCCTTCACTGGTGACCAAGTTCTAGTGGAAATCCTGACCCCAGAACTGGAGGAACAGGGATATTCCGGGCGCCCCATGGGCCGAGTGGTAGGTGTACTGGAAAGAGGTGACCGTGAACTCGTCTTCATATGCAAGATGGATGAATTTGATCCCCGAGTCATGATCCCCATTGACCCTTCAGTCACCAAGATCTTTGTACCAGAGCTAAAGGATAAACCCAACACTATTCCCATCCGCCGTTTACAACGAGGACACATTAAACTTATTAGCTATGAGAAGATAACAGAGGAGACCAAGCGCAATCAACTCTTCCGTGTACAGATCATCTCCTGGAAAGAGAGGTTCTATTATCCATTAGGTATCATACTTGAGATTCTTCCCTTGCCTTTGACCTTAGAACAGGGTTTAAAGATTCTGGACATGGAATACTCTCTGAATGCCAATGGGAGATACCCAACTCCTGTCATTAAGGAAGTAAATCAGCACAACTGCAGCAAACTTAGTCTTCACCGGGGACAGTGGAAAGACTGCCGAGATTATTTGACCTTTACTGTGGACCCACAGGGCTCCCGGGATCTGGATGATGCTATCAGTGTCCGGGACCTGGGAAGTCAGTATGAGATAGCTGTCCATATATCTGATGTGGCCAGCTTCATGCCAAAGGATGGGGCACTGGACCGTGAGGCTAGGAAGCGAGGTGCTACATACTATGCTCCTGGAAAGGATCCTGTTGCCATGCTCCCATCCAGGCTCAGCCAGGACCTATTCAGTCTCCTTCCCCAACAAGAACGTCGAACCATCTCACTGATTCTTACAGTGGAGAAGGAAGGTGACCGAGTAGTGCAATGGCATATCACACCATCTATGATATGCTCTAACCTCCAGCTGACTTATGAGGAGGCTGAAGTTATTATTAAAAGCCACCCTGGTGGTGGGGCCAGGCTGCCTCTCCGGCTGGGCACTGTAGAGGGCTGTGTTGTGGCTGCCTATCACTTTTCCCAAGTCCTCCGCAGAAGCCGCCTTCAGGGAGATTGTTACTATGACCAACCAGATGAAGACAGCCCCCTTGGCTCACGTAGCTCCCACCAGATGGTTCAAGAGCTTATGATCCTATTCAATAGCTATGTTGCTGAATTCCTGGTGCACAAGGATAACACAAAGTTGATCACCCCACTGAGGTGCCAGGCTGAGCCCAATCCTCAGCAAGTAGCCCAACTAAAGGAAAAGTACAGTCATTTGCTGCCTCTGTCCCTCCATCTCTCTTACCGTCTCTCTGGCCAGACCACCAGTGCTTCCCAAGCAACCAACTCAGGATACAACCTTTGCATCCTGCGTCCACTTTGGGACCACCTGTGTCAGGCTGCTGACAGCAAGGACTATAACAAGATGGTGGATCTCATTGCCACAGATGATATCCATCCCACTCTGGCCCCAGCTGGGCTGGAGTTCCGAAAGCTGCTCAGCCGTTCCTACTTCAGCCGCTCAAACTCTACTAGCTTGTCTAGGGCTGGACACTACTCATTGCAGGTGGACTGGTACACTTGGGCATCATCTCCCATAAGGCGCTACATTGATGTGGTGCTCCAGCGGCATCTCCATGCTGCCATGAGCCAGGGCCAGCCTGGCTATTCCCCAGAAGATATTGACTTGTTGTGCCATGACTTCAACCGGAAGAATGGGCGTGTGCAGGCTTATGAGCGCAAGGCCCACTGCCTTCACCTGGCCACCCAGCTCAAGGCCCAGTTGCTGACAAAATTGTGCTTTGTGGTCAATGTGGAATCTGCAAACCGCTTTTTTAAGGTGATTTTCCCCATGAACCGAGATACCCTGCCTGACCCCCATCTTGTCAATTATCGTGCGCTACAATTGGTAGAGCAGCCCACCTTCATCCCTGAGCGCCAGAACATAAAGCTGGTGTGGAAGAGGAGAATGTACTCTCTGGATAAGGGTAAGGCATGGACTCCATCCTCTAAAACCCTGGTGGATACACATGTCATGCCAGTAAACAGTAATATTTGGCAGGACCTGCTGGTGGCTATCCAGAATCAGAACTTTCAGAAGGCAGCAGCCTTGCTCCTAAGGTCTAGAGGGGCTGCCCAGACCCCCTTCCATCGGCCCCTGGGCCAGGTGTTTCGAAGAGAGTGCTCCCACTATGTAGAGGTGGTTCTAGAGCTAAGTACTGGGGATGCACTGCAGATGCAGCTGACCACCGATTTCCAGAGGGGCTTCCTTGTGCCCTCCATCCAGATGTGGATGTTGACACCAGGTTTTGCCATTTGCCTGGAGCATGCTGAGAAACCCATTGACTGCTTTTCCCGCTACGCTTCTCAGGCAACCAAGGATGTGTACTCCGAGGCACAAGAATATTCTCGGGTGTGGAAACCTCTCTGTGCCATGGAGTCTGCTTCTAGTGCTGTGGCTGAGAATGACTCTATTCTCTTACATGGTGTTCCCATTACCTGGGACCAAGAGCGGAACAGCCAGGGACAGATGCAAGGTTCCTTTTGCTTAACCTATAGCTTCCTTAAGGAATGTGCAATTGATATCAACTTCAATTACTGCTATCTCTGCATCCGGTTGGAAAACCTAAAGCTCCGGGGTCCAGTAGAAGAGGAGGAAGAGAAGGAAAAAGGAAAGGAGGCTGCTCTGTGCCAAGGCTTTAGGAAGCTCAGCTTGTGCAACAAGGCAGTGGATCCACCAATGGTCAATACTCTTGACTCTTGTTTGAATGTAGATCCTGACACCTATACGTGGGTGGCTCATGGGCTAACAGATGAGATGGATCAGGATGCCGAAAAGGTTGACCGGAGAGAAGAGCGACAAAGAATCCATTTTTTTCTGCACCATTTAGCCATGGATGGCATCCCTGTGGAGATCACCAGAAAGGGAGCTTGCTTCACCATTGAGATTATCCCAAAGCTGTTGCCAGATATGTGAGTGCTCACAGAATGGTAGTGGTATAGGAGTGTGTGTGTGTCTGTGTGTGTGTGTGTGTGTGTGTGTGTGTGTGTGTGTGTGTGTGTGTGGTGTGACTGGAGCAGAGGTGACCAGACATGGGCCAGGACTCCTACTCTGGAAAAACAGCACCCCAACCTGGAACATTAAGGGTTGGGCTCTTATATCCTGATCATTTTTTAGGCCATTTTGCAGAAGTTCTGTTGAGTCTGGAGAAGTCAGAGTAATTTCTAGCCCCTTGACTTTTTTGGTCTTATGTCTGGAGCCTCTAGATCTTGCTGTGTTCCTCATTAACCCTCTTGACAGGCAGTTCTCTGGAGTAGCAGCTGCCCATGTTTTTCCTTCCCTTTCCCTGAGCTGTCTCATGAATCCTGCTAATTATAACTGAGGGTTTCCTTCTTTTTTTCTCCCAAGCCGGAAAGAGGAAGCCATCTGGAAACTGAAATATGCCTCACCACTTGTCACCAGCATTGCCTTAGGCCAGCCCATCAAGGAAGGTCAGTCACAGAATGACATTTGAGCACTTAGCTCCTCAGCACCCCTGTGACCCTGTCTGGCCCATGAATAGTAAGGGTATTGGGCAGGCAGAGAAGGATACAGAAGAAGGACCTTGGGACAGGGTCCCAAGGGCTTGACTTTGGCTCTGCTTTCTCCCTTGTCTCACATTTACATCTTTCCCTTCATCCCAGCCTCTGGTACTGTTTATCTCTTCTATGATCCCCTCTTCTCTCTCTTGATTGATGAAAAAAAAAAATCCTACCCCTAGATTTCCCTTCTTTTCTCTGTTCTGTCTTTTCAGTGTCCTGCATAGCCACGAAGTCCAATGTCCTGAAGCGTCAGACCTTTGATATCCCACGAGGAAAATTCAGGCTCAATAAGAGTCAGAACAGTGCTGTACTAGAGGCTCTCCAGAAGCCTTTTACCCTCATCCAAGGCCCGCCAGGTGAGGCAGAAGCTTTAGTGCATACTGGATAGGGAATGATGTTGGGTGAAGCTCCCCACTGAGAACTTTCATTAGACCAGTGAGGTGAGCAATGCCATCACCCCTACTTCCAGACCCACCATGCTGGACTGGAAGCATAGGAAGACAGTTTCAATGCAGCCTCTGAGTGTGAAAGTTAATAGAATCAAAGGATTTAGGCTGAGAAGTGAATTGATATCATTTAGGCCAGTGGTTCTCAACCTGTGGGTCATGACCCTTCTGGGGATTGAACAACCCTTTCACAGGCGTCGCCTAAGACCATAGGAAAATACATATTTCTGATGGTCTTAGGGACTGCGACACTGTTCCTCTATCTGTCTCCAGGCGGGTCCACCCACATGCAGATATGCTCACATATGAGTATTAAAGGGTCACGGCATTATGAAGGTTGAAAACCACTGATTTAGGCCAATCTCTTATTCCCTTTCATTTTTAAAATGAGAAAACTGAGTTGAAGTGGTTTGCCCAAGACCATATAGGTGGCTGGGCTTTGAACACGTTTTCTGAGTGGGTTTTTCTTTTTTTGGTCTTTTTGGAGGTGGGGAAGGCAGGGCAATTAGGGTTAAGTGATTTGCCCAAGGTCACATGGCTAGTAAGTGTGTCAATTATCTGAGGCTGGATTTGAATTCAGTTCCTCCTGAATCCAGGTCTGGTGCTGTATTCACTGCTCCACCTAGCTGCCCCCTGAGTATTCTTTCTGCTGCATTGAAGGATTTGGTTCTAATTCTTTTTCATCTCTGGATTCAGACTGAGGAGATGGAGAGCTATGACATAGAAGTCTTTAGTTATCTTTCCTATTCCAGTTCTTATCATGTAGAGAGAGGGGAGTTTTCTTCCCTATAAAATGAAGGGGCAGGAGTGGCTAGGTGGCGTAGTGAATAGAGCACCAGACCTGGATTCAGGAGGACCCGAGTTCAAATGTGACCTCAGACACTTAACAATTACTAGCTGTGTGACCTTGAGCAAGTCACTTAACCCCAATTGCCCTGCCTTCCCCCCTCCAAAAAGCAAAAAAATTTAAAATGAGGGGGTTGCACAGAGTTCTGAAACTGGGAGTGTTGGGAAGACTATACAACACAGTGTGTCATATTTCTTCCTCACTGCTCACAAAACAGACTTGAAAATGTTTGTAAGATTCTGAGAAGGGAGCTATTTTTCTTAGCCCATGGCTTGTGCCCAGTGTTGGTAAGATCTCACTACCTAACACTGTAGATAGTCCAAGAGACATTAAATGACTTGCCCAAAGTCATATAGTTAGTAACAGCCCAGATTCAAAATCAGATCCTCTGACTTGAAATCCAGTAGTTTTTGCTACCAGCTCATGCAGTCGCTTGACTCCTATGTGGGGCTTTGAGGAAATCATCAAGAGCTAAATGAGGTTGAAGGAAGACTGTAGGCCAAGATGGGGGAGGAATGGGCTCATATTGCTGATACCTGTTCCTGGGACTCTAGGCACTGGGAAGACAGTGGTCGGGATCCATATTGTATACTGGTTCCATAAGCTTAACCAGGAGAAGCCTGAGACTGCTCCACTGCCCTCAAAAGGGGAGAAGAAAGACAAAGGGGAGAAGTGCATCCTGTACTGTGGGCCATCCAACAAATCCGTTGATGTTGTTTCAGGTAAGTTGGCTCAGTCACTTAGAAGGGTGTCTTTGACCTCAGTTTTTCCTTCTAAAGTGGGCAGCTCTACATCTTCCATCTTATTTTGTCCTTGGGCAGATCTGGGGTTAATATCCTCATTTGACACTTGATGAAGTGATAGTCCAGATGTCTCCTTACTCAGGAATAGGGGCTATGGAAGATGAGACACTAATATTAGCCTTTCTTTCCCTAGAAATCCTCCTTCAATGGAAGGAGGAACTCAGGCCATTGCAAGTATACAGTGAACAGATGGAGGCTATGGAATTCCCTGTACCAGGGAGCTATAGAAACATGTTTCGCAAAAATATCCGGGAAGGAAAGCCAAAACCTGAGCTCAGGTAGGAAGGGTGTGTATGTGTATGCCAGGTTTTTTTTTTTTTTGTGTGTGTGTGTTTTTGGAGGGTGGAAGGCAGGGCAATTAGGGTTAAGTGACTTGCCCAAAGTCACACAGCTAGTATGTAAGTGTCTGAGACTAGATTTGAATTCAGGTCCTCCTGACTCCAGGGTCAGTGCTCTATTCACTACACCACCTAGCTGCCCCTGTGTATGCCATGTTAATGCATGTGATAATATTATTCTCTCTGTTAATGTGCTTCTGTGCACATGTGTATATAAGTGAGTCCTCTCCTCACCCCTACCCCTCTTCCCTGTCTTGATGTGTGCATGTGTTTTATGAGCAGTGGTGGGGGCAAGGTTGGTGATCAGGTTGGATTTAGGTAGAGGTCCAGACCTGTTCATAGGGCATGGTGAGTGTGGCATGGTCAGCCTGGATCTCCATAGGAATACAGTCCTGAGCAGGAGTCTTGAGGTAAGGCCTCAGTATATGCTTACCCTGCTTCAGAGTAGGATAAGACAGTCAGGAGGAAGTAGGGGACAGACACTGAATCATGACCTCTCTTCTTACAGAGACATCATTCTCCATCATCGTATCCGGATGCCGTCCAATCCATTCTCTCGCAAGATTATGGAATTTGATACCAGAGTGAGGATGGGGGATCAGTTCTCTGAGGAAGAGATTGAACTGTGAGTAACTCCAGGGAAGGGGTTGGGAAAGTAGTGTTTCCTGAAGGCCTGGCTGGAAAGTCTGGGGAGTTAAGATAATGGGGTGTGTGTGTGTGTGTGTGTGTGTGTGTGTATTGGGGTGGGGAGCGGTATCATGAGAGAAGAAGCAGAATGAAAATGGATGCAGAGATAGCTTTAAATGCTCTGGAGTAGGAGGGGATATAAATGTATCAATCTACTCTCTAAGTTCTAGAACAGTCACATTGTTACTATACTGGTGATACAGACATTCTATAACAGTTACAATTTTGTCATACCTGATGGAGCTAGACAATCCAGAATATGACTCCTGACCTTTTTGAATGATACACTGTTTCTTTTGCTTTGTTTTTTTTTTTTTTGCTTTTTGGAGGGGGAAGGCAGGGCAGTTGGGGTTAAGTGACTTGCCCAAGGTCACACGGCTAGTTTTTTTTGTGTTAGGTGTCAGAGGTCAGATCTGAACTCAGGACCCTCTGACTCCAGGAGCTGTGCTCTATTCATTGTGTTACCTAGATACCCCCAGTTTCTTCTTTTTTTTTTTTTGCTTTTTGGAGGGGGGAAGGCAGGATAATTGGGGTTAAATGACTCCTGACTCTTTTTGATCTCCTTTATTTGACCTCTCAGATATAAGTCAATCACTACAATGGCCCGGAAACATGAACTAAGCACCCACGACATCATCCTTTGTACCTGCTCTTGTGCGGCCTCCTCCATTCTCACTAAGCATCTCAACATCAAACAAATTCTCATTGATGAAGCTGGCATGTCCACAGAACCTGAGAGCCTCATCCCCCTTGTTAACTTTCCCAGGGCTGAGAAGGTGAGATAGTTCCCACTTGGATTTTCCCATTTCTTGGACCTATTTTTCCTCTGGGGTGATGAGGGGGTAGAGCAAGTGGAATAGTTGGTATAATGCCTGGTACGAATAGTTATTGCATATACATTCAATGCCTGATCTCCCCTGGTCTAAAAAAGAGACCTAGGAACTGATCTGAACCAACTAGACCCAGCTTTAGGTACAATTAGGGGGGAGGGAAATGAGGCCAAAATGTCTGAAGGGCCGGAGCCCCTGGCCATGTGTAACTCTCGGCCTGGCTGAAACTCTTCCTATTTTGGCTCCAGGTAGTGTTGCTGGGGGACCACAAGCAGCTTCAGCCTTTTGTAAGGAATGATCGCTGTCAAAGTCTGGGCTTGGAGAAATCCCTCTTCGAGCGCTACCATCGTCAGGCCTGGATGCTGGACACACAGTACCGAATGGTGAGAGGTCTTGTCCCTTCCTTTTCCTGTCGCTTTTCCTATTTCTTTAATACTCTGCTCCCCATGCCCTTGCTCCTACACAAATAATTACAGTCACACAAGTATGTATCTTCATACACATAAACTGTGATGGGGGAAAGATGAAATGATTGAGGAAACAAAGGTTCAAGCTTTTGGCATTTTGATTTATTAAGCGATGCCTGACAATTGCCCATCAAACTGGGACCAGGCCTCCTCAACTTGGAGCTGGACCCTGAAGAGGGATGGAGGGGGCAAGAGACAGATTTCTATACCTTAAAAACAATTAATCAAATAAGACCAATTAATTAAAAGGAAACAATACAACATTAGGTAATCTGATTTCTAATTGGATGAAAGATTAAGGACTTTCCAAGTTGGGAGGGGGAAGAGGGGGAAGATTGATCAGTTACTCTTTCCTTGTATCAATCTTTGGATCTAACTGAGTTTCTGGTCTGTGTAACCTTAGTTAAGGATCTCTAAGCAACAGGTAGAGAGGTAGTCCAGCTTCCCAACCACACGGAGATATGTTCAAACAGTACAATAAGATTTTCTCCCAATTCTCACTATTGAATAAAATTTTCTCACAAGACAGAAATTGGACTAGACCCATAACTGAATAGAAACTAAGTTAGCTCCAGAACTGAGTCACAGGATGGAGTCAATGTGGTTTACTCAGTTTCCCCAATTAACCGCTTGCTGTCCTAATCCCTTTGATTTCCCCAATATACATTATTCATACATATACACAGTTGCCCCACAAATACCCATAAATACAACCATACATACCATACCATACATACTCTCAGTCCTACATATATACATATGAACCCACAGATGCTCCTATATATAAAAAGTTATTTGCACATACAATTACAGGAACCAATATATGCACAATTGTATACACATGCACATACACATACAACCCCCCTCTTAAATACATAGACACATATGCAGCCTATTCTATACATATAACTTCCTATGAATAGACAGAGATATACATAGCCACTTACCCCTCCCCTACTACAAATACCCATATAGATGTGCTTCTTCACACAATCCAGTTTCCACTTTCTAAACCGTTGGTCATGTGGCAGCAATGTGGCATTTCGCTTCTCTTGAGGTCACAGTGATGGATCAGTAAGGAGGAGCCACCTGGGAGAGTGCTGGCAGGAAAATGGAGCTAGGGAAGAATGTTCTATGAATGTAGTGGGGTTGTCTCCCAATTACTGGAAGAGAAGATCTTTAATCAGGAGAGGAAGGCCTGATTTGCCCTGTAAGAGGCCTCATGAATGAGGAGAGCATGATAAGCAAGAGCTAGATGGCATCACAGGGGCCACCTACCTCATGACCTTCATTTGAGAAAATGGAAAATTGAAGCCCAGAATGGTTAAATGACTCGACCAAGGTCATACAGGTGGAACCAGAAATAGGACTTGAACCCAGGAACCCAGGTCTTTTTTCCTCAGAGCCAAGGTCTTCTCACTGTACCACATGGGCTAGAGGCTGAGTTCAGTGAGCAGGGATAAAGGAACTATTTAGGGCCACTGACCAATAGGAATATTTAAATAAATATTTAATATTTCATAAATCAACTTAATATTTTTTATTGACATCTATAAACCATAGTTGCTTTTAAAATAAAAAAAGAGAGACATTTATCTATATAGCAAGTAGGACAAATACTTCAATTCCATATTATGTCTAGGTAAAGGGAGGAGTGAGATGTAGTCTGTAGCATATAGAGATCTGTCCTAGAAGTCAGGAAGATGTGAGTTCTTTTGCCATTTGCTCTCTGTGTGATCCTGGGCAGGTCTCTTAGGAAATTTTTTAAGACTAAGTGGTAGAAAAGATGTTGATCTGCTTTACTAGAGGAAGTTGTTCACTGCAAGCTCTTTATACTGATAAAATTATGGATCTGGTTAAAAAAGGAGAAGGGGAGAAGACAAGGAAGAGAACAGATATGGAGGGAAAAAGGAGGGAGGGAGGAGACAGTTGAAAAAAATATAGACGCAAATGAGACACACAAGGGGAGTGAGGGAGGAGGCAATTCAGTTGAACAAACATTTGTTAAATGTCTACACATTCCTGGCACTGTCCTAGGCACTGGGAAGACCAAGCCAAGAGTTGTAGAGTACCCTTAAGGAGGACATGTGTGTGTGTGTGTGTAAATAGGTAGCAGGACGAGGCAGAAATAAGGAGAAAAAAGGAAAGAGTGATAGTAGAGAAGAGGCAAGGAAAGAGAAAGAAAGAAAGGGAAAAAGCAAGATAGTTAAAGAGAAGGGGAGAGAAGAAGCTCAGGAGGTCTTGAGACAGTAGCCTCAAGGTGGAGGTCAGATATCTTGCCATTCACTTGGGGTATGGTCTTCTGAGTGTTGGTCCTCTGGCAATTGTTACGTATTATGTTTTGAAATGCTGATTAACTGGTAAACCACCCAAGTCTGGGGTAGGGAACCTGTGTCAGTAAGGCCACTTGTGGCTCTCTAGGTTCTCAAGTGTGGCCTTTGACTGAATCCACACTTCCTAGAACAAATCCACTTAATAAAAGGATTTGTTTTGTAGAACTTGGACTCAGTCAAAAGGATGTACCCAAGCACCTGGAAGGCCACATGTGGCCTCGAGGCCACAGGTTCCCCATCCCTGAGTCATAACTCTTTCCCTTCAACTTTGAGGTCTGTGCTCTTCTCAGTCATATGACTAACTGGTGCTACATTACACTGTTGTGTGAATATAATGAAAAAGAAAAATCTAATAAAGACGTAGAAGACATGAACAGGAGTATTTGAACAAGGTGGGGGGACTTGAGGATTTCTGATGGAGAGGTTCTGTTCTGAGTGACATAACCAGAAAAGGCCACTGGGATAGACATCCCTCTTTAAGATGTTGCATCATTGGTAACAGGGATTATACCCTAAGGGATGGATCTTTACACTTATTATATTCTCCATGGATATTATAGATGGTTCTTGTCCTGAGGCTGTGGTGGAACAAATTTATCTGGCTTCTGCCTTGACCATTCTGCCCATTCACAGCTTCTTGATTGGCAAATTCTTTTACCTTGGGATGTTAGTCAACCAATTTTTATTAAATGTGTGCTCCATTCTAGGCACTATTTTAGGTGCTGGGGATACAAAGAAGGGCAACATGGATTGTGTTATTTGTTTCAACTCACTCTATCTTTTGCCCCTAATAGCACAAGGATATCTGCAAATTCCCTTCCAAAGAATTTTATGACAACAAATTAAAGACTAGTGTGGATCTAAGGCGAACACCAAGTGTCTTCAGCCACCAAGATCAAGAAAGCTGCCCTATTATCTTTGGCTGTGTCCAGGGAGAGGAGAAGAGCCTTTTGGTCTCCACAGAGGAAGGAAATGAAAACTCCAGGGCCAATCAGGATGAAGTGGAGCAGGTGGTGAGTGCTCAGGCCACAGCAAGGAGGTGGGGGGGGGGGGGTCACCTGAAAGGGCTGGAAATTATTTTAGGAAGAAGAGATTAGTAATGAGTGTTGTGGATCGTCAAGTTCAGGGGTTGGAAGGGACCACTTACTTGAATGGTGATGTTATCCTTTCAAACATTCTCAAAACAAAAACAAGTTCTCTTTTTTTGGCCGGGGAGAATCTGTCACCTTATCAACTGCTTCAGCAGCCTGGGGCTCTGGAGTAGAACTATTGGAGGGTGACCACTCTGGACATCCCAAAATCATAGTCTTAGTTGGAAAGGCCCTCAGAGGTCATCAGATCTACTCCAACTTTTTCCAATTAAGAATATCCTTTAAAACTATCTTGACAATCATCATCCAGCTTCTACTGAAAAACTTGTATGAGTTCAAATTTTGCCTGACACTAGCTGTGTGACCTTGGGCAAGACATTTAAACCCAATTGCATTCCCCCCCCTCCAAAAACACAAAAAACAAACAAACTTGTAATAGTGGGCCATTCCTTCTCCTGAGGCAATTCTTTCCCCTTGTTGGAGGGAAATTGAATTGGCTCTTTCTATCAATATAACTGTTAAAAGGTATTTTTGTCACCTTTTAAAAAGTATGTTTTATTTTTTTCCCTGGTTTTCAACATTCTTTTCCACAAGATTTTGAGTTACAAATTTTTCTCCCCGTCTTTCCCCTACCCCCTACCCCAAGATATCGAGCCTACTGAATACCTCTTCTGCAATCTGTTCTCTCTTATGTCCTCCCCCATGTCCCCCTCCCAACTTTCTAGTAAGGCAAGATGGAGTTCTATAGCCTGGTACTTGTATATCTTATTTCCCAGTTGCATGTAAAAAAAATTTTTTTTAATTGATGCTTTTTTTTCTTTATATCACAGTTATTTCTGGAAATATGAGGGCAGCTAGATGATGGAGCAGATAGAAGGCTGGGCCTGAATTCAGGAAGACTGGAGTTCAAATCCAGTCTCAGATATTTCCTGGCTGTGTGACTCTGGGCAAGTCGCTTAACTTTGGTTTGCCTCAGTATGCTCAACTGTGAAATGGGGATCATAATAACACCTATCTCCCAGGGTTGTTGTGAGGATCAAATGAAATAATAGTTATAAAGCACTTTAGTGCAGTCTGTAGCACATAGTAATGACTATGTAAGTGTTCAATGCTATGTTATCTAATATCATCTCCTATCTTCCAGCCTGAACCCTCCCTTGTAATAAAGACAATGTGTAAGGCAAAAACATCCACTACAATGACTACATCTGAACCAATGTGCAACATTGTGCTCTAGAATTCCCATATGTTTCTGCCATGAGGAAAGGAGCGTACTTCATTAACTGTTTTCCATGGTTGTTTTTTTTCAATTAATTCCTTTAAGTTATTTTCTTCACATTTTACAGCTCATACTTCACACTTTCAGTTATTCTTTACACTGTTGTAGTCAGTGTTTATATTTTTAGTTGGTTATTCTTATTTTGCCATATATTAGTTCATACAAATCTTCCCTGATTCTCTGAGTTTGTCATTTTTAACTACACAATAACATTCAGGTACGTTTATTTATATACCAGATTTTTTTTTTCAGCCATTAACCAGTTGAAAAACTTATATGAGTTCAAATCTGGCCTAGACACTTGACACTAGCTGTGTGACCTTGGGCAAGACACTTAAACCCAATTAAACCCTCCTTAGTTTACTCTTTGCTAACTCATTCCACTTTTGGACAGCGCTAGATGTTAGAAAGGTCTTCCTTACTGAGCTAAAATTGGCTTATCTACAGCCTCCACTCCTTGTCCTGCCCTTTGGAATCTAGCATGACAAGAGATGGAATGTTGTGTGTGGGAAATACCAAGTGGACCTATTAGACTGGAACAGATTGAAGACAGTACTCCGTCTATGCTCTCACCAGGACAGAGGACAGGGGAACTCTTCCTTCATTCTATATACTATGTAGACACATTCTGTATGCTGTGCCTTTTCATACAACCTAAGATCTCTCACATTCGTTTTTTTGGTTGCTCTATTGAGAAGCAGCATGATACAGTGGATAGAGCACTGAAATTGGAGTTAAAATCCTTCCTTAGATACTTATTACCTATGTGCTGCATAAGTAACAACATGTCCATGACTCAGTTTCTTAATCTGTGAAAATGACAAGTTGGGTTTAGTCGCATCTTATCTATCTCTGAATATCTGATCCTATGATGTCACATTATATATCATGGGTATATAAGAGATGTTATTGACCAGCATCCTGGAATTTAGAAACTGATCTTTAAAAAAAGATTTGGGCAGAAATCAAAGCTATCTATAGTCATGTGAAAAAATGTTCTAAGTCACTATTGATTAGAGAAATGCAGATTAAAATAACTCTGAGGCACAACCTCATACTTATTAGATTGGCAGAAAAGGTAAATGATAAATGTTGGAGGGGAGGGGGAAAACCAGCATATTGATGCACTGTTGGTGAAGTTGTGAATTGATCCAGCCATTTTGGAAAGCAATTTGGAAATATGTCTAAAGGATTATAAAACCATGCATACCCTTTGACCCAGGAATGCCATTGCTAGGTCTGTATCCCAAAGACATTTTTTTAAAAAAAGGGAAAAGGACCTACTTGTACAAGGGTATTTATAGCGGCTCTTTTTGTGGTGGCTAAGAATTGGAATTTGAGGGGGTGAGTACACACCAAATGGGGAATAGCTGAATAAGTTGTGGTATATGATTGTGATGGAATAATATTGTATTATAAGAAATGATGAGCAGGATGATTTCAGAAAAAACCTGGAAAGACTTGCATGAACTGATGCAGAGTGAAATGAACAGAATTAGGAAAACATTGTACGTAGTAATAGCAATATTGTATGATAAACAACTGTGAATGACTTAGATATTCTCAGCAATACAATGATCCAAGATAATCCCAAAGGATTTATGATGAAAAATGCTATCTTCATCCAGAGAATGAACTGATGTTGTCCGAATATAGACCAAAACATACCATTTTTCTCCTTCCTTCCTTCCTTCCTTTCTTCCTTCCTTCCTTCCTTCCTTCCTTCCTTCCTTTCTCCCTCCCTCCCTCTCTCTCTTTCTTTCTTTTTTTCTTTCTTTCTTCTTCCACAAAATGACTGATATGGAAATATGTTTTACATGATTGCACATATACAACCTGTATAAGATTACTTACCATCTCAGGGACAGAAGGAGAGAGGGATAGAATTTGAAACTCCAAATTAAAAAAAGTTAAAAATTATTTTTACATGTAATTGGGGAAAAACAAAATATTGAAAAAACAATTCAGGAATGATCTTACTTAATATCCTGAATAGGATACATAGGAATCTTTTTGGCACAATAGAGTGGCAAATTCACTGAGATGGATTGCTGTTCAGAACAGAATTACCCTCATGTTGCACTCTGAACTTTTCTTTGGTTCCTGTGTCTATAGGTTCGAATAGCAAAGCAACTGACCTTGGATAGGACCATCAAACCCAAGGACATTGCAATCCTCAGTCCATACAATGCCCAGGTGTCAGAGATCACGAAGCGACTCTTAAAGGAGGGAATTACTGGAGTGACCGTCTCCTCCATCAAGAAGAGCCAAGGTGGGCCTTCAGCCTGGTAGAAGAGGGAAATTGCTGTTTGGTCTGTTCTGAGCAGTAGTGCCAGAGCACTCAGTGGATAAGTGACCATTCAATTAGGGAGAGCTCTTTGAAGGAGATAGGATAAAGCTAAGACTTTGAATATGGGGTAGTAGTGTAAATAAAGAACCTTCTCTTAATCATGGAGGGCTTCTTGGAAGAGATTGGATTGAAGAGGACTTAGGATGTGATAAATAGATGATGAAAGATGTTCTGAGTGTTTAAATTGGTTGGGGGTAAGGAGTGGAAGAAGAAAGGGGCAGTGGTTTTGATGTAGGGTAAAGTGCTTTAAGTAGGGATCATCAGGGTAGACCTCAGAAGAGTGGGACTGAGGTAGCCAAGGTATTGCTTAGATATCATTCCTGTTCCTTGCTTTCACCTCCTAGGAAGCGAGTGGCGATATGTTATACTAAGTACAGTTCGCTCCTGCCCTCTTGGTGAAATTGATGGGAGGCCCACCAAAAGTTGGCTGAAGAAACACCTGGGCTTTGTCAGTGACCCACATCAGGTCAATGTGGGGATCACTAGGGCACAAGAGGGGCTCTGCATCATTGGTGAGTGGGGACAGGGTTTCTCAGACAAAGTGCCCATGGAGAGGGCTGTGGTACACAGGGTAGAGGGTGGGGGAGGATGGAAATAAAATGGGTGGTGGTGGGGCTCTACCAACTGATTTTTCCCAAGGGTAGTGGAACAGCAATGACTGGGATCTTGGACATTCAGGCCCATGGTATGACCTGAGAAGAGGCCTAACTAGCTTGAATATGGTGGAGGAGAGTAGGAGGAAGGTTGGGTGAAAGCAGATTCATTTTGATGCATTCATTGGTTTCAAGAGATGATGGAGGGGTATAGAGCAGAGACCTGATTCTTCAGTATATCATCATTTAGGTTAGATGTTTTCAACACTGGATAATCAAGGATACAGGTTCTTAGGGTCCCAGTGTAGTCATTAACTTGCTGTGTTACATTTAGGTTTTCTGGGCCTCCATCTGGGAAATGGGGAAATGGGGAAATCCTTTCCTGAGGGAAAAGATAGAGGGGAAAGTAGATTATGAGAATCAAATGAGGTTATGAATGTGGAAGTTTTGTAACTCATAAAGTACATATGTGAGGGATCGTTTAATTCCTGTTTACTCTTCTGCAGGAAATCACTACCTCTTGAGTTGCTGTCCAATGTGGCAACGGCTCATTGATTTCTACACCAAGAAGGGATGCTGTGTCATGGCTTCTTCAGTGCAAGTCCGTCAGAGGCCAGCTGTCTGCCACTAAGACATAGCCCTTGTGGGCCTTTTCTCTTGGGCCATAAGGATTATTTGTGCACTCAGAGGTGGATAGTCAATGGCTACCCCTTTCTTCCTGTCCCCATGATGGCTTTGTAATCTCTTTGAGACTTTTTCCACTCCGACACCAGGAATGTCCAGCATCTTGTACTTTATTTTACAAAATGCCAATGAGAAAACAAAATTGACCAAAAATCCTCCCCTTTTTTCTGTCCCCTTTTCCCAGCCAAGGGAGCCTCACTTTGTGCATCCCCATGTGCCTTTTGTGACTGCAGCCAGTGGGGACTGAAGGAATCTGGGGGACTGCCTCTGATGTCTAGCTTACACGAACTCAATAGACCAAAGCGGACCAGGACCAAGCCTTCAGAGAGAACCAGCAATAACATGATCCTTTTGAAAAATTTTCTCCTCTTCAACCCCTGGAGGGAAGGAGGAAACTATTATTATTTGAATAGAAAAACCATTTGGCTTTTTAATCTTAGAGAAAAAGGATAAGGAGCCGGTTGAGGAGTAACCCAGACTCTTCTTGCCCTATTTTAAGTGCTCTTAGTAAGAGTGTTCTGGCCAGATTATTGACTGAGAAGCCTCCAGGTGCAGTGTAGCCTCTTCTCTGTCCATGCAGAGGGAGAGGTTTGGGGAGGCCCAAGGGATTTCTGCTGTAAACCCAACTCTGGAGTTCATCCTTGGTGCTGTTCTGAGAAGATTCTGGGTGAAGCAAGAGAACCCTTAGAGAAGCTGCTTGAAAACAAACAAACTTCTTATTTCGAACTGTTTTTGAAACCTGATTGTTGATCTGTGGCCATGATTTTGCTTGTCAATGTTGTACATTGGATATGGTGTTTTTTTGTTGTGGTTTTTAAAGTAGCCAATTAGTGTTGGCTGGAACAGGGAGCATGGGAAGGATTCTGGCATCCAGGTGGAAGGGTGAGGTCACAGCAGGTAAGCTGACTGACCAAGGGGACCTTCCCCAGCTTTCTGGAAGGAATGGGCATTTATCCTTTAGCATACCACTGCCCCTGGCCTAGTAAGTGACTATACCCCATATGTCTTGGTGAACTTAAGACTGCTTCCACAACACCCTGGCCTGAGGTTTGGGGTTGGGCAGCAGCATAAAACCAAATTCAAATCTAGAAACTATTGTTTGCACTAGCTATTTTGGGAGAAGCTCCTATTGTAATGTGAAGGGAGGAGTTGTGCAATAATGTTGTCTTTGTCAGGTAGGGGGTGCAAGGCCAACTAAGCCTTGTGCTGTGGAGGGCTGCCTGTAGTAGAGGCTAGAGCAGACCCAGCCTGAGTACCCCATGCCCAGTAGCAGTAAGGATAAAAATGCTGCACTTGCCCCTATGGCTGTACTTCTGTGCAGCCAAGATACCTCTGAGTCAGGGTCAGGCAAAGAGTGGGAAGGATGAATGCCTGCAGCCCCTTCTTCCTGCTCCTCTGCAGTGAAGGCCTTGCTTTGCACATGCCTCTGCTGTCCTGCAGGCCAGGACTCAGTTCTCCCCAGGAGGATTCTGTCTGTTTCAGGGCATCAGCCACAACTGTCTGAACATGGGCTTACCATAATGTCAGATGAGCAAACAATTTTGCCTTCCCTCTGGAGAGGGAAGAAAGAAGAAATCAGCCTGTTGGCCTGGAGCCAGGGTTGGATTCTGTTGTAGGGACCACAGTGTATTTTGTGCAGAAATACTGTGTTACCTGCTTCTTGGAAATTGTTTCTGTCACTTCCTACCTTATGCATTCCACTGTGCCTGGTCCTCAGTGGGCAAGGTGGGTGGGAGGGAGGGAAGAAGGGAAGGCCAAGCTCTGGAGTACTGTTTGTTTACAATAGGATCCACCATCTGCCCAGGCTAATGGTGCCTGCCCTTCATAGCTGAGGTACCTCTTGATGAAATCTCTCGTTAACTCAGGGTACAGACTGCCATCAGTGCAGGCTGCCCTTGAGAGATTTCCCTATTTGTGCAGGCTCTCTGAGACTGAGGAATCCAATTCCTTCTACTTTCCCTTTCCCCACTCCACCCCCTTCCCCACCATGTAGCCCTTAGGAGGGGAGCCCTTAACTGGGGACATGACATGTGTGGGAAGCGGAAGCAGGGGAGACTAGCGGCTTTGAGCACTGCCTCTCAGGTTTCCTGTAAGTCACAGCACTGTGGCGAGCTCAGGGAATGGAGGCTCTTCCTCCCCCCCCCCCCCTCACCTGCTCTCACCCTAGATCTTGGTGCAATAGTTCTTTTCTGCCAGCTCCTGAAGTTGCCACTGGGGTGGGGCAGATGTGTATTTTGGGGCACACATTGCTGCAAGGTATGTTTTTTATGTGTTGCTGCAAAGTGTAGTTTCTACTGGCTTTTGGATTCCTTTAAGGAAAGGACTTAATTGTCTGATTTGAATGTTTGACAAATCAAGGATATAGACTTCAACATTCCATTTTTTTATACCTAAGCTTGGACTATGCACTTGTATGATTTAATATTAAATTAATTTTATTATAACAGTAGTACTTATGGATTGTAGTTTGATGTTTCAAGATATGTAATGTGTTTTGTGTATATGAAAGACTGGAGGTTGTTGTAGAGAATGTTGGAGAGAAAATGCCTTTTGTGTGTGTGTTTGTGTGTGTGTGTGTGTGTGTGTGTGTGTGTGTGTGTGTGTGCGCATATGACTGAGAGAAAGAGAGAGATAGAGACAGGAAGTGCATGTGAGTGAGTGAATGACTGAGGTTTAGGCATTTTGAGAGAATGGGGAGAGATGGAAAATGGCATGTATCGGCCATATAGGTGCCATCTCTTCTGGGTGGATTTGAGAGATGAATTTACCCTGATGGGTGTATGTGGGTTGGTGGAATGGGATGGAGGTATTGATAGGGAGAGGTGGGTGTCTACCTCCCTGGTGAGGGGTACTTTCCTTCATTTGTGTGTGTATGTAGGTGTCAATGGATACTTCACCCTATGGGTGTGTATGTGAAAGAGATGGATGAATGTGGGTGTGCTTTGTCAGGAATGAGAATTTTTTCTGTGTGTGCATGTGAGATCAGGTGTTTACCCCTCTGGGTATTTTAAAAGTGAAACAAATATGCCCCTCTGTATATGTGTAAGAGAATGTTTACTCTGACCCTTATACATTAATATATGAAAGGGAGGGCAAGGAGTTCGTGCATTTGCCTGTCTCTGTAAGTGAGAAATGGATGTGCTTGTCCCTCTGTGAGTGTGCTGGTGGGGAGTGGGTATATTTGTTCCTTTGTGTATATGGCAGGAGAAATGCTATTTTTCTGGTCCTATGTGTATGTTGAATATATATTTGTGAAGGATCTAACTGTTTATCACAGGTCATTTTATTTTTTATCAAATTTTAAGAAAATAGATTTTTATTGATATTCTTTGTTTTTATACCACTTAGATTTCCCCTTTTATCCTTTTCCCTCTCCCTTCTAGAAAGACATTTGTTATTTTTTAAATATTTAATTTTCCCAATTATATGTAAAGACAATTTTCAGCATTCATTTTAAAATTGTTTTTGAGTTCCAAATTTTCTTCCTCCTTTCCTCACCTTTCCCTTCCCTAATATGGCAA
>CM053585.1:203328501-203343747 GCA_028646515.1 Pseudochirops corinnae | reverse complement strand
CAACCTTACTTTTGATTCAGTCTTTTGTTGTTTTCTAACCCTGTACTGATCTCTGAACCCCGCCTCCAGGAGACATGGTGATTCCTAACTTTCTTGAATCTTAAACCTGTTTGATAACTTGGTTTAGAGATGCCATACACAATTCCTAATTACCTTTCCTTTTCTACTACTATCTTGTGCTTCTGGTTTTAATACCAATTTACTTTCCTTTTTACCCTCAGCAATTGTATAGGTTGTATTTTCTACAATTTACCTGTAAGAGAAAAGAAAATCCAAATTCAGAAATAATACACTGGTGGTAACATCATTAGGCAGTAGGCATGACACTCTTGACATACAAAGTAATGCTGGATGATCTTAGAAGGAAGCAACTTTGATGTTTCTACTTATTCCTAGGAAACTCCTCAGATGCCATTGGGGAGAGATCATCCAGTACTGGGTAGAGAAAGAAGTAATGAACAGTATTGGTTAGCAATTTTCTCCTGAGATTGTCCTAATTATGATTATTTATTACAAGAGTTTTTTCTTAAAATTTGATTTTTATTTGGGGAGGGTTTATTGAGGAGAGAGCAGGTTAAAAGTAGTGATGCCCCCCCCTCGCTCCACTGCTTAAAAAAAAGGACCAATAACCCATTTCCTAAATGTATAGAATCAAACAGAAATAAGTTCAGAAGGGAGCATAGATAAACAGAACAATTTTGAAAGTAATGGATGGAATTTATTATATTTTGTATATAATCCTCTTTGTATTCTGCTTATTGGGAAATGCTTTTTTTTGTGTTTAAGTTCAGAATAAAACACTTCTAAAAAAGTAATGAGATTATTGATTAAAGTGGATCAGACAACGATACAGATGACAGAAAAGGCAAAACTAGTAGATTCTTCCTTTGTTTCTCTTTTTTCTATCAAGAATAGTCTTCTGACTTGTAAGAATTGCTAACAGGAAATTGTTAACAGGAAAAGCCAATACAAGTGAAACAATAGTCCAACAATATGGAATAGTCCTTAACGAGTTCTGGTCATGAGACCTGCATGGATTGTATCACAGGATTCTGGAAGAAGCGGAACTGATCACTCAGCTGCTCTTAACGATCTTTGAAACATCATGGACAGGAAACGAACTCCTTTCATTGTGATCACTTTGAAATTAAGGTCTGACCTGCCTTAATGCCATTTAATCTTGAGCCATGTCAGCTCAACTCTAGAGCCTAGTGGTTGTCAATATCCAAATAGCCCTGGAAACTGAGAATCAATCTGGGGTCAAAGGTTACTGTTAAGATACTTTTTTGGTAGCACTGGTGACATCAAGCTTACCAAAGACAGCAATATACTGTTACATGAGATGCAAATACAATATCCAACAACCTCCTTAAAAGGAAAAGGAACAGTAGCCCCAGTATGACATTACTGAGATGGTACCACTTCAAAGGTTCTAATTATTGGAGGGATATTGAAACAGATTGATCTCTGTGTCTCTGAAGGTCTGCATCCAATAACAGAAGTATTTGAAGATACAAAGACAAATGCACTTGAAGTTTTTACTTAAATTAAAATAATCTAGGAAATATATAGCGAAATACTTATGTATACCAACACCTAGCATTTATATAGTTCTATAAATTTTACAAAGCATTTTACATATGTTATCTCATTTGATTCTCACAACAATCCTATGAAGCAGGTGCTATTATTACCCACATTTTACATGTTAGGAAACTGAGGCTGAGAAACATTAAATGACTTCCTCAGTATCACACAGCTTATAAGTAGCTGGGTCTGAATTTGAACTCAGATCTTCCTGACTCCAAGTCTAACACTGCATCCGCAGTGCTACCTAGCTGTGCTTTGGCCAGGACATCATTGCATATTAAAATTCAAAAGGAGCTAGTTGATGTAGTGGTGAACTCAATTTGGCTCTCAGAAAGCCATGATCTCTTCATTATAGAGATCACGGAGATGAAACATAAGTTAGAAGTTAACACAATATTGATCAAAAGGCTGGTCTTGGACCACAGTACCAGACATCTTTACATCAAGGAAAAGAGTAGATGTCTCTATCCTTACATTTAATGTATAATTAGAGTATGAAAAAATAGAAGTGAATTATATTTTTTAAAAAGTCTGGAGGAGGAAGAGAATCTATTAAAAAATTCATTGAAGATAGAGTGAAGAAGATAAGAGACATATAGAGGAAAGCATGTGGTGATCCAGACAATGGATTTTTTATGATTCAAAAGGGAACTGAGGGGGTGGCTAGGTGACAGCTAGGTGGTGCAGTGAATAGAGCACTGGCCCTGGAGTCAGGAGGACCTGAGTTCAAATGTGACCTCAGATACTTAACACAAAAAACTAGCCATGTGACCTTGGGCAAGTCACTTAACTCCAAATGCCCTACCTTCCCCCCTCCAAAAAAGAAAAAAAGGCAAAAAAAAAAAAAGGAACTGAACCATTTTCTTAAGATAATGTTGTAAAAGAAGGCAAAGTGTCTCTGTGGAGAGTGAAACGAACATAGAGATACAGGCTTTTTGCATGTGGTGAATTGATTATGAATTTTCTTGTTAATCTAAATTCTCACTATTTGGCACATGTGATACTTGCTTGTGAAAGCATATTGGGAGAAGAGGAATTTGCCTTTATTGAGAAATATGATAATTTCCTAGCACCTTGTTGATCAAGAGACCAAATAAGCACCTGACTCCCTCTGACTGCCACAGTTCCAGGGAGGAAATTTTCAGACTCTTTGTTGTGTCTTCACTTCCCCACAGGGTCCTCTTCTGCTACTGCTGCTGCTTTCTTCTCTTGTCCTTCTGTCCTTGTCTTCAATGGCTTAAATGAGAACCTCCTGAGTCTCTGTGATTCATTTTTTTTTGCTCCTAAAGTCACAACTCATCAAATTTTCCCTATACAATCATTAGTCTTTTTAAAATCACATCTCTGTATCCAAATGTTTATGTGACTTCCTGTCTTCTTAGTTTTACCCTCTTTAGCAATTATATATATGTAACTTAGATGAGGTAACCCATATACCTCACTTCTGAAGTCTCCAAGAAGGTAGCCTGTCACTTTAGTACCATTAAAACTTTTCCTTCACACTTTTCTCTATGTTTTAATACATAAAAGATCTTTCTCTACCTCTTTATAACATTAAACTGTTCCCACACAATCTAAGCATCACTCCACAATGTTAACAAAAAGATCCAAGTTGTCAACTCTACATCACAGATCATTTTCTTTCCAAAACCCTCCAAAATCTCATCTGAAAGCTCTTTAAACATCTATTGTAGTGGTCTATACAAAAATAATTTTTCTACTCATATTAGGGATCACAATGTCCATCCATAATAGGGGTAACAGATAGGCAGCTAGGTAGCACAGGGATAGAATGCCAGACTTGGAGTCAGGAAGAATCCTCTTTCTGAGTCCTAGTCTGGTCTTAGACACTTACTAGCTGTGTGACTCTGGGCAAATGACTAAACTCTGTTTTCCTCAGGTTCCTCATCTGTAAAAAAAAAAAGAAGGAAATGGCATATCACTCCATTACCTTTGCCAAGAAAACCCAAAATGCGGTCATAAAGAGTCATACATGACTGAAAAATGACTGAACAACAATTACCATACACTTTGAAAATTAATATAAATATCTTCCTTTACAAAAAAACCCACTTTTCTGCTCTTTTCCATCATGAACTGCTCCTTATGAATAGGGCCTTAAAGAGACAGAGACAGTATGAACTGATGTGGAATAACATAAATAGGACCAAGAAAGCACCGTACATGATAATTAACAAGAATGTAAATGAGAAGATCACTAAAAACAAAAGTCTAAAACAGATGGAGAAACATGTCTCCTTTACAACAGAAAGGTAGAGGACTAGTACAGAGAACTGTGTACAGTGTACAGTGTAGTCCCTCTGTAAGCCAAAAGACTGATCGAGGGCTCACATAAAAAAAAAAAAAAAACAAACCTTAGAAGGCAGCATCATAGATGGGGGAAATGATATGATTGGTTACAGATCCTGTAGCATCCTAGATGGGAAAACAATACAATTGGTTACAAAGTCAGAAGTATCATAGGTGTGGGGAATACAATTGGAAATTGGGAATATGGGACTAGCAGCCCCTTCTTCCATCTCATCACTGAAATTCTGATTTAGTCTAGCTGCAAGAATAACTGATGGTACAGAGATAACAGATTTCCTCTAATTGGTCAAGGACAGCTAGTGCGTAGACATAACAGGTTTCCTTGAATTAAAGTGATTTCTAAGGAAATGGAACTTTTAAACAACTCAAGAAGCCTGAACTTCTGAACCTATGAATGTTCTAACTCAACTGAGAGACAAAGAGACATGATTTAAGCAGTTATACAAAATGTCTGTGGTTGGTACAGAATAGAGTCAAATGCAAAAAAAAAAATGGAGACAAGATCAATTTGATTTTCTCAGGAGGAAAAGTGAAAGAATTAGAAGAATATACAATTAAGGCCACTGTTGTTAAGACAAGTGAGGCAATTTGGGAAGTTTTTCTAATCTTTCCTGAGAATTTTGACCATGGAGAGATGCCTGAGGAATTGACAAGTAGGGAGTTATTCCTGGGAATTTCAGACTTCTCCATCCCTTCTGAGGATGAGGAATTTCTTAAAGTGGTAGGAGTCCTTCTAATTAAAGGAGGCATTCCTACAGAGAGATTGAATGTCATCATCAAATTTGAGAGCTCCACGTCATCCATGAGTAAAGTGGATGCCACACCTCCTATGGCAAACAGATACCGTAAGTCCCAAATTGCTATTTTCTCTAGACATGAACCATGTCTCCCAGGACAATAGTCCTGTGAGACTATGACTAGACAGGCAAGACTATGTCTGGGACACAGTGGAAGGCCCCTGAGCCAGATACAGTGATGAGACTGACAGCAGAAAGCACATAGCTACAGAGACAGTAAGGCCAAATATTATCTGGTATGAATGTATATAAACTTTAGCTGAGATGTTGGGGGGGGGGAGGGAGGGACGTGTGATAAATTAGAAGCTCTCCTGCTAATGTTGTTTCTAATATTGTGCAGCACAAAGGAGAAAAGTCTATTGAATTCCTCCCCAGGTGGGGCAATGTATGCAGAGACTGATACAGACAGGCTCTGTTGATCCTGAGAATGCAGGAAAAATTACACAGCAGAGATTGTTCAAGGACTTGGTACATGACCCTTGCGCATCTATGCAGACACAGAAACCATTGCTAGTAATGGCTGAAGTGAAACAGGTGCTCCTGAGCTTCAAGGATTAATATAATCCATGCGGCTCAACCTCAGCAGTTTCCAGGCCTTTTCAAATGTGAGCCAAAGGAGCAAAGTAGGACAATAGCACCACCAATGCTGAACTGCAGTTACAAAACCTGAGATGATCAGGTATAAGATGGGACATTGCATAATCCTATTCTCCTTGAAGAGACCAAGGAAATGGAGGGCACGAAAGCCTAATGTAAGAACACCTTCATCAAGTAAGCATCAGAGTAACAAATCTGCTTTTCATTATAATTATAGATTGGGTGGCCATATTCACATTGGCAACAGCATTGGTCATAAAAAAGTTAAAATCTTCAGATCCCACTTTGGGAAACTGAAGCAGTGTCAGGGAAGGTCAGTCACCCTGGGTACCAAAGACAGTCACACTGAACTCATCATCAGTTCATTATGGACCTATTTCACCTGGACTCATAGGACCTCATGCAGGAGTAAATGGTAAAAATTGAGAATGTGGATTTCAGTGCTTTCCTAGACAGTGGATCTCAAGTTAACATCATTTCCCAATATTTTTATGACAGATATTTGAGTAAAATATCTTTAAAGACTATGACAAGGTTTGGACTTGATGATATGAGTAGTAGAGACTATCCATACTTGGGATACATCTGGGTAAACTTGAAATTTCCCAAGGAAGTTTCTATTGGCATTAACAGGAAAGTGGACACTCTGGTTCTTGTATGTCCAGACCCTCTCACATTCACTAGAGTGTTAGCCCTGATTGGAACTAGTTCTGGTCATTCCAAAATTCTAGCAGGATATACCTCAAGGGAAAAACTAGGGCCCCCCCATACCTGAACGCTTTGACTGTCAATATAGACTATGCCAAGGCTTACAAAAGGGTAGAAGAAAGGTTCTGGTGAACACAGCAGGAACCTCAACTGTTTACCCTCTGTGCTAGAACCTGGGGTATTTGACTTTGGGGACTCCTCATTACTGCAAGAGTAGAAAAATAGATTCAGGCTAAAACTCAGTAAGAGGACAGGGTGTTCTTCTTGCATGAATGAGATGTAGGATGTCCTCGAAGTACAATCAAAAGAATCCGGCTCATTGATGCCTAATCATTGAGAGAAAGATCTAAAAGAATTATATTGTTTCTGATGGAAGATCTCAGAAACCACCTCAAAGAAATGCTGGTTAATAGCATCATCATAGAATCCAGTGGCCTTTATACATGACTCACAGTGGTGGTGCCTAAGAAAAATGGAAAGATACAGATATGTGTTACTGACCAACTTTGAACAAAAGGACCAATGTGAACCAGTATATTATGCCACTATTGCAAAATGCCTTGGATTATTTGATAAGTAGCCAGTGGTTTTCAGTCTTGGACTTGTGTGGTAGCTATTACTAGATTTCTGTGTCTGAAGAGGACAAGGAAAAGACTGCTTTCTTCTATCTCATTGGATTTTTGCCAGTTCAAGAGACTTAGCAACTTGCCTATTTACAAAATAGCCCCAGAGAATGGATGGGGCCTTATCAGTATCATTCGCTGTATTCACTTATTGCCCACAGGAGAGTTAGTTAGGTTTTCTACTGAGCTATTAGAAAGGACCAATGGACACTCACCCAGGAAAAGACTGAGAAAAAGAAACGATCCACCAGTTGTACTAAGATTTTCTGATCCACATATGGGCACTGAAAGTGATGTATCCAGGACTATGGCCAAAAGGGCTATAAAAATGTGTATACCCTTTAACTCAGCAACCATTTCTAGTGCTGTTTCCCAAAGAGATCATAAAAATGGGGAAAGGTCTCACATGTACAAAAATGTTTAGAGCAGCTCTTTTTGTGATGGCAAAGAATTAGAAATTGAGGGGATGCCCATCAATTGGAGGATGGCTAAACAAGTTGTGGCATATGAATGTAATTGAATACTATTGTGCTATAAGAAATGATGAACAGGTGGACTTCAGAGAACCCTGGAAAGACTTATATGAACTCATGTTGAGTGAAGGGAGCAAAACCAGGAGGACATTGTACACAGTAACAGCCACAGTGTATACGGACTGATTTTGATAGACTTAGCCACTTCTCAGCAATGCAAGGACCTAAAACAATTCCAAAGGACACATGATGGAAAGTACCAGCCTCATCCAGAGAAAGAACTTTTCTTTTTTGTTTTGTTTTGTTTTTCTTTCTCATGGTTTTCCCCATTCATTGTAATTCTTCTATGCAACATGACTAATGTGAAAATGTGTTTAATAGGAATTATGTGTAGAGTCCATATCAGATTGCAAGCCATCTTGAGGAAGGAAGGGGAAGGGAGGGGGAGAAAATTGAAAGCTTATGGAAGTGAATGTTGAAAACAAAAAATAAATAACTTAATTTTAAAAAAAGAAAGTGATGCATTCAGGGAAGAAAAACTGCATACATTATTACAGGGCAAGAAAACTCAACCCAGAGACGACCCTTTCCTGCCCAAAACTACTATAAAGATTCCTTGGGTACAGACCCAACTTACAGACCTTAAACATACTGAGAAACATCCTGGAATGACTGTCAGCTCAGGTGTAGACAAACAAGTCCCTAATGATACTTAGGGTAAGTCAATGCCAACTACTAGCTCTGGTATAGGATCAGAAAGATCAGCCAGTGATAAGTGTAACAAGCCTATTAAACCAGTCCACTAGGCTAAGTTATGATGTTACACACATATCTAAGTGACAATACTAGAGACTGCCCAGGTAAAAAGGACCTTGCATATAATTACACATGTTTACTGCTATACATGTTAATTACTACATATTTCCAGTTTTTTGCCACCACAAAGGGAGTTGCTATAAATATTTTGGAACATGTAAGTTCTTTTCCTTTTTCCCTAATCATCTTTGGAAACATGCCTAGTAGTGGTATTGCTAGATCAAAGAGTATAGGCAGTTTAATAACTCTTTGGGCATAATTCCATATTGCTCTCCAAAATGGTTATATTATATAATATACAAATTATTATATGATATTATAAAATACTATATAATAGTATGCTTGTACTTTCTAAATGTGTATGTGTTTTATTCCGTATGTAATTAGCTAACTTGTCACTGTGGTATACTTTCAGATGATGCTCTGTATAGTATGAGGTCGATTGCATGTACTGTTAATGGGCATTTGTTTATTTCTGTTTCAAAGGTACTGAAGGTTGGTTACTTGGGACAGCAGGAAAGTCATTCGTATTGTTTTAAAGCATTAATGATTGCGTTTATGTTGTATATTTAAAGGTCTTAGACTTGCCCAGGGGAAGAACGTGATCTAGTCCCAAAGCTCATTGGTATGAAAGAACTACGTCCTCTTTAGTGGACTTTAATGAGGGGCTGGGGGAGGATTTTGCAAGAGTGGGAGAGAGGAGAGCTCTTCACTTCTCTCCAAGCTCCTTGAGTCTCTTTAGGTCCTACAGTCACTTCAGGTGCTTCTGGCTTTGGCCTTTGAGAGAAAAGATGGAAGATGCCAATCTCCTTTAGGTTGGTGAAGGAAAAGATTCTGGGAAGAAGCTAATAGGAGACAAGCTGGAGGTCTATTGCTTGCTGTGTTGGAGACTTTGGGAAACTTCCCCCTGGATGAGATCTAGGACTTTCTTGGTTGAGCTGAGTCATTTCATTCTCAAAGGGAGAGCTCCTCCACTCTCTATCATCTACTATATGTTCTATATATACTTTCCCTGGCATCTACTTTGCTACCAATTTGGATTCATTTATTTGTTTCCTGGTTCAGTGTGGAAATGGGGTTTGGTAGGAAAAGGGAAAAACCTTTTGATATTGAGCTTGGGGCCCTCCTTTCCCCATTAAAGAAATAGTGACCAGAAGTTAGCTTGACTATGAAAACCTAAGTCCCGAGAGTGATCATATTTAAGGGAGCTGATAGATATAATTCCAGTCCCGGTACCATCTCACTCTGAGGAGAGCAGAGTGGTCATATTTCAGGCTCCAATCCTACTGCCCCTCCAGTTAGAAATTAAAGTCTCCTTTGGAGAAGGGTGGGGGAGAAGAGACTAGAGATGTCTATTCTGCCTTTCTTTTAGCCACACAGTGACACCACCCATGTTATATGGCAAGGACAGCCCTCACAACAAACGAAACATATTATTTTTAAAGAAAAGGAAACTCTTGGACAGTGAGAAAGGCACTCTAGGACTGGAGACAGGCTAATAATAATATTTTTCTTTTTAAAATAGTTTATTATTTTTATCTTTTCAAATATAAGCATTTTAAAATAATAAACATTTCGAAAGCTGATATGTCCCTCCTACTATTTCTCCCTACTTGAGCAAATTTTAAAAAGCCTTAATATGAGTAATTATGAATAATAATGAAGGCCTTAATACATAGTTACATAGTTTGTCCAAACAGATTACCACATTAACTTTATCTAAAAAAATATGTCTCTTCATTTTAAGTTCATTATTTCTGTCAAGAACTGAGCAACATTTTTCATCTTCAACCTTTTGCATTTCTGGTTTATAATTATGTTGATCAGGGTTTTAAAATTTCCCAAAGTTGTTTTCCTCCATAATGTTATCGTATAAATTCTTATTTCTGCCCACTTTAACTCTGCATCAGTTTATAGTAGTCTTTCCAGTTTCTTCTGAAATTGTCCACTTCATAATTTCTTATGGAACAATACTATTCCATTATATTCTTATACTACCGTTTGTTTAACTATTACCCAATAGAGGATACTCCCTTAGTTTCCAATATTGGGCTACCATGAAAAGAGCTCCTCTGAATATTTTTGTATATATAGATCCTTTTTGTGTCCATTCATTCATTTTCTTATTCATTCATTATCTATCTATCTATCCATCTATCTATCCTCTATCTAGCTATCTGTCTATCATCTATCTATCTATCTATCTATCTATCTATCTATCTATCTATCTATCTATCTATCCATCTATCCATCTAGCTATCTATCCATCCATCCATCCATCCATCTATCTATCCATCTATCTATCATCTATCTAGCTGTCTGTCTGTCTATCTATCTATCATCTATCTATCCATCTATCTATCAATCTATCTATCATCTATCTATCTATCTATCTATCTATCTATCTATCTATCATGGGGTATAGGCCCAGTAATAGTATGGCTAAGCCAAAGGGTATATTCATTTTAGTAACTTTCTTTATATATCTCCAAATTTGTTTCCAGAATGTTTGCATCAATTTACTGCCCCACCAACAGTACATTAGGATACCTGTTTTCCTATAGCCTCTATAACATTGTAATTTCCCTTTTTTGCTATCTTTACTAGTCTGATAGGAGTGAGGTAAAACTTGAGAGTTGTTTTCATTTGCATTTCTCTAATCATTAGTAACTTAGAGCATTTTTTTTCTGCATGAATGTTGATAGTTTAGATTTCCACCTTTGAAAAATGTCTGTTAATATGCCATAACCATTGGGGAATGGCTTTTAGTCTTATAAATTTGAATTAGTTCCTTACATGTCTTGGATATGAGATTTTGTATCAGAGAAACTTGTTGCAAAGATTTTCCCCCAGTAATCTGTCTCCCTTTTAATTTTTACTATATTAGATTTGTTTGTGCAGGACACTTAATTTTGCATAATCGAAATTGTCCATTTTATCTTACATGATCCTATTACTGTTTAGTCATGAATTCTTCCCTTGTCTAAGGATTGAAAGGTGATTTGTTTGGTTTATTTATTATGTGTCCTTTTATATCTAGGTCATGTGTCCATTTGGAGTTTACTTTGATGTAACTTCAGAGATTATGGTCGAAACCTAATTTCTTTGAGTATTCTATTCAGTTTTTTAAGAAGTTCTGTCAAATAATGAGAAATTATGCCAGTAACTGGGGTCTTTGGACTTATTAAACATCATGATATTGTGTTTGTTTTCTTCTGTATGTTGTGTGCCTAATCTGTTCTGCTGATTTCTCCCTCCCTCTCTCCCTTTTGCCCCCCTCCCTCACTTCTAACTAGGACCAAATCATTATAATAAGTACTGCTGTGTAATGCTGTTTGCAGTCTGGTACTGAAACACTGCATTCTTTCCCACTTTTTCCCCCCATTCTTACCCTTGATATTCTTTATCTCTTGTTATTAATTTATTTGTTTATTTGTTTTAGTTCTACAAAATGTTCTTTTGGAGTTTGATTAGTGTAACACTGAATAAGTAAGTTAATTTAGGTTCTATTGTTATTTTTATTATATTGTCTTGATTTAACATGCAAATTGCTACCTTGAGCAATTTCTCCAATTACTGCGGTCCATCTTTATTTTTGCAAAAAATATTTTATAGTTATATTCACACAGTCTCTGGATGAATCTTGTTAGCTACATGCCCAAATATTTCATAGCTTCTGTAGTTATTTTGAATGAAATTTCCCTTTTTGGTTTTTACTACTGGGTTTTGTTAGTTGTATATGTAGTAATATTAATGATTTAAGTAGATTTGTCATATCCTGAAACTCTGCTAATGTTATTCTTTTGATTCACTCTTAGTTGGCTCTCTAGGTTTCTCTAATCATACCATCATATCATCTTCAAAAACAGATAATTTTGTTTCCCCTTGGCCTGGGCTTATTTTCTCATTTCCTTTTTCTTTCTCTTGTCCTATTTCTATAGCTAGATTTTCTGGCTTTATGTTCAATGGTAGTGGTCATAATGGGCATCTTGCTTTGTTGTTGTTCAATCATGTCTGACTCTTTGTGACCATGTGAACTATTACTGCTCATGGGGTTTTTGGCAAAGACACTGGAGTGGTTTACTCTTTCCTTCTCCCCTATTTGTGCTTTATGCTTGATCTTATTGAAAATTCTCTAGTTTTTGTCCATTACATATAATGTTTGCTCTTGGAGGTATATAAATTCTACTTATTCTATTGAGAAAAGATCAATTTATTCCTGTGATTTCTTGAGTTCTTAATAGAAATGAGTATTTGATTTTATATAAAAAACTTTTTAAAAAGCATGTATTCATATCATATGAGGTTTTATTATTCACATTAATAAAATGTTTTTATGGTCTTTATTATGTTGCCCAACCCTGTATTAATGGTATGAACCAAAACTCATCATAGTTACAATCTTTCTAATAGGTAGTCGTCTAATTGCTAATATTGAATTTACTTTTTTTGTGCATATGGGGCAGTAATTTTATCCTCTCTGTCTCTTGCAGTAATTGATACTTCTAAGAGGGAGAAACGACAGAAAAAGGGTGAAAGGATAAAGATCTACAAAGCAATCACATAGAAATTGTTTAGAAGAGGTAACTCAAAGTAGGTAATTTAGACACTTCAATTCCCTGAGAAATACAGTGACTAGAGAATGATTAAATAAATATAAGAACCTTGAATAGTTTAGAACAGACCGAAGGGGAAGAGAACTAAAGAAAAGAATAGAGGAAGAAAAAATTCTTAAAATTTCTTGTTCTAATTTTTTAAAATTTAGTTTTATTTTTTGCTTTTTGGAGGGCAATTGGGGTTAAGTGACTTGCCCAGAATCACACGACTAATAAATGTGTCAAGTGTCTCAGGTCTGCATTTGAACTCAGGTCCTCCTGCCTCCAGGGCTGGTTCTCTATTCAATGCGCCACCTAGCTGCCCCTTGTTCTAATTTTTGATATGGATATATATTCTTTCTCTACTTTGTCTTTCCCTGATTTAGGTATCAAGATTATATTTGTATTATAGAAAGAGATTGGAAGGATGCCTTATTTTAAAAAATTTATTTTTGTTATCCATTTGAAGTAAATATTCCTTTGTAAAAGCTAACTATTAATTTGTAACTATTAAGTTAAATGGAACTAGAGGGTAGGGGACTCCTATAATTGGGGGGATAACATTGGTAGGAACTGGAGCCAATGTCAGAGAGCCTAACACCCTAAACTTCTTTAAGGATACTGAATAACCCTGGGGAGGGGTGAAATATAATATACCTTGTTTCTAGACAGTGGGAGCCAGGGTAAGTCACTGCTATATACTATGACATCAATACTATGGGAATAAATGTTTTGAAGACTTTTATAAACCAATGAGGGAATTGTGGGAATTGAGTTAACCACACTGACTCCACCTTGTGATTCCATTCTGGAACTAACTCAGTTTCCTTTCTATTCAATTATGGGTCTAGCTCAATTTCTGTCTTGTCAGAAAACTTTATTCAATTATTATTGTATTGTTTAAACCTAACCCTGTGTGGCTGGGGAGCTGGGTCACCTCTGCCTGTTACTTAGAATCCCTTAACTAAGGACCTAGGTTATGATGACCAGAAACCCAGTCAGATACAAAGACTGATGCAAGGAGTTGTTTTTTTTTTCCCCCTACAATTATGTATCTTAAGCAACCCATATGTCTTATCCAAGAACTGGCTACATACTGGTGAATCAGTCATTGTTTCCATGTTCTTTTGATTGAATGGGGAGAGGAAGGGAAGTGGAACACTTCTGTTTCTGATTTCAGGGAATTGCATCTGTTCTCTCTCCTCCTTCCAACTGGTAAAGCCCCTAATCTTTCCTCCAATTAGAAATCAGATCACCTAATTTCGTATCCTGATTGTTTTCTTTTAATTAAGTGGCCTTAACTTGATTACTTTTTCTTATTGTGTAACAATCTGTCTTCCCCTCTATTCAGGGTTCAGTGTCAAAACTCAGGAGGCCTGGTCTTGATTTGTTATACAACTGGCATGCATTGTTTAATAAATTGATATGCTCAGAAGCTCAAACTTTTGTTTCCTCATTCATTTCAGATTCCACATGTCACACTAATGAAGAATGAAATGAGCAGAACCAGGAGAACAATTTCAATAACAACATAAACAATTTTGTAAGCTATGATCAACACATTCATTATTCCAGAGGACCAAAGATGAAATATGCTGTTACAATGAGGCAGTGGACTTCATGTAGGTTTTTGTGTGTTGCCTTTGGGGTAAATTTGTTTTGCTTGACTATTGTGGGAAGAGAATTTCATTATTGCTACTATTCGTATCACTAGATTGAGCTTGTAGAATTTAACCAAGACACTAAACTTTATCTTAGGTAATTAATTGGTTAGTGACTGAAGAATTTCTGGTTCAGCTTGATTACGCCTATTAACTTATGATGAAGATTTCCTGTCACTAGCTCTATCTCTAGTGTTAATAGTCCACAGCTTGCTAATCATTTTGTTATTTTACTTGATGTAAGACCTTCTTTTTTTGCTATCCGTTCTTTGATCTGTAAATCTATACCTTCCCCTTCTGCCCTCTGCAAAATTCCATTGCATCCATTCTGTCTTGTAGCTAAGATTTATAATGAGTTACTGAAAATCTTGGTTGGAGTCCACTGGTTTTCTTGTACCATAGGACTGTGCTCTGAGTATATAATAAACCACTTATTTAAAATCTCTGTAGGTTGGTTAGTATGATTGGAAGCAATACCTATAAATGAGTAATTAGACAGTTTTTATGTCACTATATATATTTGCTGTAAAATTTCTCTTTTTTTGTTGTGGGAGAGAAAATAGATTTCTTTTAATTTTATAGAAACAGAAAAGTGGAGAGTACTTCAGATGTGAAATGTTTCATGAACTTTCAGATGAGATCACTGTATTATTAATCTTACTTAACTGTTCTACTTTGTTACAAGCAACCTCTCAGAAGTGAAAGTGATCTGTAAATATTTGTAATGTAAAATGAAACATATCAATAAGAGTAAAAAACAGTTTTTCACTGATGAGTACAAAAATAACAACAACAAAACCCCTAAAAAAACCAAAAACCAAAAACAAATCTAGAATTCCAGTGATTATGTTTGTAACTATACATCTCTACTATTTACAGATTGTTAAAAAAATGAAAAACAAAAGGAGATGTACATATTAATTTTTAGCTCAGGCCTAAAGAAAACTTTCTGGTTGTTTCCAAATTCCTTTTTTTTTTTTTTAAATTTTATTTTAGTTTGCATCATTCATTTCCACAAGATTTTGAGTTACATATTTTCTCCCCCTCTTTCCCCC
>CM053585.1:203284260-203328001 GCA_028646515.1 Pseudochirops corinnae | reverse complement strand
AAGAGAAATAAGAATGATGCAAGAAAATCATGAAAAGAGAGTCAACAACCTGAATGAAGAAATTAACATCTTAAAAAATAGATTAACTCAAATGACAAAAGAGGCCCAAAAAGCCAATGAGGAGAAGAATGCCTTAAAAAAGGTTAGCTAGCCCAAACAAAATGATATGCAAATATGTGAGATAGTAAACGCTGCTTTGTCTGTTCAATGTCTTTTCATGTAAAGGTTTCTAATCCTGTAAGATATTGTAGCTTAAGTTTTATGCCACTTAATAATCCTGTAAGATATTGTAGCTGAAGTTTTATGCCACTTAAATTGTCAAAGTATGAGTGCAAGGCCAACTTGTTAAAAGACAAAGCATTTTCACTGTAACAATATATGGAACAGTTCAAACAAGGAACAAAGTGTAACAAAACATGTTTAGATGGCTAGAATATAGTATTTTCTGTATAGTTCTTTTTTTTCATAGCAATATATCACTGAATACTCATCAGAAATTTTGTTCCAATAAAGGAACATATAGATTTTTTAAAAGAAATAAAATGTTGAATGTATTATATGCTTTTTAAAAAGCAAACTGTTCATAATAGAGACAGTTAGATGGCACAGTGGATAGAGTGCCTGACACCTACAGTCATCAAGTTGTTTCAGTTGTGTCTGACTCTTTGTGACCCCATTTGGGGTTTCCTTGGCAAAGATATTGGAGTGGTTTGCCATTTCCTTCTCCAGCTCATTTTACAGATGAGGAACTAAGACAAACTGGGTTAAGTGGTTTGCCCAGGGTCCTACAGCTAAGTGTTTGAGCCTGGATTTGAACTCATGAGGATGAGTCTTCTGATTCCAAGCCAAGTACTCTATCCACTACACCATCTAGCTGCCCTAGAGTCAGCAACCTGAAGTGCAAATATGGTTTCAGTCACTTACTAGTTGTATGACCCTGGGCAAGGCATTTGACCTCTATCTGCCTCAGATTCGGCATCTATAAAATGGGGAATAATAAGAGCACCTCCGGTCCAGTTGATAAGATAAAATGAGATGATATTTGTAAAGTATTATATCCTTATAATAATCCAGAAAGTGCTATATAAATGCTACCTGTTGTGGTTATTGTTATCAAGATTCAGTTTCATGCACAATGCTCTTTTTCTATTCTACATTATACATGGAAATGCCCATTTTATTTACTGTTGATTATGATCAGAAGAAAAAGAATAGAAAAGGGAAAAAACTATTGATGGAAAGAAGGCAGAGCTACTTGAATCTTATTTTGCACTATTTTTCTTTAATGAGGAGAACAAAGTTTATACTGGGAAGGAAACTAAAAATAGCTAATAGAAATTTGAAACACAAGATAAGCGAGAATTCTAGGTCATGTGACCAACAAGATGGTAGAATAGACATTTTCTAGCCTAATGCACAAGAGATAAAGCAATTTCGGTCTTCACATTTGAGGACACCAAGAAACCAAACAATGTCAAAACTCAATAAACCAATGACAAAATAAATCAATAATTCCTAACTGAGCTCACTAACTACCCTCTCACTTCACCACAAGAGGCAGTAGGGCTGCACTAGCAACAGAAGTCAACTCTATACCCTAACGTCAACTCCACACCCTACTTCCTTCCCCTCAGTCCCCCAGATATCCAAATTCCAAACTGCAGAAATTTGTACAGCAAATTTCTATAGCAGTATGACAATGTTCTATGTCCCAAAAGAGTTTGGCTAGAAAACAGAGGAATAGAGAGAATAAGGGCAGGACATTGTTGTCTTTGCTAGCAACAGCTCAATTGTATACCCTGACTCTTACCATCCTCCTCCCAGTGCTACAGAGATCCAACCTCCAAATGGTATAAATTTGTTCAAGATTCAATAGCAATGTAGCAATGCTATGTACCTCAAAGAGCTTGGCTAGTGAACCAAGGAATAGAGTGACTGGGGCAAAACAAATGTGTCACTATATGGCACTACGCTAAGCCTGAGGTAAAGTCTTCAGCATTTATCTGGGGCCCATCCTGTTCACCCCAGAAATCAACTTATGGCAGAAACCAAGACTGCTGAATAGTAAATTGCCAGTGTGGGAGGATGCTGAGACTGAGAACCAACCTCCAGGTAAACCATCATTAAAGGGAAGGGAGTCAGAAAATGAGCAATAGGGGGGAAAAGGAGAAAAGAATGAAATTATCCAAGGTCTCAGGAAGACGAAAGTACCATGACCTTGAGCATAAGTAGATAGACCAACAGGGAGATATTAATAGTAGAGGAAAATAAAACCTCTAGGGAAATAAAAAGAGTCTAGTATCTTTGAATAAGGATTAAAAGGCAAAGGAAAATGAATCAAAATGTGATGAAGATGAAAAACATGTAGATAGCCAAGGAAGTATGGAACCACAGCAAAATATTTGTGAATAGTTCAAGAGAGAAGTAAGAATTGTGAACACAGAATTTATACGCTACAGAACAGAAAGAAATGACAGAGTAGAAAGGTTTAAATCTACAAAGGCAAGTCTCTCATTAAAGAAACAAAAGAGAAGATAACTGATTGGAAATGCAAATATATGGAAGTGAAGGACAACCTGGAAGACGAAAAGCAAAAAGCAATAACTTTAAAGGAAAACATGATCTCCATACAAGCAAAACACATTTCTCTCAAAAACAGGATGCACAAAGACAAGATAAGAATTAGGGATCTCCCAGAAAAATCTCATAAGTCAAAAAACCTGAATACCATAATGCAAGAAATAATACAAGAAAACTTTCCAGAACTCTTAACACTGAAAATAGAACCCATACATCATCTCCAGAAAAAGAAAAGAAAAAGTATGTTACACACTCTAAGTGGTTAAATTCGACAACTCCATTGAGAAACAACAAATTTTGCCAATGACCAAGAGAAAGATCTTCAAATATAAAGGGGAAATTTTCAAATAACACAAACTATTCTGAACGTGCCAGAAACCACAGGAGAAAATGGAATAACATGTTCCAAAGAGCAAAGGTGCTTAATATATAGACTAATGTGACATACTCTGCAAATGTGAGTTTAACTATGAGAAGAAGGACATTCAATAAAAAGAACTATTCTAAATATTCTTAAAAAGAAAACCAGACCTGAAGAAAATATTTGTTTCTCAAACAGCTCAGATAATAGCAACACAAAAATGGTAAAGAAATATAGCAATCAGAGACAACAAAATAACAATAGAGAAAAACAAGAGATTTCTTTCTAAATTTACATAAAGAGAAAAGGGTGAAATCAGAAGTAAAAAATAATTGTTGATGAAGAAATAAGCCTGAAACATAATGAGCTTAACCTCACAACATCCTGCCCACCATGAATCAATGTATTTGTGGTGCTAAATTATAAAATGAGCAGGCACCTGAAAGGAGGGGAGATGAAGGGAGGGAAGAAGAGAAATAATATAGTGGGAAATGTGAGGTACTCTAATCAAGTCAAAGGCTAATAATTAAGGGAAAATAAACTCTAGTAATCTTTCAGGAAGAAGAGTGCCTACAGGAAAATGGGCAAGGAAGCTCAGGAAGGTATTAAAAAGGGGGAAAGAAAAGAGGAAATCTTATTTCAGTGGTGGGAGGGAGGACCACTGATAAATGGTCCCCATCACCCCAATCCCATATTGAAATGGTCGATAAAGGGAGAATATTGAGATATCCTATAAATGAAGATGGAAACTCTACAATGGGTATTATTTGCAGGGATTTATTGCACAGAGCAATAGCTCATCCTATCTCAGAAAGAGAATCAGAGTGTCTGGGGACAACTGAGACCTAAAATAGTGTCGTGGACTCAGAGAAGAAATTTCAAGACAAATGTGGCTGGAAGAGGAATGTCCAAGGGGAGGGCAATGATCAATAATGAACAGCCCAATTAGGCACATAGGAAATTTTTTACCATGGGAGCAATATACACTCTATAACCTGCAGGAAATGGTATTTCCAAAAAGAGAGACACAACAAAAAAGAGGCACGGCAGAATTAAGAAGCAAGATCTACAATACAAGTCAATAACAGAAGGTGTTTGGAAGAAGGAACCTAAAATAGATACCTAAAAAAAATTAATTCAGTGAGGACTGCAGAGAATAAAGGACCATGAATTAAAGAATAAAATTCTAGAATAGACAGAAAGGAAAGATAAGTCATGAAGAGAATAAGGGAAATGAATCCTTTTTTTAGAAAAAGGCAAAGAAAAAATTTAAAACTAATGAATAAAATAAGTTAAAGGAAATGAAAGAAATGGGAATAGAGGAAGAGTTAGCCAGATAAAAGCAAGGAAGAAAAAGGAAACTAGTATGTCAAACTCCAAAACTAGGGAAAGGAGTAAGAAGGGGAGGAGGAAGGCTTGAGGATAAAAGGTAGAGAGCCAGTGATAATGATTGCCCTAAATTAGATTAAGCTAAAATAACTGAAGAACAATACTGCCACATTTATTAAGGATGGGGGGGAGGGGAGAACCATAATTTGGGAGAAAGGTATTAGAGACAAATGGAGGAAAATATAAACCTAATCCCATAACTTTAAATGTGAAAGTATTAAAAAACCAATATAATTTTTAAAAGTGACATATTGGATAAGAAAACAAAAGCCCACAATCTGGTGCTTACAAAAACATTTTAAAAACTAAGACATACACAGAATGAAAACTAAGGGCTAGAAAAAAACATTTTTTCACATGCATCAAGTGAATCCAAGATAAGTGAGGAAAAGGTAAGAGTACTCATTACATTCTCAATGAGTACAAATCACCTTGACCTAGACAAACTACATCCCAATATACTAATAAAACTGGTAGAAGTGATTCTTTTGCCAGAGTCTTTGAAAAAGCATGAAGAATGGAAAATATCCTAAGGGTCTGCAAATGGGCAAAAAAAAAAAAAAAAAGACAATGCAGACTTCAGTCTATAAATTGATGAGGTTGATTCATTCCTGGCAAAGTTCTAGCGTACATTATTAAAAGGGTAGTTTGTGAGCATTTAGAAAGGGCAGTGGTGACTAAGAGGCAACATGATTTCATCAAGAACTAGTCATTGTCAAATATCTGATAAAATCCCTAATCCAAGATATATAAATAATTGACACAAAACTAAGACTAAAAATAAAAATTCACTAAATTGTTCATTCCCCTTAACTCAAAAATCATAGCACCAGTGATTGCAAAAAACTGGAAACAAAAGTGGGTCCTCATCTTTGGAATGGGAATAGCTAGACAAAATATGGTATATGAATGAAATAGAATATTACTGCATGGTTATAACAATATGAGGAATTCAAAGAAACATGAGAAGATTTATATGGAATTATGTAGAATAAAGAAAGCAGAATTAAGAAAATAACATATTATACCTATATGTAATTATATTTATATATATATGTATATATTTTTTAAACTACAATATGTTCATAAAATCTTAGTGTTGGAAAGGAACTCAGAAGTCATATGGCCAAATCCACACCTGAACATGAATCACCTCTGCAACATTCCAATATGATGAAATTTAGGAGGGGAAAATGTGAAGTCTCACATTTGGGTTTAAAAAGCACATGACTTTTAAGGCATAGCTAGACAAATAGAAATAGATCTGGGGCTTGCTATGTAATGCAAGCTCAATATCAACTTATCTACTATGGAAATGTGCCATAATGGCTAGGGTGCTGGACATGGAGTTAAGAAGTTTGGATTTGCTTCTGACACTTGCTAACTCTGTAACACAGCAAGCCAGAACCTTCCTAAGCCACAGTTCTTCCATCTGTGAAATGGAGATAATAATATCTGTAGTACCATCCTCACAGGGTTGTTATAAAGCTTAAATAAGATTATTATAAGATTATGTACTTTACAAACGGTAAAGTACTATATAAATATCAATTAAGAATAAGTGTGATATAAGATCCAAAAAATCTAATGCAATCTTTGTATTAAAAAAAAAAAAAAAGGTCTGCTTTCCAAAGCAAAGATAGTAATCCAACTGCAATCTGCTTTAGTCAAATCACTTTAAGGAGTATCCTGTTCAGTTAGGGGAGCAGGGGAGGAAGAAAAGGAGGCACATAAGGACACTGACTCCCTGGAAGCATACACAGAAGAGAGTGACAAGGATGGTAATAAATTAATTTTTTTTAACGGATGAGATCATACCATCTGAGAGTTGTTGAAGGAAGTGAGAAGGCTTGCTCTGAAAAGTGAAAGAGCAAAGATTTAGGGAGGACCTGATAGCTGTTTTCCAATATTTCAAGGGCTATCGTGTGGAAAAGAGATCACCTTATATTTTGCCTGGTCCCAGAAGGCAGAACTAAGACCAATTAAGGAAAGTTATGGCTACACAGATTTGGGCATGATATAAGAAAATATATATATTCTTCACAACTAGAGCTGTTCAAAACGGGACCATGCTCTTTCAACAGGTTTCTCATCACTGAAGTTTTTGAGTGGAGAATGTGTGGTCAGAAATGTAAAGACGTTTCCTTTTCAGGTATGAATTGGACCATGTGGTACCAGCTCTACCTTTGGCTAGCTATGTGACCTTGGGCAAATCACTTAACCCCTAAAAGTGGCAGTTTCCTCCTCTATAAAATGAGATTGGGTGAGATTATCTCTAAGGTCCATCTCAGCTTGTGATTCCATACCCCTCCATTCCCTTCCAATGCTAAAATCCTATGATTTTATGACTCTTTGACAAGTCATGTAGTTACTAATGATCATGGAAAATTAGTCATTCTTACTCATGCCTAGAAGGATTAGGATCATAGGAAAATAGGATTTAGAGCTAGAAGGCACTTGAGAAGTTATCTTGTCCAAGCCCATCATTTTTCAGATGAGGAAACTGAGACCCAGAGAGAAGGAATGACTGATACTAGGTCAGGCAGTTGTTGGGGAATCCTTCAACCCAGAAGTCTTAAGTTCCTCCAAAATAGTGATTCCTCCCACCTCAGTCCCTTTGATTAGAAGTCAAATAGCTGGGGCAGCTAGGTGGCACAGTGAATACAGCACCAGCCCTGGAGTCAAGAGGAGCAGAGTTCAAATCCAGCCTCAGACACTTAACACTTACTAGTCATGTAACCTTGGGCAAGTCACTTAACCCCAATTGCCTCCCTCCCTCCAAAAAGCAAAAAAAAAAAAGTCTAGCCAAAACAATGGGAAATACACATAGAGAAAGAGTTTTACACAACCTCATGGCTGACAATGACAAGTAACAAAAAGAGCCTATTAGGTGATTGGGAGATTAAGTAATAGGAATGGAATATCAAGTGACTTTGGAGAGAATGGGTTAACCTTGGGGGGGGGGGGGGGTCTCAGGAATTACCAAAGATCACATTTGTTCCATTGAGGATTTTTTTCCTCTGTAGTTAATCTAATCAGAATAACCTGGTGTGGCAAGAGATCTTTAAGACTGTGGAGGCCTCCTTCAAGACCTAAATGGGTAAGGTTTCTCCTGTCCTTGCAAACTGGGGGTCCCTATCTATATCACTCTCTAGCTGGTTCTTTGACCTCTAAGGTTACTTTTTCGGAAGGAAGAGGTTTCCCCCAAAACTGTTTGTTCAATCATTTCACTCTATCCACTGTGCCACCTAGCGCCCAAAACTGTCAGTACACAGGTTTTATCCATTTCTTTCATAGGATAGGAAATGGATGAGTCAATATTTGAACCTAAGGTTCTCTGACTCCAGATTCAACACTTAAATTCACATAGCACATTGTACATGCAAAGGATGGACTGATCCTTATGGAGCACTAGAAGTTAATGGAAATAAAATAAATGTAAAGTTTAGCACATTCCACTGTGACACTCCTCAACCCACCCTTTCACAGATCCTGACTCCCTGGCATTCCAGACACCAGAAGCCAAGGTAATCAAGGAAACAAAATATCCACCTGGGACATGGGGAATGGACTTTGCTAATACATGAGACTCCTCTTCCCACCCCAGCCCAACCAAGCAGAATTAGCAGGGATGTGCCTTTTCAGGATTTGGAGGAATGTGTGTTGTTGGTTTGGTTTGGTTTGTAAGGACTAGTCAACACCCTCATTTAGGCCAATAGGCCAGGTTTTGGTGGATTTTTGTTGTTCAGTCATTTTCAGTCACGTCCAACTCTTCATGACCCCATTTGGGGTTTTCTTAGAAAAGACATTGGAATGGTTTGCCATTTCCTTATCCAGTTAATTTTACAGATGAAGAACTGAGGCAGAGTTAAGTGACTTACCCAGAGTCACACAGCTAGTAAGTATCTGAGGCCAAATTTGAACCCACAAAGATAAATCTTCCTGATTCCAAGGCCTCTGCTCTAAACACTGTGCCACCTAGCTGCCCTTCACAGCTTAGACCATGACTACTTTTGCTAATTAATCCTTAGGCTAACAGGGCAGGAAACATTCAGTTTACCCACTCAATCCCCACTGACCTCAGAGAAAGGCCCACAATTGGGTGCCACAGATCGGAAAATAGAGAAAATTCCTATTATCAGGGACCAAAGAAGGCTCATGTGAGATATATCTTTGGCCTCACAGTCAACCCTACTGTGACTAAGACCATATTTGCTATATACTCAGTAAAACTAAAACTCCATAAGCTAAACCCAGGCTCTTGGTCCCACCCTAGCCCATTTTCCCCATCCCAAAATAACTGAACTCTAATAAGGAAAGGAGTCTCAAAGCTGTCTAGGGCCTAGGGACACTGAGCTCCCAGCACTTCACTTGGTCAGCTTAGAGAAGGTACAATTAAAATTACCCAAGGCTTCAGGCTCCTCATAGGTAACAATGTACTATTATAGCAAAAGCCCAGGACTTAAAAGAATCAGAAGACCAGAGTTCCTTCTTAGTTCTACCACTTTCTTGCCATGTAACCTTAAGCAAGTCACTTTACTTCCCTAATCTTATTTCCTTATCTGTAAAACAGGGATAATATTTACTGTACTTGTCCCCGCAGGATTATTGTTGGGAAGGCTCACAATCTCAAGGTGGTTCCCACCCAGCTATATAGGATCACAGTGTGAGATCATCACATCCAAACTCAGCATTTTAAAGCTGTGGACACATAGGCAGTAAGTAGCAGATCCAGTATTTAAGCCCTAGCAGTCCTAGCCCTCTATCTCCAAACCCTTTACACTATTCCCAAAAGTCTTAGAAAAGGTTTTCTGGTTTTTGTGGGGTTTTTTTGGTCTCCATTGGCATCTTAAAATCATCATGTCTAAAACAGGACTCATTATCATTCCCTCTCAAACTTTCCCTCCTCTAAAATTTTCTATTTTTTGTTAAGGTATCGCTCATCTCCCAGTCACCCAAGTGTAAAACTTTGTACTAATCTTTCTCTCATTCACATTCATACTTAAACAATGCCCACAAAAACTGATGCATCCAGTCCCTTCCCTCCACTCAACCTTATCCTAGTGCAGACTCTCATAACCTCTCACATGGACTATTGCTAGCAGTCAGATTATTAGTCTTCCTGCTTCCAGGCTCTCTTCACTCCAATAAACCTTCCACATGGTAGAATATCTGATATTCCTAAAATACAGCCCTGACTTTGTCACTGCTCAGCTAAAAAAATCTTCAATAACTCCTTCTAGTCTGCTTCAGGGGTTCTTAATTTTTTTTTGCATCGTGAACCCCTTTGGCAGTTTGATGAAACCTACGGACCCCTCTTGGAATAATGGTTTTTAAGTGCATAAAATATATAGGATTGTGAGGAAGTAATTATTGTTGAAATACAATTATCAATATATTCATAAAAACTCAACAAGTCCATGAATCCTAGGTTCAAAACTCTTGCTCTAGGATAAAACACAAAATCTGCATCCTGGCATTTAAAACTCTACAATCTGGCTCCTATTTACTTTTCAATGTCAATTAATAAACATTTTTTAAGCCCCCACTATGTGCCAGTCATAGTGCCAAACACTAGGTGTAGTAGACCAGACTTTCATGCTCCCCCTCTTCTATGAGGCAGATATGCAGAAAGAGTATAATCTAGTTGGGTGGATGCTTTCACTGGATCTATGAATGACTAAAAGAAAGTACAGGGTAGTTAATTGCAAGTCTTGTTTGTGACTCCCTGTTTGTGCCTCTGGACAAGGTCCTAGGGTTAAGTCTTAATGTATAAATAGCCTTAGGCTAGGGTAGGGAGTGGTCAGGACTAAAGGAGGGTCCTTACATTTCAATTACCTAAGAGTCTCTGCTGTAAGGTATATAAACCCTGTGATTTTCTTGTATCTTGGCTATGTATGAAATGGTTCTGTAATAAACAGACTATCCAATACATCCCCATCTCTCTTTTATTCAGCTGGTTGCTGGGCCAAATTACTGTGCTGGTCACAGCAACTAGGGATATAAAAAGAGGCAAAAGGTAGTCTCAAGGAACTAACAACAATCTAGTGGGAGGAGACAACATGAAAACAAATATATACAACACAAGCTATATATTCAAGATAAATAATAATTAACAGAGGAAAGATACTAGAATTAGGAGTTGGAAAAGGCTTCCAATAAAAAGAAGGGATTTTAGTTAGGACAAAATTAGAAGTAAAACAGGAACTTGGAGGGGGTGGAGAAGGCCTTATATATCAAATACATAAGGAACTGGACCAAATTTATAAAAACAAAACATATTCACCAAATGATAAAAGGTCAAAGCACGTGAACAGGCAGTTTTCAGAAGAAATCAAAGCTATCAATAGTCATATAAAAATGTTCTGAATCATCAACAATTGGATAAATGCAAATCAAAACAACTCCAAAGAACCACTTCACACCTATCAAATTGGCTAATATGACAACAAAGGAAAGTAACCATTTCTGGAAAAATAGAGATACTAAAGTACTATTGGTAGCGTTATAAACTAGTCCAACCGTTATGGAGAATAATTTGGAACTATCCCCCCAAAATGCTACAAAATCTTACATAAAACTATACCTGGCACACAATAGATTCTTAGTAAGTGTTTATTGATCGACTAGTGGAGTCAATAGCTATTGAACAAACTCTCAGGCTCTTAAAGCAAGTAGAGCTTTTCACCACTGGACTGGTAGTGACAGCAGTGACTCTTCAGAGTGTCTAGGAGTCAAGCTTGCTTAGGATAGAGTTATTTGCATGCTATCTTCCTCATTAGATTGTAGGCTTCTTGAGGACTGGAACTGTCTTTTGCCTATTTTTGTATCCCCAGAACTTAGCACAGTACCTGGCACATAGTAGGCACTTAATAATGATTGATTGGTTGGAGTTCTGGGGTCACTGGTCCCCAAGAGACGACACAAGAAAACTATCTCTGCACTAGTTCCAGGAGCTACTGTAACAATTCCCTTAGGTGGTACCACATCACATCTATCAGACTGGTTAATATGACAAAACAGGAAAATGATAAATGTTGGGGAAGATGTGGGAAAATTCAGCCACTAATGCATCGTTGGTGAAGTTGTGGGTTCATCCAACTATTCTGGAGAACAATTTGGAACTAGACCCAAAGGGCTATAAAAATGTGCATACCCAGCAATACCGATTCTAGGGCTTTATCTCAAAGAGATAATAGAAACAGGAAAATGACCCACATATACAAAAAATTTTATAGCAGCTCATTTTGTGGTGGCAAGGAATTGGAAATTGAGGGGCTGTTTATCAATGGAGGAATGACTGAACAAGTTGTGGTATATGAATGTAATAGAATACTATTGTGCTGTAAGAAATAATGAGCTGGCGGACTTCAGAAAAACCTGGAAAGACTTATATGAACTGATGCTCAGTGAGGAGAGCAGAACCAGGATAACATTGTGCACAGTTACAGCCACATTGTGCAATGACTAACTTTGATAGACTTGGCTCTTCTCAACAATGCAAGGTTCTAAGACAACTCCAAAAGACTCACAATGGAAAATGCCATCCACATCCAGAGAAAGAACTTTGGAATGCAGATGGAAGCATACTATTTGCTCTCCTTTTCTTTTGTTGTTTTGTTTTGTTTCTTCTTGCTCGTGGTTCTTCCCATTAGTTGTAATTCTTCTTTACATCATGACTGATGTGAAAATATGTTTAATATGAATGTTTAAATAGAGCCTATATCAGATTGCACACCATCTTAAAGAGGGGAGAGGAAATGGAGGGGGAGAAAATTTAAAACTCAAAATCTTATGAAAGTGAAATGTTGAAAACTAAAAATAAATACATTATTTTTTTGTTAATTCCCTGAGGCTGTTAGTATCAAGACCCTTTGCAGGGATTGATGCTGTACCCTTCTGAGACATGGAGCAGGGAATCACACTTGAAAAGGACAAGATGATAGTTGTTCTCATGCTAAGTAGATTCAGCTGGCCCTTTTTAGGTCCTTGTATATGACTTGTAAGAAATTCGATTTAAGTCACATACACATACATAGAGATGTGTGTGTATAGATATATAGATATGCATGCCCTTTGACCCAGCAATACCACTACTAGGTGTGTATCCCAAAGTGATCAAAGACAAGGGAAAGGACCCATATGTGCAAAGATTTTTATCACAGCTCTTTTTGTGGTGGCAAAGAATTGGACATTGAGAAGATGCTCATAAGTTGGCAATGACTGAACAAGTTATGGTATGTGACTGTGATGGAATATTATTGTGCTATAAGAAATAAGGTGGATGGGTTCAGAAAAAGCTGAGAAAAATAATATGAAATGAATTGAAACAGAGCATTGTACACTGAAACAGCAATATTGTAACAATGAAGACTTAGCTACTCCAATCAACACAATGATCCATAACAATTCCAAAGGACTCATGATGAAAAATGCTATCCACCTCCAGAATGAAAGCTGATGAACTCTGGATACAGTTTGAAGCTTTATTTTTGTTGCTTTAAAAAAAAATTATTTTGCAACATAGCTAATGTTGTGAAATGTATTTTGCCCACCTTCGCATGTATAATGGGTATAATATTGCATGCAAGGGTTGAGGAGGGAAAGAATTTGGAACTCAAGACTTTAAAATGAGTATTTTTTAAAACACTAATTAATTTATTTATTTTTAGTTTAGAACATTCAGTTCCACAAGGTTTTGAGTTTTAAATTTTCTCCCCCTCTCCTCCCTCCCCTCTCCCTAAGACAGTGTACAATCTGATATAGGCTCTACATATACATTCATGTTAAACATATTATCACAATAGTCATGATGTAAAGAAGAATTATAACCAATGGAATGAATCATGAGAAAAAACAAAACAAAAAAAAGAGAGAGCAAACAGTATACTTCAATCTGCATTCAGACTCCAAAGTTCTTTCTCTGGATAGCATTTTCCATCTTGAGCCTTTCGGAGTTGCCTTAGAACTTTGCCTTGTTGAGAAGAGTTAAGTCTATCAAAGTTAGTCATTATACAATATGGCTGTTATTGTGTACAATGTTCTCCTGGTTCTGCTCCCCTCACTCAGCATCAGTTCATATAAAAAAGTCTTTCCAGGTTTTTCTGAAGTCCACCTGCTCATCATTTCACAATAGTATTCCACTACATTCATATACCACAACTTTATCAACTTTATCAACCATTCCCCCATTGATGAGCATCCCCTCAATTTCCACTTCTTTGCCACCACAAAAAGAGCTGCTATAAATATTTTTGTACATGTGGGTCCTTTTCCCATTTGTATGATCTCTGGGATACAGCCCTAGAAGTGGTGTTGCTGGGTCAAAGGGTATGCACTAAATTTTTTTAAATTAAATTATTTATTTTTAGTTTTCAACATTCACTTCCATAAGTTTTCAATTTACTCCCTCCTCCCTCCCTCCCCCAGATAACTTGCAACCTGATAGGGGCTGTATGCATACATTCCCTATTAAATACATTTCCATATTAGTCATGCTGCGTAGAAGAATTATAACGAATGGGAATAAACATGAGAAAGAAAAAAATACAGAATAAAACAGAACAAAAAAGAAAATAGTCTGCTTCATTCTACATTCTAGTTCTATACTTCTCTCTCTGGATGCACCTGGTATTTTTGAATATTTTTTAAAAGAGAAATTCCTTTGTATTATCTTGTATAAACTTTGTATTTTTTTTCTTGCTTTAAAAATTTTTTTTGCAACATGGCTAATGTGGAAATACGTCTTGCCTGCCTTCACATGTATAATAGGTATCATATTACTTGCCTTTTCAATGGGTTGGGGAGCAAGAGAATTTGGAACTCAAAATGTTTCTAAAAATTTCTAAAAAGAAAAAATCCTTTGTATGATTTTCTACAAACTTGTATTTAGTTATCTGTTTTGTATTCTTTCCAGGTAGAATGTAAACTCTTAGAGGGCACAGATTGTTTTGCTTTTGTCTCTCTGGAAGGATTGGGCAGCAGGTGCTGCATAGGGTTTTTGTATGAATTTAAGGCCAAAGATGGAGTGAGTTCAATTCAACAAGTATACATAGAACTGACTAAGTGCAAGGTACTATGCTAGGCAATGAGAATACAAAAATAAATATCCAAAGTCCCTTGAAGGACTTAAACAGTAAATATGAGGAGGGACTGCATTCTAGAACAAAAGCATAGAGATGATATATTGCACACAAGGAGGGTGCCAGTTTGACTATAATGGATAGTATGTGAAGGGGAGTATATTAAATAAGATTGCGGAGGTCAGGAGAAGCCATCTTTTGTATATATGTAGTCAGGGCTATGTTTTACGAATATAATTTCATCAGCCGAGTGGAAGATACATTAGAGAGAGGAAAAACTGGAAGCAGGAAAACCAATTGCCAGATAATTGCAATAGTCCTGAAGAAAGCTAATAAACACCATACTAGGGATTATCAGAGAAAAGTCAAAAAGTGAAATTCACCAGAGATCAAAAGGGGAAAGTCTAGAAGGAAGACAGACAAAAGATCAGCAGGAACACGGTGGGCAGTTTGGAGGCTAGGGGAGGGAGGGGTGAAGAGAAAAAAGGAAAGAAGGTGATAAAAGTAAATACAACTATTGATAAGAATAAAGGTTCTGTATACACCAAAATATTTATAGCTGTAATTTTTAAAGTAGGAAAGAAGGGGAAAATACCCACTGATTAGGGAATGGCTAAACAAATTATGTCCCACGATGTAGTAGACTAGACTTTCAGGGGTCCCCCGGCCCCATTAAGGAAATGCTCTCCTCTTCTAAGAGGCCACTAGGCAGATATGCAGGAGGAGTATAATCTTGTTTGCTGATGCCTCCATTAGTCCTGTGAATAACTAAAGAAAATTCAGGGTAGTTAATTAGCTAGTCTTGTTAGTGACTCCATGTTTGTTTGTGCCTCTGGACATGGTCCTAGATGAAGTCTTAATGAATAATTAACCTTGGGCTAGGGTTGGGAGTGGTCGATTCCAAAGGAGGGTCCTTGCATTCTGGTTATATAAGAATTTCTGCTATAGGGAATATAAGCCTTACGATTTTCTTGTATCTTGGCTCTGTATGAAATGGTTCTGTAATAAACAGACTATCAAATACATCCCCGTCTCTCTCTTTTTATTCAGCTGGTTGCTAGGCCATACAACGGTGCTGGTCACAGTACCATGAAAATAATGAAAGACTTCTGACTGGTTCCACTACAAATTTCTGTTACATAATCTCAACTGGGCCCTCTCTGTGACAAGGCAATCTCTTTACACCTCCCTAAGGGTTCTCCATGGTGTGTAAACATAGCAGCTTTCCCAAAACTTTTCATCTCTCCTTGAACCTCCCATGGCTCTCCTCTTCAAACTACATATGGCTCTCCCCTTTTCCCCCAACTAAGAATGTTGCTTCATGCTTTACTGGAAAAATTGAGATCATTCACCAGAACTCATATAACAGTACTCAGATGCTTACCCTGACTGTCTCTTCATTTGCTCTCTCACTCACTTAAAGAGGTGGCCCTTCTCCCTAGGAGAAGTTAATCTTCAGTCTCTCCTTCTTCCCTGATGCTCAAAAACACATCCATATCTCCTGCATCCTAAAGAGACTCTCACTTGATCTTTTGTCCTATGTGTCTCCTCCCTTTTGTAGCTAAACTTCTTGAGGAAGTCATCTACAATCATCAACAATCTTGCTTTCTTCTCATTCTTTTTACCTCTACATTCTGACTACTGACCTCACCGTTCACCTGAAATTGGAGTCTCCAAAGTTGCCAATGATTTCTTAATTGCTAAATTTAAAAGCCTTTTCTCATTCTTCATCCTTCTTGACCTCTGTGCAACCTTTGACACTGTCAATCAATGCCTTCTCTTCTGTGTTGCTCTCCTCTGTTTCTCTTCTTACATGTCTGACCATTCCTTCTCAGCCTTCTTGGCTGGATCTTCATCCAGATAATACTCACTAACCATGGGTGGCCCCCGAAGGATCTGTTCTCTTGGCCTTCTTCTCTTCTTCTTTTATACTATTTTGCTTGGGGATCTATCTCATCAGATCTCATGGATTAAATTATCATCTCTATGCAAATAATTCTAGGGTCCTTTTATTCAGCCCTACCCATTCTTCTGATCTTCAGGCTTACATCTCCCATTGTCTCTTATATATCTTAAACTGGATCTTAATTGGATAAGCATCTTAAACTGAACATGTCCAAAACAGAATCCATTCTATTCCCTCCCCCAAAACACTCCCCTCTTCCTAAATTTCTTTTTACTGTTGAAGGCATCATCATCCTTCCACTCACCTAGATTGGAAACCTTGATATCCCCAACTCTTCAATCTCTCCATCCTAACGTACTCATTTGCCAAGACATGTGGATTCTCTCTTTTCAATATCTCTCTTATGTACCTGCCCCTTTCCTCCTCATATGTTGACAACACCCTGGTATAGAACCTCATCTCCTCATGCCTGGACTATTGCAACTGCCTTCTGGTCTCTCTGCCTCAAGTCTCCTCACTCCATTTCTTCCTCTTCCAAAGTGACCAAAGTGGTCTTCTTAAAGCACAGGTCTAACCATGTTACCCTTCTACTCAATAAACTCCAGAGGACGGGTCAAATCCATGTTTAATATTTGCTCTGCTTGGCTTTAAAGCTCTTCATAACCTAATTCCTCTTTACTTTTCCACTCTTCTTACACCATGCTCCCCTTTCCCCCAGACTCACATATTCCACAGCACAATGACACTTGCCTACTTGCTGGTACTTGCACTGAACACTCTATCTCCTATGTGTATTTTCACTGTCTGCTGTGTTTGGGATTCTTTCCCTACTCATTTTCATCTCCTGGCTTCCCTGGCTTCCTGCAAGTCTCAGTTAAAATCCCACTTTCTACAAGGAGACTTTCTTAGTCCTCCTCAACTTCAGTGGCTTCTATCTCAGATTTCCTCCAATTTATCCTGTACATATCTTTTTTGTACATAGTGGTTTGTATGTTGACTCCTACATTAAACTAGGAGGTTTTGATTTGGGTATTTGGAGGGGATGGTATTGGCTTATCTTTCTACCCTCAGCATTTGGTACAATGTCTGGCTCATAATAGCTACTTAATAAATGTTTGTTGACCTGACTTGACATGAATTTAATAAACTCTTACTGTCCTATAAGAAACAATGACTTCAGAGATGCACAGAGAGGCTTGCACAAACTTATACAGAGTGAGGTAAGCAGGACAAAGGAAACAATATACATGATGACAGAAACAATATAAATTGGAAGAACAATGACTACAAAAAAGGGAAAGTGAATATTGGAGAATTACAAAGAACCAGTATAACTCCAAAGAAGAAACAGAAAACACCTTCCCTCCCCCAATTCTTTGCAGAGGCATGGGTGTGGAAATTTGCATAAATTTTCTGACTGTTTTTGATGTATTTATTGGTTTTGCTTATTTTTTTTCAAATTCTTCCTCTTTTCCTTTTTTTTATTTTTCAAAAAATATCTCTCTCTGAGGCAGCTAGGTGGTGCAGTGAATAGAGCACCAGCCCTGAAGTCAGGAGGACCTGAATTCAAATCTGACCTCAGACACTTGACACTTAACTAGCTGTGTGCCTTGGGCAAGTCACTTAACCACAACTGCCTTGACTCCCCCCCTACCAAAAAAGTTTCCTTAAACATAAATATGTATATATATATATATATATGTATATATATATATATATATATATATATATACACATATTTATATATACACTAACACACACACACACACACACATATCTCTGGGAGTGGGAAAAGGAAAGGATACCAGAAGAAATAGGTGATACAAAAACAAAAGATGTATTTTTTAAATGAAAGGAAATGGAACTCCCTCATCTCCAAGGGAAAAATTCCCTTCTATCTCCAAGAAAAAAGACAAGTGGATAATTTTGGGTACCCTAGCAGGATGATCTAAATATTTTCCCTTTCATGCAACTATTTTCTTCTTAGAAACAGAAAAGGCCAGAATTTCATGAAAAGGCACTACTCTGGAGTATTCTAGAACTGAAGCCCAAATGCCACTAATCATTCAAGAAATTTTTTGTCAGAATTTTCACTTATATTGTGAATTCTGAAAAATTGGCATCTTTCCTATCTCCCAGGGCTTAAGCCATCTCCAAGAACTGCTTAATCTCTCTTGTCCAGTGAGATTGGACAGCTAATCACACCAGATGTTTCTATAGAGTGCTTCACTTTATTTTTTTTATTAACTTATTTTTAGTTTTCAAAATTCACTTCCACAAAATTTTGAGTTCCAGATTTTCTCCCCATCTCTCCCCTTCTCCCACCTCAAGATGGCGTGCATTCTGATTATTCCTTCCCCCAATCTGCCCTCCCTTCTACCATCTCCCTCATCCCCTTCCCTTCTATTTTCCTACAGGACAAGATATATTTCTATACCCCATTACCTGTATATCTTATTTCCCAGTTTTTAACATTCATTTTTAAAACTTTGAGTTCCAAATTCTCTCTTTTCCTCCCTCCTCACCCACCTTTGTTGAGAAGGCAAGCAATTTGATATAGATTATACATGTGTAGTCTTGCAAAACATATCCATAATAGTTATGTTGTGAAAGACTAACTATATTTCCCTCCATCCTAGACCACACCCTATTTATTCTATTCTCTCCTTTGACCCTGTCCCTCCTCAAAACAGTTTGCATCTGATTACCTTCTCCCTCAATCTGCTTTCCCTTCTGTCATCCCCCTCTCTTATCCTGTTCCCCCCTACTTTCCTGTAGGGTAAGGCAGATTTCCATACCCAATTGAGTGTGTACATTATTCCCTCCTTAAGCCAAATTCAATGAGAGTAAGGTTGAGGGTGCTTCATTTTAAAAGCTAACATAATTAAACAAAAACTAAACTAAGGGCAGAACCAAGATAGTGGAATGGCTTCAGTACAGCACCAAGCTCTAGCCCCCCCACCCCACCCCCCACACACATACACAAACAGAATCTCCAAATAGATCTAGAAAATGTGCCAGACCAAATCCTGATGAAGTAATCCAGAAAAAGTCACAGTGGGCCAACCACTTTTCCAGCCCGGCTCAGTTCAGCATAGGGAGACAGATAGGGAGATCTATGGAAAATGGGAACAGGTCAGGTGAGGAGCATGCAGCACATGGGGAGAAGCTGTTCATAGGAACAAGAAGAGGTCCCAGACCCAAACTGGGGCACTCCCAGACCTACACTGGGTAATTGTGATGCGACATATGTGAACTGGCAGCTTTCTCACCCACTCTCCAATCTCAGGTCATAGATGCAGAGTGGAGTGAGAAAGGGACCTGAGCATTATAATGGTGTTTCCAGTAATGGAGGCCAAAGGCAAAGGAGCAAATTTAAGACCTAGCAGCAGGAGTGGTGTGGCTCAGACCTGAGATGCAAAGCAGAGTCTCACTGTGAGCATCTAGTCCAGCCTACAGAGGAATAATAAGGGTGGAAATGCCAGACAAAAAGAGGGACCTATGGGGTGGAGCCAAGATGGTGGCATAGAAACAGGAAAAGTCCATGTGCTCCCCCCACAACCACTCCAAATACCTATAAAACATGACTCTAAACAAATTTGAGAGCTACAGAAACCACAAAGTGACAGAGAGAAACAAATCTCCCACTGAAAGCAGCCTGGCAGGCCCACAGGAAGGGTCCATCTCAGCACACTGGAAGCCAAGTGCAGACCCATGCGAGCCACAGTTTTAGCCTCAGGGTGGCCCCAACCAGCAGTGGCTGGAGCAGACTTCAGGAGAGTGAATCACCAGCAGCTGTCGTGGCTTCCAGACTTCTCAATTCATAAACACCAAAGACAAAGTAAAAGGTCGCTGTGGAACTTTGTTGGAACTGGGGGGTACTCAAGAGCACAGTCTGGCCCCTGCCCTTGGAGAGAGAAGCAGAGGAGGCCCAGTGGCTGCACCACATGACTGCTTCCAGAGCTCGTGGCCTGCAGATTGTAGGATGACCAAGAGATCATTCAGAGGGTAATTGCTCTTGCTTTAACCTGCTTGGATCTGGATTGCTGTCTTGGATGGAGGTCCTGGGGTGTGTGGCCAGGGAGCCAGAGATTGCAGGGGCTGTAGAATGAGCGTGTTCCTAATAGCTACGGCAGCTGCAAAAACCCCAATGATTTGGGACCAAGCTCTCCTCTCTGGAAGCAGAGTTCTACCATGGCAAAAAGCTCAAAATTCAAGTAATCGAGTAGCAACATGAGCAAGCAAAGGAAGCAAAGGAAGCACAGCAATCAAACCTTAGATTTCTTTTTGGGGGACAAAAAGGATCAAAGCACAGAACAGCAGGAAGACAATGAAGTCAGAACTTCTGCATCAAAAGCTTCCAAAAAAAAATGAACTGGTTAGAGGCCATGGAGGAGCTCGAGAAGGATTTTGAAAATCAAGTAAGAGAGATCTCTCCTGGCTTGGGGGTCAGCAGGGTACGCTGCTGCTGCTGCTACCTCTACCACAAGCAGCAGCCAGAAACATGGTGGGCCAGAGTGGTATCATCACCACCGGCATGTGTGGAGCCCTCTTCATCAGCTACTGTATTTACTTAGACCACAAGAGATGGAGCTACCCCAACTTCAAGAACAGGCTCCAAGAGCAAAGAAAGAAACAGAAGCTTGCTAAAGAGAGAGCTGAGCTTTCCAAGTTACCTGATCTTAAAGGCACAGAAGCTGTTCAGAAGTTCTTTCTTAAAGAAATACAACTTGGTGAGGCATTACTAGCCCAAGATGAATATGAAAGGGGTGTTGATCACTTGACAAATGCCATTGCTGTCTGTGGGCAGCCACAGCAGTAGTTGCAAGTTTTACAGCAAACTCTTGCATCACCAGTGTTCCAAATGCTTCTGACTAAGCTGCCAACAATTAGCCAGAGAATTGTGAGTGTACAGAGCTTGGCTGAAGATGATGTGGAATGAGAAACATGTCAACATAATAAAATCTTAATAAAAAAAAAGAAAATCAAGTAAGAGAAGTAGAAGAAAAAATGGGAAGAGAAATGAGAATGATGCAAGAAAATCATGAAAAGCAAGTCAACAACCTGACTGAAGAAAATAACACCTTAAAAAATAGACTAATTCAAATGGCAAAAGAGGCCTAAAAAGCCAATGAGGAGAAGAATGCCTTAAAAAGCCAAATTTGCCAGATGGAAAAAGGATTTCAAAAGCTCACTTAAGAGAATAATTCCTTCAGAATTAGATTGGAGCAAATGGAAGTGAATGACTTTATGAGAAATCAAGATACTATAAAATAGAGCCAAACAAATGAAAAAATAGAAGGCAATGTGAAATATCTCATTGGAAAAACCACTGACCTGGAAAATAGATCCAAGAGAGATCATTTAAAAATTATGGACTGCCTGAAAGCCATGATCAAAAAAAGAACCTGGAAATCATCCTACAAGAAATTCTAAAGGAAAATTGCCCTGATATTTTAGAACCAGGGGACAAAATAGAATTTAAAAGAATTCACACTTCACCTTTTGAAAAAGATCCCAAAAAGAAAACTCCTAGGAATATTATAGCCAAATTCCAGAGTTCCCAGGTCAAGGAGAAAATACTGCAAGCAGTCAGGAAGAAACAATTTTAATATTGTGAAAACACAATCAGTATAACACAAGATCTAGCAGCTTCTACATTAAGGGATCAAAGGGCTTGGAACATGATATTCTGCAGGTCAAAAGAGCTAGGATTAAAACTAAGAATCACCTACTCAACAAAACTGAGTATAATGTTTCAAGAAAAAAATATGGTCATTCAATGAAATAGAGGACTTTCAAGCATTCTTGATTTAAAAAAACCAGAATTGAATAAAAATATGATGTTCAAATACAAGAAGCAAGAGAAGCATGAGAAGGTAAGCAGGGAAAAGAAATCATGAGGAACTTATCAAAGCTGAACTATTTACATTCCTACATGGAAAAACGGTAATTGTAACCTATGAAACTTTTTCTCAGTATGAGGATAGTTGAAGGGAATATAAATGTGTGTGTATACATATATATATGTATATATATATATACACACACACATATATATATATTATATGTTTATATAGGAAAGTATATGTGCGAATAAATACATATGTGAGTGTGTGTATATATGTGTATATATATAAATAGAGGGCAAAGGATCAGTTGAATAGGAAGAAATGATATCTAAAAAATAAAATTAAGAGGTGAGAGAGGAATATAACGAGAGGAGATAGAGGGAGAGACAGAATAGAGTAAATTATCTCATATAAAAGAAGCAAGAGAAAACTGTTACAATGAAGAGGAAGAACAGGAAGGCTAAAGGGAATGGGTCAACCTTACTCTCATTGAATTTGGCTTAAGGAGGGAACAACATACACACTAAATTGGGTATCTTACCCTACAGGAAAGTAGGGGAGAAGGGGATAAGAGTGGGGGATGATAGATGGGAGGGAAGATTGGGGGGAGGGTAGTTAGAAGCACACACTTTTGAAAAGGGACAAGATCAAGATAGAAAAAAGAACAAGTGGGGGGCAGGATAGGACAGAGGGAAATATAGTCAGTCTTTCACAATATATCTACTATGGAAATGTTCTGCGTAACTACACATGTACAACCTATATTGAATTGCTTTTCTTCCCAGTAAGGTTGGATGAAGAGGCAAGAAGGGAAAGAATCTGGAATTCAAAATTTTAAAATCAAATGTTTAAAAAAATATATATATATATTTTTTTTTTATGTGCAACTGGGAAAGAAGATATACAGGCACTGGGATATGGAGATCCACCTTGCCCTACCAGAAAGTGGGAGGGGAGATGGGGGAGGATATAGGAGAGAGCAGATTGGGGGAGGGGGTATACAATGGGATTGATGTTTGGGGGTAGTGGGTAGGGGAAAGACAGGGAGAAAATTTGTAACTCAAAATCTTCTGGAAATGAATATTGTAGACTAAACTAAAAATAAACAAAAAAATTTAATTTAAAAAATAAATAAAATCAAATAAAAATTTAAAAAATCAAGTGTTTAAAATTATTATTATTATTATCACTGTCATTATTATTATTTTACATGCAACTAGGAAATAAGATATAATGGTACTGGGGTATGGAGATCCATCTTGCCCTACTGGAAAGTTGGAGGGGGGATGGGGGAAGATAAAGGAGAGAGCAGATTGGGAGAGGCGATATTCAGTGGGATTGATGTTTTGGGGTAGTAGGTAGGGGAAAGCTGGGGAGAAAATTTGTAATTCAAAATCTTCTGGAACTGAATGTAGACTAAACTAAAAATAAACAAAAAATTTTAGTTAAAAAATAGAAGAAAAAGAAGAAGAAGAAAGAGGGACCTATAATTCTGCTGCTCTGAGTCAACAGAGGCTCCCCAGCTGGTTGTTAGGGGCATAGTCCAGCAACAGTCTATTCTTGCTTGGACCCAGACCCAGATCAGGAACTTACAGAGCTCATACTACAGAAGCAGCAATCAGCTTTTTCTCTGGATCAGACCATGTTAAGACCAACTGAATGTTTGCAGGTCCTCAGCCTGTTTCTGACATTCTGGAATAATATACCACATGATACACTTTCTCAAAACCACCCCCCCCAAAAAAAAAAACCAACACAGCAACAGGACCAACCCAGACTTTCCCGCCAGAAGTGCCATAGAGTTCAGTCTAACATCAAATCCAATGTCAGGAATTAAGCTCAAAGAATGGGCAAACAAAAATAATAATAATTCCACCATAATGAACTGTTATGATGATAAGTACAGTCAAGACACAAAAGAAGACACACACAAAAAAGAAGAGAATGACTTCCAAACATCTATAAACAATGCCTCAGAGAAAAACCCAGCCAGGGCACAAACTCAACTCAGAATTCCTGGAAAAGATGAAGCAAGAGTTTAAAAAAATCCTTAAAATCTTTTTTAAACTCTTGCTTCATCTCTACCAAGAAAACAGATCAAGGAGAAAAAAATTTAAGAATCACTGAACTCTCAGAACATGATGCCCAAAAAAAGAACCCAGACATCACATTTCAAGAAATCTTCGAAGAAAACTGTCCATGTCTCTTAGAACTAAAAGGCAAAGTAAAAAATAGGAAGAATCCACTGGACATCTGAGAGAAACCCAAAAAAGAAAACTTCCAGGAACAAAATCCAGAGCTTTCAAGTCGAGGAAAAAATATCACAGGCAGCCAAAAAAAAAAAAGAATTCAAGTACCAAGGAGCTACGTCAGGATCACATACAATTTAGAAGCCAAAAGGAGTAGAGAACATCAAAAACATGACATTCCAGAAGGTAAATGAAATGGTCTTACAAAAAACTTAGCAAGAATAACTGAGGATAATATTATACAGGGGGAAATGGATCTTTAACAAAATAGAGAATTTTGAAGTTCAAACACAAGAATGAGGAGAAACAAAAAGGTAAATATGAGCATGGGCCCTGGAGTCAGGAGGACCTGAGTTCAAATCCAGCCTCAAACACTTGACCCTTACTAGAGGGCTAATGATGAAACATGCTGCTCACCTCCTGACGGAGAGGTAATGAACTCATAGTATAAATTGAGACTTTTTTTAAAAATAGAGGCAGTGACAAATTGCATTTTGCTTGACTATCCATGTTTTCGTTTATCTTGCTTTTTCGGTGATGGGGAGTGGTTAGGAGAGAGACGTTTGTCTTTATTGGAAAAAAAAATAAAATTTATGTTAATTTATTTTTTAAAAAAGAGCTAAACTAGGCTGGAGTTTACCTGAGTTCAATAGATTGAAATTTAGAGTTGGAAGGGACCTTAGAAGCCATCTAGTCCAACCCCGTCATTTGCAGATAAGGAAGTTAGGGCCCTAGAAAGTTCAGTGATTTGCCAAGGTCACAAAAGGAGCAAACATCAGAGACAGGATATGAACTCCAGAGTCCATGCTGTTTCCACAGTCCAGTTTCCTGCTGCATTTAAAAATGCTCATTACTCACTCTTTGTTTATGGTAGCATAGAAATACTCAACCGAATTACTTACCTAAAATAAATCTATAAAATGTGTATATGTGTGTATGAATTATCTGTGTGTGTGTGTATGTCTGACACTTCTTTTAATTGTGTGCATACTTTGTAGTAACTTAGCTAAAAAGTTTTAGTATTGGCTGTGTGACCCTGGGAAAATCACTTAAATTCTCAGTGCTCTCTAAGTAACTAAGACTATAAGTGACAAAGAAGTGCCAACCTGCGCATTGGTAGTAGAAATTTCCTTACCTGGAAGTCGCCCCTATCAATGAAATCAAGGGTTTAGTCCCCATCTCTATTCATATCTGTGAAGATGGTATAAACCCCCTAGTAGATATAAGGTTCTTGATGGCAGGGGTTATTTATCTTCCCTGTCTTTGTATATCCATTGATAAGTACTGGGCTTGGCACACAGAAAGTGCTTAATAAACATTTGTGGAAAAGAACAGAATTGAGAATAATAACGTGAGCCCACTGAATTTTTATAATCTGAATGTGGAACAATGGATGAAAATCCTGTAAAATCTCACTTTTCTGGAATTTTCCATGACAAGCTTTTGCTCTTCCGATGTAGCATAGAAAACAATAACAGAGGATAGGATATTCTGGCCCAACTAATAAATTACTCTCTCCGTTACCATGGCTACTTCCCAGAGCTGTTATTTCCACCATGGTTAGATGTAAGTAGTTCTCATTCCTCCTGGATGTTCTCCTATCATTCTACTAGCAACCTTAGCTGCCCAGGGCCCTCAGTCTGGAGCCCAACTTCAAAATGTACCCATAATATTTACAGCCTATTTTCCCCCAAGACCCTGCTCTGTTACTCAGTTAACTGGAAAAACAGAGGCATTTAAGCTAATGAGTTAACATGTTAACTGAGATGTCAGCTCTGATCACTAGAGGTGTTCAAACAGAGTAGGCTATCCCTCTGTTCAAAAGCCTATAATAGAGCAGACTGCCATTTGTAGCTGGGTATGAACTGGAGGGGCAGATAGGTGGCACAGTGGATAGAGGGCTGGGCCTGCCAGGAAGACTCATGTTCCTGAGTTCAAATCTGGCCTCAGATCCTTACTAGCTGTGTGAGCCTGGGCAAGTCACTTAACCCTTTTGCCTCCATTTCCTCATCTGTAAAATGAGCTGAAAAAGGAAATGGCAAACCATGCCAGTGTCTTTGTCAAGAAAACCCCAAATAGGTCACAAAGAGTCAGGACTGAAAAACAACTCAACAACAACAACATGAAATGTAACAAAAAGAGCCATGTTTTTCAAATTAAGATCAAAGGACCTAGATTTCAATCCTGTTTCTGCTGTTTGACCTTTAGCATGTATCTTCTTTTTCCTGGGACTCTTTTCCGTAAAAGGAGGGAGTCTCCTCCTCTGAGGTCTGAGCAGACTCTTAAAAAGAGTCTGAGGTCACTGTAAGCCACATATCACAGGAACAGAGTCCTCTTCCACCTGGGTGAAGCTGGGTCACAAACCCCATTTCCACCACACCTCCTCTGTTCAGTACAGAAAAAAGGGGCAAGCTAGTTATCAGGGGCACCTTTGGCCAGCCAGCCCACCAGATAGAGATTGAAATGAACGGGGTAAGGAGGAGGGCATCAGACTCTACCACCACCTGGTGGTCCTTGGTGGCATCACCATACACCAATTCTGAAGAGTTTTGCTCTGCTTTATCCCTCAGCCAAGTCCCTCTCTCTTCTTTGTATTCTGTCCCACAGACCACCCCCTTTCCCAGGAGAAAGTTTTTCATTCCCTGTTCCTGAGCAGTCTGGGCCCCAAGGTTGGGCCTGCCCTCTGAAGAAATGTCTGGCCCTCTCCAGAATCTGAGAATGACGTGCCAGTCATGAGACTAAGCTGCAAGTATGATGAAATTTCTACAGGAGTTTCCATGACTGTGTTTGTACAGAAATGCATTTTTTGTACATCTCTGTCTGGCCTTCTTTGCTCTTTCTCTCCCCAAACAGCAAAATTAATTCAGTTCTTCATTTAGGAAATATCCCCAAATTCCTAAGCTCATGTATCCAGGTAGAGAAGAATACTGAGCAGGGAAAGGGGTCAAGACGCTTACTATGTACCAGGCATGGTGCCAGGATCAGAGTTGGCTCAGAAATCGCTAATCAAACTTGGATCTGATCCTATAACTTTGGCAACTGACTACCAAGGACTTCCACCACAGAAAGAGACCTGGGACTTAGCTTTGCCACTTTCAAAAGGCTCTCAATCGTCTCATCCCGTCCTACTCTTACCTCAATTTCAGACCTAGATAACCATGGACAGGAGACCTGAGGAGGGTCTCTATTCTGAAGCAGATTGTTTTAAAGGAAAAGGGGAGGGGGCCGCAACAAAGTATATAATGGGAAAAACACTAGGGTCGAAATCTGAGATTATATTTGAATTCCCAGCCCTGCTTCTTTACTTGCCTGACTTTATGAGAGTCAGAACCTCTGTTTTCTCACCTCTAAAATGAGGTTGGTGGGGCGGCTAGGTGGCACAGTGAATAGAGCACCGGCCCTGGAGTCAGGAGGACCTAAGTTCAAATCCGACCTCAGACACTAAACACTTACAAGCCGTGTGATCTTGGTCAAGTCACTTAACCCCAATTGCCCTGCCTTCCCCCCTCCAAAAAAATAAAATAAAATGAGGTCGGACTACATTACATATATATGAGTCCCTCCAACTTTAAATGCCACCTCTCTTTCTGCATCAGCCACTAATCAAATAGTGGAGGATCCTGTTGCCCTGCGGCCCTGAAAAACGAATCTCCTGGCCACCTACAGACCCTCAATCCATATCCCAACGCTAATCTCCAGCCCACGTCCCGCATCCCACCTCAGACGCAGTTTCTGCCCCTTAAGCCTGTCATTAATTGGGTCGAAGTCGCCGAAGGACACCTATGGCAGGGGAAAGAAGACTGTCAAAAATACAGGGTGAACCTCACTCTTTTCCGTTCCCAATCATGTGAGCTGATGCGAGCTCTACACTTCTCGTCCTTCTGTCCCGAGATGGGTTGGTCACCAAGGACGCAAGATTCTCGTCCGGCATTGTGACTATGGTTTTCGGGCCCCTGCGGAAGGAGCGATATCAGCATCCACGTCTTCCCTCTCTAGTCCAGAGGTGGGTTGAGAAAGTGAGGTCTCCCTGAAATTCGGGGCGTCACAATGACCCCGGGTCACCATAGCAACCGCCTCTTTTCTCCGGCTAAGTTCTGGGAGCCTGGGGCGTCTGGCCACACTCCAGCCCTGTGGCTCCCCTCTGCTTCCGAGGCTGCGGCAAGTCCCTAGGGGTGCGTGGAGGAAGGGGTGTGGGGAGTGGAGCATGGCTGCTAAAACCCTCGATTCTGGGGGTTTGGGGAGGAATAGGAGCGGCATGGGAAACATTTTGGCTTTGGGGGAGTCTGGAGGGTGGAAATGGGACTGGATGAGGTTGGAATGATTGAGGTAGCAGTTGTGAAGGGGTTTTCAAGAGATCATGGGTCAACAGGGGATGCTCCCAGCTTCCCGAGCAGTCCTGAGGCTCAGGAGACTTCTCAGCCAAGATAAACAGACCACCATATAGTCAAGAATTGGGGGGGCAGCGTTTATGGCACTGGGGGGCAGGCTTTCAACGAGGGGCTAGCCAAAGGCCACGTTATCTACTGGGTGCAGAATCTGAACCCTGGTCAAGTTTCTGAAGTTGGAGACTAAGAGTTCTGGCCTCTCACCAAAACCCAAAGATGTCCTCCCTGCCCCACTTCCTTCTAGACATCAGATTGGGACAGCCCTCGGGGCAGAGCCACTGTGTCCTATTTCCTAGACAATCAGGTTAACAATGCCCTCCCCAGAATCCAATTATCTTCCTGAAGGTCCCAGAAAACAACTTTGTAACCCATTCTGAAAATCAGAGATGCTCTGTCCTATATGCTCAGGGGGTATCAATTCTACTAAATACAGCTTTTGCAAGGCTAGCATAGTCAGAAAAAAAATGTGCAGTAGAAAGAGTTGAAGAAGGACCCATCCATGAATATCCCCTTGAGAACTCTAGAATTTGGGGCTGCAAATTCGTACCTTGTGCTTTCTAACACAGTGCTCATTTACTACATGTACCCAGCCCTCTAGACTCCCCCCTCAAACAGACCCAGATACTAGAAATGGCCATGAATGGACTCATCCCCTGGGATGATCCTATGAGCAGCTGATAGCCCACAGTGAGGGTACTAGAACCTTTCCAGTGGTGCATTTGAAATAAGCAGGTGCTTTAGATTGATTCCTCCTCCTGCCACTAACTCACAGTGTGACTCTGGACAAATCACTTCATCTCTCTAGCTGTCATTTTCTAATTTGTAGCAAAAAGACAGTGTCTATCCAAAGGCTTGTTTCTGAGGACCTAAGGATTCTAATAGCTCATATTGCTAGAACTTTCTTCTATTACACAGCCCATTCCTAGACTATCTCATTTTATCTTCACAAGCCCAATGAAATAGGTAGTACATGGATAATTATCCCCATTTCATAGAAGAAGAAATGGAGGATCAGAGAGGTTAGGTGACCTGCCCAAAGTCACAAACAGGCAGCAAGTGGTGGGAACAGAATTTGATCCTGTCTTCTAACTCCAGGTCCAGGGCTCTTTCCATTTCAGCAAGCTGCCTCTCAAAATATAATGCAAATGTAATGAATGATTATGAAAAGAACACCAAAGACAGTCTTTAACCCCTGTTGACCTCCATTGTGTCCCTCCCTATTTTCCATTTTTTATTTAGAAAATCAGCACTTCTCCCTCTCTGTCCTGAGCAGATAAGAGACAGAAGTCTGGGTATAGATGGACTTAAGTCACAGCTAGCACTTTCCCACAGGATTCTCCTTCCAGGAAAGATGGGGAGGAGGGTTAGAGTCAGTTTGGATTACCAAACCAGTGTCTAAGGGCTCAGGCCATGCTCATTCACTCATTCCCTCTTCCTAGAAAAAGTCAGTTGGGCAGGTTATCCCTGGTCCACACCCCATTGCTCCTAGGGGTAAATAAAGTCCCATCATATGACTAACCTACCCTTTTGCCCTTTCTCTGGAGAAACATCAATAGTCTGTGTCCAGTGGCCTATCAGGGGAAGAGTCCAGCTAGTTTTGGGAAGGGTGTCCCACAGTTATTGGGAAAATGTCCACTTAGCCTGGTACAGTGCAAAGAATTTGGTTTGGAGTCAGAGACCCTGAACTCAAATCCCAGCTCTGTTCACTGACCTCAGACCAGCCACTTAAACTCTCTGGGTCTCATTTTCCTCCTCTGTATATGAAGGGGTCAGACTAAAGGACCTCTAAGGTCCCTTCCAGCTCTAAATCTATGATCCTACCCTCAGGGGGAGTCTAATCTTGGAGTAAAGTCACTCACCCATCTCCTTCTCAACTATGGTCCTCAGTTCCCTCCTTGTAGAGCCCTGAAAAGATGAGCTTTGGGGCAATGGACCTGGGCCTAAACAGGATGAAATTGGGCAGCCCACAGAGCCTTCAGTCTCTAGAGGAGGAGCAGCAACCAGAGACTGAGGCCTGGAGGACATACACAGATCGGAGGAACATTCTCCGGGAGTTCCTGACCTCGGACCTGAGCCCCCACCTCCTGAAACGCCACCATGCCCGCATGGAGCTGCTAAAGAAGTGCTCCTACTACATCGAGATCCTCCCAAAGCACCTGGCCCTAGGTGACCAGAACCCCCTGATGCTGCCTAGCACCATGTTCCAACTTATTGACCCCTGGAAATTCCAGCGCATGAAGAAAGTGGGTACAGCCCAGACCAAAATCCAGCTGCTTCTGCTCAGTGACCTATTGGAACAGCTGGACAGAGGGAGGGCCAAACTGGTGGCCCTCTTGGAATCACATGACACACTCCCCTTCCTGTCTTGCTGGGACACGGTGGAGCAGCGGCTGGCAGACTTGTCGGCAGTGATGGACAACTTCTTAGCCATGATGGTGCCAGGCCGTCTGCACATCAAGCATCGCCTGGTGTCAGACATTGGTGCTACCAAGATCCCCCACATACGACTGATGCTGAGCACCAAGATGCCAGTGATGTTCGACCGCAAGGAATCAGTAGCACACCACGATTGGGCAAGCCTGCGCTGGTTTGTGACAATCCAGCCAGCTGTGCCTGAGCAATTCGAGCTCCGCTTCAAGCTCCTGGAGCCCCGGAGTCAGCAGGAGAGGGTGCAATGTGGTGTCATCCCTGTGGCCACCTGTACATTTGACATCCGAAACCTGCTGCCCAGCCGCACCTACAAGTTCACAGTCAAGAGGGCTGAGAGCTACACACTTGTGTATGAGCCGTGGAGGGACAGCCTCACCTTGAAAACCAAGCCAGCACCCCCAGAGGGGGTTCACACCCCAGAGAGCAGGGCCAGCCTGGCCTGCCCCTGACCACAGAGCCTGAGAGACAATTTTCTAATATTTATCCGTTAATAAAAAGGAGTTTAAAAAAGGGCAAAATTAAAAAAAAAAAACAACTTATTTTTAAAGGTAACAGCAGCCACACGAGTGTTTTTCTGACTCGGCCAAAGCGATCTCCTCAGGCGGCCTCCATTAGCCCTGAGTTCCCACTGCTGCATCCCCAAGGTTCCTCCTTTCTCAAAGGGCATCACAGTATCTCCTCATGTGGGCAGGAAATGTTTACCTCTTCAGATAAAGCCATGTTGATACAACTAAAACATGGTTAGGGAGAGAGAACCTATGTCCACCAACTCTCCCCCAGTTGAGTTGCCTTCCTAATCCTTGACTGGGAGGTTTTCATTCTCTAACATTTCCTCCCACTGAAGGCTCTAAGGGTTTGGAGATGCCCTAGCAAGGTTGGAAAAGGAAGAGACAACCAGCTGGAGATATGGGCAGGTATGAATAGGAGGGTTCCAGGTACTAGAGTCTGATAGCCAATTGACTTCCTTCTCCTGGGTTACTCTAAGCCTAGGATTCCTGCCATGGCCCCAAGCAGTATGGCAACTTCTCTAAGGCCCAGTCTTCTAGACATTGAATTAACAGAGGAAATCAACCCCCTGGCATTCCTGTGGCCAGCCTCCAATGTCTTCAATCATCTTCAGGAACCACTCCGGGCAGTCCATAGGGTATGATGGAAAGAGCCTTTAACAAGGAATTTAGAAATAAGATCCTAGGCTAGGATGTCACTACTTTTCTGTGTGACCTTGGGTAAATCATTTCACCTCCCTAAAGTCTAATTTCCCTCATCTGTGAAACAAAATGTGATTGAACTAGCTGTTCTATAAGGTCCTTTCGAACTCTAAAATCCTAGTACATTAAACTGCTCCTGTGGGCCTGATTCCTAACAGATGGAAAAAATATTGCCTGACTACTATGGGAATCAAATTAGATAATGAATGAGAAAGAAAGGTAGCATTGTGGAGATATCAGAGATTAAAAATACTAGGTTGCCCCAGAAATGTCCAATTTTGTCCTGGAAACCTGAAACCTTAAGCAGCTCCCTAAGACTAGGGTTATATACCCCTCCCCAGGCTTCACTGAATATGATCCCCTCCAATGCTGCTCTTTGTGTGACCTTTGCAGACACATTCTCTCCTACAGGGAGAACTACAAAGATTATTAGATCCAGGGAATTATTCCCTGCGCAGGAAAGTCAGGAGCAGAAGTCATGTCTCCCCTTTCTGTCTAGCACAGGTTCCCAAAGCGGGCAATACTGCTCCCTGGGGGATGCTGGAACAATGGGGTGGGGCACAGTAGTAGCCTTGGGTGCAATGGGGAGGCATTTAATAAAAATAAGGGTTAACTTAACCTAATCCCAGGGGAATGCTGAGTAATTTTTTTAAAGGGGGCATTAGACCAAATAAGTTTGGGAAACTCTGCTCTAGAGCACAATAAAATAGCTCAAAGGTCTATGGCTCAAAAGAAATTTTATTATAAAATAATCCTATAAAAGTTTTCCTTCTCCTCAAGAGAAGATGAACTTAATCACTAATTGTGCCCACTTTGGCCCCCAGCCCCTGGCTGAGGGTCCTGAGGGCAGATGAATGGGTTGGAGGCAGCATCATGGGACTCCCTATGGTTACTCTTTTCTTACCTGCTCCTCCAACCCACTGACTTTCTTCACCAGTTCCAAGTGGTCCAGACCCACACTGGCAATCAGCCCTTCCTTGTTTCCTGGGGAATCCAGGTAATCAATGTCCTTCCCATCCAGGGTGGTCATGTGGCCCCCTAAGGCTGAGAGCACTGCATTCCCTGCACAGATGTCCCACTTCTTGATGAAGGTGATGTGGAGGTAGGCATCTGCTTGATCTGGCTGTTCAGCCTTGTTGAGGTTCAAGAGTGATAGTACCTTATATCCTTTGGAAAGCAGGAAGCACTCCCTTAGCTGGCCAGAGAACTACTGTATTCCCACCCCCCAACCCCACAATTCCCACAAATCTGGAGCAGGCCAAAATCCTCCTTACAAGGAGTAATAGGGATGCATCCCCAAAAAGTGGCCTAGCCTTTTGAACTTGTTCCAGGGAAAGAATAGAGCAGAACCAGCCCCAATTCTCTGCTTCCTGGATCTAAGCCTGCCCATCTCCAAGGGATATTATCTCTGTCCCTGCTCCAAGCTTCCACCTGTCCTTATCCATAGTCCATAGTATACATTCTGCTATTTTTCCATTTACCTGCTCCCCCAGCAGGGATGATGTTCACGTTGGTCCCAAAAGCTTTCTGGCTAAAGGTGCGCACAGTCCCAGCATGGGATCGGGAAACAATGAGTCGGGGACTCTTCTCATCATATGACTCCCGGGCACTCACATTGGCTCCATGTCCAACCAGTGCCCAAGCTACAAAAAAGCAGTTGTGAGTGGGTAGGTACCTGGCATGATGCTAGGGGAGGTCAAAAGAGCCATAAGGCAAAGAGGGACATAGGAGTCACCTTAGGCCAATATCTAGACTCCTCCCTCAATGAGAAGCACGAGATTCCCCTAGACTAGGAATAAGCTCCCTTCTCCCTTCCATCACCACTACTACCCTTGGTTCCATGTTCCGTACCTGTGAACCCTGAAAAGGGTTTGTGAATTACTCCAATGACAGGCTTCCCATCCACTGCCACACACACCATTGTGGTCACATAAGACAGGAGACCCTCTGGGGACACAAGGACAAAGATAAGCAGCAAAGTTGAGGAAATACCAGTCACAGGGCGGAATCCATACGGCACAATCTCTGTAAGAATCCCACAGCAATACTAATTCTGGTCTTGAGCTGGGAGAGAAGGGAAGGGTCCCCTTTACCATCATAGTACTCTCTAATGAATTTCATTTCCAAAAAACTGATAAAGAAGTGGGCTCCCAAATCCAGGCCCTGGTTCCTAAGTTCTCCTTCCCAGCATCTCTGATCATTACTCCACAAACCTGTGTACTCCTGTGTGGCATCCAAAGGATCAATCCAGACTGTCACACTCTCCATAGACACCGTCTGGCCACTTGGGACCATTTCCTGGATTTCCAAGGGGATCTTTGCATCCCAAGGTTCTGAAAGGTCCAAGGCAGCTTCATCATGCTCCTCAGAAATTACCTGAGGAGTGAGTCAGCTGTCACCCTGAGCTAGAAGCACACATCCCCCCAACAATACTTATATACATTCACACAAGAGTATTGGGAAGAGAGGGCTTAGGCAGTGGAAAAAGGTAAAGGAAAGGTATACCCCTGGGGTTCATCCTGAAGATGGCTGATTAACGGTTCCAGGGAAGGGTGGAACTACTCACCTAGAGTGATCCTGGAATCTGTTAACATTCCTACACTCATTGCTATTCTAAGCTTCAGGGGATTCAATTCTACTTAGTCCTTACGTTCTCCAGGGACCCTGGAGATGATGCTCTCCTGTGGTATCAGTTTCCTCTGTAGGTTAAGAGCCCTAGCCAATCCCAGGGATCTGGGGGAGGATGCGGGAACCTGCCCAACAGACCATGCTGAGGTATTCTCAAGATACCTGGATCGAAGAGTGTTTCAGTCTCGCCCCCACCGCCACCCACCCAAATGCGCTCCTCACCCGAATGCCAGGGAAGGTACTGGCCCACAGGTTGACCATGCAGCGATGGGACTGCAGGTCCCCCGCGGTGAGCAGCTCCTCTGCACCCTCCTGGGTTTGGCCCTTGGATCTCTGCTGCAGATCCGGCCCGGCTTCATGGACAGCCCGAACCCTCCTCCCTCCGGCCTCTGCCGCAGCCACTGACAGAGCCAAGAGCTCCCTCAAATCCAGCCGCTGGCCTCCACCGGCAGTGCCGAGAAGCGACGGTAGCACCAGAAAGCCACAGGCCGCCAGCAGCAGCAGCAGCAACGCCAAGGCCGGGCGAGGGAGGCGCCGACCCAGAGCGGCCATGAGCTCCACCTCCCGATGCGTTGGCTGCAGAGGAGTCCTGGCAGAGCCCCAGCCTCTGCCCCTGCAGCCCCTGCAGCTCCAGTCCCAGACTCCAGCGCCTTCCGCCCTCACCCTCCTCCTTCCGCAAAGCGCGGCGATCCGCCCCTTCCACGTTGCCTCTGGCCTCCCTCACTGACCCCGGGGGTGTGGCTCTGTCTAGGCTCTCCGTCTCCAGGCACTGGCTCTCTCTCCCTCTCCCACTGTAGCTTTTACTGATGTTTTGTTTTTTCCAATGAGGGGTCTTTTGTAATCAAATTAAAACAACAAAACAAAATTAACACTCTAGTAACCCCATCTGAAAGGGCACGCGAAGTTCCATACTTGTAAGAACCCCGACTTCTCTAATAAAAAAAATATTTTAATGAATAGAAATTTATTTTCTCATCTCACTCCCCACCACCACTTAAAAAGAAAAACTAATTCCTTGTAACAAATATCTATAGGCAGGCAAAACAAATTCCCTCTTTGGCTGTATACAAAAATATTCCTTTCATTCTGCACACTAAATCTGTCACCTCTGTCAGGAGGTAGATATAGTATGTCTGTCATGCATCATCTGGAATAGCGAATGGGTGATTGAATCGATCATAGCTCTCATAGCTTTCAAAATTGTCTTTACAGAGTTCTTATTGTATAAATTATTCTGGTTCTGCTCTTTATAGTCAGTTTATAGGTCACATAAATACTAAAATAGATAGCATCTCCTGTGGTCCCTAGTCACTTTCTCTGTATCTCTAGCCCTTTCTGTCCTTTTCTGTGTCTCCCACCCTGTACGTTCCTCTCTCTGCTCCTTAGGTGTCTCTCCTTTCTTTCTGTCTGTTTTCCATGGTCTTTCTGGCTGATTCCACTCTGTCCTCCCATACCCCAGCCTCACCCCATCCCACCACACACACACACACACACACACACACACACACACACACACACACACACACACACACACACTCTCTCTCTCTCTCTCTCTCTCTCTCTCTCTCTCTTTCTCTTTCTCTCTCTCTCTCTCTTTCTCTTTCCTATCTGTGTTCCTCCATGTCTTTCTCTTAATGTATCCCTGATTCTGCATCTATATCTATAGATATAGCTATACCAGGAAGACCTGGGTTCAAATCCTACCTCAGATGCTTAGAAGGAAAGCCACTTTAACCTTTCTCTGCTCTGCTTCAGTTTCACTTGTAAAATGAAGGTGTTGTTGGACTTCAACTCAAAAGAAAAAACCTATGGTTCTATGGTGAATGTCCCAGGAAAGGAAGAGTGCAACCTTTTCTCCTGGGATCCAAACTGGAGGCAAATTTCAGGAATGGAGTCCTGAGGCAGCTCTGATTGGTTTCCCTGAGGTTAGCGGACAGCGGAACAATTAGAACCCAGGCATTTTTCCAAGGCCTCATACCTTCTTTGGCCCTGATTATGTCTTACTTTTCTACTTCTCCCATCTTTGCCCATCACACACAGAAGGAAAGGTACCCTCATTCCCATTCTCTATATGCACACACAAAAAACCACTTACACCTGTCCCCCTCTTTGCCTGTCCCCCTCATACACACACAGAAAGAAAAGCAAACACACATTCCCCTATCTCATTTGCTAGAGTTATCTCCCTTCCAAAAGTCATACATACATACAAACAAAGATCCTGGCACTTGCTTTGTAAATGATTTGACATCAGAAGTAGATATGATTTCCTTTTTCTTTTTTCTTTTTGGAGGGCAATTGGGATTAAGTGACTTGCCCAAGGTCACACAGCTAGTTTTTGTGTTAAGTGTCTGAGGGCAGATTTGAACTCAGGTCCTCCTGACTCCAAGGCCAGCGTTCTATTCACTGCACCACCTAGCCACCCTCAGAAGTAGATATGATTTCATCAGTGAAAATGACATTAGAAGATTCATACCATCTGTTTTGCTGCTGTACTCTAATAACCATTTACTCTTTTCAACTGACCTAAAACTCAGTATTAGAATATGAGTTCCTGGAAATGAGGGATTGTTTCATCTTTCTATTTATACCCCCAGTGTTTTGCATAAAGTAAATTCTTAATAAATATTTTTTCATTCTTTTAATAAGAACCTCTTCCATACTATTTCTAATAAATGGACATGAGACTCCACCTGTACACCCAAGTTAACTACAAAGGATATTTGAAGGAAAATGCTTTCTGCATGCAGACAAAGAATTGATAAATAATACAAGTATGCATAGAGTGGGTGTGTGTATATATATGAATGTGTGTGTGTATATGTATGTATGGTGTGTGTGTGTGTGTGTATTTGTGTCCAATGGTAGTTATCTCTATGGTGGGGGAAGGGAAAAAAGGAGAAAAAAATTTACATGGTAACTTTATTGTATGTTTAAAAGGAATAGCAAGTTGTACATTAATAGATTTGCAGTTTCATGTGCAATCACCTTTTAAAATTATACGATGTTATGGAAATGCTTGTTTTTTTCCATAAATTAAAAATAAAATAAATAAAATATTTTTTTAAAACAAATTTTAAAAAAAGACTTCTAATGATAGGGAACTTGCTACCTCCTATTACAACTCATTTCACTTTTGGAAATCTATAATTATTGATAGTTTTCATTGTATTAAGAAGCAATTTGCCTCTCTTTAACATCTACCTGTTGTCTGTAGTTTTGATCTATAGGATGAAGCAAAGCAAGTCTACTCTCTCTTCCACACTACAACCTTTCAAACACTTGAAGCTCTCCTATGATCTTCTCTTCTTCAGGTTAAACATTCCCCAGCACCTTCCATCTAGCCTCATAGGTTTCATCTTCAGTACTTTCATCATCCTTGTTGCTCCCCTTTGGAACTATTCTAGCTTTTGATGTCCTTTCAAAAATATAGTAGTCAAAGGGGCTATAAAACTGTGCATGCCCTTTGACCCTGAAATATTGCTACTAGATATATATCCCAAAGAGATAAAAGGAAAAGGAAAAGGAAAAGGACCTATATCTACAAAAATATTTATAGCAGTTCTTTTTGTATTGGCAAAGAATTGGAAACTGGTAGGATGTCCATCAACTGGGGAATGGCTGATGATAAGTGATTGTTATGGAATGCTATTGTGCTTTAAGAAGTGAAGAGGATGGTTTCAAAGAAATGTTGGAAGACTTACATGAACTAATGGAAAGCAAAGTGAGCAGAACCAAAAGGATGATGTACATGTATATTGCAACAATAATCAACTGTGAAAGACTTAGTAACACTGATCAATACAATGATATATAACAATTCCAAAAGACTCATGATGAAAATGTTATCCACCTCCAGACAGAGAACTGAAAGATTCTGAATGAACATTGAAGCATATTTTTTTCTTTTTTTTTTTTTTTTTGGCAACAATGCCCTCACCTGTGTAATGGGTAGCATATTTCTTGCCTTCTCAATGAGTGGGGAAGGGTGAAGGGAAGGAGAGAATTTGGAACTGAAAACAGAAAATAAAAATAAAATTAAAATGTCGTGGTCAGAACAAAATACAACATTTCAGATAATGTCTGACAGGTAGAGAATAATAGTTTGACTTGGTAAGTTTGATAGAACAGGCATACCTAGTTCATCTTCTCCATACCTACACACCTACACAGAAAACACACCAATTTCCACACACAATACTATGCCTATGTTAATAATGCAGTATAGGGGAAAATAGGGATTTAAGTGCTTGAGTGTAGTGGGAAAAAATGTTAACTTGAGATGAGCAACAACATTTTGTCTTAAGCCTACATGTTGTGGGTAAGTGGTTGTTATGTAAGTTGTTTTTCTGTAGTAAGATAAGGACTTGAGTAGTATAGTTCAGCAAGGATGTATATAGTTCCCAGATTTGGTAAATAGTTACTCCTGATATGCACATCCCCCAAATCTGGTAAGTACCAATTAAATGTTTGCTAAAGACGTTAGATTTGATTGTTTCCTTTCATCATAAGCTTAGATGGGGCAGCTAAGTGACAACAGTGAATTGAGCACCAGCCCTGGAGTCAAGAGGACCTGGGTTCAAATTCGGCCTCAGACACAACGCTTACTAGCTGTATGATCTTGGGCAAGTCACTTAAGCCCAATTGTCCTGCCTTACCCCCTCCAAAAAAAAAGACATCATGAGCTTAGATAATCAATCACCAATAAGAACTCAATTGTAACTTATAAATGCCCTTAGTCAGAACCATAAAAACTGATGGAAAACTTCAGATATCAATCTGATGCTGGGTTGAGAATAGGACAAACTTCTTGTCATGAGGATGCTTACTGGGGTATCTAGGTTTGTGACTTATTCCTAGAGAGTTTGATTTCATATTATTGAAGAGTCAATAAAGTTTGATTGCATACATTAATGTATGTAAATCTTATTAGGGTACCATCAGCCCTCAAAAGGATAAGTAGTGGTAAATAGGCTTTATGGGTACACATTGAACATATTACATGAAGGGAAGTGAGACAAAGGTCAACAGCCCCCTTTACTATTCTTCAACCAGCTCTTGAGATTTGCATCAACAGACTGAAAGGTGCCAAGTGGCAGTAGGAGAAAAGGAGTTCAAATGACAGACTTAAAATGCCCAAGGTGGCTAAGTGCCACCTAAATGCCTTAGCTGACTAGATGCAGCTGGCTAGGATCTGTGTCACAACATGTAAGTTATCCCTTAGGTCTCTAAATCAAGGAACTAGTACAGTTCTTACCTTATGAAGAAATTGAAGAGCACAGCTGAAGAGCAGCAGAAAGCAAAAATATCTCAGAGAAGAAACTCCATTGTACCTGAAGAATATTAGGAATAAGCAGGAGCAACTCCGTGGTGATGCCCAGAAAACAGAAGTCCAATAGCATCACCAGAGGACAACAGTGGCTCTACAATGCCCAAAGATGAGCCCCTTTAGGTATGTATGTTCCCTAGCCACTCATTTTCTCTGAATATGCTTCCTGATTGTTAGCATTGTGTGAGAAACTATACTTATGTGAATGGGAGGATCCTTCTCATCATTTATCTTCTACTGTTTAAGTAAATGTCTTTTTCCTTGAATTAACATGTCTTCCAAATGATTAGGAAAAGGAAACACATCAGTGGGAAACTGTGAACGGCAATGTGGAGTACATGTTAATCTACAAAAATTCTAAAGCTTATGGAAGCCCATGTGTGGGAATACATCCAGTGCTAAGTGGTCTGAGATCACATTCCATTTTTGGGCTATCCTGTTAGACTATTGATTCATATTGAGCTTGAAATCCCAAGATATTTTTCATTCATAAAGTTTTTATTGAAATATTTTGTTTTTATATCACCACAATTTCCAAACATATCCCTTCTCCTCCTTTCCCAATTTAGTGATCGCCTACAAACTATATATTTTAAGAGAGAGAAATTCAGTAAAGTTAGCCATGCATAAATTGAGACTGACAATATATATTCCACACCCATAGTCTCCTGCCTCTACAAAGATGGAAGGGAGGTATATATACTTTCTCATCTTGTCTCTAGGCCCAAGATTGGTCATTATAATTATATAGCATTTAATTTGGAATTTTTGTTCTTTGGATATACATTGTAGTCATTGTACATACATTTCTTGGTTCTGGATACTTTACTCTGCAACAATGCATGTAAACCTTTCCACGTTTCTCTGAATTCTTTGTATTCATTGTTTCTTACAACATAGTAATATTCTACACGTACTATGATTTGTTTAGCCATTCCACAGTAAATGGGCAGCTACTTTGTTTCTGGTTCTATACTACTACAAAGTACTGCTGTAAATATTTTGGCATGTATGGGACCTTGTCTAGATAGCAGACTTCTATTTTCCCAGTTTTTTTTTCTAGCTCTGAAGAAAAATTACTTTCAATGAGCAGAAAATTCATTTGTATTGATAACACACACAATGAAATACTAAAATGAGATATGATTTTTCCCCAAGAACTGCTTTAGCTATGTCCTAGAAATTTTGATTGCTCCTCAGGCCTACCTATTACTTCCACAATTCATAACCATACCTCTGCCATCTCATCCTAGAACTTCTCTTAGAACCAGAGGCTTCCTCACTCTGAAATATCTTTCAGTAAGGCTCACCCCCTTCTCCCAGTCTTCAATTCCTACTGGGCCTTCTATTTCATGGAGGTACCTAGGCTGGCTTTCAGTTCCCCTTCCCAATCCTGTTCTTGGTCACCAGACTTCCTAACCATATTCGTTCAATAAGTATCTTCATCCCACCACACCGGCCTTTTACCTCCTTTCTGTGTGTTATCTTTCTCCATTAGAATATAAGTTCCTTGGGACAACTAGGTGGTACAGTGAATGGAGCACCAGCCAGGAGGACCTGATTTCAAATCCAGCCTCAGACACTTAACACTAGCCATGTGACCTTGGGCAATTGCCCTCCAAAAAGTAAAAAAAAGAACGTAAGGTCCTTGAGGGCAAATGTTGTCTTTCCTTTTCCTGGGATTTGTATCTCCAATGCTTAGCACAGTTCCTAGTAAATAGTACTTAATAAATGCCTGTTTCTTCCTTCCTTTCCTTCCTCTCCTCCCACATTCCTCTCTTCCTTAGCAGTATATATCTAGCAGTGAGATCTTTGGGTCAAAGGAAATGGACATTGTTATCACTTTCTTCCATTAATTACAGATTCCTTGATAGATTACAGATTCCTTGATAGAATGGTTAGACTAATTCACAGCTCAACCATGGGTCATTATAATTACATAGCACTCAGACTGATTTTTTGTTATTTTAGTATTTGTATACCTATTTTTCCCTCTAGTACTCTTTATTTCTATCTTTTGTCACATGTTCCAGTGAAAACTCAGTGATGTTTTGATTTGCATTTATCTTATGTTAAGTGATTTGTAGCAATCTTTTATACGATTTAAGTAGTTTGCAATTCTTTTAAAAACTTTTTTAGTATCTTTTGACCATTTATTCTTTAGAGAATGGCTCTTGTTCTTATATATTTGTGTTACTTCACTATATCTTGGATAGCAGGTATATTTGATATATTGACTGATGTTTGATACAAAATTTTTTCCCAATTGATAGCTTTCTGTTTTATCCTAGTTAGTTGATTTTTTTATGCAAAAGCTTTAAAAAAAATGGAATAGACTAGGTAATGAAAATCTGAAGCAGCCTACATATAGTAGCAGTTTTCTTTTTAATCTCAAATTCATAATATGAATAATAATAAATAATTGAGGTTTTTTTTAAATGGCACAAGTGGATAACAGTAATAATTGTTTGGTCAAAAGATATGAACAGTCTTGACAGAGGAAACACAAATTAACAACTCTCTAAAAGTTTAAGTTGTATAATCAGAAAAATGCAAATTAAAATAATTTTGGTATTTGTTCATTCAACAAGCATTTTTAAAGCTCATGTGATTTTCTACATGATGGAATATTATTGAACCATAATAAATAATAAATATGGAGAATTCAAAGAAATATGGGAAACAATAAAATGTTGGAGACTGAATAAAATTAGAACCAAAACAACAATATATACACTGACTACAACCATGCAAAGACAAACAGTAAAAATAAATCTGTGGGGAATAAACAGAAAAGTTTAGAAAGGAGTTTGGAGGGGGCGGAGCCAAGATGGCGGCATAGCAGCAGCAACATATCGCAGCTCTCACATAGCCACCCCAAAATACCCATAAAATAGGACTCTAAACCAATCCTAGAACTCCAAAACGCACACAAAGATACTTCCCACTAAAGTCAGCTCGGCTACGAGGAACCATATCAGCACTGCGAACCAAAACCAGCCTGGCCTGAAGCTGCTGCTGAGCCCCGGGGGCGGCCAGACAAGAGGAGTGGGGAGCGGATTAGCGGCAACTGCGAGCAATGTTGAGAACTAGGTCAGTGGAGACTGCGAAATGAGGAGAGAAAAGCAGTCTGGCCAAAATGCCTCCAGAGCAGAAAAGGCAGAGGTTTTGCACCCACCTCCGTGTTGCAGCTGCCCGCCTGCGGCCTGCAGACAGCAGGGGGACTAAGCTATTGTTCTGAGGCCAGTGCTCTCGTGTTGAGTGACCTGGATCCAGATTGCCGTCTTGGGCCCCGGTCTTGGAGTCTTCATTATCCAGTGAGCCGGAAGTAAGTAGGAAGGG
>CM053585.1:203261519-203283760 GCA_028646515.1 Pseudochirops corinnae | reverse complement strand
GATCACCTCCTGAAAAAGATCCCCAAAAGAAAACTCCTAGGAATGTTATAGACAGGTTCCAGAGTTCCCAGATCGAGGAGAAAATATTACAAGTTGCCAAGAAGAAACAATTTGAATACTGTGGAAACACAATCAGGATAACCCAGGATCTAGCAGCTTCTACATTAAGGGATCGAAGGGCCTAGAATATGATATTCCAGAGGTCAAGGGAGCTAGGATTAAAACCAAGAATCACCTATCCAGAAAAACTGAGTATAACGTTCTAGGGGGAAATATGGTCATTCAATGAGGTGGAGGACTTTCAAGCATTCTTGATGAAAAAAACAGAACTGAATAGAAAATCTGACATTCAAATAAAAGTCAGATATCATTATTATCATTACTATCATCAGTACCACTCCATTTCCCCACTCAGTCTGCCATTCCTGGAACTCTTCCTCTCTACCTCCTGTTGTCACTGGCTTCTTTCAAGTCTCAGCTAAACTCTCACCTTCTTGGGTTATAAAAATGTGTATACCCTTTGACTCAGCAATATCACTTCTAGGGCTATATCTCAAAGAGATCATAAAAATGGGGAAAGGATCCACATGCACAAAAACATTTATAGCAGCTCTTTTTGTGATGGCTAAGAGCTGGAAACTGAGGGGATGCCCATCAATTGGGGAATGCCTGAACAAGTTGTGGTATATGAATGTAATGGAATACTACTGTGCTCTAAGAAATGATGAACAGACAGACTTCAGAAAAACCTGGAAAGACTTATATGAACTGATACTGAGTGAAGTGAGCAGAACCAGGAGAACATCGTACCTAGTAACAGTCACATTGTGTGATGACTCACTTTGATAGACTCAGCTCTTCTCAGTAATGCAACGACCTAAAACAATTCCAAAAGACTCATGATGGGAAATGCCAACCACATCCAGAGAAAAAAATACAAAGTCTGAAGGCAGAAGGAAGCATACTATTTGCCCTTTTTGTTTTGTTTTGTTTTTTCTTTCTCGTGGTTCCTCACATTTGTTCTAATTCTTCTATACAACATGACTAATGTGAAAAGATGTTTAATAAGAATGTATATGGGGGTGGCTAGGTGGCACAGTGAATAGAGCACTGGCCCTGGAGTCAGGAGGACCTGAGTTCAAATCTGACCTTAGACACTTAACACTTTCTAGCCGTGTGCCCTTGGGCAAGTCACTTAACACCAATTGCCCTGCCCTACAAAAAAAAAAAAGAATATATAAGTAAAGCCTATATCAGATTGCACACCATCTTGGGAGAGGGGGAGTGGAAGGAAGCAGAGAAAATTTAAAACTTATAGAAGTAAATGTTGAAAACTAAAAATAAATTAATTAACTTATAAAAAAAAATCTCACTTCTTGGGAAAAGAAACCTTTCCCAAGTCCTCATAATGCTAGTGCCTTTTCTCTCTTATCTCCAGTTTATCCTGTGTGTATTTTTGTGTGTGTGTTGGCTTTCCCATTAAACTGTGAGAGTAGGGACTGGGTTTGGGGGTTGTTGAGGGATTTTTGCCTTTCTTTGTATCTGCAATACAATTTCTGGCACGGGGTAGGCACCTAATAAATGCCTGTTGACTTGACTATATGTATATGTGTCTTCTATCTTTTTTTCCCTTGTTCCTCCATCAAGGCAGGGGCCATGTCTTATTCATGGTTATATTCTTTGAAACCCTCAGCATAATCTTGGACATACTAGGTGCTTAATAAGTATCTGTTGAGTGAACATATTGAAACTTATGCTGATTCAGTGACCCATTGTTCTCAATCCTGCTTGTAAATCAGTATTGGGGAGGCATCACCCAGTTTGTAGCTTTTGTATTACCTGTTATCTGTCATGTAGCAGAACACCCCATACCTGTTCACAAGTTATTTCCTATCTGTTAAGCCACAAACAGATAATTGGGGAGGAGCTAAGATGCAATGGCCCATCCCTTTTTCCTGATGAGGACCTATCTAAATTGTCTTTATCTCATTACTAAAGTTATCCATAAAAGCTGTCTCCATTTTGAATCCCTTGCTGATCTGCAGTGATTAGCCCCATCAAAGTATTACTACCTTGATATACTTTAAATAAACTTTTTTTAATTTTCTTTTTCCTGAGTCTTGCCTCATTAATCGAAATGAAGGTTTGAACAAAGAATGTTCCTTTCAACAAACATGTATGTAATGAAGACACACAAACATCAACAGGCCACCAGATGAATTCTATAGACATACTATTCCAGGTTATTCTCTTTCTTGACATTTAGATGGTCTCTGTACAGTATTTACATTAAATATTTTCCTGAGAGTGACAAGCACTAATGAAGGCTCCTTTCTTCCACATTCTATTCTCCCATAGGGTAAAGAGAATGAGAAGGATAAGAGGGGAAATGAAGGGGGAAAGAGAAAGGAAAGCATTGGGAAGTAGTGAGTCTCCCCTCACTGGAGATCTTCTAGCAAAGGCTAGAAGACCACTTGTCCAGTCTTTGGTAGTAGGAGTTTTTGGGGTATAGGTTAGTCTACATGGTCTCTAAGGACCCTTCCAATTCTAAGATTCTGTGAAGAGTCTGATAGCAGAGGGGTATCCAGGCTCAATACATCACCTGATCACAGACCTTAGGGGACCTTACAGGCATTCTCCTGATGCCTTCCTCCCTATGAGAGGGCATCAGGAAGACACTGGCAACTCTGTTCTCAAAGCCAGGGGTTGGGTTGGTGATATGTTCAGCTTTTGGTTTGGGGCAGGAAGATGGGGAGAGAATACAGGGGAAGGCAACAGGACCTAGGTCATGTGAAGGTATGATGGAGACGTCTGTAGATGGAACTGAGTTTCTCTCTGAGCACAGAGAAGGCAGGCCTCTCCTCAGCATTGCCCTTCCAGCACTCCAACATGAGCACATAGACTTCAGGGGAACAAGTGGGTGGGCGAGGCAACCTGTAACCTCGGGAGATCTGCTGAATAGTCTCCTGGTTGGTCATTCCTGGAAAAAGCAACATACATTGGGGTTAGGAAAGGAGGAAGGTCAAAGTTCAAGGAATCCATCCCTTCCTCCCTCAGGAGGAAGACAGCCAAGCTATAGGCTGTCACTTCTCCCAGGAAGACTTCCCTAATTAGCCACATTCATTACCGATTGTTCCAAAGTACAAAGAGCCTGTCAAAAAAAAAATGCAATTTCACTACATCAATCAATGGCTTTGTCTCCAGGGTATTAAGCCTAGTTGACTGAATAGCTTACTAAATTGAGTCTTTTGGTCTACAGATACTGTGTCTAATTCACTGTGTCTGATTTCATTTTCCTGGGTTTGTTTCCTTTCTATCCCCATCAAACTGGGGCTCCTGAAGGTGCAAACCATTTTTTTCATCAGGTAAGAGCCTCAGCATCTAGGAAGAAATTCTTGATTGTTTGCTTAGACCAGACACTATCAAGAGTCAAGGAAATTTTTCCTGCCTCAGATTAAGGAGGCCCAGGAATATGGAGCCATGTATCCTCCTACTTTAGAACTCCCTATAATTCCTAACATAAGCCTGGAAGTCATACTGAAATTGACTGACAAGGAAGTCTTTCCACATCCATCAGAAGACAGAAAGTTTTGAGCTCTGTGAAGACAATATATTTTCTAATTCAATCATAGACCATAGATCTACAGCTGGAAGGGACCTCAGAGATCATCTAGTCCAACTCCATTTTACAAATGAGAAAATGGAAGACTTAAGAGGTTAAGGAACTTGCTCAATATAAGAAAGTAAGTGTCAGAAGTGGGATGTCCATTTCTTCGGCGAGGTTCATCTCTTCCTCATTTGACTGGGAATCCTGCGGTAGCAAGGTCCCTGTATTCCCATCCAACTGGATTCATGAAAACAGGGGACTTTTCCCCATCATATTAAGGACTACCCAGAAAAGAAAACCCTGATTGCTCAGATCAGAGAGTCTCTGAGGTAAGTCCCTGCCTCAGACTAGGAACTCCCAAGGGATAGCTGCCATGTTTCTTCCTCCCTTGGAATCTTCTACTAAACCTAACACAGATCTAAAGGACATGCAGATATTGACTCACATGGAGCCTTTGGAAATTCATCCAAAGTTAGATAGGTATGAGCTTTATGGTAACACTGGAGTTCAAAGGAGAGGCTAAAGAGAGAGTTGGCTTGGGACCATACCTTCATAGGGACACTGTCCATATGTGAAGACCTCATAAAGCAGGATCCCATAGGACCAAACATCTGACTTCTGTGAGTAGATCCTGTAATTGGCTGCTTCTGGTGCTGTCCACTTTACAGGGATTTTGGTGCTGCTTTTTGTGGAATAAATATCATCCTAAAAAGCAACTGAAAAATGAGTCATTCTGGGGGTAAGAGGAACCCAAATACATCCCCCAGCTCCACCTCAAGCTAGGAACCTTTAAATGGAAGAAACAAGAAACACATCACCCCTTCCCATACCTCAATTAGTTCTAGGCTGTAAGTGTTGCCAGTCTATTGGGGCTTGGACTTTGCAACCAATTCTCAATTATTCATGCTGATGGAAACAAAGCAAAGATAAACCAATAGTATGGATAAACTAAATCACTTACACTACATTTGTTTTAAGAATGTACAATGTTATGTCATATTGACTTAATGACATGTCATTTTTATGTCACTAGAGGTCATTTCAATTCCCTGAGCACAGACTTGAGTGGGTGTTAGGAGGCAAGACAGAAGATGACTGGAGGGAGGGCAAAACCACTGTAAGTTTAACGTGGACTCAGTTTCAGGAAGTCAGACCTGGAAAGAACCTTATAGCTTATCTAGTCCAAAACCATCATTTTACAAAAAGGGAAATGGGTCCCCAAAATGTAGTGTCTTGCTCAGAGTCCCACAAAAATCCAGACACCTAGTTTTAATACTAGCTCTGTTACTCACTACCTGTGAGATCTTAGGCAATTCCAGTATTCTATGAACCTTACTTTTCATCTCTGTAAAATGGGGAGGTTAGAATAGGTCACCTAAAACCTATACACCCTAAGAGGCAAGCTCAAGATTCTAACCTATGTCTTCTGAATCTCAGATTAAGAACATTTCTCAGAACCATATTGTGGCCCAGCACACATTTCATTTATAAATCACATATGATGAAGAAGGAACTACTGCTAGAGAAGGCAGGATTTAAAGGCATGCAGATAGGAATAATCTGGCCACAGATAGATTGGTGGCAAGAGGTAAAAAGAGAAAAACAGAAGCCTTGGCCTGACCTTTAGCAACCTGGCTAGGCCAAAGTCTGCAATCTTGCAGGTGAGGTCATCTCCCACCAGGATGTTTCGAGCAGCTAGATCCCGATGCACAATGTGCCTTTCCTCCAGGTAGGTCATACCATCAGCCACCTGGCAAGCAATGCTCATGAGGTGGATGATGCTGAGGGTCTTCCCTTCTGGACCTAAATGACCAGTAGAGAAATTCAAGGTTATGATCCTGAGCCAGCGAGGGTGATGATGGCTCCCTAAAGCTGGAAATCCAGACACAGTAATACCTGCCAAGTGTCCACCATAGGCAGTCAGGGTAGATGTGGGAGGGTCTAGTGCAGTAATTATATATGGGGACAGGCGCTGCCATGCATAGATGGAGTACCCCTCTCCAAGGTCGGCTCCAGAATGGGTTATTTTTCGGGGGGGGGGGGCCACTGAGAAGAGGAGGGAACACTGGACATTTCTAGTGCCTGGTGCAGGTTTTCTTCACAGAAACACCAAGAAAGGGGACATTGTTAGAAAAATGTCCATTCTTAAGAGTGAAGCCTAAAAACCAAGATGGAGGAGAGAAAAATGAGAAGGAAGGGGAAGAGCATGTGATAGAAAAGATGGAAGAGAGACTAATGAGGAGAGAGACAGAGAGAGAAAGAGAAGTAAGGATGAGAGAGGAGGTACAAGGAAACAATCTTAGAAAAGGGATGGAGAAAAGAACATGAGGGGAGAGGATATAGAAGGGATAGTCAAAGGGAGATGAGGAGGGAAGGCTGTAGAAGAAAGGGAGAGAGGGCTGATGGGGAGATGGAGGTGAAAATGAAGGGAAAATAGAAGGGAGGATGAATTGGGATGACACAGAGGGATGGGAGAGAGAGAGAAAGGAGGCTGATGGGGAAGAGATAGAGGGGAAAGATTCAGGGATAAGTAATGAAGAGGAGGGGAAGAGGCATGGGAAAAGGATAGAAGAGGAAGAGATGGAGAGGATGATGGGCCAATAGAAGTTTCAGAGGGCTGGAATGAGGATTGGAGGGAAGAAGGCAGGAAAATAAAGATGTAGGAAGGGATGAGCAGGTAACTGTAGAGGAAGAGCTAGAGAAAAGGACAATGAGGAGAGATATGTGTGGAAGAGAGAATATAAGAAAAGGTATTGGATTTGGGAAGGGGGAGGATAGAGAAAAGGGAGAATGTTGAGAGGAAGTTATGGAGGGAGGGGAGCAGAAAAGGCTTTGGGAAAGCTGTGAGCCAGAAAAAGGATGTGCTTGGTCCTTGTGTTCTAAAACTTTTCCATAGGAGGGTTGTAGTCCAGATCCTCTGGGAAGCATAGCTATGGTACTGAGATGATTTCCAAAACCTATTCATTCACCCTTGGCCTTTCAGGAAGGCTGATTCATCCAGCTAAAGAAAGGAAACTGAGTTTTCTAGGTCAGAACTTTTCACAGGCTACTGAGAATCTGTAGCATTCCCCAAAGACTACTTACTCACACCCAGGCACCTCCCTTCCATTCATGTCCCTAGTCCCAGAATAAGGTTGGGAAATTGGGAAACTCAGATAATCTTGGGAATCAGGGGAAGGTCACAAGTTATAGAAGCTAAAGAGCTCACAGTCAAGAGTGTCCTATAAACTAGAACCATTGCAGTGGTAACATCCTGGAGAAGCTAAGCCGAGAACCAGCCCTGCCTTGGTGAGAACAGAACTTGTCAAATGGGACATCATTTTCCTTCTTAAAATGTGTAATTATTATCTATGTAATCAGAAAGGACTTTTTATCTTCAAAGAGCTCAGTGCATGTTTCTTAATTAAGCCCTATAGGTTCTCTGGAAAGTAAATCTGTATCGTTAATCCCATTATGCAGGTGGGGAAACAGAGGCTGAGAGGTTATTACTGTTATCATGAACTTCATTATTATCATTAGTTAATACTTTGTAACTATGGATAGGGCCCTAACAATAGAACTAACTAATGGACACCTAGGTCCAGTTTCCTGGTGGTATCAGGGTCAGGGTTAAGGTTGAGTTAGGAAATAGCCTTCCTTCTCCATGCCCATGGACACACCAGAGTATTTGCCTAGGCCAAACGGGCCCTGGTCCCAAAGGGACTACCAGGCTACCTAGCCACCCCAAAACAGCACTTTAGACTTAACAAGCTTCCCCACGGACCTCAAGAGTATCTCTGGGCCACCTGTCACCTCACACTATAACCTAGATTATTCCCTGAGTTTGAAGAATATAAGCCTGGTCTAATGAGCTCTCCAGGATAGGGGCTGTGCTACCTTATTCTCCTGTCTGTCCCATGGGCTAAGAAGAGGCCTCTCACTACACATTGCAATTAGTGAATGGGTTATCCCTTCATTAAGAGGGGCTGGGGTATCTGCTGAAGGCAGGGGAGCTTTGGGGAGATGAGACTGAGAGGGAAAGATATCGAGGGTGCTGAGCAGATCATAAAAGGGAGAGAGGCTATAAGAGACACCAAGAACAGGATCTGAGTGAGGACTCAGAGAGGGAGATTGACAGGGAAGGACCATGGAGAGAACTGAGACAGGGAACCAGCACCCAATCAGTCATCTGTGGGGATTAGGCCTCGTCCTCCATAGCGGACAGCAGACTCTTGAGGTCCGAGGCTGGCAGAAGAAGTAGGGGGAGAGGAGCACTCACTGCTGAGGAAGCTCTGGAGGTTCCCTTTTCTCATGAGTTCTGTCACAATGTACACAGGTTCCCCGATGGAGCAGACTGCATGCAGCCTGATCAGCTTCTCATGTTTGAGATTCTTTAGGTTCTGAATCTCCTTAGTGAAGTCATCAAGCTTCATATCAGCTGCAAGAAAGCAAGCAAGCATGGTCCATGAAGGTCTGGAGAGCACATGAAAAGATGTGAACTGATGGCAACCTCCATCACCCAAGCTTGACCTTCTCCCCAATCACAGCCCTTCCGGCCTCTCAGGGACAGTGGAGACCTGAACAAAGAAGGAACAGTAGACTCTCAGACCTTGTCCAGGAAGGTATCAGGGCAGACAATGGCATAAGAGGTGAGTTTTCATGCATTTGACTTTCTGTTACTCTTGACTGGTTAACTAATGCACATCTGTTAATCCAATTTGCAAATGACACAAATCTGGGAGAATTAGCACATCTGACAACTGTCAAGATATACAGGTCAGAACAAGGGACCAGATCTAATAGTATGAAGTTGAATAAGCATAAATGCAAGGCCCTACACTCCAGTTCAAAAAATTAATTGAACAATGGGAGAAAGTAGAAAAGGTTCTATGGGAAAAGATCTGCAAGTTCATTAGGTCCACTAAGAGAGTTCAAGAGATCTTATAGCTTATTAGTGAAGGCAGGGTGTCAACAACAATCATGGTGATGGTTTCCCTGTCTCTGCCCTGATCAAACTACATCTGGACAGCATTCCGTTCTGCGTGTCACATTGTAGGAAGGACATTAACAGGCTAAAGCACATCCATAGCAGGGAGGCAAGGATAGTAAAGGGACCGGAGACCTTGCTATTTCTGAATCTACTGAAGAATCTTAGCCTAGAGAAAAGAAGTCGGGGGAAAGGGGAATGATAGTCATCTTCAAATATTTTTTTAAAAATCACTGAGGAAGAGTCTTGTCCTGCTTAGTGCTAGAGAACAAAACAAGGAACAACGGGTAGAGGTTCCTATAGAGACAGATTTAAGCTCAATATAAGGAAAGATTTCCTAATAATTAGAGCTGTCAAAAAATAAAACGGACTGTCTTGGGAAGTAGGGAGTTCACCATCACTGTAGATCTTCCACCAAAAGCTAGATGACCAATTACGGGGGATGTTGTAGGGTGAATACCTGTTCAGGATTGGACTGCATGACCTCTGAGGTACCTTCCAACTCTTGAGAGCCAGGATTTGGGAAGTCTAAGCTTATGGGTCCCCTCCCTCTCTGCATCAGTTGACTCTGTTCTTCCCCTGGCCACAGTCTCCAACCCTAGACTGATCTTAGACTTATTCATTATCTCACAGAAAGACTGTTTTCGTTATTTGTCAATATAGGGGCAAAATGGGAGAGCATAAAGTGAATCACAGGCCCTGGCTCATCCCTCCCTAAACGTACCAGACTTTATGATCTTTATGGCCACTGGAATCTTATTCAGCCACAAACCTTCCCACACCTCTCCAAAATAGCCTTCTCCCAGCTTTCTTCGAAGGGCAAACTCAGACCGGGGCCGTTCCCATTCATCCCTCTCCAGTGGCCGCTGAGGGATGAAAAGAGACAGAGATGGAGACAGAGATAAGCAGGGAAGAATAGGGGAAATGAGTAGACCTGGCTAAGATTGACATGTAATGTGTCTATTTAATTTTTCTGGTAGAAGTACCTAAAGAAAACTGCAGTTTCTTATAAGGAAGACATAGTCTCCCTCCTCCCATATATACACACACCTGCTGAGTTGGAAAGAAACTAAGTCAATAGAGGCAAGGTGTATTTCAGGAGAAGCTCCTTGGTCCCCTCCCAGGAGGAAGCAGTCCTGCAGTGTGGAAAGATACCTTGCTGAAACCAACATCCTAACAGGTCTTTCTGGCTGTTTCAGAGGAAGGTAGGATGTGTTAGCAGTCACTACCTCTAAAAGCTGAAACTAAACCCTCTCTAGATTTCAAACCTGGTTCTTGCTGATGATCAAGGAGGAGAAGCTAAAAATCTCAGCTCAGAAAAGTTTTCCTCACACTTGACCTGAAAGCAGGATGTTCTGGGAGCCCCAAATAATTACATGGGGTTACTTAAGTAGCACTTTTCATGGTGTGTGTCCCTCCATCAACCCTTTACAAACACTAATTACTACCTGATGGGTGGTAGAAGTGTTATTATTTCTATTTAATAGCCGATGAGACACAGAGGAATTTTATCATTTCCCTCCTGTATCAGAGCAGAAGAGGAGGCAATCCCAGATAAACTGATTTGTTGTCTCCTAGCCCTGAGCTCAAATCCAACAGGTAAAGCAAAGTTCCTCCCAGGCCCTTACACCCACTGTTTCCTCTGTCAGGGTATCTGATAGAGCCCAGAGCATCTGAAACTCATTTCCCAATGAATCCTGATGATGCATATTCTGTGACCTAAGCCCCAGGACTCCTAGGTTGGGAAAAGCCTTCTCCTAATCCCATCAGCAATTCCAACTCAAAATAGTTCAGGAGTAGCCTTGACTATCGGCTATAAATGCCCAGTGGGGCTGATATGGTCTCCTATCCAACTGGTCCTAGAGTACCAGCTCTTTAACCTTGGTCTCTCTCCCTCCCCCACATATGGTCAGCTGACTTGAACACAAGAGTGAGCATACAGAAGTAGGCTCGGTAAAGACTGGTTTTTCCATTGGTGTTCTTCAAGCAGCTTTCCTGGGGAAGTGGGAAGAGGGTAAGAAGGATGGAGGAGGGGGAAAGTGGAGTAAGAAACAGGGAGGGAGGTGGCGAGATGGGAGGGAGGAGAAAGACAGGGAAAAAAGGAGGGGAAAGGAAAGGGCCCCACCTCTTGTACACAGGGCTGCAGCAGGGGTGTCTGGATAATCTTCCAATTGGCTTTGTAGTAGGTGAGGAGCTCCTCCAGACTGGGGAAAACCTGACCTTTCTGAATATACAGGCCACCCTCTGGGGCCTTGGCAATTCGGTAGTGGCAGACCTTGGCTTGTGTGCGAACTGTGGAAAAAATGACAGGGAAGGAAAAAAGAAGAGAGAAGAAGATGGAAAGGGGAGGAAGCAAATGAGAAAGAGAGAGAAGGAGAGATGGAGAGAAAGATAGGGAAGAAAAGATTGGGGAAAGGAACAAGGAAGGAAAAGAGAGGTCAGGAAGGAAAGGAAAGGGGGTAGAGGAAAAGAATGAGAGAAGGAAACATAAAAACAAAAGTTAGAAATACAAAAACAATGATTTTCTTTCCCATTCTCCTTGTCCACCAGACTTATAGAAGATAGGACTATATGAAGGAATTAGATATTGATGAAACTTCAGAAATAATTAAAATAGGAACATTTAAATTCAAGGAAGGGGGAGGTAGCTTAACTTGCAGCTAAGGCTAGACAATCTTAAATATCCCAGAGGGGCCATTGTCCTGGTATGACACGTCACCAAAGGCCTGCCATCCAAGTAGCCCCTGCCAGCCTTTCAGGCCCATGAGAACAGAATGTAAGGAAAGTACATTTGGAGGACTGTAGCTTGGGGACAGATCACAGACTGTATCCAAGCTTAAAGACAAGATTAGAGTTTAGTTATAGCTCCAATTCTGTTGGGGGTACCCCCATCCTTTTTAGTCACCAATTTCACAACCCTCAGAATCATTCTGGACTTTTTCCTTTTCTATCACCATTTATATCCATATAAGTTGCCAAATGTTGTGAATTCTACCTCCACCATACATCTTTCATTCACCCCTTCCTCTCCATACTCACAGCCACCACTCTGGCTCATGGAGTCTCCCATCTTGTCTGGGCTAATGTACTAGGCTTCTAATTGACCTCCCTGCCTCCAGACTTCTTCTATTTCAGTTCATTCTCCATGAAGTTAACAACTGGATATTCCTAAATCACAGCTCTGATCATGTCTCTCCCCAGCTCAAGAAACTCCAGTGGGGCCCTCTTGCCTCTAAGATGAAACACAATCTCCTGTTTGGCCTTTAAAGACCTCCACAATCTAGCTCCAGCCTCTCTTTCACAGACTTTACTACAATCCAGCTAAACTAGCCTTCTCTCTGCCTCTTGGACATGACATCCATGCCCCATCTCCATACACTGCACCAGCTGTTCCCCATCCACAAAATGTAGTCCCCTTCATCTTCATTTCCTAGAATCTCTAGCTCCTTTCAAAGTCCAGGTCAACAACTACTTCCTATTGTAAACCTACCCTGATCCTTCCAGTTTCCAGGGTCCTCACCTATATGTATGTATGTATGTATGTGTATATACATATATATACACTATCATATGTGCACATATATATGTACATGTTGTATTTAATTTTTTATGTATGCCACCATCTTCATCCTGCCAATAATGTAATAATGCAAGTTCTCTGAGGGCAGGAACTACTTTTTTTTTGTATCCCTAGAACCTGGCAGAATCTCTGGCACACAGTAAGACATTTCATAACTGCTCACTGAATTCAGCCTGACCTCTTATTATAAAGCTAGCAATATACAAAGAAAGCAGAGAAGACTCAATAAATACCTATTAAAATTAATCTAACCCTCTCACTGGTCAGAGGCATTATACTTCCCAGGAAAATAAAGCATTTTATAGTGTCTAGTAGGTAAACTAATGTTAGCCCCATTTTATGTGGGTTAAAGGACCCAGAATGGGAGGGAATTAGTCCCTGGACACACAGCTAATCAGTGAGTGAATTCTAGGGTACAGGGTTCTTTTCATTGTATTACTCTCTCTGAGCCTCTTTCCCTTATGTCATTTATAGCTTTTTTTTTTTTGCACAGTGAAGCTCTTCATCCCATTCATTCACCCAACAACAACTTGTAAGGCTCCAATAATTTCAAAACACTGCTATGACCACAGATGGCTATCACCAGGGACCACACAAGGCTAAAGACTATGGATGGATCTGTGCTGCCCATCTCGCTTTTGGGGGACATAACTGAAAGAACCAAATGGGTTGTATTCCTTCTAATTAACCTCTGAGGATGTCACCTCCGATTTCATCAGGTGTGTCCAAGTGGATCTCTGCTCTGCTCTACTGTGCTCTATCATATAAGAGTTCTTGACTATTCTAAAAGCTCCAGAGCCCCTCCAGACACTCAGCCAAGCCCTAGCCTAGACCTTCAGGGGCTAACCTCAAAGTCCAATGGCAAGCTCCTACCGGCTCTAGAGCCCCACAATTTTCAGTGTGTCTTTCATACCTCAGAAATCAGCAAAAGCTACAAATCAGGACTTGATTTATTGTTTTGTTGATTGCTCAGACTTGAGAAAGTGATGAAGAAATTCTTTATAACAATATAGATTAAACTTAAAAGGGTTTCAGGGGTACTGGCCATTAAACATGTATCAGCACATCACTGCTCCAAACCCTCCCAGGATAGGATGGCAGATCAAGGAATGCAGGGAACAGGAAGGAATTACCTGACAGTGAATAGTCTCCTCGACTACTCTCACTGGGCCGAACCAGAAAGGCTCCATGCTGGTTGAAGGAGGAGAGCAGAAGTTGTTGGGCCTCGCTCCGGCTGATCCCATCAAAATACCACCTATAAAACAACCCAGGCAAATGGATCACTTTAGAAGCCATATTTAGAAGCAGGTCACCTGCTTCGGGAATCCCCATTACCTCCACCATCACCACTACCCTGTCAGCCTACTCTTATCCTCCAAGAGTAGGAAGCAGTTATTTTTAGCAAGGTCTCTTACACATAGGCTAGGTTAGTTTGGTTTCGCTTCCCCCTAAAAAAAAGTAAGGTAGCTGTCCAGAGACTTGATTGGCAAAAAGGAGGTGGGAAGGGGGAGGATCGCAAGACTTGAGCCTTAAAGATCTATCTCCCTAGTTGCCTATGGGCATTAAAAAACCTCAGCCCAGAAGAAATTAGTGCTCTGAACTGACAGATGTCCCGACTAAGCACCTCACTAAATCCTGGGCGGCTGACCAAATGAAGGGAGGTAAGGAGGGCTACTTCTCTGTGAGCTAGTCCTGGATCACCACAGTGTTACCTCTGCATGCTAGGGAAACTTCCTTTTATTAACTGTTAGATGGACTTCAAAGGTTTCATTTTGTTCCAATCTTGAACGTGAACTTTCAGACCAGCCTGAGTTTGGCCTAGCCTACAGGAAGGACAAAGGGTTAGGGCTTGGGTAAGATGTTCAATTCTATCTCTTTTATCAGTTCTATCAGTATCAACTCCTGGCACACCTGAACATAGGGAGACTACGCTAGTATAAATAAGACACCTGCACAGGTCTGCGTAGAGAAGCCTACTCCACTGGAGCCATCCAAGATCCCACATCTCCCCTTCTTTTAGAGGAGGGTTCTTAACCTTGGGGTCCACATATGGGAAAAATTTATCTATTTCAATATAATTGATTTCCTTTCTAATCCCAAGTATTTTATTTTATGCATTTAAAAACACTATTCTAAGAAGGGGTCCATAGGCTTCACCAGACCACCTAGGGGTCCATGACACAAAAAAGGGTAAGATCCCCTATTCCTGAGGAGGAGCCCCTAGAGACACATAAATAGTCCAACACCAGTGCTCAGCCCAGCAAAGTCCTAAAGAAACTCCTCAGTAATGGCCCATGCCTCATGTCAGGCAGCAACTCAGAACCATTTCTGGCTGTTGTTATTATCCCTCAGGCAGCCACCCACTAGGAAGTAGCAGTATAATTCAACACCTTTTCATTGAACCCCATTGTATACCCAGCCCTGTGATGAGTTCTATGGAGATGAGAAGGCACAGACCTTGCCCTTAGGGAGTTCACAGTCTATATGTGGACACAAGATTCACAGACAAGTCAGAAGACAAGAAGACTGTATGTGAGCAAATCCTATTATGTGGTATAGACTCTAAATGCTCCAACGGTTCATAGGACAGTCACATGAGTATAGACTGGGTACTTAGGAGAACTTCATAATGGAGATAATATTTGATCCCTGAACGACGGATAGGTAGGATCTGGAGTAATAAAGAAAAGGGACTAGGGCCCTGGGAGGGGAGGGTAAGGAGAAATAAATAATCCTAGCAGATTTCTGGAAGAGATTCAGTATTAACAGAAACATGGCAATGGGCTCATTGTTCACAGTGCTTATGAATTTAGGCCCCAACACCATGATTTTGTGTATCAGGGTTCTCTCCTCCCCTCCCCCATCCAGGCTCTCTGCCAATCAGATTTCTTGAAACCAAACTTTTAATGACACCAGCTGCTACTTGTACTCAATCAGCCTGAGTCATCAGGTGAGGCCTGCTATGGTTGGCTTGGTGCCCAGGAAGGAGTACTTTCTTGTAAGGAACATGAAAAAGTTCTTTCTGCCCTAGTTCACCAATGTGTCAGATCCCCTCCACTCTTACATAGGCCATGAAGGAAAACACCCCATTTGACTCTGACTCAACTTCCCAGAAAGACAAAGGTATTCCTGTATTCCTGCTCTTACCTGTTCTGGGTATTTGACATAAAGCAAGGGTAGTCACACTTCTTTTTATGAGGGCCTAAAACCGTTCTGCTTCCTCATTTTTTCCAATGGAAATTCTAATCCTTCTCAATGCAATAAGAACTCATCAAGCACCAACTTTATGCTTCCCTGCATGATGGAAAGGGCAATGAAATGGATGTCAAGAGACTTATATTCAAGAGCTGGCTCTGTCACTTTCTTTATGTGACCTGGGAAAAGTCACTTTGATTTCCTTACCTGTAAAATAAGGTTGGACTTCATGATATCTAAGGACTTGCTAACACTAAGATCCTATACCAAGACTTCTATACCACCATGGGAGCTCAGAGAAGGGAGAGCATGATGGTCTTGGGTGCTTAGGAAAGGCTTCCTGGTTATGGTGGGCTTTAAAGGATGGATACAACTTGGATAGTGTCATGCTTTCAGGAGTGAGGTTGAAACATAGATGCCTCTTACACCCACCAACCCAGAAGGCAAGGCCCCTGTCCAAAATTTAATTCATTATAATTCCCCTAAAGCATAATTTCTCTATTTCTATCAAGACCACCACCACCACCACCACCCCCCCTCTGCCCACCCAGATTGGTTCACAACCACAGAGTCATTCTTAACTACTCTTTGCTATCATTGCCTCCCAAATCTAGTCACCTGCCAAGTCTTATTGATTCTACTTCCACAACATCTCTAACATCTGTTCCCTTCACTCTACTCACATAGCCAACTCCCTAGTTCAGCCCTTATCACCTACCTCTTCCCTATTCCAATAGCCTTCTAATTGGCATCCCTGCCTCTAATCCCTTTCCTCTAATCCAGTGGTTCTCAGCCTTGTGGGTTATGTTCAATTTGTAACAATGAAAATACATCCTGAATATCAGATATTTACATATTTACATGATTCATAACAGCAGCAAAATTATACTTATGAAGTAACAACAAAAATAATTTTATGGTTGGGGGTCACCACAACATGAGGAACTGTATTAAAGAGTGGCAGCATTAGGAAGATTGAGAACCACTCCAAGTCTAATCAATCTATCCTCCACAGTCAACAACTCATAAAATTCGGTTCTGACCATGCCATTCCCTTGCTGAAGTAGTACTTGTTTCTCTCTAAAATAAAATATAATTTTCACTTTAAAATCTTCACAATCTGAATCTAGCCCATTGTTTCCAGGTTGGTTTCACATTATTCCCCAATCCATGCTTCATTTTACAGTCAAATTCACCTATTGCTCTTCGTCATATACAACATTCCATAACCCAACGCCGTTTTTCTTTTACACAGCTAGTCCTTCATACCTAAAAATATTCTCCCTCACCATTAGGATCCTGCAGCCTTCTTGAAATTCAACTGAAATGCCACCCTCCTAACATTTGATGCCTTTTCCAATTGCCCCAGCTACTGTTGCTCTTTCTACAAACACCTCTATCCCAAAATTACTTTTTATTAAGTTTATATGTATTTTAAATTTACTTATGCATGAATATGTTGATTCCTCTGAATACAATGTAAGCTCCTTGAAGACAGGGGCTATTTCATTTTTGTCTTTGAATCCCTGAGGTCTAGCATAATGCTTGGGCATAGTAAACACTTAATAAATTTGAATTATATTGAATTTTAAGAAAGAAAAGAAAGAGGGCATTCTCCAGAAGAAAAAAAAAACAGTGGGAGCAATGACATGAAGTAGACCATGAATTTCATGAGCAGAGGACAGTAATAATGTCTGGAGCAATGACTGCTCATAGGGAAGCAAAGCAAGTGTAACCTGCCTTCTGCCCCATAGACCTTGAAACTTGGGCATCAGGTCCAAATCATCTGTCCAGCAGGTCATTCCCCTTCTTCCCTGCCCAGCCTCCCATCTCTGCTCTCCTTGAGTGTAATCAAAGACAGGCTAAAAGAAATTACTCCATTAATCATTCTTTTTCTCTCATTTTAATTTCCCCTTCTTTACTGAGTCTGTCCTCTCTGCCTGTAAGCTTGATAAAATGCCCAAAATCTTTTTAAAAAGACAGACAGAAAGAAAAAGCTCTCTTCATTTGTTTTCCCTTTCCCTGTTAAATTTCTACTAATAGCAGACTATACACTCTACTTCCACTTCCTCACAGTCTACTCACTCTTTCACCTACAATCTGGCTCCCGTGCCCCTCCCCAAGGTCCTCTTTGACCTCTGTGCAGGATTTGTCACTGCTGACAAACCCTTCCTCTCTTGTTTTCCTTGAAACTCTTATGTCTCCGCATTCAAATTCCCTTCAGGTACTCTTCATTCCAGGTAAACTGGACTGTTACACCTTGTCTGATCTTATCCTGACCTCTCCTACATCCTTGTATTCCTGATAAGCTATCCACCATGCCTGAAACACACCCTCTCCCCAATAAAATCATTTTCTTCCTCCAAGGGCCAGCTCAGGCTTCATATCCTCCACGAAGTTTCCGTTGTTTCCCCACCCCCTCAATGTGATAATGATCTCACCAACTGTAAAATTATCTTAGATTTCTGTTAAGAGCTTTCCTTTGTACTTATGATCTACTACCTTATACCACACATGGCATCACAGAATCATAGATTTAGAGCTGAAAAAAAACCTAGAGCTCAGTAAGTCTAGCTTCCTTATTTTATAGATAAGGAAATTCAGGCCAGAGATGGTAACTGACTCTTCCAGAATTATGCAACTCATGTATAACCTATATCAGATTGCTTGCCATTTTGGGGAAGGGGGAGAGGAAGGAAGAAGGGAGAAAAATTTAGAACTCAAAATCTTTCAAAAAAATGAATGTTGAAAATTGTCTTTACACGTAATTGGAAAAAAATAAAATACTATTAATTTTTTTTTAAAGAGTCATGCAGCTAATAAGTGCCTAGGAGTAGGACTTATACCTGGCTCTCCCTGACTCTAGATCCAGCATTCTATCTAATATACTACCCTGACTCTTCAATGACTTATGTCATTATCAGAAACTGTTGTTTTTCTTCTTTGTGTATCCCAACTCTGGCCCAAGGCCTTTTTTTTTTTAAATTGAATACAAGAGTTGGAGCTAGAAATTATCTTAGAGAACATCTAGTCCAACCCTATCATTTCACACATAAGTAAACTAAGGCAAGAAAAGATTTGTCTAAATTCACTCAGGTAGTAACAGTTGGATGCAAACACAGCTCCTCAAACTCGAAGTCCAGCCCTTTTTCCATTATAGCATGCTGTCTCAAAATAAGGGATGTCAATCATTAAACACTCACTTGCGGCTCAAATCCAGCCTCAGATTGGGTGCTGGGTTTAGAATCAGAGTACCTGGGATTTGGATTAGGATCAAGCAACTGTACTTCCTGTGTGACCTTGGGCAAGACAATCACTTAAAACTCTCTGGATTTAAGTTCCTTATCTGTAAAATGTAGGGGTTGGACTAGATGACCTCAAAGGTCCCTTCCTGGAGAAGGAAATGGCAAACCACTCCAGTATCTTTGCCAAGAAAACCTCAATGAGATCATGAAATAACAACAACAAGGTCTCTTCTGGCTCTAAATCTGTGATCCCATGACCTCTCAGTCCCTGGCCTAGAAAACCTTACATGAGGTAAAATAACTAAATTGAATCAGCAAGTAACAAGGGTCCTGACTATGAAAGACTTTGAAAACCAGGGAGTGGCCTTGTAGGCAAGTTGCTTACACATAATGAGGGAAGCACCATGGATTCTTGAGCAGGGGGTATGAACAATGTAATCTCTTTGAGGACATGAACTATTTCAGTTTTGTCTTTGTAACCCCTGTGTCTGGGACAATGCCTTACATATAGTAAGCATTTAGAAATTTGTGCTGTGTTGACTTGAACTGAAACCATATCACATTACTTATTTCTTTAAGCAAAATGATATATAAACGTAACTATCCCACCATGTTTTCCTCTTGTTTTTAAGCACCCTCCAAGACAGAGTATGGGTTAGTTTCCATTAGCATCAACAATTATGCATTAGGACTCTCATAGTGCCTGGACTAGGTTAGGAATTTTTCTTTCTTCTTAATTCTAAAAACACCCCCCATTTCCATCCAGGAAAGGAGTTTTCACCATCATGTACTCAGTTGGTCCTTAGAGATGGAATACTGGGATTATAGACAAAGAAGAGCAAGTTTGCCATGCAAATAGGGAGGGTGGAGGCAGGAAATGGAACTAACCAGTGATCCCTTCAAGAAAAGCACCCTATGCCTGGCCAGTAATGTTTCAGAGGAATTATATGACCACTGGTATAAATGTGAAAATGAGAGCTCTGGGTTGTCATCAGCTAGAATAGTTAATGGTCTACTAGTAAATGGTCTGTCTACTGACTCTCCAGAAAAAAAAGTGTATGTACTACACACTTTCACTTCTCATCTACATTATTAATATTTTCTCCATCCCTTTCTTAAGACTAGAAATCAATAAAACAACAAATCAAGTCCTGATTTGTGGTGTTCAATTATTTCAGAGGTATCAATGCTCTCACTGAAAATGTAACAATAGGCTCTCAACCATTTGGAGCTGATTCCAGCACAGCACACCCTGGAGTCAAGGTCAGGTAAGAAAGGTGACAGAAAAGGGTGAATTCACCACCAATGAAGAGGAAATTAAAGCAATAATTAGGAACCCAACTTTTTGGCAATAAATCTGGCAACCTAAGTGAAAATGGATGACTATTTGCAAAAATATAAATTGCCCAGATTAACAGAAGGGGAAATAAAATAAAACAAATAATTTAAATAGCCCCATTTTAGAAAAATATGTTGAACAAGCCATCAGTGAACTCCCTAAGAAAAAATCTCCAGGGCCAGATGGATTTACAAGTGAATTCTACCAAACATTTAAAGAACAATAAATTCTAATACTATATAAACTATTTGGAAAAATAGGCCAAGAAGGTGCTCTACCAAATTCCTTTTATGACACAAATATGATGCTGATACCTAAACCAGGAAAAACCAAAACAGAGAAAGAAAATTACAGACCAACTTCCCTAATGAATATTGATGCAAAAATTTTAAATAAAATATTAGCAAAGAGATTACAGCAATTTATCACAAAGATAATACACTATGATCAGGTGAGATTTATACCAGAAATACAGGGCTGGTTCAATATTAGGAAAACTGTTAGCATAATTGACCATATCAATAAAAAAATTAACAGAAATCATATAATTATATCAATAGATGCAGAAAAAGCCTTTAATAAAATACAGTACCCATTCCTATTAAAAAAAAACACTACTGTATGCAGGAATAAATGGAGCTTTCCTTAAAATAATAAGTAGCATTTATCTAAAACCATCATGAAACATTATCTGTAATGGGGATAAGCTAGAAGCCTTCCCGATAAGATCAAGGGTAAAACAAGTATGCCCATTATCACCAGTATTATTTAATATTGTACTAGAAATGTTAGCATTAGCAATAAGAGAAGAAAAAGAAATTGAAGGAATTAGACTAGGAAATGAGGAAACAAAACTATCATTCTTTGCAGATAATATGATGATATACTTAGAGAATCTTAGTGAACGACTAAAAAACTACTTGAAATAATTAACAACTTCTACAAAGTAGCAGGATATAAAATAAACACAAATAAATCATTAGCATTTCTATACATTACCAAAAAAGCTCAGGAAGAAGAGATAAGAGGAGAAATTCCATTTAAAACAACTGTAGACAACATAAAATATTTGGGAGTCTACTTGCCGAGACAAACCCAGGAACTATATGAACACAGTTACAAAACACTTTTCACACAAATAAAGTCAGATCTAAACAATTGGAAAAATATCAGTTGCTCATGTGTAGGCTGAATTAATATAACAAAAATGACAATTCTATCTAAACTAATTTACTTATTCAGTTCCATACCAATCAAACTACAAAAAATCATTTTATAGAGCTAGAAAAAAAATAACAAAATTCATCTGGAAGAATAAAAGGTCAAGAATATCAAGGGAATTAATGAAAAAATGAAAAGTTAGGTAGCCTAGCCTAAATCTAAAACTATATTATATGTATTATATTATATATAGCATATATTATATTAACTAGATATAAAACCATATTATAAAGCAGCAATCATCAAAACTATTTGGTACTAGCTAAGAAATACAGTGGTAGATCAGTGGAATAGGTTACAAGACACAGTAGAAAATTATTATAGTAATTTACTATTAGATAAACCCAAAGATTTCAGCTTCTAGGATAAGAATTCACTATTTGACAAAAACTACTGCAAAAACTGGGAAATAGTATGGCAAAAGCTAAACATAGACTAACATCTCACACCAGATACCAAGATAAGGTCAAAATGGGTACATGATTAAGACATAAAGAGTGATACTATAAGCAAACTAAAGGAGAAAGGAATAGTTTACCTGTCACATCTATGAATAAGAGAAGAATTTATGACCAAATAAGAGATAAAGAACATTATGAAATGAAAAATGGATAATTTTGATTACATTAAATTAAAAAGAGTTTGCACAAACAAAAGCAATGCAGCCAAGATTAGAAGGAAAGCAGAAAGATGGGAATCAATTTTTTTTTAATTTTATTATAGTTTGCATCATTCATTTCCACAAGATTTTGAGTTACATATTTTCTCCCCCTCTTTCCCCCTCCCACCACCCCAAAACAGCCATCCCAGTGTGTCCCCCCTCCCCTAGTCTATTCTCTCCTATGTCACTTTTCAGTAGGGCAAGATGGATCTCCCAACCACCGTGCCTGTGTATTTCAAGTTCCAGTTGGATGTAGTCAATAATAATAATAATAATAATTGCATATATATATATACGTAGATACATATTCATAACATTTGATTATGGAACTCCAGATTCCAGATTCTTTCTCTTCCTCCCTCACCTCCCATCCCCACTGGAAAGAAAAGCAATCAAATATAGGCTGAACATGTGAAATTATGCAGAA
>CM053585.1:203243283-203261019 GCA_028646515.1 Pseudochirops corinnae | reverse complement strand
GGATCCAGGCCGCTCAATGCGAGAGCCCTGCCTGAAAACAATCGCTCAGTCCCCCTGCTTTTTGCAGGCCGCGGGCGGGGAGCTACAACGCAGAGGCGGGTGCAAAACCTCTGCCTTTCGCTTTTCACCTCTGGAGACCTTTCGGCCGGACCGCTTATCTCCCCCTTTCGCAATCCCCACTCGCAGCTGGTGCTACTCCGCAGCTGGTGCTAATCCTCCGCTCACCTGAAAAGCTCTTCCGCAGCCCCTGGGGCGCAGCTGCGGCTTCAGGCCAGGCTGGCTTCCGTTCACAGTGCTGATATGGTTCCTCTTAGCCGAGCTGACTTTAGTGGGAAGTATCCTTGTGTGCGTTTTGGAGTTGTAGGATTGGTTTAGAGTCCAATTTTATGGGTATTTTGGGGTGGCTATGTGAGAGCTGCAATATTTTGCTGCTGCTACGCTGTCATCTTGGCTCCGCCCCCCGGGAATCAATTTTTATAGCAAGTATTTCTGATAACAGCCTCATTTCTCAAATATATAAAGAAATGAGTCAAATTTGTAAAGAATACAAGTCATTCCCCAGTTGATAAATGGTCAAAGGATATTAACAGGCAATTTTCAGATGAAATTAAAACTGTCTATTAGTCATATGAAAAAATGTTATTTTTTTTAAAAGAATCACTACTGAATAGGGAAATTCAAATTAAAACAACTCTGAGGTACTACCTCACATCTATCAGATTGGCTAATATGACAGAAAAGGAAAATGATAAATGCTGGAGAAGATGTGGGAAAATTGGGACACCAATGCACTGTTGGTGGAGTTGTGAATGCATCCAACCATTCTGGAGAGCAATTTGGAACTATGCACAAAGGGCAGTCAAAGTGTACAAACCCTTTGATCAAGCAATACAACTACTAGGTCTATATCCCAAACAAATCATGAAAAAGGACCCACATGTACAAAAATATTTATAGTAGCTCTTTTTGTGGGGGCAAAGAATTGGCAATTAAGGAAGCACTCATCAATTGGGGAATGGCTGAACAAATTATGGTATATGAATGTAATGGAATACAATTTTGCTATAAGAAATTATGAACAGGCAGATTTCAGAAAAACCTGAAAAGACCTACATGAACTGATGCTGAGTAAGGGGAGCAGAACCAGGAAAACATTGTACACAGTAACAGCAACATCGTGCAACAATCAGCTATGATTGACTTAGCTCTTCTCAGCAATACAATGATCCAAGACAATTCCAAAAGATGACAGAAAATGTCATCCACATCCAGAGAAAGAACTATGGAGTCTGAATGCAAATCAAAGCATACTATTTTCACTTTTTTTGTTGTTTTTGTGACTTTTGCCTTATGTTCTGTTTCTTCTTTCATAACATGACTAATGTGGAAATATGTTTACATGATTACACATGTATTACCTATATCAGATTGCTTGCCATCTTGGAGAGAGGGGATGGGAGGGAAGGAGGAAGAGAAAATTTGAAATTCAAAGTCTTTTAAAAAAAGGAATGTTGAAAACTATCTTTACATTAATTGGAAAAAAATAAAATACTATTTACCAAAAAAGAAAAGAAAGGTGACAATAGGACTTTGCTAGCGCATTCCTAGATGTCTGCCCCAGTTTCTTTTTGCAGATTGGCCAGTCTATACCAATATACCTCCCTTCCCCAAAGTGGGGTAGACACAACCCAGCCCTCTTTCCCTGATCCCTGCCTTAGAAGAACCAGCCCTCCCTCTCCCCGACAACAGGATGCCCTTGTGTCTGGGCCAGAGGAAGATGCTAATTACACTTTGCCCTTTCATCTGGAGATCTCAAAGAGCTCCACAAATAATCATTAGCTCTCCAAGCCTGGCAATATCTCATTTTCACAGGGAGGAACATAAAACAAAAGTCAGGAAAGGCATTTGCCCAAGGCCTGCTTGGTCCCCAGGCCAGGAATGGGACTCTTGTGGGGCTGGTTAATGCAGTATAGCATGGACTCCCACCACCACTCCCTAACCCAACCCTGACACTAGGGTTTCTATGAACCAGATCCTCCCTGGGACAGAAGAGGAGTTAGTCCATTTGGCAGCTTCCCTTCCCAACCTTTGAACAAGTGGAGGAAAAAACAGTGATCAACATTCCAGTGGGAACTAGCTAACTAATGAAGCTAAACCCCATCCTCTTCCCTAACACATACAGAGCAGCTCTGAGTTTGAGTTTGTGAGTTTGTAACCCAGACTTCATCAGCTAAATGCAGTTACCCTGACTTGAAAAGCCTGCTTTTTTTTCTCTAGCTCTCACCACCATTACCAAGTGTATGGATGTTTCAGGAAACACAAGAGGACTTACATGGTGTGATTTTAAGGCCTGAGAAAGATTCTTCTATCACCACCATCATCCTCCACCCCTCACCCCCAGTAACATCCCAAATTCTAACATTACAAGTCTTTTGCTTCAGACTCTGTCCTTTATTTAAAAATAAAGGTTGTGGGAAAGATAACACATTAAGCCTATTTTACTGGTTATTTATTCTTCAGGGTGAATAAATTTACCCAACCCTTTTGTAAGAGTTCATATTGAAAGTAAGGGTTATTGGAAGGACAGAGAGTATTATTCTCCTGGGTCTCTGAGAAGGAAGGAAAACAGAGAGAAAGGAAAGGAGGGAGGGAGGAAGGAAGGGAGGAAGGGAGGGAGGGAGAGAGAAAGGAAGGGAGAAAGGGAGGGAGGGAAGAAGAAGGGAAGAAGAAGGAAAGAAGAAGTGAATGAGGAAGGAACAAGGGAGAGAAAGGAAAGGAGGGGAGGAGGGAGAGAGGAGACAAGCACCTACTATGTGCCAGGCATGGTGCTAAGTAAGCACTTAATAAATATTATTCTCATTTGATCTTCACAATAACCCTGAAAGTTCCCCATTTTACACTTGGGGAAAATGAGACAAATAGAGGTGGTGATTTTCCCAGATCACACAGCTAGGAAGTGCCTGAAGATCTGGATTTAAGAAGAAGAAGAAGAAAGGTCAACATTTCCATAGCACTTACTATGTGCCAGGTGCAATGCTATTTTTTTTGTTGTTCAGTTGTTTTAGTTGCTTCTGACTCTCCATGACCCCATTTGGGGTTTTCTTGGCAGAGATACTGGAGTGGTTTGCCATTTCCTTCTGCAGCTCATTTTATGACGAAGAAACTGAGGCAAGCAGGGTTAAGTGGCTTGCCCAGGGTCACACAGCTAAGTGTATGAAATATGATTTGAACTCAGGTCTTCCTGACTAGGGCCCCAGCACCCTATGTATGCACTGAGCCACTTAGTGGCCACAGAAGAGATTCTGCTAAGGGAGGAAAGGGCACTGAAAGGCAACACTGAGAACAACTACAACCAATGTAAATGCTATTTCAGTGTTCCAAGATTCCCAGAAGGCAGGCCCAGGGATTTGCCTAGTTCCCCTTCAGATGGATCTGGCTCAGTTATCAATTTGTGCCAATCGTAGAGTTCATAGCTCTTCTTTGGAGTGTGGTATCACAGGACAGGATGTGAGAGTCAAAACAGATACAGACTTGAATCCCAACCCTGACACCAACTGGGTGACCATTGGCAAGCCAGCTCCTTGAAGGCAGGGACTGCTTCATCTTTGTATTTCCAGCGCCCTAGCACTGGGCCTAGTGAATAGGGGGTGCTTAATAAATGCTTGTTGATTAATCAGTAAAACCATAGCTAGTACTTACCCCCCCAGGATTATTATGAGCTGCATTTTGGAAACTGTGTGTGTGTGTGTGTGTGTGTGTGTGTGTACATGCACGTGCACAAAATTTAAAGGGTCACACTGACTGGGAGATAATGTCTAAACAAATTGAGGCACATGGATATAATGGAATATGACTTCATCATGATAAATGATGAATATGAAAAATTCAGAGAAGTGTGGGGAAACAGAACTGATGCAGAGTGAAGTAGGCAGAACCAGGAAAGCAGTATACATAATGAGAGAACAATGTACAAAGAACAAAAAAAGAAGCAATATTGTGTAATAATAATAATAATCAAGCTACACCCTTCCCCTAAGAGTTGTGAAAATGCATTTCCTTTCTTTCTTTGCAAAGGTAGAGGATTCTATGGCTACAGCATTGCATACACTATCAGACTCAGATGAGGTGTTGGGTAGTTTTACTGAATTGTTCTTCTCTTTTTTTCTATTCTTTGTTACAAGAGATGGTTCACTAGGGAAGAGAGATGGAAGAATAATGGAAATAAAGATATTAAAAACCAAAATTTCTCAATAAAAATTTGAGTATAAAAATCTAAAGAGCTACATTGTCAGGTATTACTACTACTACTACTACTACTGCTGCTGCTGCTGCTGCTGCTAAATTGATTTCTCCTGGACCTATTGGCAGACCAGTTTCCATCAACACTTGCTAACTGTGAGGATCCTTCTTAGAACCATGCAAGTTCTAAGCTTCTCTGTCAGTATCTAGTAAGAGAGAGAAATTTCAGCAGAGACAAAGATTTGAGCTCAGACACCCAGGGAAGGGACACTGTCATTTGTCCCCGTGGTTTTCCATTAAAATTGCAAGTAGATTTTATCTGCTAGCATTTTCAGAGTCAAAATGTTCCCTAAACATAGGTTTAAGAAACTATAGGGCCTAAGAGATTATCAGTAAGATGGAAGAGTATGGGTGAAGAGTGGACTTAACATCAGAGACAAGAGAAACAGGGCAACCTTTTCAGTGTTTAGTCATCTCAAGAAGTGTCTCTTTTTTCCAATTTTTTTCACCCAACCCTAATGGTTCATGCTGTGTGAGAAGCATCTTTACTCCAACCTAACAGAAAGTGCTGCCATTTCTCTGATACAACAAAGAGTAAAATCTAAAATCTAAGTGACCCATCTTCCTTGATAAGAGTCAGACTATCATCAGGAAGACTTTTCATGATTAGGTAAGGAAGGATGAAGATACTGAATACCACCTCCCAGATAACTATATCCAGCCTTATGCTCCCCTGTCCAACTTGGGTCCTCCTCATTATCCCCTCCCTTCACAGGAGTAGGTGCAAGGAGAGCAATACTCTCAGAGAGAATTCAGAGCCCTAATAGGACAGAAGACATTCTTCCTTGGGTAAAGACACTCTTCCTATGGGTCTGACATAAAAATAACCTACAACCAAATCTGATAGTCTATTGGAGGTGCCACAGTTGCTCTACATTTCTGCGCCTGATTCTCAATAAGAGTTATAGCCATTATTTTTCCTCTTGCCTCAAACTCCCCATTTTCCCAAAAAGAAATAATAAATCTGGTATAAATCCTTTGGCTCAGTGCTAGGGATGACAAGGAAGACCTCTTTCTTGGATATAACATGGCTGGTTTGAGATTCAGAACACAAAAACTAAAGAACCTACTAATGAGGAATGGATTCAACATAAACTGTGCTCTCCAAGACAAGAATATGACTGGAGTGAAGTATTGTCCATGAAGCCTTCCCTGAACAATTCTATCCCATAATGATCTTTCTTTGATTTTGAATTTTTTCAACACTTGGGTAGACACACCATTACCCTGCTCTCACATGCCTGCCTTGCCCTTTTGTGTGTATATACCATGTCTCACCAAGCTAGATCACAAACTCCCTAAAGGCAGGAACTGAGTTTTGGGCTTCTTTTACATTTGTCATAGGAACTTGCTTAATCCTTAATAAACGCTCATAGCATTTCCTTCTTCCTTCTTTAATACATATTTATCTTTGTCTACTCAAAGCAGGAAGACCCAACATTCACCAAAAAGGGCACAGAGAGAATTATTCTTGCTCAGTCTTTACCTTCATATGTCCACAACAGGAAGCAGAACCTTCTAGCCATATTGAACAATAAGGGAACTTTTTGCCCCGTTATGTGAGAGGACCATTCCTGGGAGCTTGGTTCTATCTGCCCATGTTTCCATTGGACTGAATCTCCTTCATCTCTCTGGACGCAAGTCCAGAACTCCCTGAACAATCACTGGTTGGTGATAAAAACAGAGTCATGGGTCCAGAAGAACTGTTAGTATATAGGTTACCAGATAAGGAGTCAACCAGGGATCATAAATCACAGGAACATTGATTCAGAGCTCAAAGGGCCTTCAGGGATCATCTAGTGCAATCCCTTCACTTTGCACATAAGGAATCTGAGCATTAAAGAGGTTAAGTGACTTGCCCAAAATCACATGGGTAATGATAGAATCACATCCTCTCACTCTAAACTGAGTATTCTTTCCACAAAGATGTGCTACTCTTTAAAAGTCATTCTCACATTGAGACACTTATTGAACTGATACAGAATGAAATAAGCAGACAGGAAAACAACATACGCAATAATTACAACAATGTGTAAAAAGTGAAAATAACTACCACAAATTAACCAAAATATGAATGTTGCAAAATTACAAAAAAAAAAAAAAAGTTGGATAGAAGGAACAAATATGAGAAGACATCTCCCCTCCTCTTGGGGGGAAGTAGACCACTAGTCCACAGGACTGAAATATTGCCTAGTCAGATTTTTTTCTAATGTGTTAATTGGTTTTGCTGATTTTTTTCTCTCTTCTTCCACTTTAAAAAATTCTTAGTTTGGTGTTCTCTGAGAGGAAGGAAGAGGGAAATAGGGGAATCCATCTGATTTGAAAACAAAAGATACCAAATATAAATCAATTTTTAAAAAAGTTTTTCTTGGGCTCCCTGGTTTTCTTTTAGAATGGTATTGGGAAGAAGATCACAAGGATGGATCCTATTCACCTTTGGGAAAGAATAAGAATCAGGTACTTTCTAACAATTGTCAAAGCTTAGAAATTCACTTCTTGATGGCATGGCACTGAGTATGAAATATTTCTAGACCGCTTCCATTTCCAAGAGTCTCTGATTTTCTGGTACTGCCAGAACCCATTAGAGGAAAAAGTAATAAATAAGAAATCACAATCTCTAAGCATGATTTAGGGGAAAAGTCAGGAAAATTAGAGAGAAATTCTCCCTTGTATCCTGGACTCACCACCCTGAACTCATCCCCCAGATAAAAGAACTGAATGACTTGAAAAAAGTACAGTTTCCCCTGCAGTTATCTCACTTTTGAGGCTATCTCCCTCAAAAGACCTATAGTCAAACAGTGAAATGTAAAGATCTGTGATACTTACGGTTGGTCAAAGAAGGTCTCCTGGGTGGCTTTGGCCACATAATTAATGGGTACCAGCCCAGTGCTTGGCCGACCAGAGAGCCTCCTGGCAAAGATGTAGTCACCTTCTTCTTTGATCACAAAGAGCTTGTCTCCTCGGCTCACACTTAGCTCATCTGCACACCTGGCTGTGAAGTCATATAGAACCATGAAAAGGACTGCAGGATGGGGGCTGCTTGATTTTGGAGAGAGAGGTTCTGAGTCAGGATCAGGATCAAGGTCCATTGTGACAGGATCAGGGCCTGGATATCTGGGGATGCAGTCATCAGGGATACTCGTGGGCCAAAGTTTGTTCCAAAAGAATGATAGGAAAGTCAAGTGTTTCCTTAAAAAAGGCTCCATACCAGTTGCTGACAGACCCCCAGGGTACCAAGAATGTTTCATAAGGACCTGCTCAGTTGGAAACAGGAGATAGATTTGAGTTCACCTGGCCCGGATGGGACAGATCTCCCCAAGCATCTTCCTGCCTGTGTGAGGAACTGCCTCCAACTGCTCCCTCACTCCAGGAATGTCTCTGTGTTGTCTTTTCTATGCAAACTTCTGAGGGTGGAAAGTGAAACTGGAAAAGCCTGTACAACTTGTTTTCCTGAACTCCTTAGCTGAAACACACACACACACACACACACACACACACACACACACACAATCACATATCTGGGTGCCTAGCCACAACTGGATCGGCCTTGGACTTAGGAATACAAACACATTTAAGTGTTAGGGAGATCATAAAATCTGGCCTCTTGCAAGTCATACTATTTTTTAAAAAATTATTTCAAAAGGAAAACAAGCTTCAGCCAAGGGGCGGGGTGTGGAGGGATGGAGGAAGAAATTCTAATTTTTTTTTTCCTATTGTAGATCTCAGTTTCTTTATACAAAAAAAGATAGGCCAGATGATCCTTAAGCTCCTTTCCTGACATGAGAGCCTGAGATTCTAAGCTTTCTCTGTTCACCTTGTAGTGTATAGGGATGTCTTTATGATTTGGGAGATAAATTATTCTTTTGTATGGGGATACTTGTCAATATTCAGTCCTAAGAATTTTAGGATTTTGTAATGTTTCTCTTGTCCCTTTTGCCTGCTTAAGGAATAAGGTATTAATTAGCCAATGCTTTTTGGGAACATGTGGGATGGTTCCAAAAGTTCAGCTCAGTAGCACTAATGACTGAATTTAAAACAGGTCAACAGGATGAACCTAGGTGGTTTTCCAGAAAGAATCCTGATAAAGGGGTGGTGCCTGCCAGGAAGCCAAAATGGAAGGGACTTACACTGTGAGTGTCTTTTCCTAAGAAAATGGCAGCGTCTGAGCTCCATGGAATTGCATCTTCTCAGGTGTTCGCTGGGTGGGGGCTTGGCTCTTTTTTGTTAACCTGTTCTAGAGATTTTTATGCTGAATATGTAAACATTTTATCATGCTCTGCATCCTGGGAACCTGTATGAATTGAAAGGAGTCAAAACACTATGACATAGTGCTGTCTAGGGCGCTCTATTTCCACATTTGTTTCCTGTATATATATCAGTCAACCCAAACTATTCCACTGTAAATAATGGTGAAAGAAGCTCTCGTGATGTCAAAAAGTGCTGTGTTGTCTGTGTGAGCTGTCTTTTATTGGGTGTGCTGCTAAACATTTAAGTTAATATGATTTACAGACACTTTTATATTTGTCTTTTTACGAAGTGTCAAAATTGGTTTTTATTTTGCTGCTAATCATGAGCCTCATAGCAAAATTCACCTTAAGATGACCTAAGCATGGGGACATCACTTTGGTGGAGGAGTGGCATGCTCTTACTGCCAAAAAGAACATGGATGACAATTGAGTCATGACACTCTGCATTTGAGGCCTGGGCCATCCACCCTCTAAGCACCAAATGTTGCTCCTGTTGCCTCCTTTCACAAAACCAATAAAGTGGAATTTGACACAGAAAAAAAAGAAAAGAAAAGAAAATGGCGGTATCATCATAGAGTGCCAGAACCAACCCACATGAGAGGAACTAATAGTTAGTAAACTTGGGAGCTGTCCAGTCTACATTAGACAGATTTTCTTTCTGTGAACTCTTGATTACCTCTAGCCCAGTGGTAATATTGCTATAGCTCTTTCTAAATATAGGACTGAGCTGTACCATTTAAAACCCTGCAATCTGTTTAGGTTCATTACCTCCTCAAATTCAGGTTCACAAGTTCCTAATTTCTGCTAAGCTTCTCAGACCAAAATCAAAACTGAACACGATTATCGTAATAGGGTGATATACAAACACTGCAACACAAATAGCACATTGAATCAGGAAGCAAGTATAGGAAGAGAACTGCCTCAGGAGTCACATAATAGGAATAGGGACTGTGATTTCGTTAATATAGGAATTAACAATTGAGGAAACTCATTCTCCCAAGGCAGGTCAACAGCTTATGACTTGCAGACTTGGCTGGTTTCCCAGAGCACTAAGGGGTTAAGTGATTTGCCCAAAGTCATTGAATCAATAGGTATAAGGGATGGGATTCAAACTTACATCCTCCTGGCTTCAAAGCTAGATCTCTCATCCAGGGCAGCTGGGTGGCTCAGGGGAGAGAATATCAGGCCTGCAGTCAGGAAGACCTGAATTCAAAGCTGGCCTCACATACTTACTAGGTGTGACCTTGGGCAAGTCACTTAACCTCTGTCTCAGTTTCCTCGTCTGTAAAAGAGGGATAATCATCTACTTCCCAGGGTTGTTGTAAAGACCAAATGAGATAATTGTAAATCCCTTAGCACAGTTCTTGGAACATAGTAAGCACTGCACTATATAAATAGTAGTTGTTATCATTGTTATTATTATCTACTACAGTATGCTGTTTCCCAAATTCTTTCTCTGATGCTTATATAGTGGAAACTCCTCCTCTCGCTGTCCTGCATGCCACATGAGCAACAGAGACTTTTTCAAGGGGCATTTAACAAGTCAGCAAGTCTGAGGAAAAGACAACCCCCCTCTCTCTTAAAGGCAAACTCCCCCAAGATGAACCCAGTCCAAACTAGATATGCCTGGGTACATAACAAGGAGGAGATACAGTACACCCAGTTCAGGAGTGACTCAATAGTCATTTCTCTAGGTTAGCCTTACTACCTATGTGACCCTGGGCAAGTCAATTAACTTCTTTGGTTCTCAATTTTTTTATCTATAAAATGCAATATTTAGGCTAAAGGGCCTCCAAGGTCCCCTTGCAAGTTTACATCTTTGATGCTATTAAAGTACATGTGTGCCTCTGTGCTCACTCCCCTAAATTTGCCCTAAACACAGCACTGGTGAGTTGGTTCCCAGAAATCAAATAATTCTTCCCTCAGAGCTCTAGGGATAAACCTGGGGGCTGTGGAGTAGCTTTCTAATATTGTCATGCTCAAGCCTCCATTGAGTGTGTTTCCCCAAATATTACTGGACCAGAGTAAATTAGTATCTCCCCAGTATCGTCAAATCTGTGATTAGTACCCCAATACCATTTTGACTTGTTGATATCTCCTCAATATCAATGATATTAACTTTAACAAAGGAATATTTACAGAGAAAATATAAAAGCACCAAAGCATAAAAATTTCTCAACCAGCAGCACATTTTCCTCCACCACCCTCAGTCCATGGGGAACATGGGCTCAGGCTTACATTGGTTGCTACAATTATTCCTCCCACCAAATTCACTTCTGGATGCAGCAGACCTGATGGGCAAGTTGATCCCTTGCTTGCATTATATAACAACTCAGTGAGTAGGTCCATTCACTACTGGGCTAGTTAAAGCAGGTCACCCTGTGCCTGATTCCTCACCAGGTTTGGTTGCTATTGGATTGGGCTAGAAAGGTTGCTTTACCATAGTCTGGCAACTATGTGGCACAGTGGTTAGAATGCTGGACTAAGTTTAAATCCAGCCTCAGACACTTACTAGCAATGTGACCCTGGGCAAGTGACTTAACTCTGCTTCCCTCAGTTTCCTCATCTGTAAAATCTGTAAAAATAAATGGCAAACCACTCTAGTATCTCTGTCAAGAAAACCCCAAAGAGGATCACCAAGAGTTGGACACAAATGAAATGACCAAACAACAATAATAAAACTCGGAATCCAGCTACACTTCTGATGGTTATTTTGACACAAGTGCATAGCCTAGTCCATTCCATCTTCAATGCTCGTTCACCTAAGATCAAGGAAGAAGAAATATAACAAATAGAAGAAATAGCAGCATGATGTGTTCATAACCACATGGTAGCCCAGATGAGATAAGGTGCACAGATGCTCTTCTTCCCATTCAGAGGCTTATAGTAGTTTCTTCCTCACTGGAAAGCAACCAGGGAAGAGAGAGATACTGAGTTGCATGCACATCCTATCTAGCACAGTAGTCAATTAAAAGGATTTGTGTTTTTTTTAAATCATCTTACCTTACAGGAAGCCAATAGAGAACAGTCACCAAATACCTACACATGCTCTGAATCTGGGGCAAGGCCCCTCCGATATGTATCATGCTTTTCCAGAAGCAGGCTCACACAGCCTCCATGAGAGCTAATGCCAAGCAGGGCATACTGTGAATTCTACTAGATTCAACTGCTAAAGACTAGATTACCTTCCCCACCCACCATTGTAATTTTATCTTACATCACTCCTACTCCTCATTTCCCAAAACTGTCACCTCCCACATCTCCTGCTCCATTCATCCTTACTCTGCCTACTTCCTTACCTGCTCAGCAATGCAATCAACAAAAGAGAAATGGTGTTAATTATTCATCCAGAGGATGACTGCTGAAGTCCCTCAACATGGAAATGGCCAAGTCTCAAATCCTTCAACCATTGCTTCTATGGTGTTTCAATATCTCAGCATGAATGAGGGGATTCAAGAATTAGCCCCCATAAAGGTATGCTAAAGCCCAGGGAAAGCACACCAGCTCTACACCCATTTTTTCCCCTCTTCCTTTCAATCCCTATCCCTTTCTCTTTTTCCTCCTCTGGCTTTTATCTTTCACAGTGAACCTTCCCATTTGACCAATTCTCTCCAGAGACCTCAACCCAGCCTTTCACTCTTGTGTACTCATAATCCATGCAACTCAGTTGATGAAATCACCATGTGTAGGAGCTAGGCATCCTAGGACTTGTGGACAAACAAAAATCATGGCGGAAGCATTCATTACTGAAAGAAGTGCTCTCTCTACCAGCATCAGTAAGTCTCAGAAAGAACACATATTTTGCCATAGCAGTAAAAGGGGCTAGGACAATAAGGATCAAGGCCAAACTGGTAGGACTTGCTTTGTAAGTACAGTCTTTATATATTCATTCATTTGTTTTTAGCATTCTTTTTTCTTTTGCATTCCAAATTCTCTCTCCCTCCAGCCCCTCCCTCACCTACTGTGAAGGCAAGCAATATGATATACCCATTATACAAGTGAAGTCACGCAAAACATAATGGAGTCTTATAATGTGGTTCAGAGACTAGAGCCAGGAAATCAAATATTTAAAGTGCTTAGAGAATATGAAAAAGGTCCCACCATCTCAGACTTTCCTCCTTTAGAATCATTTCCCATTGATGATCTAATTCCCTGGTAATTGAAGAGCTCCTTCTTCACAAAACTACCTCACAAGACACCTTCTCTTCAGAGCATTTGCCAAACTTGCTGTCAGAGCTGAGTCCTGGGCTCAAGCACAGCTACTTATCATTTTATGTGTATATCACAAAGTAGACCATGAAGGCTGGGACCATAAGTAGAGTCTTGCTTGAGAGAACCAGATTGATTGAATCTTGGCCTCTTTTATATCACTATCCAAAAGACCAGTATATACTTGTCAAAGGAAAAACAGCTCTGCCCTTTCCCTGTTTTGGTTGGCAAGGGTGCTAGGAAACAGTGGCTTCCAGGATTAGAGGGAATCCCCAAATAATGCCACTAAATTGCATTTCCCAAAATATTTCTCCCTTTAACGGGAACAGAGAAGGAAAAAAATATATATGCAAATAATTCCAACAAAATGTTATTGATCAGTGAGGGCTTTGTGGGATATAAGATCTAGAAAGCAATTCCTGATTGCAGCTTCTTAGAATTTGTTAAGTGTGTAGATCATATGGAGATCTCTTTTGGAGGCACTTTATATCTGCTCAGTGTTTTACAAAGGAAATGCAGACAATGCATTTACCTGGAAGCAGGGATACATACAGGATGACCCCTGGACAGCCCAAGAGTAGGATTTCTATCATGAAAGACATGGACCTCACAATGGCACAGGGACAAATGTCCCTTGGCATCTCCACACATGCTTCTAGAAGAAGATGAGGACAAGGAATCACTGATGAAGATGTATATATTTTTATAGGGAGTACAGAAGGAAAAAGAAGAAAAAGAGAGAAAATATCCCAAGGCCAAAGAATCATAGATCATCAAATCTCAGAGATGAAAGGGATCTCAGGGGTCATCCCATCCATCCCCTTATCTAGCTTGTTTGTCAAAGGTTCATCCAGTCTTGCTTATATAACTCGGTGACGGGAAAGTGCTGAAGTAGAAAATCCTACTGTGAGACAACTAGTGTTAAAATGTTTTCCTTTATGCTATGCCAGAATCTTCTCCCCTGTAACCTCCAATGATCCTAACTTGTTTTCTCTGGAAATAGAACAATCCTGCTCCCTCTTCCAGATAGAAGTCCTTCATATGTTTAAATATAACAGTTCTCACACATGCCCTCTTCTTTGATCACAAAGAACTTGTCTCATTGGCTCACACTCAGCTCACACCTGGCTGTGAAGTCATAGAGAACCATGAAAAAGTACCACACTAGGGAGGCTGCTTGATTTTGGAGAGAGGAGCCCCTGGTCAGGGTCAGGATCAAGGTCTATTGTGACAGGATCTTGAGATTCCAAATCCCCACCCAAAAAAAAACCCTTTTAAAATAATTAAGAACTTTCAGGGAGTTATTATTTATTAACTTATGAATTTATTATATAAATATATATTCACCTAGCAACATTTATTTACCATCTTTCTTGGTCTGGTAAGTAAGATATCAGCTGATTATCATAACTCCCTTCTGTTCTGCCCCACCCCTTCCCTTACCCCTTTATTGTTTTCACTCTTCCTCATAATTGTCTTTTGTCAGGGACTAGTCTTTGGGGATTTCCCCTAGTGCAGGTCTGGGGGCCTGGTTTGGGGGAGAGAAAGGCTGAGCTGCTTCTTTGTTTGCAGTTTTATTCTTTCTTTTTTTTTGGATTCATTCTCTTTAATTTTTTTCTGGAAAAATTAACAGGACAATAAAATGTATAATATTTTTTTAAGAAAAAAAAAAGACTCCATTAGATACCAGAATAGGTCTCTAGCGGAAGGCAATCCATTCCCCTAAAAAGAAATTATTCTAGCTGGCTCATATCTGAGAAAAAGGCCGCCATCCCCACTGTAAATCTCCAAATGAATCCATAGCAAGGATAGCACATATGCCAAGACTGGCTAGGTAGATAAAAAGCTTCACATTGCAGCTGATGGCTCACTCTGTACTGATTTTCTGTAAAAGTGATTGAGTCATAGTGATAGAGTCACTAGAATAAAACTCTATCATCCTTTCCAGGTCTGGTCTGTAACTTTTCCTTTATATGATCAGTCAAGAGAAAGAAGTCACTAAATTCCTGACTCCTAAACCTTGGCTTTGTGACTACTAGACTACATAAGCTACACAAAATCAAGAACTATTTCCTACTGAAACTTTGCGATCTCCCTTAAGCTCTGAGCACGGTACTCTGCAGAGTATTTAGTCTCTCAGTTACCAGGCATACATTTAAGTGTGTACTATGAGCTGTGCACAGTGTTAACTGCTGAGAAGATAAAAACAATCCCTGTCCTCAGGGGGTTCAAATTCTAATGGGGGAAATAATATGTAAATAATTAGGCACATAAAAGATATATACAATTGTTATGGGAATCTGAAGATCTTCCCTGCTCCTTGGCCCCTTGATAGGCTTAAGTGACTCTGAGAACCTTCCCTGATTTGAAAATATATTTTGCCCCCAATAGGCTGAATGTGGTCACATGGAGCCTGTGGCAGGAGGCTTGTTCTTCAGGAATGTCCACACCTTATTGCTTTGTGATTGGGCAGTGGGTCAAGAGGGCTGTGACATTCTCTGATCCAGGAGAAAGCTATATATACCCTGATGTGAGGTTTTGCTTTGGGGCTCACTTTGGAAAGAGTTGTGTGATTTGGCCAGATGAGACTCTGGGCAGCTGTTGAGCCCCCCGACTTTGAAAACCCAGATGTTGGTGCTTCCCTGTCTGGTAACTGACTAGGTATGGATGTAACAGTCAGACGGCTGGAAGCCCTGTCGGCTGATCTGTTTCTTTGTCTGCTTGTAATTTCTGCTTGTATTCTGTTTGTATTCTCTGAAGTTCAGGGTGTTGACTTCTTCCCCTGAACTAGATAAATGGTATGTTTGGTTAAAGTAAGATTGTTAACCCATTTTGAGTTGCTTTCCTTTAGAAAACAGATCTAAGAACCTGTGCTAGCAGCCATCTTGGGTATGCTAGGGTGCTTGCTGGTACAACAATGTAGATGGAAGACTGTCTCAAAAAGATAGCACTAGCAGCTGAGAGACCTAGGAAAGGCCTCCAGCAGAAGGTGGGATTTGAAGGGAGTCTTGAAGGAAACCAGAGAAACCTAGAGATGGAGGTAAGAAGGGAGAGCAGGCATAGGAGTCAGCACAAAGGAACCAATGTGGGAGAAGCAGTGTTGTGTTCAAAGAACAAATAATCCAGTATTGCTAGACCATGGAGTTTGTGGAGGAAAATAAAGCATAAGAAGACTGGAAAGACAGAAAGGGGCCAAGTTGAAAAGAACTTTGAATGCCAGAGGACTTTATATGTGATCTTAGAGGTAATAAGGAGACATTGGTATTTATCAAGCAAGTGGGTAATCTGGTAAGATCAACCCTATAGGAAATCACCCTGGCAGCTGACAGCAAGGTAGGAAGGAGCAGGGCTTCAAGGTAAGGAGACCAATTTTAAGGCAACTGTAATAGTCCAGGTGAGAGGTAATAAGGGCCTGAACAGGGGCAGTGGCTAGGTGAGTGGGGAGATGATGATGTATGTCAGAGATGTTATGAGGTACAAATGACAAGATTTATCACTGGATTGGAGATGTGGGGTGTGAGGAATCGAGGAGAATACTGAGGCTAGTAACATGAATGACTGTGAGAACGGTGGTGCTCTCACCAATAATAGGGAAATTCAGTAGGTGGGAGGCAATGGTACATTTTCCAAGGCCACCTTGATGATGGGTTAGCAAATGGAGTTAAAATCAGGTTGCTTCCCATGCCACTGAAGCATGTTTATCTCCATCTCTTGGATAAATTTCTTAACCTTTCCTAATATGTGTCTTGGTGCAAGCCCATTTTACAATATTCTATCTCCATTTAAGAATTTCTGTAAATCAAGTAAAGGTCTCTTGAGGATGTGGGACATGAGGATTTTTTATAATAGGAAAGGAAGAGATTGAAGATTAGTGAAACAGTTAAAATGACAGAGAGGGTAATCTGCTGGAGAAGATGGGATAGAATGGTATCAAAGGTGTAGACAGAGGGGTTTGCCTTAGCCAAGAGAAGAGACAACTCTTCACTATTACTATTATAATGTGCATTTTATAAAATAACTTTTGGGCTCATATGGACTCATCTGCTACAATTGAATTTTGAGTCAAGTGTACATTGTTTACAAACTATGAAATATCTTAATAAAATGTGACTGGAATTCACCATAAATTATGCTCTCAAGAAATATGCATAGGTCTATCAATCAAAAATCAGTTCCTAATTTGTTGTACTCACTTGACTTGTTAAAGCTGCCTGTCCCATGGTTTGCAGTTATCTGATGATATGAAATACATAGTTTTTGAATAGCAAAAATGTAGTTGTCAGTTCTTCCTATCAGACATAACACGGGTGCTAGAATGCCCAATATACAACTAGGATAGGCATTACCATGTATTTGTTTATAAAGTGTGTCCAAAGAGGAGAGTAAGCTATCTAAAATGAAAAGTGAGTTCTGGGAGCAAGCAACTGGGGTTAGGAGCACTCTCATTTTGTTTCATCCAAGTACTGCCTACTGAAAAAAGGTTAGCTAGGGGGGCAGAGCCAAGATGGTGGTGTAGGAGCAGCAAGAATCGCAGCTCTGACATAACCACATCAAATACCAAAAAATATGACTCTAAACAAATTCTAGGGCTCTAAAACGCACACAGATATATTTCCTGCTGAAGGCAGCTTGGCTCAAAGCGCCATTTCAACTCTGAGAGCCAGAACCAGCCCAGCCTGAAACAGCAGCTTTTGCCCCAGGGGCAGCTGGACGAGACGAGCCCCACCTTGCCTCGGCTGGAGCTTCAGGAGAGTGGATCTGTGGCAGCTGTGGCAGTATCTAGAATTATCAAGCCATAAATAAAAAGGACTAAGGTTAGTGGAACTTGGCTAAAAACCAGGGAAGAAAAGTGGGTCTGGCCAAGCCGCCTCCAGGGCAAAGAAGTGGGGAGCAGAGGTTCTGCACCCACCTCCACATTGCCGCTTCAGAGCTCCCAGCCTGCAGACAGCAGAGGGGCCTAGCGATCATTCAGAAGCCAAGT
>CM053585.1:203214213-203237214 GCA_028646515.1 Pseudochirops corinnae | reverse complement strand
TCACTTACTTGTAGGGCTTCTACTTGTTCAATTATGTTGCCCCCAACTTTCTACCTTATCCACAGAGATAGCCTTGAAAGGCTGTGATGTTGATTCTATTCCCTTGATCTATCAGAAATTTAGTAATACTGTTAAAAAGGGAAAGGAGGTTAGCTTGAAATGAAAGAGTCTTGATGTATCCATGCTGACCCTTACTAAGTCAATGACTCAATCAGCCAATGAGCATTTGTCAAGTACCTGCTGTGAGCCAGTCAGTCATTATATTAGTCTCTGAGGATATAAAAAGGTCCCAGCCCTCCAAGAACTTACATTCTATAATTGGAGCTACAGCATGTGCATATATAGGAATTTGTGAAATATATACAAAATGAACACAAGGACTTTTTTTTGAGGGGTGAATCAGGAAAGCTTTAATACAGAAAGTGGTGCTTGAGCTGAGCCTTAGTGGAAACAAAGGATTCTGTGAAACAGGTGTGAGGAAGAAGTGCATTCCAGTCATGGCAGACAGCCATTGCCAAGATACAGAGATGAGAGATGGAGTGTTGGTTATGAGGAACAGTAAGAAATCCTATTTGACTGGATCATAAAGTATACGAATGGAAGTAACATACAATAAGGCTGAAAAGGTAGATTGGGACCAGGTTATGAAGTGCTTCAAATACCAAACTAGGAAGTTTATATTTGATACTAGAGGTAATAGGGAATCATTGGAGTTTATTGAGTATATGACTGACATAGTCAGACATATATTTTAGGAAAAGTGACTTTGGAAGCTGTGTGGAGGAGAGAATTGAAGTGGGGAAAGAATAATAATTTCCTTTCTTAAATGCTCACAAATTATACCTGTTAATAAAAGGTTCTGAAATTGCGTAGAATTATAGGACTTGGAAATCAAAAGAGCCTGGGGGCAACTAGGTGGCCCAGCAGATAAAGCACCAGCCCTGGAGTCAGGAGGATCTGAGTTCATATATGACCTTAGATACTAACCAGCTACATGATCCTGGACCAGTCACTTAATCCTGATTGCCTTCCCTACTCTCCCGTCTTCCATCCTCCAGGAAAAAGAAGTGGAAGGGACCACTGAGATCATCAAGTTCAACCCCCTTACTTTAAATGAGGAAACTAAGACCAAAAGAGGTGAAATGACCTTCTTAAAGTCAAAGAAATATTTAATGGCAGTGCTTTATAGTTGGAAAAATTCATTTTGTTTTTCTGATTTTATGTAGTGAAGAGTGAAAGCCTGAAATCTGCTGTCAGTAACCAAAATCCTGCATGGAGGGAGGGAAGGTGACAGGACTGGACTGTACAGACAAGCAGGAAGAGTGTGTTGGTATGTATCTTGTTCCAGAGAAAGAGAGCAAGACTTGGATGGCAGCTGTGAGATTGAGTGAAGGTAGGTTTGTCAGACTGAATACTGACTATACTGCCTTCTGACTCATCATCTGCCTTGCCCTGGTCACTCACCAGGTTTTGGTGAAGCTTAAGATATGATTTACCATGAATCACTGAAAATGACTGTTTTCATAGTGCCATTCTCCATGGTGCAAGAGAAGGGCAAGTTAAGGAAGAATGCAGTGAGTTCATTGCTTTAAGGTTGTTGTCCTTTGAAATGACACACCTAGCCATCTGTTTCCTTTTGTTCCTCTGTCTACCTTAACCTCTTATCTATCCCTTTCCTTATTGCCTTGTTAATCAGTCCGTCTTTTGCTGGTTCCTTTTCTCAGTCTCTCACTTCCTTCTCTTCCCTCTTCATTCCTACTCGTACCTGTTAGCCATTCAGAAGTGACTTTAGACCAGAAAGAGAAGAAAAACAATAATCTAACGAAAACTGTAGAGATGGAGCTGTCCTTTTCAGGTTGATCTATGTAAAAGGTAGTGAGGTCAGGGAGTGGTGTGAGTGAGCGTGGGGAGCTGTCGAGGCCTGGCTCAGAGTTGATATATTTTCCAGGGACTTAATGACAAGGCAATAATCTAGTTGGGGTTCTGCTGTTGTCACATATCAGCAGGGGAGTGGCTCACAGGGCAGGTTGCCACTGAAGTCAGAATGAAGTGGTGCAGCTTTTGTGGGAAGAGCCGGGCAGGTTGGTGGTGATCACTTACTTCTAGGTTGAGATGTTCTGTCAGGGTGAGGTCCAGAGACCAGCTGAGCAAACTCTCTGTTGTCAAAATATTTAAAGTTCCTGAGAGATGAGAAATGTGTCCTGAGTGATACTTTTCTGAGAAAGGAGGACTCCAGAGTCTGAATCCTGAAGTTTCTCTCAACATGGATTCAAGAAATCTTTTGCATTTGGGCTCCAAATACCTCTACATTAGTCTCTGGGACTTTGAGGCACGGACAGAGGATGAACTGAGCTTTAAGGCTGGGGACCTTTTTCATGTAATAGAGAAGAAGGAAGATTGGTGGAGAGCCACAAAGCTTGATGCTGCTGGAAGGAGCCTGGGGGAAGGCTATGTCCCTCACAATTACTTAGCTGAACAAGAGACAATGGAGACAGAACTGTAAGTAAGAGCCAACCAAGGGAAGGAGCCTGGGTTCATTCATCTCTTGGAATGTCACATTTGTTGCTTGTGGATGCTATTCTGGGAATGGCTTCCAGTGGGGAAGTAACTCCTTTAGCACTGGCAATGCAACTTAGAATCATAAGATCATAGATGTAGTGCTTGAAAGGCCATTTTCTATGAGGAAATGGAATTTCAGGGAGGTCCAAGGTCACACAGGTAGTAAACATCAGAGGAAGGACTTGAACTTGCACCTAATTCCAGAGGTAGTGCTTGGTTTTCATAACTACCAATCCCAGAGAAGAGGATCAAGTCCCACTAAAAGCCTGGAACATCTTAAAGGAAAAGCCAGAGAAAAGCTGAAAGTAGTTGTTGCAGTGACTTATAGGCCCTTCCTTGGCATGTAGGAAGGAGGGTTTTTTGAAGATGGTGGATGTACCCAAGTGCAAAAGGATTCAGGCATCCCAGGGTCTGGTAGTTTGTGATTCTTCTTGGTTGCTTTCTGCCATCCCAAGGAGTTGCTCTGCATATTGCTGCAACACACTTGGCACTACTATTGGTACCTCAAAGAGCTGTGATTTCACTAGTCTGGGTGCTCCCTTCACTAGTACAGATTATGACTCCTCCATACTTCAGCAGATCACTTAAACAATGGTAATGGTCAAACAATTCATTAAAGCTATCCCTGTAGTATCATTACTAAGTTGTCTGTAGGCCAGTCCTCTTTGGCATAATTTGGAATGAAAGTTAAAAAAAAAAAAAAAGCCTGAATGTCTTTTTCATAAGAAACAATGTGGTATAATAGATGCTGGATCTGGAACTAGGAATACCTGGGTTTAAATCCTACCTCTGATATTTACTAACAGTGTGATTCTAGACAAATCACTTAACCTCTCTGAACCAAAGACAAGACTCCATGTTAAAGTCATATATTTCACAGGCAAAATAGGGGAAAATCTGATTCTTTTAGGGCTTAATTGGTTGCTTGTAGTTTTGTATTTGGGGCTGGGAGGAGATGGACGTATTAGCTTTGGGAATTCCTTGTTTAGAGAAGAGTGGGTAGACCACTAGCCCCACTCTATTGTCATTCAGCCATGTTGGCCCAGGCTTCCTGGGGAAGGAAAAGACAGGACCAGTTGGCATTAATTTCTGAGTGGGTGACTAGGGGCAGCTTGAGATAAAGAGGAATCCTGCATTGATGTTTCAAAGTCCAGAGAAAGAGGGATGTTGCAGGACTCACTTTCAAAACAACCACAAACTGGAATCTCAACCTAGTTAGTGGGGGGAGGGAAATAGTGTTGCAACACCTTCCAGCTCTGTAGGGTGGAGGAACAGTGTGGAGAAAGCTGTGTTGCCAAACACGGACAGCTGTGCTGGTGGGTGTCCACTTCTGGATTTTCCCCTCCCACATGGCTTCTTCAGAACTTCTGAGGAGCCAGTGCACCACTGGCAGTAACAAACTGATGAAGGATGTTGACCCAACTACACTAATGGCCTCACGTGTACCCAAATTAATTAGTGAATGAGAAGCTGGGCATTTGAATTTGTGTTGTATAATTTCATGGCCTGCTATCGTGGTTTGGAGATGAGACCTTGGAACAAAATGTTTCCTCTCTCCCATTCTCCTCTACTGCAGCCTCTACTAGTGAGTATGTATACCCAAAGAGCACCGATGACCTGGGTTATGGGTTCTTTACAAGCCTCTTGGCATCATTTGTTTTCTCTAACATTTGAGCCATCTGAACATTTATGAAAGAAACTCACTTTGACAGTTTAAGAACCCAGCTCCTAGAGATTTGTTGAATGCCCTCCACTCTCAGGGCACAGGTGCTATTACCAGGAAGTCAGAAGTTTCCATGGAACTGACCTGGAGATAAGAGCTGAACAACTGTGTAGGTAGTACCATCCAAAGAGCCCAAGGACAAGCAGTTAAAAGGCTGGTGGGATGAACATGCTGAGATTATGAAACCAAGGCAGCATGCTTTCCCTAGTTCATGGTCCAAAATCATACTTGGGGTTATTCCTGAGACTTGAAGACTGGTGGTCTATCTTAAAGGGCTAGTAGCTAAGAAAGCAACGTTCCCATAATCAGAGAGTATACATGTTAGTGCTTTCCCCTCCCCACCTCCAAGTCCCCAACCCCATGTGTCAGGGGAACTTTTACAACATTTTACTTTCCTTATTGTCCCTATCTCACTGATTCTGTGCTAAAGGTCTCCCCCCCATTACAATTTTTGACAACTTGTTCCTATAGTTCTTCAACTACTTCCCCTTGGACTACAATCTATAGTTATATGGTTCTTGGGTGATTATTTAGTATACCTCAAGTTTTCCTTCCTCCCTAACTCTGCCCTAATGTAGCCTTGCTGTTTCAGCTTATATGGGGCAGTAGAGTGAAGAGGGGTGGGTAGAAATCAGTCCATGTTACTGTTACTGGGGCCAACTCAGGCCAGGGGCAGAAGTAGGTGGCCGGTGATAAACAATAAAGACTTAATAAACATTGGTTAAATTAAATTGAATTTATGTTACAACCTCTCTAGACAGAGCCACTGCTGCTACCCCTGTTACCCTGTAAGCCATTAGGGTTGCTCCTGGACTGTTGTTATCAAAGTCATTCTATAACTATGGCATAAGGGATGAAGGATCAGAGAACCCTCACTCAGAGGGAGCACAAATGACCTTTCTGGGGACCAGGACATCCCTGAGGATTTGGTGTTAGGATCATTCCATTTTTCTTTATTTTCTTGCAGATGGTTTTTTGGACAGATCTCTCGTTCAGAAGCTCTACATAGGCTGCTTGCAGAAGGCAATGAAACTGGCACCTTCCTCATCAGGATCAGTGAGAAGACAGGAGCAGACTATGTTCTCTCAGGTAAAAAACTTTCTTCTCTTGCTGATGGAATAGGCCATTGATTTGCTGACTTCCCTCCGAAATTCTGCAGAATTTTATTTGACCCTAGTGTTTGTCTGTTGACCTGGGACATCCCCACTTTCACAATCCACCTCTCCTTCTACATCCTTATTCCCCCACCCCACCCCATTAATGTGATGTGTTACCTTGATCATGCAGGATTCTTCTCTCTCTCTGGTAAAATCTAGGACAAGTATGTTTCCCAAGACAAACTGTGTTACCTTAAACACAGAGCTGGGAAGAATATTGGGCTTGGGCAATTTGAATCTCGGCTCTGTCTCTTCCTACTTGTGTGATTTTAAACAAATTATTCCAGTATTCTGAGCCTGAGTTTCCTCCTCTGTATCTCTTCCAGATCTAACAGTCTATGAGTCTCATACTGCAATGTAAGAGTTGGAGTCAGGGACCAAGGTTCAAATCCTGATTTTTCCATTTAGTACATCTGTGCATCTCAACTCCTTTGGACTCAGTTTCCCCATTTATAAAATGAGATGGCTAGACTAGACTACTGGGGTCATTGAGATAAAACTGGAGAAAGTCATGAAATCCTGCTGACTGGGGCTACTATACATGTTTGCTAGTTAATCTCAACCAGGCCCTAACAATAGCAAGGCAATCTTACTACTCCCTATTTGTTTTCCTATCCCACTCAACAATAGTAGTGATTCCAAACCTTTTCTTTTGTCCTTAAGCTTCCTCCTTACACTTTCTCTCCTAAGGACCTCAACTTATACTTCACTGAAAAAAAATTGAGGCCATTTGCTGAGTTCTCCTCTCTCCCCTCTTTATCTCATCTCTCTAATATCATCCCCCACTATCTCTTTCTTTATTCTAGGATGAGATGAGGTAGCTCTTTCGTCTCCCAAAGCTAACCTTATACATGCATCCTTGATCTCCTCCCTTCCCATCCTATCCAGTAAATTACCCTCACCATCATTCTCACTCTCTAATCTTACATCTCTGCCTATCTACTGGCTCCTTCTTTGATGCCTACTCCATGCCTACAAACTTTCCCAAGTCTCTCCTATCCTTTAAAACCCTCACTAGATACCATCCTATATCTCTTCTATCTTAGCTAAATTCCTTGAAAAAGGTCATCTACAACAGGTGTTTCCACTTCCTTTCCTCTCAATCCCTTCTAAACTTTTTATAATCTGACATTCAATTTCATTATTCAAATGAAACTCCTCTGTTAAAGTTGCCAGTTGCAAATCTTGACCCCAGTCCTCCTCGGCCTTTCTGCAGCATTCGATACTATGGACTATTTTCTCTTCCTGGATGCTGTCTCATCTCTCGGCTTCCATGACATTGTTCTTTCCTGGTTGCCATCCTACCTGCCTAATTGCTCATTTTCAGTTTATTCTGTTGTATCTTCACTCTTGTCACACCCACTAAAGGCGGGCATCCCCTAAGGCTCTGTCCTAGGTCCCTGTTCTCTTTTTTCCTCTATACTCCCTCCCTTACTGATCTCATCATTTTCCATGGGTTCAATTATCATCTCTATGCAGATGATTCCATATATCCTGCCCTAGACTCCCTCCTGAGTTCCAGTCCTATATCAACTATATTTCATAAAATACCTTACAGGCATCTCAAAACTCATGTCCAAAATATAACTAGTTTTCTTTCCCCTCTTCTGAACTTCCCTTTTACTGTCAAGAGAAACCACCTTTCTTCTCATCATCCAGGCTTTCAACCTAGGTGTTAAAGTTATCCTCAATTCTCATTTTCTTCTACTGCACCCTCCCATCTGAAAATCTGTTATTCAGGCCCTTGTACTCTTTCAATAGCCTTAAACTTGTTTTCTCTTCCTCAAATATCTCCCTACTCCAATCCGTCTTCTACTCAGCTGACAAAGTGATTTTTCTAGAATTTAGGTCTGACCATGTTAGCTCCCTGATCAATAAATTCCAGTGGCTCTCTATTACCTTTAGAGCCAAGTGTAAAGTCACAGCTGTTTAGTGTTTAAAGTTCTTTACCACCTGGCCTTATTCTACCTTTCCAATCTTTTTACATCCTACCCTTCTCTATACACTTTACTTAACTAGTCACGTTTGCCACTTTGCTATTTCTTGAACACGACACTACATCTCCAGACTCCAGACCTTTGCAACAGCTGTTTCCCCTGCTTAAAAGGTTCTTCCTAACCTCTCTCCTGTCTCCTAGAATCCCTGACTGCTTTTAAGACTCAGCTCAAGCACTGCTTCCTCCAGGAGGCTTTTTCTGGTCTCCCCAGCTGCTGATTCCCCTCTCTCTAAGATTACTATCTATCTGTTCTCTCTCCTATATGTTCTGATTTTTATATATTGTCCCCCTCCACTGGAACATAAGATTCTTGAGCACAGGGACTGTTTTTGACCTTTCTTTGTATCTCCAACACTGAACACAGTACCTGACACGTAGTTACATCTACTAAATGTTTGCTTGATCAGTGACCTCCCTACCAGACCTGAATTCGTGATCCTCTGAATCTATGTTCATTTTAGGTTTCTGTGAGTTAAAACAAAAACTGCTTGGGACCAGTTAAAAAAAGTAAGATCTATACTGTCATTTTAGCCTTGGTGTCTTACTTGATTAACTATATTGGGTATTCCTTAAATTCTAGGAAGGGCATGTAGGTGGCACAGTGGATAGAACACTGGGCCTGGAGTCCAGAAGGGTCATCTTCCTGAATTAAAATCTGGCCTCAGACTATTCACTAGCAATGTTACCCTGGGCAAGTCACTTAATCCTGTTTGCTTCAGTTTCTTCATCTGCAAAGTGAGTTGGAGAAGGAAATGACAAACCCCTCCAATATCTTTGCCTAGAAAATGGAGTTACAGAATCAGACACCTGAAAACGAGTAAACAACAACGAAGTCCTAGGGGAGCTATGGAATCTCCCACGGTTAACTCAGATTCAAAATGAAGTTAACATGAAGAATGATGGGCAGGTCACAGACTGTGCTTGAAGGAAGCTGGGGGATTGGAGAGGTCAGAGAACAGAAGGAAGGACATTCCAGGCATGAGGAACTATTTGTATGAAATAAAAAAGGCAAGAGATAGAATGTCACGTGCAAGGGACCATCAGCAGGCCAGATGGAAAGGAATAGAAAGAGAATGGAAGAGAGTAATATGAATTAAGACCGGAAAGCCAGGTAGAAGCCAGATTATGCCAAGCTGAGTATTTTACATTTTATCAGGGAAACAATAGGAAACCAGTGAGAGTCATTATTTTTTTTTTTGTAATAGGGGATGACGCAGTCAGATATGTATTTTAGAAATATCAATTTGGCAGCGAGGTGCGGGATGGAATTTTCCCTAAGACATTGACCCTGCCCTCCTAGAGCTCACAATCACTTTGCCTCATAGCATTCTGATGAAGAAGGTATGAACCGAAATACTTTCACAATCCAAAAATGAGGAGAGGTTAAGTCACTTTCCAATTCATACGGAACCTGGCAGAGAAGTGTCAGCTTCTTGACATTCTACTAGGGACCCTGCTGCATCTTCCACATTTCTGGGCTCAGAAGTTGAAAGGCCTTTCCCTTTATGGATACAAAATACATTCCCTCTGAAAAATATGCAACCCCTATGAGCACTGGTTTGAGTTGGTGCTTGTCTGCCAGTCCTGGTTTTGGGGAGCTCTCCAGTTTTCAAGAATGACTGTCGTGTGCATGCTTTCTTTTTTTCCTTTTCTGTCTTCTGTCTTTCAAAGTTCGGGACCACCTGATTGTGAGACATTACAAGATCTGGAGGAATGCTGAGGGAAGATACCACATGAATTCAGCTGTGTTCTTCCCCGATCTTGCTGGCCTAGTGAAGTATCACAAAAGTAAGACTCTTTCCCATGGCCTGAGGCTCACCACACCCTGCTGGAAGGTAAATTGAAGTCTGGATCAGGATTCTGTTCCAAGGCTTGACTGGGAGGACCATCTTTCCCCACACTCAAGCTATGAGTATCCAGAAAGGGCGCTTTGCAGGGACTTTGAGAACCTCTGTGGTAAATTGTTTGCCTCCAAGCTTAGACATTGTGTCATAGTCCCTTAGTTAATCCAACTAGATTTGCAAGCCTTTCCTGAGATGTGCTTTCCACCACGAAATACTGTCCCAGTCCCACCTGATTCTTAAACTGTTTTGTATCTCGTACTGGTGAATTTTTTGTTTGGTTTTGTTGTAAGTCCCATCTACTGTAACCATGCAAGATCTTTTATCAATAACATTTGTCAAATGCAGAGAGAATCTAGAATCAGTTGGTCTTTTAGGCTCTTGGAAAGGGGATGTGGGAATTGTGTTGGGAGGGGCATGGGGATCTTCATGGTGCAAGGGAACAATTGGGACAGGCACAGTGGGAGGACTCCCAGAAGCTTAGCCTTCATCCCTCACTTAGCCTGGGGACTTATTGAAAGATCACCTCTCCTCTCTCATTTTATGTCTCTGGTGGGATCAGCAGACTAGGGCCCTTAGTGGAAGGAGCACAGGAGTGGGTGGAAGAATTAGCATATGAATTATTTAGAATCTGGTGCTCAAACTCAGCAAGAATCTCCCTTTCTACTCAAATGAGGCCTCTTCTGAGCTGCTTTTCAAAACTGGAGGTGGGGGACTGTCGCTAGATGGTACAGTGAATAGAGCATGGGCCCTGGAGTCAGGAGGACCTGAGTTCAAATGTGGCCTTGGACGCTTAACACTTAGCTGTGTGACCTTGGGCAAGTCACCTAACCCCAACTGCCTCAAAACACTGGAGGTAAGAGCTCTCTGTTCCTGAGAGCTTGGCTTAAGGAACCCCCTTAGCACAGTGTCTGATACTTAGTAGGTGCTGTATAAATGATAGTTATTATTATTTTTATTTCATTACTAGAAATAAACTCTTCAGGAACATTTGGAGAGAAAGGTCCAAGAATAAGTAGCTACCCAAAGCTGGGGGTAGGTTAGGGGTCTAGTGCAACCCTGTTCTTTCATTTTGCTAGGGAGCACCTCAATTTAGAAGTTTATGTAAGTAAATACCAATTCTATGCAACAAACATCTTTAAGTGCCTGTGAAGTATGAGGCAGTTTGTCTGGTGCTGGCGATATAATGAAAAAAGCAAGGCTATCCTTGCCCTCAAGGAGCTTGCCTTCTATTGCAGGGGGGTGGATAGTTTCTACCACATACAGTTGTTGAGAGATTTTTCAGTCTCATCCAACTCTTTGTGACCCCATTTGAGGTTTTCTTGGCAAAGAGACTGGAGTGGTTTCCCATTTCCTGCTCTAGCTCTTACAGAAGAAGAAACTGAGGCAAACAGGGTTAAGTGACTTGCCCAGGGTGACCCAGCTAGTAAGTATCTGAAGCCAGATTTGGACTCAGGAAGATGAATCTTCCTCTCTTCTGGCCCAGTGCTCTATCCACTGCACCTCCTAGCTGCCCACGGCATGTAAACAGATAAATAAATACAAAGTGATTTCAAAAGGAGTGGAGGTAGGGGGAAAGAATATTAGCAACTGTAGGGGTGAGGTTGATCAGAAAGGTCTTGAGTAAGAATTTATGTTAACCCATATTTTGGAGGAAGCAAGGGCTCCTCAGAGGCAAGGGTGAGGATTCCAGACACGAGACACTATTTGAGAAAAAGGCATAGAGGCCAGAGAAGGAACTTCATGTGCAGTCCAATAGGCTAATTTGAACAGAAGGGAGAGAGTACAAAGGAGAATGATATGAAATAAAACTGAAAAGGTAGGTGGAAGTCAGATAGCAAAGAGCTTTAAATGCAAAGCTAAGGATTTCATATTTTTATCTTACAGGCAATAGGGAGCCATCGAATCTTTAAGAGCAAAGGTGTAACCTGGAATAATCACTTTGGAAACAGTATGGAATCGAGCAGGGAAAGACTAGAAGCCATGAAAACAGTTAGGAAGCAACTGCAATAAATAGTCCATTGCAGAGGTGATGAGGATTTGAACTGGGATGGTGGCTGTGTGAATGGAGAGAAGGGAACATATGGCAGATTATAGATGATAGATTTAGAGTTGGGTAGGACCTGAGAAGCCATTGAGGGAGTTCTCTAAGAAGATTTCAATGACTTGCTCAGGGTCATGGGGCTTGTCGGAGGTACAGTGTGAACGGAAGCCTTTCTGCCTTCAAATCCAACACTCTACCCCCTATTCTATGCCTCCCAAGATGGTGTGGAGGTAGAATTGACAAATCGGGAACCAATTGGATATGTGGGTGAGGGAGAGGGAAAGGTTAAGGATAACTCTATGGTTTTCAAACTGGGTAGGTAGAAGGCTTCTGGTTCACTCACTAGAAATAGGAAGGGTTAGAGGAAAGAGAGGTTCAGGTAGAAATATAAGAAGTTCTCTTTTAACCACCTTGAATTTGAGTTGACTATGGGACATCCAGGTGGAAACATCTAGCAGAGAACTGGTATTTCAGGACTAGATCTCATGAAAGGGATTAAGACTCTTTATATTGATTTGGGAATCACCAGGATTGAGGAAATTGAACCCATGGGAACTCATACTAAGGGATAAACCATAAAAATATCAATTTTTAAGTGTCTATTATGTATGGTCCTCTACAGGCTGGGCCTGCTCACTTGCCAAGGGGATGATAAACTTCTGGGAGGCTATGGTAGGGTTGATGTTCACAACTTATTCCAAAGTCAGGCCAGACTGTCATGGAAAATTTAGGCCATATGATAATTAGGTACTCCACAAATCCAAAAGTACTTTCCAGATGAGAAAACTAATGGTGACCATTGAGAATTGACATGGAAGCTGTCTCCTTTGTCCCCTTCAATAAGGATATATATATAGAGGGCTCACCAAATGTTTATTAAATGGGCTTGTTCCAAGGTATAGTGTCAGAAATGTTGAATTAAAATTTGTGGACCTGGGTTCTGAGCCTGACTCTACTACTTGCTACCTGTGTGACTTTGAGCAAGTCATCTATCTTCTCTGGTATTTGATTTTTTTCATCTATAAAATGGGGGTGTGAAGTGTCTTAGATGATCTCTAAGGGATTTTCCAGTTTTACATTATGATTCCTTGGTTTCAGAAGAGTCCGAGGATGAATCTATCCATCCTGCTCAGCCAGCTTTAGAGTAAAATCTTAATCATGGTCTCCTCCCTTGGGTGTAACCAGCCTCCAACCTGTTCCTATGTTTCTCTAGCATGAAGCAAAACCATTGCCTCACTGGGATGACTGGGAAAGACCCAGAGAGGAGTTTAGCCTGACCAGGAAGCTGGGCTCAGGATACTTTGGGGAAGTCTTTGAAGGATACTGGAAAGGGAAAGTCAAAGTGGCCATTAAGGTCATTGCCAAGGGTAAGTACCATTCTTCTTGGCTGGGTGGTCACAGTTTAACCTTGGTTCCTATTTGACTCTATAATTGCATATAGATAGAACTTCCTAGGTATGACATTCATCTCCACACTCACATTCTCAGCATTCCTCCTACTTCTTTCTCCAAGTCAGAAAACTTCCAGGGAACCTTTAAGAAAAAGAGACTGGAGTGGTTTCCCATTTCCTGCTCTAGCTCTTACAGAAGAGGAAACTGAGGCAAACAGGGTTAAGTGACTTGCCCAGGGTGACCCAGCTAGTAAGTATCTGAAGTCAGATTTGGACTCAGGAAGATGAATCTTCCTCTCTTCTGGCCCAGTGCTCTATCCACTGCACCTCCTAGTTGACCACAGCATGTAAACAGATAAATAAATACAAAGTGATTTCAAAAAGAGTGACCTTATCTCTTCTAGGTGACCTTGACCTTATCTCTTCTAGGACTTCATTCCTTTAATAATTTTGCTCTCATTTTCAGTCTCTCCTTATCTATTAGCTCCTTTTTGCTTCCCACTAAAACCCAGATGTCCCTCAGAGAAATCTAAGTAGCCCAGGGCTAGGATCCTGGGATGAGAGTCAGGATGACCTGAGTTTAGATCTGCTCTCAGACACTTACTAGTTGTCTGATGATAAGCAAGTCACTTAACCTCTGTCTGCCCCATTTCAGCTGTGAAACGGGGATAATGAAAGCACTTACCTACCAGGATTGTTGTGAGAATCAGATGAGATAGTATTTACAAAAATAATTTAGCACAGTGCTGGACACACAGTAGTTGCTGAGTACATGTTTGCTTCCTTCCTTAAAAACTCTTCATTTGACTTTATCATCCTCTCAAATTATCTATCATCCCACATCTTACCTCCTTTTGATAACTAAGCTCCTAGGAAAAGTCCTCTATACTGCCTCCAGTTCCTTTCTTCCTACTCCACAGTCTTTTGTAATCTGGTTCTGACCCAACCAATTCACTGAAACTTCTTCCTCAAGGTTACCAGCTATCTCTTTATACACACACACACACACACACACACACACACACACACACACACACACACATTCCTGAGCCTCTTCTGCACCTGAATTTTCTGCCTTATCCATATCTAATCAGAGGTAGAAGAGTTCTACTTCCCTCAGTCCCCTTTGTGCTTGCTGGGGGCCTGAAGGGGTCTCACTCCTCACCCCATCCCACGTATCCTCGGTTAGGGACAGGAGGCCAATCTCTCCTCCTTCAACCTAGTCCACATCTATTCAAGTCACAAGGGAAGGAGGACCTCTCTTCTCCCCTGCCCTCTCACTCAGCCTCATAGCTTTCATATGTAATACCTTCACCTTCCTTAAATGATCTTATATTTACTTATGAATGAATGACTGAAAAACCATTTACATGCCTATGATGTTCCAGGTACTCTGCTAGGTGCTGGGCACACAAATACAAAAATTAACTAGTTCCTCTACTCAAGGCATTTATATTCTAATAGAGGCAGACCACCTGCATATGAGCATGGTGGCCAGGGAGGGGAATTTTGGCCTTAGGAGTCATGGGAATGGTGAGTGGAGCCATAGGACAGTAGATTGTCAGGACCTTTCCAGAAACTATGGTAGTATCGATCTGATTGCTGTTCCCAGTCCAAGAGGTGGAAAGCTGGGTCAGGTTATATATATGGAAGCAGGACAGATAAAGGATGTAAACACATCAGACCACAGGATGAGTTGGGTGAGATGTTACTCACTCATCAATCAGTATGGCTGAACCACAGTGGATTTCCAAAAAGAATCCACTCCCCCAAGGAGGGGGAACTTATTTATCTGTTTATATCTTGTTTCTCAATGTAAGAACATTTAGGGTAAAGATTGTTTCTCACTTTTTTTGTGAATCCCTAACATCCAGCACAGTGCCTGGTACATTGGAGGTGCCTAACAAGTGCTTGATTGACTGATGAAGGTGTTGGAGTAAAACTCTGTTTCCTTTTAGCACTAAGTCTTATGACTCCCTTCTTTCACAGGACCCAGTGCAATATCCGCCTTGATTCAGGACTGCTTCTAAGAGGTTGGCTCAGAAGGAATCTTCTCCCTTTTCCCTATATAGTGCATTTATTCAGGAAGCTTAAACAAATGCACTTTCCATTCCTGCAGATGCCTTGATGCACCAGAACACCTTCTACTCAGAGATTGAAGCCATGAAGAAGCTGCGCCACAAACACATTCTCTCTCTGTATGCTATCTCTTCCAATGGGGACCCTGTCTACATCATCACTGAACTGATGCCCAAAGGAAACCTTCTGGAACTCCTTCGAGGTAAGAACAGGAGGAGATAGTCAAAGGACCAGTGTTTGGCCTACAAAAACTCTAGTGCTTCAGGAACAGGGCCTGATACAATACACAGAAAATGACCTTCCCATTTGATTAAGGAGCAATGTCCTCTTGTCTCCCCAAATGCTGTTTCCCTAACAGTATGAACTCTAACCTGAACTAAAGAGGCAGGGAATGTGGTGAATGGAAAAGATCTCTGATTGTGAACTCAGACTTGGGTTTAAGTCCTGGCTCTGCCACTGGGCCCGAGCAAGTCAGTCCCCTACTCTGGAACCCAGTTTCTTCATCTATCAAATGGGATGGTAGAAAGTGACTGGATAATTTTAAGATGCCTTCTCACTCTAACATTCTTTGATCTTGACTTTTCTATATATGTGTGACCTTGGACAAGTCCCTTTACTCCCCTGGGTTTCAATTTTATCTATAAAATGAGGAGGTCAGACCAAGTAAGCACCAAATTCCAAATCCTATGATCCTAAGATCCCATTTTCTTATGATTCCATGAAAGTAGCAGAGTAAGTTTTCTCTTCATAGACGTTCTATAATGCATGAAAAAGCATAAGAAAATGTAAGTTTTGAATTAGCCAGAATTTTAGAATTACCTGTCTTTTAAGTTTTCTCCAGTGGTATAAATGATAAACAATTCACTCCAACTTTCTCCTCTTCTACTATGTTTTGTCCCATCCCTATCATCACCCTTTTTCATTTTTGTTTGACCTGATTGAACAACTATGGTAAAGAGCAATGGAGACCTTATTTTTCATCTCTCACAGACCCTGAAGGGGCAAAATTACCCACTACGGAGCTTGTGGACATAGCATCTCAAATATCAGAGGGCATGTGCTACCTTGAGTCACAGAATTATATTCACCGAGACCTGGCTGCCAGGAATATCCTTGTGGGGGAAAATAACACCTGCAAAGTGGGAGACTTTGGGCTGGCCCGACTTATCAAGGTAAAAACTTTAGATTCCAAAGCCTTCATCTTGAACTTCAGTTTATGGCAGTATACATGAAAACTCCTTCCTCTACTGCTAATTTGGTATACTCAGAGTCAAATTGTATTCTTCACATCCACAGTGTTGTGTGTTATAACAAGAATGTTACTTCTCTACCTGGACATCAGTATTATAAGGAAGAAGGCTGACTCAGGAGAGAAGGGTTAAGATTCAGTTCCCTTGTTTTATGATTGGAGAAATGATTATAGTTCTTTAAGGCAATTTAAGTCAGAGGACCTTGGCTCAAAACTCAGCCCTGCCACTTTGCTACCTGCATGGCTTTGAGCAAGTCATTTGAGTCCCAACTTCCTCATCTGTAAAATGAAAGTGTTAGACTAGCTGGCCTCTAAGGTCTAAATCTATGATCATGTGATTCCCAGCTGATGGGTAGCTGTCCTTGGTGCTGGCCAGCTGGGTCAGGGAGCCTGTCCACAGTCACTGGACAGCAACTCAGTAATATTTTTGTCTTCCTCTCTTCCTTTTCCCCTATAGATAGAGACTCTGTGTTTCAACCAAACTGAACTTCCTTATTGTCTCACAAATATAACATAGACTTTCCTACCTCTAGGATCTGGTTCCCATTGTTTAATCCAAATGGAATGTCCTTCATCCTACACTTCGCCTGTTAAGAATTCTTGTGGTTGTTCAGTCATTCCAGTCATATCCAACTCCTTGTGAGGTCATTTGTGGTTTTCTTTGCGAAGAAACTGGAGTGGTTCACCATTTCCTCCTCCAGCTCATTTTACAGATGAGGAAACTGAGGCAAACAGTGACTTGCCCAGGGTCACATAGCTAGTAAGTGTCTGAGGTCAGATTTGAACTCAGAAAGATGAATTTTCCTGACTCTAGACCTGGCACTCTCTCCACTGTGCCACTTACATGCCCCTTCAAAATTCTACCCAACCTTAAAAGACTGGCTCACATTTTTTGTCTTCTGTAAAGTTTTTCTTGACTCTTCCAGCACAAGATGATCTCTCCCTCCACTGACCTTTTACAGTATTTATTATCTGTTCCAGGCCTCTGACACATATAACTGACTGCCTAGATATCTCCTCTGTGACTTCCACATTTTGTCTGTTCAGCTAGATAGTAAACTCCTCAAGGGCAAGAATCATACTTCTTTAAAACTGTCACACTTGGTGCAATGCACCTCAATGAACTGATTCAATTCCATAAGCTTCTATGAAAGCAAAACTCTGTATCGTTCACTGTTCCAGGAAAGATCATTCCTGTCCTCATGGAATTTCAGGTTAGTAGAGGAGTATGACACACAGAAATAGTTCTAATACAAAATGACACAAGCTAAGTGCATTAGAGAAATAGGAATAAAGTACTATGTGAAGTCAGAGAAGAAAGGCCATCATTGCAGAACTATTATGGAAGGCTTCCTTAACTGGGTGCCATTTGAATTGGTCTTTAAAAGATGGGCAGGAATTTACCTAGAAAAAAAAATTCCTACCCACAAACATGAACTTGGAAAGACTTCAAGAGATAGTGGAGGACAGAAAGGCCTGGCATGATATGGTCCATGGGGTTACAAAGAATTGGACATAATTCAGTGACTGAACAACAACAAAGGAATTTACCAGGTTACTGCTGGGGTCCAGGGGCTAATAGGAAAATGTTTGGGCATAGGAAACAAGGAGTTAGAGAGGAGGAAACATTTCATGAACAAGAGGTGGTAAAGCATTCAGTTTAGCTGGAACATAATGTTCCTGGAAAGGAGTAACATGAGATAAGACTGGACAAATGGTGTGGCACCACCACCAGTGGTGATTATGGAGGACCTTGAATTTTACCTTTGGTAGACAATAGTCACAGAAGATATTTGAGGCAGCTAGGTGGCTCGGTGAATAGAGCACTGGTCCTGGAGTCAGGAGGACCTGAGTTCAAATCCAGCCTCAGACACTTACTAGCTATGTGACCTTGGGCAAGTCACTTAACTGTGATGGTCCTGCCTTCCCTCCTCCAACCAAAAAAAAGAAACAGAAGATACTTGAGGAGAGAAATGACATGACCAGATCTACACATAGGAAGACTAGCTGGCCCCATATAAGCATCAGCATAAGATCCTCACAGTGTCTGGAAAGCCCTGGGAATCCTCTTTCCACCAAGGGATGTTGGAAACAGCATTGCCTTACGTTGGTATTATTTTTAAGTTTGTGAAGAATTACACAAAATTTTGTGTCATTTGATTGCCACACGAACCTGTCAGGTAGGTAGACTAAGTATTATCATCTTCATTTTACAGATGAATAATTTGAGATACAGAGAAACTGAGGAATTGGGAAGATGGGGTGGCCTCTAGTCTCTTCCTGCCACATGTGGAGGTTTCTCGATCTTATCCAAATATTCATTCATCAAACACTTATTAAGTACCTACTATATACAAGGTACCGAGGACATGAAGATAGCTAGGCAAAGGCCTTGCTCTTAAGCAGTGTGTGACCTAATAATTTGTAGGTTTCTGTTATTCTAGTCCCCTGCCCTACTACATACCCTGCTTCCCCTCTCTACTTTCCAAACCTTAGTAGTCTCTTTCTGCTTTTAATGCTATAATCCTCAGAGATTTGGCTTTTCATAAGTATCAGAAAGAATGGTCCCTTATAAACCGTGGCACAAGAGGTCAGCCTTCCAGTCTCTGTGAATTGGAACAGAAGTTCTAAACAATTGGAAAACGGAGGAGATGTGGGCCCCACAGTATGTTTGCAAATAGCATTCTTCAGGTGAAATTCCATTTCAACTGTTGTGAACAGTTGAACAGCCTTTATGGTGTTGAAATTCATGTAGGGTTTCTGAGAATTCTGCCCCGAGACCAGACACATCCTGGGCCAGCCCGGTGGTACAGTGGATAGAATACCTTACCTGGAATCAGGAAGACCTGATTTCAAATGTGACCTCAGACATTTACTAACTGTGTGACTCTATGCAAGTGATTTAAGCTCTGTTTGCCTCAGTTTCCTCATCTGCAAAATAGAAGTGCACCTAGGTCCCAGGGTTGTTGTGAGGATCAAATGAGATAATTTTTGTAAAGTGCTGAGGACACTGCCTGGCACATAGTAGGTGCTGTGCAAATGTTAGCTAATGTTATTTTCCTCCCTGGCTAACAAAACTTGGTGTTTACAGGATGATATCTACCTTTCCTACGCACACAACATCCCCTACAAATGGACAGCACCGGAAGCCCTCTCCTATGGGTATTATTCAATCAAATCTGATGTCTGGTCCTTTGGAATTCTTCTCTATGAAATTTTCAGTGGTGGACAGGTCCCTTATCCAGGTATAGCATGCTCTGAACTATAAACAGAAGGGCAAAGGAATGCAGATGGATGGTGGTAGGGAAGGTTGTCCTGCATTGCCGATGTCAGAGTCCCATGAGTGCTGAGTGCTTACTACATGGCTGACATAGACATGCCCAAGAGAATAGGGGAGAGTTCAGAAAGTGTCATCAAGGATACAGTTCTTGTGATGCAGAGTCATTACTTCCTAGTCCTTGGTGTACTTTCTGCCAAATATTTTAGGTAGCTTAAAGCACAGCCTAACCCACATCTGGTTTCCTTGGTCTCCTTTCTGTCAACAGACTCTGTCTAAAGTCACAGTATAAAGACTAGTTTAGGAGCATTAGCTCAAGGGCCTGGGCTCTGGCTGCTTTAATATACTGACTTTAGGCACTTTCAGATTGGAAACTAGTGACTTTACTGGAACAAAAATGAGTTCTGACCTCTGATACCCTTAAGGCTATAAGCCAAAGGCACAGGAAGGATTTTTTTTGCCCTAAATTCCAAAAGTCTGGTTGACCCAGTCACCTCAGATGCCAGAGGAAGAATGGAGTCTAATGTATAGTATGTTATTTTCCTGGTTTTTCTTAGGTATGAAGATAAAAAACCTCTTGTTTTTCCATGTTGCCTCGAAGCCTTAGGGGGATCAAAACATTATTTGCACCTTATCCTTCCAAGTGAGAATGTTAGACAATCTTAAATTCTCTTAGAGATGGTATGGAGTAGTGAATGTTTGACATCATACTGGGGAAAACCTGGGTTCAAAAAACACCTCTGACCCATGGGGAATTCATTTAACCTCCCTCAGACTTAATCTCAGCTATAAAATGGAGATAATAACATCTGATTTTTATAGAGTATTATAAAAAAGCAGGTAATTATTATTCATTATGCCCAGAAATTCTTTAGACTTTATATCTGTGGCCTTTATCCTTTCCACCTTCATTGTCTTCCTTAGGGATGTCCAATAATGAGGCTCACATGAGAGTCCTGGGTGGCTTTCGGATGCTCCGCCCCACAAAATGCCCACCCTCCATCTATGACCTCATGAATAAATGCTGGAATCTGACTGCAGGAGAAAGACCTTGCTTCAAAAGCATCAAAGAAAAACTCATTAGCTTCACCAATTATGAAAACCCACTCTGAGCCAGGGGCCTGCCTGAAAGACATGTTTCAAGATGCTTACTCACCACCAAACTCCTCTACCTGGTACCCTATGAGCAAGCTCAATGGTCCCCCTTCCCCTGGGATCAGGAACCTGGGGCATGTTGAATCTCCATGGGGACTGTGTCTGAAGGCAATGTGGTCAAGTGGAAAGAGGTGTTGCTGGACCTTGAGACAGAAGACCTGCATTTGAATCTGGGCTCCAACATTCAGTACTTGTACAGACTTCCAAGAATTATTCCATTTCTCTGGGCCTCAGTTTCTTCTTTTTAAAATGGGAATAATAATACTCATGCTACCTCCCTGACTGGGCTATTTGTGAGGAAATCATTTTTTAAACTTTAAAACTCTATCAAAACGTCAGTTGCTACGGTTTCTGCTGCTCTGGCCCCAGCCCTTCCAGGTGGGGCTGTGTTGGGTGTGTGCAAAACAGAGACACTTGAAGAATATAAATGCACTGAGGTTAGGGCATAGCTGACCTTCAAAAGTGCCCAGAAGGCAAAGTGGTTGATTTGTTTCTATTTCATTTATGAAAACTTTGCTGTTGTAAAATGAGTGAATTTCATTTATGACAAAACATTAAGAGCTCCTGGACTCTTCCCCAGATAGGCTCTAAGCTACAGAGGATATCCATGAGAAACTAAAAAATGAAAGTTCAAGTTTTCTGAGGCTTTCAGTACCCTTGGTCAAACCTCATTTAGAGGCCGTGTGGTGCCGTGAAGAATACATCCAATTGGTGCCAGAGGACCTGTCAGCTTGAGCAAATCACCTAAACTTCCCAGACCTTAATTTCCTTCCATGTAAAAGGTGGGGGGGGGGGGGGTTGGATGTGACGCCTCTCAGGTCCCTCCTTGCCCTAATCAGAGCTGTAACTGTACCATGCCATTTGCTCATCCTGTTTGAAAGGGAAAAATTCTGGCACCTGGGAAGGGGATATTAAGATAAACTAATAAAGCTGTGCAGTGGGGAAAGGTGACAGGCTCTTTTCATTCTTTATCACGAGGATTACTATCTTCTAAATTGCAAGTCAGGCTGTGTCCAATTTAAGCTTTGGCAGGGCTAGAGCCTGAGTCTAAAGCTGATAATTAATGGAAATCCCAGCAACTCTCCTGCTCTCAGGTTGTTTTCAACCCTGGCTCTCACTTCTTATTTGTTCTCTCTGTGAATTGTAAGGCTTGGACCATATGGTCTGTAAACATTGTTTGTGTGTGTGGACAGAGTAAAACTGTTGGAGGGAAAAATGATGAAAAGTGACTTGGATTTGGAGTCAGAGAATCTGAGTTCAAATTGTCTCTGTCACTTATTACCTTGTTCAAATCACATGATTTCTTAGGACCTGTTTCCTCATCTGTAAAATGGACTAACTGACCTCTATCATTGATTCTTAAACTGTGGACAACAGTAAAAGGTTTCTGAATGAGCAACGACTAAAAATTAATTTAAAAATCAAACACATAATGAATCTGAGGCATTTATTTCTGCCAGTGCTTGCCCATTATTGCATCACTCAACTTCACTGTAGCCTGGGGTCTGAACACAAAGCATGTGAACTCTGCACTGCCCATGCTCTCAGGCCATGCTGTCGAAGCCCTGCCTAAGTTACCTTACAGTTCTAAGTCTGTTATCTAATGATCCTTTGGTGCCTGCTAAAGATGTCAGAGCAAGCTTTCTGGGACTGCTGCCCTGATGATTCTTTGGGACTAGGGGTAGAGTGAGTAGGCCCTGAACCTATGGACATTTAGGCGATTACTAGGCCTGACGATGCCTGAGCCCCATCTGGGTAGAGTTCATTTGAAGTGTTTGCGCCTAGGTTGGCCCTTGGTATCTGGATTCCTAAATCTGGGTCTAAGCACTACATTCACTAAGACCTGACTTCTCTTTTATTCCACTAGTGGAATAAAAAGTGGGAGAATTGTTTCAAATGGCCCATTGACCATGAAAATATAAGCTTCCTCCATATGAACCCTACCACTGACCCAACTGGGAACGAACTGGAATTTAAGTCAGTTCTCTGATGGTAATAACTTCTTGTCCTGAGGCTGGTCATTTGTGGGGAAGCCTTTTCTTCCTCCCAAATCCCTGTGCAGGTTATAAGTGGAAGTACATCCTACGTCATTCTCCCTGTGCCCTTTGCCAGAGAACTAAGTTGGTAGGCAGATCCTGCTGGTAACTTGCTCCATAATCAGAGGCCATTGCTCTTAAGCCAGGTTAAAGAAAGACTTTAAAATGAACTAGGTCAGCCTTATCTTATGGAATACTCGCCACAGTCAAGGGCAGTTGGCTGGGCAGGGAGTGTGGTCCCCATGCAGGTCCCAGTGACCAGTGCTGACAGAGGAACCACCTAGTCCCAATCTAACAATGGCTATTTATAAGCAGAAGCTGAGTTTAGATTAAAAAGGAGCCATCTGCTCTTCTGCCCTAGGACATGTTTGACTGTGGGCAGACCTGCACCATGATAGTGAGATTGAGGCAATGCCGTCCCCAGGAGAGGACAGCAAGCTTTCTTGATCATTGTAGCCATGACTAACATCTACTCCCCCTTCACTGCAGGCTGG